>LR738715.1:632855240-632947250 GCA_902687465.1 Secale cereale
TTGATACGTCCAAAACGTATCTATAATTTCTGCTTGCTCCATGCCACTTTTGGGTGATATTGCTATGATATTTATACACTTCCATACACTTTTGATCATATTTGGACTAACCTACTAATCCAGTGCACCCCAGTGCCAGTTTCTGTTTTCGGCTGTTTTTGTATTTCAGGTTTTCACATTACGAGAACTGTCAGGAAAAATCCAGAAAAATTATATAAAAAATCAGCGTTCCAGAACCTACCTTGCGCCCGAAGTACAGCCGGGGGGGGGGGGGGCACCAGGGCCCCAGGCGCCCTGGCGGCGCGCCCCCCCTGGGCCGCGCCGGGGGGGCGCCTGGGCCCCCCGAGCCCCGTCTGGTGCCCCCCTTTGGCATATATTTAGAGCGTCCTTCGAAACCCTCGGGACGGGAACTCTTTTTCGCGATCTCATATCTGTTCTGCCGCCGCTGCCGCTTCCAAGATTGGGAGCACCAGGAGAACTCTTCCCAGCACCCTGCCAGAGGGGAGGATCACCACCGGGAGCCTCTCCACCACCATGGACGCCTCTCGGATGAGTTGTGAGTAGTCTCCCTTGGACCATGGGTCCATGACCAGTAGCTATGTGATGTTCTCCTCCCGTTCTTGTGCTTCACTAATTAGTCCTCGTGAGCTGCCCTACATGTTCGAGGCACATATGTAATCCTTATGCTGTTGCTATGATGAGTTTGCTGGGATCCGATGGATTATGAGATTATGTTCAGATTGTGCTTGAGTAATATATTTGATCTACCTCTTTTATATTTATGTTCATAAGTAATCTTGCATGTTCTCCGTTGTTATTTATTGCTTTGGCCAAGTAGTAGGTAGTGACTCCAAGAGGGAACGTTATGCTTGATTGTGGGTTCATGCCCCTCGATGACTAGCTTGAGTGATAGAAACATGAGTCTAGGGGATGTGCTGTTGCCACAAGGGGGAAAACAACGGTGCTTGTGCCCGCGGGTGCAAGGATTGTTTACTTTACGCAAAGTTCTTTTAATGCAGTTGTCTGTTGCTTTGAGTTTACACTATGGGTGGGGCTCGCAACTTAATACCAGCGAGATGTTCTGGATAGATATCTCAAGGTGGATGATTAGTAGTAGATATTGATGGATTTCGGTCTACTTACTTTGGCGTACCGCCCATGCTTTGAACCTCAACCTTTCTTGCAATGTAGTCAGCATTGGTTTGCGTTCGTGGTCCTGTCAATTGCCCAGCTGTAATTCGTTTACCTCACATAGCTGTTTTATCGTCTTTTGGGAGAGAGACATCACTAGTGAACATCATGAGACTCCGGTCCATATTACCATCATTGATCACATCCGCTATTTACTTTTCGCTATTACTTACTATTGCAAACATTATCTATCACTACTATCATTTGCGTTTAATCCTTTGTGAACTACAAGGCCGGAGGGATTGACAACCTCTCTGTACTCGTTGGGAGCAAAGTTATTTGTATCTGCGTGCAGGTCCACGTTGATTGCTAATATCTGGCACCGTTAGCAGTTGACACCTACTTGTTGAACCTAGGAGTCTCTGGGGATTCGATCCTTGGCATCTTTGCTAAGGGAAAAACTTCCACAACACTGCATCTCACACCTTCCACTTGGGGTAACCAACGAGGGGTTAGCGGCCCATCACTTGGTAGCTTGCTACTGCTCCGGAACACTTAGGCTGGCCGGCATGTGTCCTTCTTCGTTCCTGTGTCTGTCCCTTAGGAAAAATTTCACGCGTTGTTCCTTTAAGTCCTTGTAGCTTGCTACGACTTGGGTTCATACGTTGATGACTGACACATTCGTTGGTGGGTCATGTATGCCTGTCTCTGTAATTTAGTGCCACTTTTGGTTTATAACTAGTCATGTCAGCCCGGGTTCTGTGTCATATGGATGCTAGCAACACTATCATATACGTGTGCCAAAATGCGTAAACGGTCCCGGGCCAGGTAAGGTGGCACCCATGGGAATACCGTGCGTGAGGCCGCAAAGTGATATGATGTGTTACATGCTAGACCTGTGTGACTTAGGATCGGGGTCCTGACAGCTTTGGTATCAGAGCCTGACTGCCTGTAGGATTAGTAAGCCAAACTGGTCGAAGTTGTGTCTAGAAACTCTTTAGTTATATTAAGGGAATTGATTGTGGAAGGGAACGTAAGGATCTTTTACTCCTTTACCTTATGACCTTCTGATCTGAGTCACCTTCTTCTCTTCTATGGGGTTAAGGAACTAGGCTTTCTCTTCTGTTTATCACGATCACGTTAATGGTGGATTCAACCCTCAGTTCAGTTCATACTACTTCTGTGTGTTAACAGTTGGTCTCGGAACCTTGTTTTTGTGATGTTGAGTAGCTATGCCACCTTTTTGCAGGATCTCTCAAAATCTTTTGAGCATTTACAGCCGTTATGTTGTCCGAGTCATCCCAGGTCTCTAAACAATCTGATGCATTTGCAAATCATTCCTCCCTGTTCTGGATGTCCTTTCAGGCCAGATTAAGCACACTAGTCAGTGTGTTGAGGTACTCTGTTGCCTTGACATATATGTTGGAGCTATTATTATGACCTTAGGTGTCTTAGAGAATCACCCAGTAATCTAGCAATGTTTTATATACCCAGTGTGATGAATTCTGGTCGTCATTCTCAAAAGCATCCGTGATGCCATTTAGTTAGTAGGCATTCTATTCCTGGGTTCTTGAACCCGAGATTCACCCTACTTGCTTCAGGTTGGTAGTGTTTGCTAGTTCCTTTATGATTTTAGTAACCTTGTGATAGTCCTCGAGGTCCGTGGTGAATCGTACTTCCAATACCATGAACCGTTATGGCAGAAGTTCTTTTGAACCAAAAGATCACAACCAGAGTGCTCTTGATGAGTTCTCCATTCTACATTGCGACTCTGCCAATTCTACCTTTCTGCATGGGTTATCCATAAGAAATGTTGAACTTGGTTCGATATGCTAATCTATGCATCCACAACTCAGAAAGTTATATGCTCCTTGAGTTGTTCCTCTTTAGTTATTTTCTGACCCTCGTATATCTATTGATAGTCAATAGTATGCGTGCACTCGTTCATCGATGCCTATTACTATTGTGGTCCATCAAGCCATTCTATTCCGAAATGACTAGGAGAAACAAATTCCAGTACCTCATCCATATCCAGGATTGGCTCAAAGTAGTTGTATCTCACAGTTCAAAATGCCAAACCAGCTTTTGATTCTGCTCTACCTTGGAGTATTACCATCCTTATATTAAGGATGTCATGGGAATTGCACAACCTCCTATGAACTCCTAATACAGTGATACTTCTTGCCATCATCATTCATTCCCCGGTCTCCGTGTTATTGTAACCGGAATACCGACAAGTGAACTGCGATGTGTGGAGTCAATACTCCTAGCAACCCCGTTGCTTGGTAGTAAATGGACGATAATCTCATTCTTAGTGTGTTGGTTACCAAATTATCATTCTAAGATTGATTGTGCTACCTAGTCCTTATTTCGGGTGCACTCTCCGATAAATAAGTTAGGTTTGTATTAATCCCTTGCTCTTTTGATCACATCGTCTTGCCCTGGAAAGCAAGATTGTTCTCGAGCTTCATAACATACCGGTGGTTCGTGATTTTCCGAATATCTTCTCAGAAGTATCACCAGGTTGTCACCTGACCGCTATGTTGAGCTCGTGATCAAGTTGGTATTCTTGTAAACCATTCTTTCTCCAAGAATCTGTGTCGGATACCTTGAGCAAGTTGGTTAAGTTAAACAACAACTTGGAGAGTTGGAAGATAAAAGCTTGCCTGACTCAGTTCATTCCAAAGGGATATCTTTGGGTGTATGTGTTGAAGAAAGATGATATCTTCATTGATTGATCCCCGTGGTCAATTTTTGGATCTATTGTCTTATCAAAGCCTTGATTTGAGTGTGGGTTATCATCAAATCAAATCAGAACTAACGATGGTCGTAATGTTGTCTTACTCATGGTTGTCTCCTCGAGCATACACCATTATATCTTTTGGTCTGACCAATACTATCAACGTGTTCACACAATTGTGGAACTCCAATTATATGGAAACCTGGATGAATTGTTGTTGAGCCCATCAGCAACATTGTTATCTTCTCCATGATCTGTGTTGAACATCCAGTTAGTATTGGAAACTTTTGTAAGCATTATCTTCATGATCCGTTTGTGAAGCATATGTTCGGAAGAAATAAGTGACTTCCTCTAATTCATGTGCATTTGATGCAAGTTGCCACCGTGAATTCGAGGAAGCATGTTTTTATATCCTCTGGAACCATCCCAAGTCAGTTATGCACGTGCGAAGTATTCTGTGGTCTGTTAGACTGATCATCTTCATCCTATATGAATTCTGTAGCACACTAATCCACTGACTGATTTGTTCAAGGAAAAGGAGTTGTTGTGCTATCCTAGGTCATGCACAAGATTCCGATATCCTCAATGATGGTTCCCCACCTGAACCCGGTAGTGTTTTATTGTAAGACTTCCATGTGGTCATGCTTGTCTTGGATAACGTGTTCACATGTATGTAGCAGATTTAGCTCATGTTTTGGAGCTTGCTATCATAGTTCATCTCCCGAGAATCTCGTAACGTCGTCTCATCGATTCGGGTTGCAAACCTTCATTTTTCTTTCTAGACTCGATGAGTCTGGAATATCCTGACACCAACCAGAACTGAATCTCAGGCAGATATGATGGTTGGAGCATTTTCCAAGAAACTATAATATTGGTCTCTCGATAACCGGTAAAGTGGATGTCGTGGCCAACACACCCAGCCGGAAGACCTATTGTTGTAGTATCTTGATTGAAGAAGTTGGTCACCTCTCCATAAGGATTTCGTAGGATTTACTCCCTAGTTGTTCCTTATGGACTTTTGTGCTCCTGAAGTCCGACCTTTTACTTGACGTTCTAGGTATCAAACCATTTTAATAAATGGGTTGCGCTAGCACATCAAGGAGAACATTAGAAGCGGAGTGCTAAATGTCTCTCGGTCGATCATCCAGATTTTGCCCCTTGACTCCGCTAAGGTGAAATCTGATAAGGTGTTATCTTCCTTTGCATCTGCATCGTCCATCGTTATTCATCATGGTCGTATGTTGTGTTGTCAGCACCCTTGGCACGGATAATGGTAAAACCTTGATGATTATGGAAATGCTCAAGTTCTTGAGAGCACGCACAAGCACTAGGTGTTATCACTGGCACTAACCGGGATTGCTCCTAGTGTTCTTGGTTATGCTATAACCTCTCAAAGAGTAGATTCACTTTCTACTGTTGGGTTTCTTCCCAGTTACTGGAATCATTCCCAGCATTTGCATTTTGTTCCCAGCTTGCACCGCCAATGTGCCATTTACCCAAGGGTTCCATCCATTTTCGAGGATAAGCAAAATCATACCTTGTGTTGTCTTCAACAAGGTAGTCCACATCATCCATTCTGGCCCGAGAATGTTGTTCTTCCAAATTCCGTCAAACGATCATTTGTGATTGCCTTAGGCTGGTATAGAGAATTTCAATGATCGCTATATCAAAAGTAATTCTTTTTGCCACTTAAGGGAATAACTCTACGAGTCACCTTCTCCAAGGTGCCTCGTCTGGTTACATCGATCACCATCTCCTTAGGTGTGGAATTATTGCCACTAAGTGAACCTACATCGTTTGTTTCACTCCATCCCTCTGGATGTGTGTTCTGTGTCTCCGCTCAAGAGATGTTTCAACGTCTCACTCCATGAGTTGATCTTGAGTTGCTCGATCTTTCTGGAGATCAATTATGTAGAGTTTCTTTTGTCGTCACTGTGTTGGACAAACACCTCGAAAGCAAGGATGTCAAGATCAACATGATGCAAGCAATCAACATTCATATGAAGGACACTTGGATCATGAAGATTGTGTTAGTTAGTGTCCCCTTTGATTTCTTATCTCACGTCCTGAATCTCGGGACGAGATTCTTGTTTAGTGGGGGTGAGTTGTCACATCCCTAGTTCTGGTCTGCTCTGTTCTAGTTAGTCTGGTGTTGCATCATGTTTAATTTTCCCATAAACTTGAAATGTGGTTGTTCAAACCCTAGTACCAACTGAACTCAACTAGGTTCAAATTAAAATACTTTTCAATGTACCCAAAATGCCTTTCACAAAATGTTCATCATTTTTGGTCTTGGCTGAAACCCCTGCCAAAAATGGTTTCATAATTTTGGGAACCATTTTGGATCTTGAATTAAGTCATAACTATTTGCATTTGGACATTTAAAATGCTATAAATATTTTTAAATGTCCAAATAATTCTGAAAACAATTTGAGGGTGGTTGAATTATTTTCAAAAGTGCCCACAAATATTCTCAGGCTTTTACAAAATGAATTGGTATATTCTTTTACTAATTCAAAACAGAGCAAAAGTAAATAGAAAAAGAAAATAGAAAAGCAGAGAGAGAGAGGTTACCTCGCACTCACCTGGCCCAGCTCCTGGCGGCCCAGCTTCACGGCCCAGCCCACCAGGGGCACGGTTGTCCTCTTCCCCGTGCCAGCGCACGAAGCAGATTGGTGGCGAGCGCCGACGTCGCGCCGGCCACCTCCTGCCTGCCTAGCTGCCCTCCCCGACGCCTGGAGGCTCTGGACGTCGCCACACAGACCCCCAGGACCCCCTCGACCGCTCCCCTCTCTCCCTGCCTCGTCTGTCTCGCTCTGCGCCTCGTGGCCGAGCGCCACCGTCGCCACCGACGCCGTTCGCCATAGCCACCGTGCTCCTCTCGCCCCCCCCCCCGAATTGCGGAGGAGCTCCGCCGCGTCCTCCTCGCCCTCTGCACCGAGCTACAGGACACCGGGAAGCCCCGCTTCGTCTTCACCGTCGCCGTCTTCAACCTACGGCCGCGGAGATCGCCGGCGACCGTGCGCCCGCTCTGACGCGTCCCCGTGCCCGCTGAGCATCTCGTCCGCCTCCCTGTGACCTCCTGCGTCGAACCCCCCTCCTCCCCGCTTCGTTTGCTCGCTGTAGATGCCGCCCCCTTGCTCGCCGTAGCACGCCGCCGCACAAGCTCATCGCCGACGAGGCTCCGGTGACCAATTGGTCCCGTGCACATGCCTGTCGTCTTCGTGAGCGCACATAGGACCCGTAGGAACCAACTGTTGGTCCTCCCGTGCCCTGTGTCGTCGTTTTCATCAGCGCTCGAGCTCCGGCCGCCCCCGTTGAGGTCGCCGCCGATGTTTCCGGCCACTCCAGCTGCTCCGACCTGTCCCGTTGGATGCGCAACTTCTCCAACTCTCCGTAGATGCCCTCCGCAGCTAATTTGGTCACCGGAACGCTGTTTCCGAGCCGCGTCGCCATCCTGGCTCTCGCCGGCGGCGAGTCGCCGGTGGGTTTGACCACCTTTGACCACGGCTGGACCCCCCTGTGTCAATGACATGTGGGGCCGGTGTCTGACTTAATTAGTTTAGGTTTTTAGTTATGTTTTAATTGCTGTCATTAGCGTAAGTAGACGATGACAGGTGGGCCCAGAGCCCTGCTAATTTAGATTAGTGCTAATTGGCAGTTAGTTAATCCTTTGACTCACTGACATGCGGGCCCCACCCGGCTAACTAAACTAGGTTAGTATTAGTTAATTTAGTTTAGTTAGTTGTGCCACTGACCAGTGGGCCCCACTGGTCAGGTTTGACCTGGACCACCCCCTGTTGACTTGCTGACGTCACACAGACGTCACGCTGATGCAGTAATGTTTTCTGGGATTTTAAATATATCAGAAATGATTTATTTATTTCAGAAAATAGCTAAAACTTCTAAAATTCATATAAAATCAACCGTAGCTCAGATGAAAATAAATTATATATGAAAAATGATCAGAAAAATCCAAGGAATCTGTTTATGGAATTTTCATGCATGTTTGAACAAGTTAAACCTGCTGATCAGGTCAAATAAATTAATGACATTTAAATAACCACATGTGGAGTTTGAATTTGAATCTTGGATTCAACCCAACTTCATTTAATTCATTGCTAGTTGCATTAGCTCAAATCACAGCATATTGCCATGTCATGATCATGCATCATATTGTTGCATTGCATTGATTGTGTTCTTTCTCTGTTGTCCGTGTTTGCCCCCTCTCAGTAGACGTTGTTCCGACGATGAGATCGATGACACGATGAAGACATAGTGTTATCTTCAGAATTGCCAGGCAAGCAAACCCCCATTGAGCATTCCGATACAATCCCACTCTCTCGCTCATGCTCTCCTTTACTGCATTAGGACAACAACAATTGAACTGCTTTTTGCTGCGGTAGCTGAACCCCTTTCCTCTGCATGACCTGTCATTGTCACAGTAAATAGTTGAAACCCACTAGCATGAG
This sequence comes from Secale cereale, assembly GCA_902687465.1. Classification (NCBI taxonomy): domain Eukaryota; kingdom Viridiplantae; phylum Streptophyta; class Magnoliopsida; order Poales; family Poaceae; genus Secale; species Secale cereale. Next base: position 632,863,584 of record LR738715.1, read on the forward strand.
TAGGAGTTGTTTGAGCCCTATTATGCCTACTCATTCATGCTTTCTGGTTATGCCTGCTATTGCTTAGAGTTGTGTCAGGTCTGATTCATCGGGGATGAATTGGAATGTGGTGAACATGTCCTACTGTGTGTGAGCTAAGTGTGTGAACACGATTTGGTAAAGGTAGCGGTGAGAGGCCATGTAGGAGTACATGGTGGGTTGTCTCACTGGAACCGTCCTTAAGAACTGAGTTCTGTGTAAATTGTCCAATGACTTGCTACTACCACGCATTGGAATGCTTAAGTGCCCCTCTCGACTTATTAATCAACTCGATCTCTGTCCAGGAGTTGCAACTAGTTTCTGGTGTTTGTAGGTAGTGTTAGTAGTCTACCAAGTGGCACCCGGGATAGGTCGGCTTGGGACAGACTAGGCACCATGGCATGGTGTACCAAGTGTAGATCCATCCGTCGAGGTGGGCTTGGGAATCCTGCGCACATCGTTTGGGGCCGTGAGCGACACCCCGGCCGGATCTCCTTACGGATGGAACCCGAATAGGCGATAAACCTGGACTAGAGTCTTGTGTGGTTAGTTAGGTTGTGGCCGACACCCTCGCCAGGCTTCCGCTTGAAGGTTGCCGAGATACACGACGTGTACATGGCGGTAAGTGGCGAGAGCGTGTGTGAAGAAGTACACCCCTGCAGGGTTAACATGATCTATTCGAATAGCCAGGTCCGTGGTTATGGACTTCTTGGATGCTTACGTGGTACATAGACAAGTGAAAGTGGATACTCTAAAATGCTCAAGACAAGTGTGAGTACTATGGATGGCCTTCTCGTAGGTAGACGTGAATGGATCCATAGTGGTGTATTGATTGGTGAATATGTGGACTCGTGTGCGCCACCTCAAAAGAGTTACTTGCAGCCGTAGTTCAGGATAGCCACCGAGTTAAAGCTGGCTTGCTGCAGTCAAACTCCACCACCCCTTTGTTGATACTGATGCATATCTAGCTAGTTCTGATGTAAGTCTTGCTGAGTACCTTTGTACTCACGTTTGCTTAATTTATGTTTTTGCAGAGAGACTTCAGTCTCGCTAGTGGTTTCGCGTGGACTTCGACGTTTAGCTTGTTACCTCAGCTACGGTCTTGTACCCTTGGGAGGGTCTTGTAGATAGTCAGGCTCCTCAGCCTTTTTCATTCGTAGTTGTCTGTACTCAGACATGTTATGCTTTCGTTGCCTGTATGCTCTGTATGTTGGGTCATGTGACCTCTGTTTGTAATAAATGCTATGATGGCTCTTATGGGCCTTTATCTCTATGAGTTGTTGAGTTATGTTGTGATGCCATGTTGCACAACACATACTTGCATGTTATGCGTACGTGTAATGTGTATTGCTATGTGTGGGATCCGACACCTAGTTGTTTACCCTTGGTAGCCTATCTTACAGGGAAATGTCTCCTAGTGCTTCCACTGAGCCTTGGTAGCTTGCTACTGCTCTGGAACACTTAGGCCGGCCAGCATGTGTCCTTCTTTGTTCCCTTGTCTGTCCCTTAGGGGAAATGTCACGCGTTGTTCCTTTAAGTCCTTGTAGCTTGCTACGACTTGGGTTCATACGTTGATGACCGACACGTTCGTTGCTGGGTCATGTATGCCTGTCTCTATAATTTAGTGCCACTTTTGGTTTATAACTAGTCCTGTCGGCCCGGGTTCTCTGTCATATGGATGCTAGCGACACTATCATATACATGTGCCAAAATGCGCAAACGGTCCCAGGCCAGGTAAGGTAGCACCCGTGGGAATACCGTGCGTGAGGCTGCAAAGTGATATGATGTGTTACATGCTAGACCTGTGTCTTAGGATCGGGGTCTTGACATGTTTTTTTGCCTATTTCAGGGTTTTGCAGAAAAAGAATAGCATAACGGAATGAAACCTTCGTGAGAGATATTTTTGGAGAAAATCACGCCCAGGAAGCTTGAGAACCATGCCAGAGGATCGAGGAGCCGCCCTCGAGGGTGGGGGGCGCGCCCCCCTTCCCAGGGCGCGCTCCCTGCCTCGAGGCCTCCTCAAGTGGCCCCCGGTGCCCTCCTTCTTCCTATATAAGTCCACGTACCCCAGAAATTCCGTGAACAGAGAGAAAACAATAATTCCACCGCCGTATCTTCTGTTCCCGTGGAGATCCCGTCTTGGAGCCTGTTCCGAAGCTCCACCGGAGGGGGATCCATCACGGAGGCCTTCATCATCATCATCATCGCACTCACCATGAGTTGTGAGTAGTTTACCACAGACCTTCGGGTCCATAGCTAGTATATAGATGGCTTCTTCTCTCTCTCTGGATCTCAATACAAAGTTCTCCTCGGTCTTCAAGGAGATCTATTCGATGTAATCTTTTTTTGTGGTGTGTTTGTCGAGATCCGATGAATTGTGAGTTTATGATCAAGGTTATCTATGAAAGATATTTGGTTCTTCTCTGAACTTTTTATGTGTGCTCATAATATCCTTGCAAGTCTCTTCGAATTATTGGTTTGGTTTGGCCTACTAGATCTATAGTTCTTGCAATGGGAGAAGTGCTTGGCTTTGGGTTCAATCTTGCGGTGTCCTTTCCCAGTGACAGTAGGGGCAGCAAGGCACGTATTGTATTGTTGCCATCGAGGAGAAAAATATGGGGTTTATATCATATTGCTTGAGTTTCTCCCTCTACATCATGTCATCTTGCTTAAGGCGTTACTCTGTTCGTATGAACTCAATACACTAGATGCATGCTGGATAGCGGTCGATGTGTGGAGTAATAGTAGTAGATGCACGCAGGAGTCGGTCTACTTGTCTCGGACGTGATGCCTATATACAATGATCATGCCTAGATAGTCTCATAATTATTCGCTTTTCTATCAATTGCTCGACAGAAATTTGTTTACCCACTGTAGAATATCGCTATCATGAGAGAAGCCACTATAGAAAACTATGGCCCCCGGGTCTATTCTCAACATATCAATCAACATCTACTTTACTTTTACCGCTTTTATTTGCCGTTTTATCAAACTAAAAATACCAAAAATATAAACTATCATATCTATCAGATCTCACTTTCGTAAGTGACCGCAAAGGGATTGACAACCCCTTATCACGTTGGCTGCGAAGTTCTTGTTTGTTTGTGCAGGTGCGAGGGACTCGCGTGTGGTCTCCTACTGGATCGATACCTTGGTTCTCAAAAACTGAGGGAAATACTTACGCTACTGTGCTGCATCTCCCTTTCCTCTTCGAGGGAATACAACACAAGCTCAAGAGGTAGCAAGAAGAATTTCTGGCGCCGTTGCCGGGGAGGCTTACGCAAAAGTCATATACCAAGTACCTATCACAAACCCTTATCCTTCGCATTACATTTATTTGCCTGTCGTTTTCCTCTCCCCCACTTCACCCTTGCCGTTTTATTCGCCCTTCCTCCATTGTGTTTTTATCGCTCGCTTGCTTCTTGTTTGCTTATGTGCTGCTTGCTTGCTTGCCCTCATGTCTGAGATGGGGGATGATTTTATCGAGAAGGGTAGCAATGTCGAGGGCAACGTTCATGTTGACCCCCCGGATGAAGCTACCACTTTACATATTAAGAAGTTCCGGGTTGGTAGTGGTAATATTATTGGAAAAGGAGTTCTTCAAGACTTCTTTACTTGTGCCGGTGCTTTGCCCACTATGAGTGGCTCTATTCTTCAAAGAACTAGTAGCCTTACAGATGCTGTATCTATGCTCATAGTAGAAATTGAAAGGCAATTTATCCATATGCATCCCTGTATTCAGAGAATATTTTTGGAATTCTCCAATACTGAGAATTCCTCTGTTAAGCGTGCATGTACTATATTTTTGGCTCATGAGTTTAGATATATCATGAAAGAGGCCAGATAAATCTTTGCTCATTACGAAGTAGATGCCGGTCGACCTCCGATAGAGGCTATCTTGTTCAATCAAGAAGACCTAATGCGGTTGCGATCTCCTGATCATGTTGCTTTTAATGAAAACCTTAGAAAAAAGGTTCCCGTTGAGATATTGATTGATAGAATTTCTGAGATAAACGATGACTTTGCTGTTCAAAATAATGGATTAGGCTTCTCCCTTGAGCGAAGGCTTATGACCTTCTGCCAAAAGAATGCCTATAATGATGAATTGGTCATCCACTACAAAGGGCCAAAGGAGGAACCTGTTCCTCCCGAGATTGATGTAGGGGACTTTTGTCCCATTAAATTTACCCCTTTTGATTACTTTTTCTTGCCACAAAGGAAGCTTGCTCCTGAGCGTAGGGAATATGAGATGAGCTTTTGCGACATATCATACCACTATGGCAATACCTAGATCTATCTTGTATCGTGCCTAGCTAGGGGCGTAAAACGATAGCGCTTGTTGGGAGGCAACCCAATTTTTTGTTTTTTTGTTTTTGTTGCTGTTAGGGAATAAATATTGCATCTAGCCTCTGATTAGATGTGGTTTCATGTTTTGTTTAGTGTTTGTGCCAAGTAGAACCTTTGGGAAGACTTGTGTGAAGTTTATGTGATCTTTCTATGAAAAATAGAATTGTTAGCGTCAACTAAAGTAGTCGTGGGATTTTACTGGAGTGTGCTTTTTAGTTGATTCCTTTTGCAGATGATTGGTAGACAAATTCCGAAAATTTACCAATTTAGTTCGAATTTTTTGGAGTTCCAGAAGTAGGCGAACCCTGCAGATTGCTACAGACTGTTCTGTCTTTGACAGATTCTGTTTTTCGTGTGTTGTTTGCTTATTCCGATGCATCTATGAGTAGTATAGGAGGATATGAACCATAGAGAAGTTGGAGTACAGTAGGTTTAACACCAATATAAACAAAGAATGAATTCATTGCTGTACCTTTGAGTAGTGGTTTGCTTTCTCATACTAACGGAGCTCACGAGAATTTTTATCTAAGTTTTGTGTTGTGAAGTTTTCAAGTTTTGAGTATTGCTTTGATGGACTATGGAACAAGGAGTAGCAAAGGCCTAAGCTTGGGGATGCCAATGGCACCCCAAGCAAATTCAAGATAATCAAAATCCTAAGCTTGGGGATGCCCCGGGAAGGCATCCCCTCTTTCGTCTTCATCGGTAACTATACTTAGAGCTATATTTTTATTCGCAACATGTTATGTGTTTTGCTTGGAGCGTCTTGTATAATTTGAGTCTTTTCTTGTTAGTTTGCTACAATCATCCTTGCTGGACACACCTATTTGAGAGAGTTAAATATGGCCTAGAAATTATTAGAACACTCTATGTGCTTCACTTATATCTTTTGAGTTGAATAGTTTTTGCTCTTGTGCTTCACTTATATCTTTTAAAGCACGGTGGTGGTAATATATTGTAGAAATTGTTGAACTCTCATGCTTCACTTATATCTATTTGAGATTCTATTAAAACAGCATGGTAATGTGTTTAGGCTAAATAAACTAGTCTTGACATGATAGACATCCAATGTCAATGTAGTAATTTTTTTCACACAAAGTGCATTGAATATGATGAGATGTTGGATGCTTGATAATTGTTTTGAGACATGAGGATAGTGATATTAGAGTCATGCTAGTGGAGTTATTATGAAATTGAGAAATACTTGTGTTAAGGTTAGTGATTCCCGTAGCATGCACGTATGGTGAACCGTTGTGTGACTAAGTTAGAGCATGAGGTATTTGTAGAGTGTCAACCTTTGTGTGGAGGTCGGGGGCGCGCGATGGTTAACTCCTACCAACCTCCCCCCTAGGAGCATGCGTTGATTGCTTTGTTTTGATGACTCGTAGATTTTTGCAATAAGTATATGTGTTCTTATGACTAATGTTGAGTCCATGGATTATACGCACTCTCACCCTTCCACCATTGCAAGCCTCTCTTGTACCGTGCAACTTTCGCCGGTGCCATAAACCCACTATATATCCTTCCTCTAAACAGCCACCATATTGTTCCTCAAAACAGCCACCATACCTACCTATCATGGCATTTCCATAGCCATTCCGAGATATATTGCCATGCAACTTTCCACCGTTTCGTTTATATGACACGCATCATATTGTCATATTGCCATTGCATGATCATGTAGTTAGCCTCGTATTTGTGGCAAAGCCATCATGCATAACTTTTCATACATGTCAGTCTTGTTTCATTGCACATACCGGTACACCGCCGGAGGCATTCATATAGAGTCATACTTTGTTGTTGTAGTCTCGAGTTGTAATATCGAGTTGTAATGAAAGTGTGATGACTATCATTATTAAGAGCATTGTCCCATGGGAGGAAAGGCTAAATCTATAAAGCCCCTCCGCAAAAAAAGAAAATAAAAAAAGAAAGGCCCAAAAAAAAGAAAAAAAGAAAAAAGGGAAAAGGAAAAAGGGACAATTGCTACTATCTTTTTCCACACTTGTGCTTCAAAGTAGCACCATGTTCTTCATTGTAGAGAGTCTCATGTTTAGTCACTTTCATATACTAGTGGGAATTTTCATTATAGAACTTGGCTTGTATATTCCAACGATGGGCTTCCTCAAATGTCCTAGGTCTTCGTGAGCAAGCAAGTTGGATGCACACCCACTAGTTTCTTTTGTTGAGCTTTCATTCATATTTAGCTCTAGTGCATCCGTTGCATGGCAATCCCTAGTCACTTACATTGATATCTATTGATGGGCATCTCCATGACCCGTTGATACGCCTAGTCGATGTGAGACTATCTCCCTCTTTTTGTCTTCTCCACAACCACCTCTATTCCACCCATAGTGCTATATCCATGGCTCACCCTCATGTATTGCGTGAAAGTTGAAAGGTTTGAAAAGATAGAGTATGAAAACAAATGCTTGGATGAAATCGGGGTTGTGCATGATATGAATTTTTTTGTGTGATAACGAGGGAGCATAGCCAACACTATATGATTTTGTAGGGATAACTTTCTTTAGCCATAGTACTTTGAGAAGACATGATTGCTTTGTTAGTATTGCTTGAAGTATTATTATTTCTTATGTCAATATAGACTTTTATCTTGAATCTTTCAGATCTGAACATTCATGCCACAATTAAGAGAATTACATTGAAAAACTATATTGGTTAGCATTCCACATCAAAAATTCTTTCTTTATCATTTACCTACTCGAGGACGAGCAGGAATTAAGCTTGGGGATGCTTGATACGTCTCCAACGTATCTATAATTTTTGATTGTTCCATGCTATTATTTATGAAATCTTGGATGTTTCATGGGCTTTATCATTCACTTTTATATCAATTTTGGGACTAACCTACTAACCCAAAGGCCCAGTCTAGATTGCTGTTTTTGCCTATTTTAGGGTTTTGCAGAAAAAGAATAGCAAACGGAGTCCAAACGGAATGAAACCTTCACGAGAGATATTTTTGGAGAAAATCACGCCCAGGTAGCTTGAGAACCACGTCAGAGGATCGAGGAGCCGCCCTCGAGGGTGGGGGGCGCGCCCCCCTTCCCAGGGTGCGCCCCCTGCCTCGAGGCCTCCCCAAGTGGCCCCAGGTGCCCTCCTTCTTCCTATATAAGTCCACGTATCCCAGAAACTCCATGAACAGAGAGAAAACCATAATTCCACCGCCGTAGCTTCTATTCCCGTGGAGATCCCATCTTGGAGCCTGTTCCGGAGCTCCACCGGAGGGGGATCCATCACGGAGGCCTTCATCATCATCATCATCGCCCTCACCATGAGTTGTGAGTAGTTTACCATAGACCTTCGGGTCCATAGCTAGTATCTAGATGTCTTCTTTTCTCTCTCTGGATCTCAATACAAAGTTATCCTCGGTCTTCGAGGAGATCTATTTGATGTAATCTCTTTTTGCGGTGTGTTTGTCGAGATCCGATGAATTGTGAGTTTATGATCAAGGTTATCTATGAAATATATTTGGTTCTTCTCTGAACTTTTCATGTGTGCTCATAATATCCTTGCAAGTCTCTTCGAATTATTGGTTTGGTTTGGCCTACTAGATCTATAGTTCTTGCAATGGGAGAAGTGCTTGGCTTTGGGTTCAATCTTGCGGTGTCCTTTCCCAGTGACACTAGGGGTAGGAAGGCATGTATTGTATTGTTGCCATCAAGGATAAAAAGGTGGGGTTTATATCATATTGCTTGAGTTTATCCCTCTACATCATGTCATCTTGCTTAAGGCGTTACTCTGTTCGTATGAACTCAATACACTAGATGCATGCTGGATAGCGGTCGATGTGTGGAGTAATAGTAGTAGATGCATGCAGGAGTCGGTCTACTTGTCTCGGACGTGATGCCTATATACAATGATCATGCCTAGATAGTCTCATAATTATTCTCTTTTCTATCAATTGCTCGACAGTAATTTGTTTTCCCGCCGTAGAATATCGCTATCATGAGAGAAGCCACTAAAGAAAACTATGCCCCCTGGGTCTATTCTCAACATATCACTCTACATCTACTTTACTTTTACCGCTTTTATTTGTTGTTTTCTTAAACTAAAAATACCAAAAATATAAACTATCATCTCTATCAGATCTCACTTTCGTAAGTGACCGTAAAGGGATTGACAGCCCCTTATCGCGTTGGCTGCGAAGTTCTTATTTGTTTTCGCAGGTGCGAGGTACTCGCGTGTGGTCTCCTACTGGATTGATACCTTGGTTCTTAAAAACTGAGGGAAATACTTACGCTACTGTGCTGCATCTCCCTTTCCTCTTCGAGGGAATACAACGCAAGCTCAAGAGGTAGCAAGCACCAATGTGAGCGTAAAAACCGGCGGATCTCTGGTAGGGGGTCCCAAACTGTGCGCCTGAGGATCGATGGTGACATGAGACTGGGGACGCAATGTTTACCCAGGTTCAGGCCCTCTCTATCGAGGTAATACCCTACTTCCTGCTTGATTGATCTTGATGAATATAGGGTTACAAGAGTTGATCTACCTCGAGATCGTAATGACTAAACCCTAAAAGTCTAGTCTAGGATGTTGCGGTTCTATCTCTACGGAGTAAAACCCACCGGGTTATATATGCACCGGAGGGACCTAGGGTTGTACATGATCATCTTGCAGAGGAAGGAAATATTACACACGGAGTCTAAACTTGCTATTTTACACATATAGGATTCCTATCCGGATACGGGGGATAATCTTCAGCGATAATCTTCACGTCCCACCAGTCCGGCCCATAACGAGTAATCCGGCCACCCGAGGACCCCTTAATCCAGGACTCCCTCACAACTACTGTGGCTTTTTTAACGTACGCTGAGTTCCACGCTGCCGGTGCTCCTTTCTCTGCCTCGAGCTCCACCTCCTTCCAATATCCCATGCATCCAGCCATGATCTCCCTTGCCGATACTATTGTTGATGTCTCTCCGTTCATCCCAATCTGCCTTGATCTGGCTTCGCATAATTTTTACCATTGGCGACATCTCTTTCATTTTCATCTCGGCCGATGCATTCTCTGCCATCATATTGAGCCTACATCAATCCCTCAGCCAGGTAACCCACGTTGGGTCAAGGAAGATCTAGCGATCATCCAATGGATTTACACTCGCATCTCTACGGAGCTTTTCAATCTCATCTCTAAAGACGATGCCACTGCCGCCGATCTCTGGGCGGTCTTCGTCGGCTCTTTCAAGACAACAGCGACGCCCGGATCAACGCGCTCCACACGGAGCTCCGCACCATCACTCAAGGGGACTCGCCAGTTACTATCTTCTGCCAGCGATCAAGGCCATCGACGATGAGCTTTGGGAGCTTGGCGATCGTGTGGAAGATCGCACCCTCAGAAACGCACTCCTCATCGGTCCTGGAGAACAATTCGAGAAGCATGTCACTTTCATACCAATAATGCGCCCTCCCCCCTCTTTCATCGAGGTCAGCTCTATGTTGCAGCTAGAGTCCATGACACAAGCATCCAAATCTGCTTGTTCGCCCTAGGTCTTTGACACCAGCGTCAAGACATCCACTCATGTCACCAACACCGTGCCTACACTTTCGTGGCCTCCTTCAGGCTGACGCCCAAGCCCTAACTGCCGCGGCAAGAACCCAGTGTACCGGCCACCGCAACCTCGACCTATCGCTCCCTCGTCGACCAGCAGATCCTCTACATCAACACCTGCCCCACCTCCAATCGCACCAACTACTCCACCAACATGGCACCTCATTCAAACATGGCCCATGCCATGGACTGTGCCGTCTCCCTATGGTGCCCCCAGCCTACACTAGAACCCGGAGCCCTGGTCTTCGTCCATCGATCGGGTCTCCCGGTCTCCTCGGCGCTCGGCCACCCTCGCAGGTCTACACCACCTACCCTGGTTTGCCGATGTCCGACGCTGCCGCGCCTTTGCTCGGGTACAATGGCCTACCATCTGGATACAACACTCCGCTGGCTTCCACACCATACATGCATGCCGCTCCGCCGGCTTCCACACCTTACATGCATGGCGCTTCATCGACTTCCATACCCTACATGCATGGCGCTCCCCCGGCGCTCCCGTATATGTATGCACCAATGGTTGCGCCCGCGCCTTCGAGCACGTCCACTACACCAAGCTGGGACCGGGCGGGATTCATTGCTTCCATGAACAACGAAGCTACGGATTGGATTTTTTATTCTGGTGCATCCTCGCATATGTCTTCCAATATGAATTTGTTCTTATCTCATTTTCCTTCGAAATTCTCTTCCATTATCGCTGGTGATGGTTCTTGCATCCCTATTACATGCACCGGTGATACTTATATTCCCAACTTTAGTTCCAGTTTTCTCTTACGCAATATTCTTATTGCTCCATCTTTAATTAAAAATCTCATCTATGTTCGGCAATTTACTATCGGTAATAAAGTCTCTGCGGAATTTGACCCTTTTGGCTTTTCTGTGAAGGATGTGAACACGGGGGAGGTTCTCGCTCGGTACAATAGTTTGGGTGATCTCTATCCACTTCCTGGCGCGCCTTCGCCCACTACTCATGCCCTGCACGCCTCCATTGATATCTGGCATCGTCGGCTGGGTCATCCCAACAAAACTACAATGTTGTCCTTAGTCCAAGAATTTTGTATCCCTAGTGTGGCACCCCGGCTCAAAGCAACCGGTTTACCTTGCATTGCCAGCCCAGAGATCTAGTGTTCTGGAAACACACAACAACTTGGTGTAGAAAACAACCGCTTTATTGAGGCTAGCAGTAACATATGTCTGATATTACATCCGATAGAGAGGCCAAGCGGCACACACGATGCGGCTGAACAGTATGTACATTATTTAATGAACATGAAGGGGGCCTCGATCACGACAACTACGCGGTAGCGGAACGACGACAAAGCAGAACTCCATAACACAGGGACACCGATGTGGACGCGGTCTAGACACGGGAAGCACTCTGATCTGGTAAGATTTTCCTGAAAGCTCGCATGACATGCCAGGTCAGTACATTGAATGTACTTGCAATCTCACAACAAGTAAAAGCATAATGACAAACAATAACATGACAATTAAGCAGGTTCAATGTAAGGCTATATATAACAGACTACTCATGAAGTGAACATGCTTGTGCACCGAGTCCCTTGGACTCTCTTACCAAACGGGTTACCATGTACCATCATAATCAATACGGTGATCACTCCCGGATCACAAAGGAAACCAACTCTTTGATTTGAACAATGACCATCTTCATGGTCTCAACCATCTCATCACATAACCAGTACCAACCATATAACTTTAGTGTGCAAGATTAACTTATTTATGTTGATCCATGGTGTAAGCTACTATGAACTGTGTTTGTTACACAAGACGCGGCTATCGATAGATTTAATATACACTCTGCACAGGTTAGCACACTATACCCACACCACGGAATCTATGGCCTCGAACTCCCATTCGGGTGGACCAACAAAATTCCAACAGAACCAACCCATTGCCATGACACTCTCCCAGCCAGTCCGACCAACTCCCCTCCGGGCTAAGTCCTGGGTGGCCCCGATGTCAACCCGTGACATCCAACGGCCACCGTCGTGGCAAAACATAAACGGTCCCAAATGGGGACATGGTACAAAACAATGATGGGCACACAAGGTTATGTCTGCTTGATGGCTTGCTAGAACTACGTCGGTATTTCCCCAAAGAGGAAGGGATGACACAACACAGTGGCGGTAGGTATTTCCCTTAGTGATGAAACCAAGGTTATCGAACCAGTAGGAGAACCAAGCAACACAATGAAACGACACCTGCACACCAATAACAAATAGTCACTATCCGACATGTAAAAGGGGTTGCCAACCCCTTTCGGGTAACGGACATTAGAGAGTTGTAAATATTGATAGATCAAACGCCAGTTAAGATAAATTGCAGCAAGGTATTTTTTGTATTTTTGGTTTAATAGATCTGAAAATAAAAAAATAAAAAGTAGATCGCAAAGGCAAATATATAAGGAAGAGAACCGGGGGCCGTAGATTTCACTAGTGGCTTCTCTCGAGAAAATAGGAAACGATGGGTGAACAAATTACTGTTGAGCAATTGATTGAACTTCAAATAATCATGACGATATCCAGGCAATGATCATTATATAGGCATCATGTCCAAGATTAGTAGATCGACTCCTGCCTGCATCTACTACTATTACTCCACACATCGATCGCTATCCGGCATGCATCTAGTGTATTAAGTTCATGGACGAACAGAGTAATGCAATAAGAATGATGACATGATGTAGACAAGATCTATTTATGTAGAAATAGACCCCATCGTTTTATCCTTAGTAGCAACGATACATACGTGTCGGTTCCCCTTCTGTCACTATAGTCAACCACCGTAAGATCGAACCCACTACAAAGCACCTCTTCCCATTGCAAGATAAATAGATCAAGTTGGCCAAACAAAACCCAAATATCGGAGAAGAAATACGAGTCTATAAGCAATCATGCATATAAGAGATCAAAGAAGACTCAAATAACTTTCATGGATAAAAAGATAGATATGATCATAAACTCAAAGTTCATCGGATCCCAACAAACACACCGCAAAAAGAGTTACATCATATGGATCTCAAAGAGACCATTGTATTGATAATCAAACGAGAGAGAGGAAGTCATCTAGCTACTAACTACGAACCCGTAGGTCTACAAGGAACTACTAACGCATCATCGGAGAGGCGCCAATGGAAGTGGTGAACCCCTCCGTGATGGTGTCTAGATTAGATCTGGTGGTTCTAGAACTTGCGGTGGCTGGAATTGATTTTCGTCGAATCCCCTAGGGTATCTGGAATATTTGGTCATTTATAGAGCAAAGAGGCGATCCAGGGGCACCCGAGGTGGGCACAACCCACCAGGGCGCGCCTGGGCCTCCTAGCGCGCCCTGGTGGGTTGTGTTCCCCTCGGAGCACCCCTCCCACGCGCTTCTCCTTCCCACTCGATGTCTTCTGGTCCAAAAAAATCCACAAAAAGTTTCACTGCGTTTGGACTTCGTTTGGTATTGATTTCCTGCGATGTAAAAAACTTGCACAAAACAGCAACTGGCACTTGGCACTATGTCAATATGTTAGTGCTCAAAAATGATAAAATGACTATAACATGATTATAAAACATCCAGGAATGATAATATAACAACATGAAACAATAAAAAATCATAGATACATTGGAGACGTATCAGCATCCCCAAGCTTAATTCCTGCTCGTCCTCGAGTAGGTAAATGATAAAAACAATTTTTTTGATGTGGAATGCTACCTATCATGTCATATCATATTATTTTCTTTATAGTATGGACATTTGGACTTTTATATGGTTGAAAGCAATAGTCTAGTTTTGACATGAGATTTAAATACTCAAGCATACCAGCAAGCAATCATGTCTTTCAAAATATCAATGCTAAAATTAGTTATCCCTAGCCCATCATGCTCAACCATTGATCCATTCATGAAACACACTCGCATATTAGCTACAACCAATACTCAAGTACGATCATAGTGCCTCCTAGTTGATGCTTTATAAGAGAAGATAGAGACTCAAATTCAAAATAAAATTTGCATAAAGTAAAAGAAAGGCCCTTTGCAGAGAGAAGTAGGGATTTGTAGAGGTGCCAGAGCTCAAAGCTTAAATTGAGAGATAAAAATACTTTGGGAGGCATACTTTTCCCACCAACGAAAACGACTTAAAGTTCCCAACACTTTCCATGCTAGATATATCATACGCAGTTCCCAAACATAAAATAAAGTTTATTCCTTTTTCCACCAAACTTTCACAAGCCATGGCTAACTGTATCCACGGGTGCCTTCCATACCAACACTTTCCCAGAAATTTATTATTTGACAACATAAAGTAAATTCATTTTTCATTTCGGGACTGGACATCCCTAATACCTGTGCCTTACTCTCGTGCAATGACAAGTGAATAAACACTCATCATGAGAATAACACATCTAGCATGGAAAATATTAGCCACCCCTCACCGCCTCGCGAGCGGTGCGAGCACACAAAAGGGAAATTTATTTTGAAATTTAGAGATGGCATAGAAAAATTTGCTTAAAACGACAAAAGAATACCACATATAGGTAGGTATAGTGGACTCATGTGGCAAAATCAGGTTAAAGGATTTTGGATGCACAAGTAGTGATCATACTTAGTGCAAAATGAAGGCTAGCAAAAGAATGGGAAGCGACCAACCAAGAAACAACTAATATCATAAGCGAACATTAAGCATAATTAACACTGAATAATGCACCACAAGTAGGATGTAATTTCATTACATGACTATTGACTTCTGTGCTTGCATAGGGAATCACAAACCTTAACACCAATATTCTTACTAAAGCATAATTACTCATCAACATGACTCACATATCACATCATCATATCTCAAAACTATTACAAGGAATCAATTTTATTTTGTCCAATGCTCATGAAAGTTTTTATTATATCCTTCTTGGATATCTATCACTTTGGGACTAATTTTCATGTGTTGCTTTTGATAAGCTCAAACAAATATAAGTGAAGATCATGAGCATATTTTTTTATTTCTCTCAAAATAATTCAAGTGAAGGAAGAGATAATTTCTTTAAAAAAATTACTAACTCTCAAATAAATCTAAGTGAAGCACTAGAGCAAATCCATAGCTCATAAAAGTTTAAGTGAAGCAAAGAGAGCTATTCTAACAAGTCATGGCATTATTATGGCTCTCTCAAATGGGTGTGTCCAGCAAAGGATATTTAGACTTAAAAAGCAAAACAAAACAAGCAAAGACTCATATCATACAAGACGCTCCAAGCAGAACACATAGTATGTGGCGAATAAAAATATAGCTTCGAGTAAAATATCGATGGTTGTTAGAAGAAAGAGGGGATGCCACTCGGGGCATCCCCAAGCTTAGTTTGTTGCTTCTCTTTGGATAATAGCTTGGGATGCCATGGGCATCCCCAAGCTTAGGCTCCTCTTACTCCTTATTCCTTCATCCATCATAACATCAGCCAAAACTAGAAAACTTCATCCACACAAAACTCAACAAAAACCTTCTTGAGATCCGTTAGTATAATAAACCAAATCACTACATAAGTACTGTAGTAAACCAATTCGTATTTTATTCTTGCATTATATCTAATGTATTCCAACTTTTCTATGGCAAAAAATCATCAAAGAAAACCATAGAATCATCAGAACAAGCACACAACGCAAAGAAAACAGAATCTATAAAAAACAGAATAGTCTGTAGCAATCTCGAAATTTCGAATACTTCTGTAACTCTATTTTTTTGGAAAATTAGGACCACGTGAAAAATTCTTATATTAATCTTCTGCAAAAATAATCAACTCAAAAACACTCTTGTGTTAAAAATGAGATTTTTTTTCGTGAGTGCAAAAGTTTCTATTTTTTAGCAAGATCAAATCTACTAACACCCAATATGATCCTAAAGGCTTTGCTTGGCACAAAAATTTATTCAAACAACAAAAACACATCTAAATAGAGGTATTAATGGGTATTTTATTGAAAACAACAAGAAAATGAAAAAGTAAAAAGATACAAGTTGGGTTGCCTCCCAATGAGCGCTATCATTTTATGCCCTTAGCTAGGCATAAAGCAAGGATCTAAGTTGTGTCATCCTTATTTTCCAATTTCTTAGGGGTATTCTTGTCATGAGGTTTTGTAAAGACAACATAAAACATATTATCCATAGAAACCTTAGCATTTCTAAGTTGGTTTTCATCATATCCCCTTTGGTTTCCAGCAACAATCCAAGAGTGATGTCGGTTAACATTTTTGAAAACTTGTTGGATTATATCTAAAACGGGGACTTCCTTCTTAAGATTCACATCAAAGATCCTATTATCCCCAAGAAAATACCTTAGCGCATAATCACTATCGTAAAGAATTTCATCTATCACGGGGTTTTCACGATTCATACCATAAAAATCAAAGATTTCCCTACCTTCCTGTATTATATAGTCAAATTGATTCATAAGGACAAGAGTGGCCAACTTTTTAGCCCTAGGATTTTTTATATTGGGTAGCTCAAAAAACAATCTTTGCAAGGAAGGATGAGTACGGATAAATTTACTTTCAAGTTTCAGAACCAGTGCTGAAATAACATCCGCATAAGTTATAGTAGTTCTAAGTATAGGAGCATCATCAAGACTTAGATTTCCAACACAATTAAAAAAAATTCTTGGATACATTCTTTTCCCATAACATTCCCTTGCCCCAAGATAAAAGTTCTAGCATCCAGATTGCTCGTACGTCCAATCTTAGCGGTTAGGCCATCATCCATTGGTGCCATACCAAAATCACTCATGATTGCAAGGATAGATCCGTCGAGCAAACGGCGAACGAAAAAGGGGGCGAATAAAACGACAATTTTTTGTGAAGTGGGGGAGATGCAAATGATAGGAAAATGGCAGATAATGTAAATTGCGAGGAGATGAGATTTGTGATTAGGAACCTGGTATATGTTGAAGATCCTCCCCAGCAACGGCACCAGAAATTCCTTTTGATGGCTTGCTAGAACTACGTCTGTATTTCCCCAAAGAGGAAGGGATGACGCAGCACAGCAGCGGTAGGTATTTTCCCTTAGTGATGAGACCAAGGTTATCGAGCCAGTAGGAGAACCAAGCAACACAACGTTGTTGGGCACCTGCACACAAATAACAAATACTCCTAACCCGACATTTAAAAGGGGTTGTCAATCGCTTTCGGGTAAAGGATGTCAGAGAGTCGTAAATATTGATAGATCGAACGCCAAATAAGATAAATTGCACCAAGGTATTTTTTGTATTTAGTTCAATATATCTGAAAATAAAAGCAAAGGAAAAGTATATCGCAAAGGCAAATATATAAGAAAGAGACCCGGGGGACGTAGATTTCACTAGTGGCTTCTCTCGAGAAAATAGCAAATGGTGGGTGAACAAATTACTGTTGGGCAATTGATATAACTTCAAATAATCATGATGATATTCAGGCAATGATCATTATATAGGCATCACGTCCAAGATTAGTAGACCGCCTCCTGCCTGCATCTACTATTATTACTCCACACATCGACCACTATGCAGCATGCATCTAGTGTATTAAGTTCATGGAAAAACGGAGTAATGAAATAAGAACGATGATATGATGTAGACAAGATATATTTATGTAGAAATAGACCCCATCATTTTATCCTTAGTAGCAACGATACATACGTGTCGGTTCCCCTTCTGTCACTGGGATCAAGCATCGTAAGATCAAACCCACTACAAAGCACCTCTTCCCATTGCAAGATAAATAGATCAAGTTAACCAAAGAAAACCCAAATATCTGAGAAGAAATATGAGGCTATAAGCAATCATGCATATAAGAGATCAAAGAAGACTCAAGTAACTTTCATGGATAAAAAGATAGATCTGATCATAAACTCAAACTTCATCAGATCCCAACAAACACACCGCAAAAAGATTTACATCATATGGATCTCCAAGAGACCATTGTATTTATAATCAAACGAGAGAGAGAGAGAGAGAGAGAGAGAGAGAGAGAGAGAGAGAGGAAGCCATCTAGCTACTAACTACGGCCCCGTAGGTCTACAAGGAACTACTCACGCATCATCAGAGAGGTACCAATGGAAGTGGTGAACCCCTCTATGATGGTGTCTAGATTGGATTTGGTGGTTCTGGAACTTGTGGTGGATGTAATTGATTTTCATCGACTCCCGAAGGGTTTCTGGAATATTTGGATATTTATAGAGCAAAGAGGTAGTCCGAGGGGCACCCGAGGTGGGCACAACCCACCAGGGCTTGCCTGGGCCTCTCGGCGCGCCCTGGTGGGTTGTGCTCCCCTCAGAGCACCCCTAGGCGCTTCTCCGGCCCACTGGATGTCTTCTGGTCCAAAAAATCCACAAAATGTTTCGCTGCATTTGGACTCCGTTTGGTATTGATTTCCTGCGATGTAAAAAATATGCAGAAAACAACAACCGGCACTTGGCACTATGTCAATAGGTTAGTACCAAACAATGATATAAAATGACTATAAAATGATTATAAAACATCCAAGAATGATAATATAATAGCATGAAACAATCAAAAATTATAGATACGTTGGAGACGTATCACTGCTTACCGGGTCAGGGTACTGCACGCCCATAACCTTCCCCCGTTGGAGGCACCGGCTAGAGGCATGACAACAGACCGAATAAGGGCCTTCCCGTAAAGGCAAATGTGGTTGCACTGGTAAGCTCGATTCGGTGGCACCATGACTCGATCAACAATTATGTTCAAGTTGGATTATCATCAGGTTTAACTTGAAACAAAAGAATACGAGCCATAGTATGCCATGATCATGCAACTATATGACATGCAAACGTAAGCATATATCACCGAAATGGAACGGATCAACATCGTAGAATCACTATGCATGCACTACTAATCATTTTGAGGCACTGGTTGTAACTTCATCATTTTTAGTTATGACATTAGCATGGTGAGAATAAGAATAGTAAATCATCATATGGAAAATAATTCCAATCATTATCAAACCATAGTCATGCTATCAAAGTAACACCACTGCACCCAACTAAACCAGGCACTGAAATACTACAACAAGCTAAACACTTCAAGCATGACAAATGAAATAACTTAAGCAATGTTATTAAAATGATTTAATGCATGAAATAAATCATATTCAAGGTGGAAAAATCATAGTATTGAGGAGGGTCACACTCCTCCTGGTTCTCCTCTAGGCAAGTTCCTCCTTCTGACAATAACTAAAAACAGCAAAAGAAACTATCAAGAACCACTCTGAAATTCACCATAAATTCTAGACAGCAAGGAAAAATCTCAAATTTTGTGTGCTCCTAGAATATTTCAATACAAACCAATGCAAAAAGAATCAAATCATTTGGATTTGTAGATTAGGCATTGGTACACGTCGGTGCTATACAAATGGTTTTAAACCCCTTTCCGTGATGGCATTTGGAACTGTCGCCAAGTGAGTGTGGCCGATAGGGGGGGTCCTTCCCACATGACCCAGAAACCGTCGGGGATAGGGAGCCTTGATGCATACAATTGTCCCTATATAACCGTTTCTGATATCTCCAATATCCCAAACGCTTCATCCTTGCTACTCGTTTGTGCTCACATTGCCATCGTAGTCGGAGTTTTGTGGTTTTACCTAAATCTTGGCAGATTCCAAGCATGGGAGTTTTCCACGCACGTACCAAACTGGCTCTACATTTACGATGCCTGGCACATCACAAACAGTTCATGATTATAAATCGTGTACGATAGGTAGACAATCACACACATTTAGTTTTCCCGCACCGTATGTGATAGTGTATTACATCACACATGCTTTGCAAACTGCAATTGTGTGCATTGTTACACACATTTTCTCTTTGTGAACTGTGTCAGATTATGATGTATATCGCACACGCTGTGCTTTATTAACCGTGTGCACCGTAATGACCCGCACACCGTAATTTTGTCCTAATTTAATTGCTGCTATTTAAAATTGTACCTAATTTAAACTTGAAAGTAGGCTATAGCTTTATTCATACCATCAGGTTGAAACAAGCAATGCATTACTCGATTCACAGGTACATATGTTTAAGAATTACATAAGCACCAAATGAAGAATGATGAACCAAGGTTCTATACTTGTACTATTACAAATGGTAAAGAAAGAGGCGACATGCATTCTGGTTGCTGAACAAGGTGAAGTGGAATGGCCCTATTGTGGTCTCTTGGATGTAGAAGGCACGCACGACTCTAGTCCAACCCCTTGTGATAGCAGGCCACCAATCCTGCAGTTTGAGAGGTAATCTTTAGTAAACTGCTTCAGGATCCACTGCAAAGGAAAAAAAGATTCAGACATTGTAATCTAACACAACTCATTGCGCGCAGTAAAAAGAAGGCTACAGGGTTCTTACTTACCATCACGCAGTTCACTGTTGTCTTGTATAAAGTGTAAACAAATAGTTTGATTGACATCTTTTGACCCATTTTAATAACAATCTTTATCAGTTTCCTCACTTGATACTATTCATGAATATCTCATTGCCCCATACGCAGAAAGGTTCAAAGTGTGGATCTTTGACAATGACATATGTACCTACAAGCAACAAGTTAATATTAGAAGCTAAACAACAATTGAAAAATGATGTAGTACAACACTCCCTCCATCCCATTACATAAGATTTTATTACATGTATATCTAGACATCACCAGAACATTAAGGTAACACTCTTCCTTGTTGCTATGTAGCCTGGGATTGCATATTTAGTCATTCAATACAATGCATGTTGCTACGTAGCTTCAGTGTGCAGGATTAAGCACGAGAGTTAAGCAAAACAAGAAGTGGAAAGGTGTGTTAACTGCATTAGGCATAACATTTTAAAACAAGCAAATAGTCATTCAAACTGGTATTGTGCATGTCTAAAGTACATTAGGTATTGTTAAAAAACAAAAAGGCATGTAAACTGCAATATCCTTAACATCAACCAAATATCGTAATTCATAGTGGTATTGTTGAAACTGTTATTGATGAAATTGAACCACATGGCAAATAGTTGCACATATAGAGCATCACATTGTCAAGAACTGAAATAAACAAGGCATAAGGCCATCTCTACCCGATCCTTTAAAAGTTAAAGGACTAAAACCCTTAGTGGATATATATATATACTCCAGCAATTTTTGGCCTTTTCTAGTCGATCCCCTAAACTTAACATTGCAAACTTCAATTTGATCAAGTTCAAAGCAGGTTCAACCGAAAGTAGCATGCATTCAAACATAAACATAGATAGTTTTGCATAACTGAACATAAAACATAAATTTGAACTAAGCTAAACTACTTTCGGTCGAAGTAGAGCTCGAGCCAATCCTTCCTCGTCATGTACGATGTGTCGCGAGCCGGGTCCAGGCCGGTGCCATCGTCGGGGTCATTGGGGAAGGCACTCCTCCACTTGTCGACGTCGATCTCCTCTTCCTCGGGGCCCACCTCGACGCCCTCCGCGCCGCCGTCCTAGCTGCCTTCAACCTCGTCATCGGAGGAGAGCGCAATAACCTTGCCGTCCTCCGCGTCGCCCTCCTCATCATTAGAGGAGAGCGCGATAACCGCACCGCCCTAAGCGCCGACAAAGATCGCCCGCTCTGCCTCCACGAGCTCCGAGTGCTGCCGGTGGAGCTCTTGCATGTAGGCCTTGTTGGCGGCCTCAGCCACGAGGCGCTCCCACGCCTCGTGGTCCTCCCGTGCCAAAGCCGAGCTCACCACCTTGGCTCCGGTGGAACGAGGTCGACCAGACGTGTGTCGAAGGGGAAATTGAGCCTAGCTGTCGTGCCGTGGTAGCGGACCTGCCAGTGGTCGTACTCCATGGCCGCAAGCTCGGCCGTGTGGAAGCTACCAGACCACTGGCGGGTGTGGGTCCCCCGATCTATAATCACGGTGACCCACGTCCCCCATAGCTGTTACCGGACCCCGAGATAGGACCTCGTCGGCTGCCGGGTCCGAGGGAGGACGGGGAAGTCCTTAAACCGGTGATGTCGCTTAAGGCTACGTTGGTTTTTCCCCAAAGAGGAAGGGATGAAGTAGCACAACGGCGGTAGGTAATTCCCTCGGATGTGAAACCAAGGTTATCGATCCAGTAGGAGAACCAAGCAACACAACTATCGGCGTTCTGGGAACGGGGGTACCCAGACTTGCTTGCCTACGGCCCAGGGCGTGCCTCATCAGGCGGCCTGGTACGGGCCGACCTCTTCAGCAACCACTCAAGACCCTCACAAGGGGCCGAGCCTCGCGAGGCGGACGACGCAAGACCTTCCCCGGGGCGGCCTCACTAGGCTGGCCCTTGAGGAGCGGCGATATCAAGGCAAGGGGCACCTCACGAGGCCCCCGTGACGTGAGCAGTGACGACCAAGGCCAGGCGGGCGCCAGTGGGCGTAGGGTGACAGTTTCCTCTGTGGTGCTAAAGGGGCAGGCGAGGAGTCCCGAGGTGTCAGGCAAAGGTTTCCATATCGGTGCAACAAGACCAAGACCAGCAGGATGACAGAGCGGAGGTCATCGCGGAGCCCACGGCGGCGTCACCACCACAACCTTTGGCACGCGAAGACCACCTTTTGTCAGGATAGCTTGTACTAGCTGCCCCCCTTCAAATTTGGCCGTTGTGGGATCCCTTCCCGCTCAATATTTGGGAAGAGGACCCGGGCCTCTATAAATAGGACTAGCCATCACCATAGAAAGGGATCGGATCATTACGACTGCCCAGACACCCACAAGCTCACTCGAGCACAAGAACACCTCTCCTCAGGAGGCTGTCCCGCCCATGTACTAGTTCTTCCTCAACCTACAAGGCAATCCACCACACCACATTGGATTAGGATACTCCACCACAACGGCGGCCCGAACCAGTATAAACCTTGTGTCCCTTACTCTTCGAGTCTGACGAGCTAGGCCTAGGGATCGATGAGTAGACGTACTAGGTCGGAAGGAGAGATCTTCGTGCGCACCCCATAGTTCGAACCACATGAGTTTTGCCATAACCCAAGATCCGACATTTGGCGCGCCAGGTAGGGGTGTGCCGAAACTTCCCTTCCGTTGATCCGCGCTCCGTCGTCCCACCGGTTCCATGGCCGATGCTCGCAGAGCACGTGCTGAGCGGCGGGCTGCCCTCGCCGCCCGCATCGCTCAGACAGCTCCTGCCGGCGGACCGCCCCGCTGTTCTCCATCGCCTGCCGCTAACGCCGCCACTGGCCCGGCGCGGCATGAACAGCAGGACTCGTGCCTGCACAATCCGCGTGGCGAGAGGGATGCACCGTGACCCCATCATTGACCCCAGCGGTATCGTCGTCCCATGCTCGTCACTGACCCGCACACGCGCAGGCTGCGTTGCTCATGGCATGCGAGCTCCTGCGCTACCGCCCTGTCGACGACTTCTACTGAGAATGGCTTGACCTCATCGCCGAGCTCGTCAGCGCCGCTGGGGGATCTCCAGCACCGTCCCTCTCGCTACCTCGTCCGCCTCCCCATGCGGTAGACGTGGCCCATGAAGCTCCTCTGCTAGCTCCGCGTCAAGGCATCGTCCAAGACCCAAGGCACGTGGCCCCGCGGCGTGACCACCCACGCGTGGCGCTAGTGCACGAAGATGGAAGCTGGCAAGAGATCCAGCGGCCCCGCGGAGGAGCACCAGTGATCCCTCCACTGTCGTGTCGAGACCGCACGCCCCCCGCCGCGGTGGCGCACGAGGACCAAGTCCAAGTTCCGCCTTCCCAACAAGCTCCGGTGTTGACAGCAGGCTGCAAGGCCCTCGCCCCCGAGCTGCCCAACGTCAACTGGCCTGGGAAGTTCAAGCCCGACCTGCCTCCACGCTATGACAGTACCCCCGATCGCACAGAATTCCTGCAGCTCTACGAGCTGAGCATCGAAGCGTCCGGCGGCAACGACAAGATCATGGCGAACTGGTTCCCCTTGGCCCTCAAAGATGGCGCGCACTCGTGGCTCCTGAACCTGCCCGCGTGATCGGTCTCCACGTGGAGCAAGATGCGCGAGCGGTTCATCGCCGACTTCTAGGGCACCCGAGACTGCCCCCCGGCCGCGGGTGACCAGCGGCGTATCAAGCAACAACCAGGAGAAACCCTACAGAAGTTCATCCAGCGCTTCAACAACGTCCGCGTCAAGATCCCCAAGGTCATGGACGAGGCCATCATTTCAGCATTCTCAGATGGTGTCCGCGACGTCAAGATGAAGGAGGAGCTCGCCATCCATGAAGACCTGTGCACGTCCCTGGAGCTGTTCAACCTCACGACCAAGTGCGCCAGAGCTGAGGAGGGGCGCCTCTCCCTCGTTTACCTCCCCGCTTCTGAACCTGAAGACAAGAAGGCCAAGGGCAAGGACGTAAAGCGCAAAGGAGCGGCAGTGCTCACGACTGAGCCAAAGATGAAGCGCGGCCGCGACTACCCAGAGTCATCCAAGAGCAGCCGGGCGTTTTGCGCCTTCCACAACGTGCACAGCCACAACACCCACGACTGTCAAGAGCTCAGAGCCCTCCATGAAGGACGCGCCAGCCAACGCCCCGAGCACAGCAACCGTGGCTACGACTGTGGGGGAAGTCGGACCGGGGGATGCTGGGACGACCGCGGCCCCGTCAGGAGTGGCGTGACCAACCTCGGGAGGACCGTTGGCGCGATCAGCCTCGTGAGGATGCATGGAGGGATCAGCCTCGTGAGGGCGCCTGGAGGGACCAGCCTCATGAGGACCGCCCCCAGGGGAAGGCTGGCCTTCCACCTCTGCCGCCACCAAGGAGGAACGACTACCAGGACGAGGGCGCTGGGGGCTTCCAGGAGTCTCGCGCCATCTCCTGCATCTTGGGCGGATTGTAGGCCCCAGCCTCTCAGCGCCTCTTCAAGCAGTTCGCCCGGGAAGTGAATGCGGATCTCCCCAAGCTTGAGGCTACGCACCCACTCAGGTGGTCCAAGTGCCCCATCACCTTCAGTTCAGCAGACCAGCTCAAGTGCGCGGCTAAGGCCGACGCCCTCCCGATGCTTTGTTCGCCCGTCATCAGCAACGTCCAAGTTACCAAAACTCTCACCAACGGCGGTCCAGGGCTCAATGTCATGTCCGTCGAGACATTCGACAGCCTCCAAGTACCGTACGATCAGTTACTGCCTACCAAGCCCTTCTCCGGAGTGACTGACGGCCCCACCACCCCAATAGGGCAGGTCCGCCTGCCTGTCACCTTCGGCAAGCGCGACAACTACCACACTGAGCTCATCGACTTCGATGTCGCCCATATCCATCTCCCTTACAACACCATCTCGGGTACCCATCCCTGGCCAAGTTCATGGCAGTGACTCACCATGGCTACAACGTCCTCAAGATGCCGGGGAGCGGCGGCATCATCACCATTGCTTGTGAAGAGAAGGACGCAGTATGCTCACTCGAGCGTGCTTACCAGGCAGCAACAGTCGAGGATCCAGACAACGACAACACCATCTACCCTCCTAAAGACGTCCCCAAGAAGAAGAAGAAGCAGTTGCTCGCCCTGGAGCCTCATGAGGTTGCAGCACCTGGTGGCAGCACCTCAGGACCTGCACCTAGGGACGGTCCGCCTCCCTCCCTCGTATAGGAAGGCGCGCCTAATGCCCCCCTCAGGCTGGCCC
This sequence comes from Secale cereale, assembly GCA_902687465.1. Taxonomy (NCBI): domain Eukaryota; kingdom Viridiplantae; phylum Streptophyta; class Magnoliopsida; order Poales; family Poaceae; genus Secale; species Secale cereale. Next base: position 632,889,110 of record LR738715.1, read on the forward strand.
CGGGGGCTCTCCTCTAGAGGACCTCCGACTTAGCCAATGTCACGAGGGAGGCGCTCGGGCACCATGTGGAGGAGTGCTTCGCCGCATGTTTTCCTCCGGAGGCCTCAAGGCGCGAGGCACCAAGCGCTCAGGAGTTCATCAGCCAGACCATTGAAGACCTACAGGTGCCAAGGGCAATGCGGGGCGAGCGCCACCCGACGCCTCGAAGTGCAGTTGTCGCCCCGGGCTCAGGCGACGGGCTGCGCGCCTGCGTCAACGTCCTCGCGCTCAACAGGATCGCATCTCAGGATCTCTACTAGCCTGCCCAGGTGGGCCGGTGCGAGGGTCCCCCTCACAGCTACGTTCGCATGCCTTTCGGCCTGCAGAACCAAGCGACCCTGTACTAGCGCCATATGCGTGAGGTCCTGGTGACTCGCAAGGCCATGCATCAGGAGATCTTGGCAGAGTTGGCCTCGGTCCTCCATGAGATCTGGGAACCCCCGGAACCTCGTGGGGCGCCGGAGCCAGGCGGCGCGTGAGGAGCTGCGTCTGCGTCAAGCGTCTTCAGCTACACCAACACTACTTCATCAACTGTGCCAGGTGACATTTTTCGGTTTTTGTTCAGCTGGGAGCACCCCTCGGGCTGCATCATTCCCATGTCGCACGGGCATGTCCCTGCGGCGTGTATCCTTCTGCATCTTTAGCTTACTTTGTTGGGGGTGCCCCTCGGGCTGCATCATCCCCAGGCCACACAGGTCCGTCCTTGTGGCATGCATCTCATTTGGCTTCACTTGGTTTAGTGCGTTTCCTCCTGCAATTTGCCTTACGAGCATCGCCTACTCACTCGCAATGGGGGTTGCATACGTTGGGACGACGCTTGTGCTCGGGTCCATCCCTGCAACGCTGACAAACCCGAGGGACCGAGCTTTGACCCGCGGCCCGCTCCGCAAGCGTCACCTCACTAGGTCCTCGGTGCCTTCATCTTCCTGCGGAATTATCAGAGGCCTAGTGGTAGGTGCGGTCCTAAGTTGTGTTGTTGCAGGCTAACCCGCAAGGGTCTCAGGAACACAGCGACAGGCGACCGCGCCAGTCTCCCCTCCTCACATAATTCACTTTCACATTAAAGTGGGGGTCTTTGAGCATCGCGTCTCAGGGGCTCTTACAGACTCTCCAGCCCTCACCCCTTGGCCTTGACCACGGCATTGCGACCTGGCGTACCAGCGGTGGCTGACCTTCACTCAAGGGTCGGGACCCGAGGACGTAGAGCATCAAGAAGGAGGGGGGAAGGGGAGGCCGGCTTAGAGAGTTTAGGCCTGTTCGTACGTCAAGGGGGACCCTTGGGCATCGCGACCCAAGGGCCTAACTGGTCCCGTAGCCCTCACTCCCTGGTCTTTTCCTGGTGATCCGGTCAAGCCAGGGGTGGCTGAGGTACGCACGGGGGTGGGCCCTGCCGACGCAGAACTTCAAGGCCTAAGTCCAACATTCCCTTCCCGAAGGCTGTTCATACGTCATGGGGTACTCCTGAGAATCGCGACTCAAGAGCCTAACTGGTCACGTAGCCCCTCACCCCTTGGTCCTGTCCTGGTGATTCGGACGATCCAACGACGGCTGAGGTACATGCGGGACCGGGCTCTGCCGACGCAGAACTCTAGGGCCATCGAGGAGGAAATCGCGAAATCTCGGCCATGCGACATCGGAAGCGAGCCAGGCGCGCCGCGTAACTAATCACCTCATGCTCGTCAAGATAAGTCATGAACCCTTTCCGTGCCCCATCCTTACTCGAAGAACGGGATTCAGCAGTTATATGTCGGCAACACCGCCTCGCTTTTTAGCCTCCGGAAGCTGCTTGCACACCAAGGGTGACCTCTTGAGCATTGCGCCTCAGGAGATCTTACCGGACCTCGGGCCGCTCACCTCCTGGCATTGACCACGGCATCGCGACCTGGCATACCTGCGACGGCTGCAGCTTGCCTTGGGATTGGGGCCTGCCGGCATAGAGCACTATGCTACCAAAAGGGTAAAAAGGGGATGATATTGCCGACGAGGCTGGCAAATAGGGTCTACTAGCAAGGATAATAATATAGGAGCAAAAGCATTACAAGTTCTTTACACACCCCCATGGGGCTGGCCTTGAATCCCCACAGGGAGCGCCACAAAGGGGTTTTGGGAGGTCCTAACTAGGGCCACCATCGTCGACACCCTCATCAACAGTGGGCCACGATGGCCCACCTCCGACCTCGCACAGATCACCACCGGTGACGTGCTCGCGAGCCCGGCACGCTTCGGGCGCGGCGCGAGCTTGGGGCTACGTAGCTGTCGTCGCTCGTCTTCGGAGACTCTTGAGACTCAGGAGAGGTCCTGGACTCCCGGAGGCGATCACTGCTGCTGGGCGAGCTGGCGGCAGGGTCGATGGCTGGCATGGCACCAGCCGCCGCGTCATCCCAATGATCCCCTCCAGGGCAGCACTCCAGGCGGCGTCTCTCCCCGTCGAACGCCTTGAAGAGCAGCACGAAGGCGCCATCGTACTCTAAGTGGGTGGCGAGAGCGCCTTCCACACAGCAGACGCTGGCGACCTCGCCCCATCCGCGGGTCATGAAGACCTTACCCGGGGAGACGACCTCAACTCAGCCCTCGTCGCCGGGGCCTGGCACTCGGCATGCTGCAACCACAACTCGAGCGGCCCCCTCAGCGGTATCTCTGTGGCAAAGAACGGTGGGAAGCATATCGAGGATTTAGGAGGCATCACTGCCCACACCACGAACTCACGCGAGGAGCCTCCAGCGTGTGTTCGCGGGGTGGCGGCGTGCACCACGACGGCGCGATCGATGCGGCCAGGGCGCGGGCGGCGCTGGGTGCTACCTCTCCCCCCCCCCCCGTGGCCTGGTGCTCTAGCGTACAGGGGCATCAGGTAGCCAGGAGGAGGCCGCTTGTGCCAAGGCCTCACCACTTCCGGCCTCGTGGCTGGGCCGTGAGGGCAGAATGGTCTTTTCTTCGGTGGGAGCACTTCTGGCTCCTCGCGAGGAGTCTTCCCCTTCTCAGCGACAGAAAATGGCCGGATCGGCGCCATGAGTGGTTCAGATAGGCGAGGGGCAAGGAAGAAGAAGAAGCGAGAGGAACGGAGGGAGATGATGGGCGTCAAGGACTCCGCCTGCCACCTTATTTATAGCCAGTAGAAGGCCAACCGCCGGCCTCCATAATCGCAGGTAATGATGGTTTTTTGTGCATACATGGACTTGTCAAGTCGCACAGTCGCCGAGGCTGCGTGGGGAGTGGAGGCGCCCATGTCCCATCAATCGCCACGCATTAATCAAGGCCGCACTTGACCCTTGGCTTTGCCGCGAGGCCAAGCCCGAGCGCACCTTGGGCCCGGGGGCTACTGTCGGTGTTCTGGGAACGGAGGTACCCAGACTTGCCTGCCTGCGGCCCAGGGCATGGCTCATCAGGCGGCCTGGTATGGCCCAACCTCTTCAGCAACCACTCAAGACCCTCACGAGGGGCCGAGCCTCGCGAGGCGGACAACACAAGACCTCTCCTGGGGCGGCCTCACTAGGCTGGCCCCTGAGGAGCGGAGATATCAAGGCAAGGGGCACCTCGCGAGGCCCTCGTGACGTGAGCAGTGACGACCAAGGCAAGGCGGGCGCCAGCGGGTGCAGGGTGCCAGTATCCTCTTTGGTGCTAAAGGGGCAGGTGCAGGCGAGGAGTCCCGAGGCGTGAGGCAAAGGTTTCCACGTCGGTGCAACAAGACGAGGACCAGCGGGACGGCAGAGCGGAGGTCACCGCAGAGCCCACGGCGGCGTCACCACCAGAGCCTTTGGCAGGCGAAGACCACCTTTTGTTAGGATAGCTTGTACGAGCTGCCCCCCTTCAAATTTGGCCGTTGTGGGAGCCCTTCCCGCTCAATATTTGGGAAGAGGACCCGGGCCTCTATAAATAGGACTAGCCATCACCATAGAAAGGGATCAGATCATTACGACCGCCCAGACACCCACAAGCTCACTCAAGCACAACAACACCTCTCCTCAGGAGACTGTTCCCCCCCATGTACTAGTTCTTCCTCAGCCTACAAGGCAATCCACCACACCACACTGGATTAGGGTATTACACCACAACGGTGGCCCGAACCAGTATAAACCTTGTGTCCCTTACTCTTCGGATCTGACGAGCTAGGCCAAGGGATCAGTGAGTAGACGAGCTAGGGCAGAAGGAGAGATCTTCGTGCGCACCCCAGACTTCGAACCACAAGGGTTTTGCCGGAACCCAAGATCCGACAACAACATAAACGACACCTGCACACAAATAACAACACCTCGCAACCCGACGTGTTAAAGGGGTTGTCAATCCCTTTCGGGCAACGAATGTGAGAGAGAGATAAATATTGGTAGATTGGTTGATAAATAAGATAAATTGCAGCAAGTTTTTTATGGGTTTTTTCTTTTAGTAGATCTGAAAATAAAAGCAAAGGCAAATAGATCGCAAAGGGAAATATATGGGAAAGAAGACCCGGGGGCCGTAGGTTTCACTAGTGGCTTCTCTCAAGAAAAATTAGCAACAATGAGTGAACAAATTATTGTTGGGCAATTGATAGAACTTCAAATAATCATGATGATATCGAGGCAATGATCATTACATAGGCATCACGTCCAAGATTAGTAGACCGACTCCTGCCTGCATCTACTAGTATTACTCCACACATCACCGCTATCCAGCATGCATCTAGTGTATTAAGTTCATGGAAAAATGGAGTAATGCATTAAGAACGATGCCATGATGTAGACAAGATCCTTATATCTATGGCGTTAGATATGAATCTTGTCGTTTTATCCTTAGTGGCAATGATACATACGTGTCGGTTCCCCTTCTGTCACTGGGATCAAGCACCGTAAGATTGAACCCACTACCAGGCACCTCTTCCCATTGCAAGATAAATAGATCAAGTTGGCCAAACAAAACCCAATATCGGAGAAAAAATGCGAGGGTATAAGCAATCATGCATATAAGAGATCAAAGAACTCAAATAAATTTCATGGATATAAAAAGATAGATCTGATCATAAACTCAAAGTTCATCGGATCCGAACAAACACACCACAAAAAGAGTTACATCATATGGATTTCGAAGAGACCATTGTATTGAGGATCAAAAGAGAGAGAGGAAGCCATCTAGCTACTAACTACGAACTCGAAGGTCTACAAAGAACTACTCACGCATCATCGGAGAGGCACTAATGGAAGTGGTGAACCCCTCCGTGATGGTGTCTAGATTGGGTCTGGTGTTTCTGGACTCTACGGGATGAATATTTCGTCGACTCCCTAGGGTTTATGGAATATTTGGGTATTTATAGAGCAAAGAGGCGGTCCGGGGGCACCCGAGGTGGGCACAACCCACCTGGGCGCTCCTGGGCCTCCTGTTGCGCCCTGGTGGGTTGTCCCCTCCTCGGGACTCCCCCCAGGTGCCACCAGGGCCCATTGTCTTCCTTCTGGCCTAGAAAAAATCACAAAAATAGTTTTGCGGTGTTTGGGCTCCGTTTGATATTGATTTCCTGCGATGTAAAAAACATGCAGAAAACAACAACTGGCACTTGGAATTATGTCAATAGGTTAGTACCAAAAAATGATATAAAATGACTATAAAATGATTGTAAAACATCCAAGAATGATGATATAATAACATGGAACAATAAAAAAATTATAGATACGTTGGAGGCGTATCAGCATCCCCAAGCCCAACTGCTACTCGTCCTCGAGTAGGTAAGTGATAAAAACTGAATTTTTGATGTGGAGTGATGTTTATCAAGTCATATCATATTCTTTTCTTTATAGCATGGACATTTGGACTTTTATGCGGTTCAAAGCAATAGTCTAGTTTTAACATAATAATTTAGATACTCAAGCATATCAACAAGCAAGCATGTCTTTCAAAATATCAATGCTAAAATAAGTTATGCCTAGCCCATTATGCTCTGTCATTGATCCATTCATGAAACACAATCGCATATTAGTTACACCCAATGCTCAAGTATGATCATAGCATTTCCTAGTTGGTGCTTGTAAGAGAAGATGGAGACTCAAATTCAAAATAAAAATTGCATAAGTAAAAGAAAGGCCCTTTGTAGAGGGAAGTAGGGATTTGTAGAGGTGCCAGAGCTCAAATCTTAAATTGAGAGATAATTTTTTTTGGGAGGTATAATTTTCCCACCAACGAGAATGACTTGAGGGTCCCAACACTTCCCATGCTAGATATATCATAGGCGGTTCCCAAACACAAAATAAAGTTTATTCCTTTTCCACCAAAATTTCACAAGCCATGGCTAGCCGAATCCACGGTTGCCTTCCATACCAATACTTTCCAAGGAATTTATTATTTGACAACATAAAGTAAATTTGTTTTTTTCATTTCGGGACTGGGCATCCCTAATACCTTTGCCGTACTCTCGTGCAATGACAAGTGAATAAACACTCATCGTGAGAATAACACATCCAGCATGGAAATTATTAGCCACCCCTCACCGCCTCGCGAGCGGTACGGGCACACAAAAGGGAATTTATTTTGAAAATTTGAGATGGCACATACAAATTTGCTTAGAATGGCAAGGAAATACCGCATATAGGTAGGTATGGTGGACTCATATGGCAAAACCGGGATAAAGGAATTTGGATGCACAAGTAGAGATCATACTTAGTGCAAATTGAAGGCTAGCAAAAGACTAGGAAGCGACCAACCATGAAACAAATAATCTCGTAAGCGAACATTGAGAATAAATAACACCGAATAATGCACCACAACTAGGATATAATTTCATTACATAATTATTAAGTTTTGTGCTTGCATAGGGAATCACGAACTTTAACACTAATATTCTTACTAAAGCACAATTACTCATTAACATAACTCACATATCATATCATCATGTCTCAAAACTATTACAAGGAATCAAGTTTATTTTGTCCAATGATCTTCATGACATTTTTTCTTTATCCTTCTTGGATATCAACATGTCTAGTGATCCGAACATAGCACTCTGCACCGAAAATAAAACTGCATCCCTGGCCCTCGAGGCACTGTCGGAAGCCCTAGCTGCTGAGGAACTCACCGCTCTGCGTTCCATAGTGGATAGGGACGATGTAATCCTTGATAAAAGGCCTAAATCCACCTCCTTGAAACCAGCAGACGAAATAGTCAAATTTCAAGTCCACCCTACGGATGCCAAGAAAACAGCTTCTATTGGGGCACAGCTGGAACCCACGGTCGACGCCGCATTACGAGCATTTTTGCGCGAGAACTAGGATATCTTCGCCTGGCACCCCTCGGATATGCCAGGAATCCCACGCGCATTGGCCGAACATAGTCTCAATATACTGAAGGGATACAAGCCGGTCAAGCAAACGCTCCAACGATTTTCCAAACCCAAGCGACAGGCTATGGGGGAGGAGCTAGCCAAGCTACTCGAAGCCGGGTTCATCAGAGAGATCAAACATCCAGATTGGCTAGCAAACCTGGTCATGGTGCCAAAGAAGGACAAGTCCTGGCACCTATGTGTCGATTTCAAAGACCTTAACAAAGCCTGCCCTAAGGACCCCTTCCCACTACCTCACATCGATCAAATTATTGTTGCAACCGCGGGGCACGATTCACTGTGTTTCCTCGACGCATACTCCGGATACCATCAAATTAAGATGAAGGAATCCGACCAAGCCGCAACGACATTTATCACCCCGTACGGGCCTTTCTGCTTCAATACTATGCCTTTCGGGCTCAAGAACGCTGACGCCACCTACCAACGCATGATTCAAACATGCCTGGAAAAGCAAATCGGCAAAACCGTGGAGGCATATGTAGATGACGTAGTCATCAAAACCAAGCATGTTGAATCATTGGTGGACGACTTACGTCTTACATTCGACAACCTCTGAAGATACGATATAAAGCTCAATCCAGAAAAGTGCGTTTTTGGCATCCCCACCGGCAAACTACTCGGGTCTATTGTTTTCAATAGAGGAATTGAAGCGAACCCAGCCTAAATCCAGGCCCTATCACAATTGGCAACACCATCTGACCTCAAGCAGGTCCAAAAACTAGCCGGTGCGTGGCAGCTCTGAGCTGCTTTATCTCCGGACTGGGAGAAAAAGCACTGCCATTGCATCGCCTACTATGACGCACCGACCACTTCGTGTGGACGGATGCTGCAATAGCCGGACTGGAGGAAATAAAAACTTTGATAGCAAGCAACCCCATCCTGGCCGCACCAAATGTCAGTGAACCAATGTTGCTCTACATATCGGGAACTCACCAGGTGGTGAGCGCGGTGCTCGTCGTCGAACGAGAAGAGGAGGGACGTAAATTCCTAACTCAAAAACTGGTATACTACGTATCAACGGTCCTCACACCATGCAAATCCCGATATCCGCATTATCAGAAGATAGCATATGCGGTCTTTATGGCGTCACACAAGCCGCGGCACTACTTTCAAGAGTGCTCGATCACGGTGGCTTCAGAGGTACCACTTAATGATATTATAAATAACCGGGACGCCACCGACCGGGTCGCCAAATGGGCTATTGAGCTCTTACCATTTGAAATAACGTACAAACCACACCGAGCAATTAAATCTCAGGTGTTGGCCGACTTCGTCGCTGAATGGATAGAGGCCGAACTCCCTAAAGAGTACGACACACATTCCAACTGGGTGATGCACTTCGATGGCTCTAAAATGCTAGCCGGACTTGGGGCTGGTATCGTCTTGAGATCCCCCACAGGAGACACAGTCCGTTACGGGCTGCAAGTACTGTATACATACTCCAACAGTGCAGCCAAATACGAGGCCCTGTTGCATGGCCTCCGGATGGCCGTCTCCATGGGCATACATCGCCTCGAGGTGCGCGGGGATTCAAACCTTGCAATATCCCAAATAAATGGTGAATTCGAAGCAAAGGACCCGAAGATGGCGGCTTATCGCAACGCCATACTCAAAATATCAGCTCGGTTCGAGGGGCTTGAGTTTCATCACATGGCCCGAGAGAGTAATCAGGCAGCAGACATCCTTGATCGCATGGACGCCAAACGAGACCCAATCCCACCAAACACCTTTGTGGAGAGGCTCTTCAAGCCATCTGTGGTGCATCAGGACGAGAACGGAAACACTAGTCCGGAGCCGACCATACCCCCCGATTCCGAACACAGTTCCGATATTATCGGAGGCTCGTGTACCAAAACAACGCCATCGGCCCATGAAATCATGGCTATAATTGCCCCGTGGACCGAGCCTTTCCTCGCCTACCTTGATAGGAACGAACTCCCTGAGGATCAGATCGAGGCCCGTCGCATCATCCGACGCTCGAAGGCCTACAAAGTTCGTGAAGGAGAATTGTACAAGAAAAACACTACCAGAGTACTTCAAAGATGTATCTCCGAAGAAGAGGGACGACAACTCTTGGCTGAAATACACGCTGGCCTCGGTGGCCCCCATGCCTCGGCTCAGGCCCTTGTAACTAAGGCCTTCCACATGGGCTTCTTCTGGCCCACGGCCCGGGTAGATGCACAAGACCTCGTACAGCATTGCGTGGGAAGCCAACTTTTTGCTAATCAAAGCCATATGCCGCCCTAAGAACAATCCCCATCACTTGGCCCTTTGCGGTCTTGGGGCTCGATATGGTCGGACCCCTTAAAGGGGGAAGCCATAAGAGGAAATACTTATTGCTTATGGTCGATAAGTTCACTAAGTGGATAGAAGCCAAGCCAGTCAAAACAGCTGAAGCCGGACTGGCGATAGACGTCATATCCGGTGTAGTACACCATTACGGTGTCCCGCACAGTATTATTACTGACAATGGCTCTAACTTTATAGCTGATGAGGCGAAAACTTGGTGCGCCAATTTGGGAATCAAACTTGATTACGCCTTCGTATATCACCCTCAGAAAAACGGTCAAGTCGAACGGGCTAATGACATGATAATGAGCGGCATCAAACCCAGAATAGTGCAATCTCTGCAAGAATCATACAAACACTGGGTCGAGGAACTCGATTCCGTACTCTGGGGGATGCGGACCACACCCAATCGCACGACTGGATACACACCCTTTTTCATGGTGTACGGCGCGGTGGCAGTCTTGCCTTGCGATATCATTCATGGCGCACCTCTAGTACGCATGTACGAAGAGAGAAGCCGAGCTCGATCGGCGGGAGACCTGGACGCCCTGAAGGAAGAGCGCGATGTTGCAAAGGCCCGTTTCGCATTCTATCAACAACCGGCTTAGTGGTACCAAAGCAGAGAAGTACGGGCAAAGACTTACAATGTCGGGGAACTCGTTCTACGCCTACCATAGAAGAAAAAGGAGAAGCTCAAGCCCAAATGGGAGGGTCCCTTTATTATAGATGAAGTTCTCACTTGGAGCTTATCATCTTTGCAATGCTTCGGACAATCGCTTGGAGCCAAACCCATGGAACGCGACAAGGCTTCGAAGGTTCTACGCCTAAAGTTCACGCATATACCTTTTTTTTCTCCTCGCCTCATCTTCTTTCTCCTTTTCGCTATTTTCTATTATCTCGTTTCTATACGACTTTTTTCAGCGTGTGTTCGGATAAACTGCACACTTGAGGGGTATTCATCCTTAAATGTACACACCCCACAATACATGGGGGCTTCTTTTTACAAGAAGCTTATTATAATTATTTTTTGAGCATCAAGCTCACCCTATATATGTGTCTTCTACCCACATATGTCTTTTTCCCACCATTATATGCACCTTTATGACTTAAGTTTTTGCCAAGCTGGGTTGCCTGGCTCCTGTGCTTATGCCCTACGTTCCCGTTTGTTCAGCTAGGGCATAAAGGGAGCACCTCTGCGAATGTTATAGCCTGGTTATCCAGACGTGTACCTCAGACGGGTGAAGCCGAAAGCCAGCGTTCTTAAGGGAGAGATCGGTCGGTGAGAAAAAGATGAACTGCCCTTGTTGCAGCACAAAACCCCAGATTACAATTTGTACTATGATCTTTTAGCGTCACAACTTCGGTATGCATAAAAATCCGCATACTGACCAAGGAAAGGAACCCTTAACGGAACTATTCTCTCTGGAAGATGTTTCTTACAATCAAATGTAATATAACATAACTCGCCGAATACAACTTGTCTGTTCAAGCACCTATGACTAGATTGCCTGGTTTCCAAACATACTCGGGTGTTTACCCAGCGTACAATATTCGGAAACAGTCCGAACCTAGGGTTTCCGGAGGTTGAAGCAAAAAGTCTACCATGACAATCGTTTTACAAATTCAGCTGGAGAAAAGTTTATTGACAAAAGTACATTACTACTTAGACTCAAAAACTACTTCTTCCTCTAGACCTTCTAATAAGTTTTCTAGTTTACAATCTTGTTGGGAAAACTTGGCAGCTAATGTCACTTGGTCATACACCAGGCTGACAGGAAATTCCTATCCATCGGATCCTCGAGGTCCGACCCGTGCCATATGATTTGGATCAAGCTCGGTGTATCGTGTTTTTACCATGGCCCAGGCTTCCCGAGCACCCTCTCGGCATACCGATATCTTCCATAGCCCAAAACGGCGCCGAGCTCCCTTGAATAAATTGACGAGTTCCTCCATACTTCCTAGAGGAGAATCGGCTGGCCATAAAGACTTAGCAATGTTCCTCATTGCCTTCCATGCTCGCTCATGCACCTTGGAGAGCTCATGTAGCAGGTCGCCTCGAAATCCGGACACCTCTTCTCCCGGCCGCCCAGTTAACACGTCTGCAGAAACAACCTTGTCAGGATTTCGCATCAGCGAACTATACGACAATTAGTTCAAAGGCATACTGAATATGCCACATATCAGATTTCTGTTTTCTTTTAAGGCGCCCGCAAGTTGGGCTCGCACGTATTTTAAATCCTCGGCGAGCTGGGTCTTGGCATCCTGCAGATTGTTCTTCTCAACCCTGACCCGTGTGAGTACATGTTCACTAGTGGCTTCTTGCCTTTCGGCATGCCCTTTATCCGCCAGTGCGGCCTTTAATTTCTGATCCGACGATCTCGTCGTTGTATAATAAATCAAACGTTTATTCATATAAATGGTACCGACAGTGGATTATATTTTCCGGACGAAAGGGGACACTACCAGTCAGGGCCTCCTTGGATTTCTCCAGTTCGGCGGTAGCGGCAGCCAGCTAGTTTTGGCACTGTTTTAGCTCCCGGGATAGAATATTGTTCTTATCTGTGAGTACCTGATTATAAATCGATCCTTAAAATCAATGGCTTCAACTATTTTCAAGTCTCGGGGGCTACTGGTATATGGTTATTAAATCTGCACAAAATGATCTTACCCGCATATCCTTTGAAAGCTGGTAAGTGGCTCTAGCAAGCCCATCCCGAGCAGCTCGGATATATGATTCACCGAACTGAAGGCATTGAATGACTCTTCAGTAAATCCGGGATCGCGCATAACTGCTCTTCGACGGCGATGGCTCATTGCACTCTCCACTTCGGAGTTGGTGATGGATACATTATCCTAATCGTCTGAAAGAGGACAATCCGGTATTGCACCCGTACCGGCTCTAGCCGTGGAGGCAGGGTCCGGGGCCGATTGGCGGATGCATGTCCGGATGGGTCTCCGGATATAGTCCGTTGGACGCTCTTCCTGAATTATGGCACAATAGAAAAACGTCATAGTTCGATATGTTTGCCATAGGGCATATTGAGAACCTTACCTTTTCGATGAAGGTAGGGGTTGGGAGGTGTCACCGTCCGCCTTTCTTTTCGAAGGTCCGCCTTGTGTTGACGCCCCCTTCCTAAGGGACGATCCTGATGCAGTGTGACGAGACGAGCGCCGCCCCTTTGAGGCGCAAGACAGTGCAATGGGTGAGGCGCGATGGTAAAACTGCCTTGGAGGAGATGCTCCCTGGGCACTTACATGGGAAGAGGGGAGAAGATGTAACATCCCAAATTTTCAATTTGGAATGTTATACATAGATCATATTTGCATTTCATGTTTTTGCATTTTTGTTTGTGGCGTTCCTCGAAATTCTAAGGAACTCAAGGACCTACGGAGAGAGTTGAGAATTTTACCGTTTTCGTATTTGAGTTCGCTCGAATACCGATACGAGGACAGCGTGATTCTAATTATTTTTCTCTCCTAAAAATATTTCTAAATATAAAATATGAGCGGAGATAATATGACTTCTCCAAAATAATAGAAATATTGGAGGAAAAATATTAAAATCACTTTTGGTATTTTTCTGGATTTATTTGCGATTTTATTTGCATAGGACAAATGTGCGTTTTTCAAAATTGCATTTAGGTCTGGGAAAAATGTTCACTTTGTCCTAAATATTATTAGAGGACGGTGAAAATTTATTTCGGGATTTTTGGAGTCCGTTTAGTATTTCTTTCGTTAGTTTTTCTGCGCCAGGACTCTATTTAAAAAAAGTGAACCGACTTAGACTCGTATAGGATTGGGACTCTGGGCTTTATAAGCGCTAGAGCCGGCCCAAGTCGCCTCGCCCCGCCAGCCGCCGTGCCCGCGAAACCCTAGCACCGCCGCCGCACTTGTCGCCGCCGCTAGCGCCGCCGCCGCCGCCGCACTTGCCGCCGCCGCCGACCCCCGCCGCCGCCGGACCACCGCCGCTGCCGGAGCACCGGATCCCGCTGGAGTTCGCGAGGTAGTTGCCGTTTTTTTAGTAAGAACCGCTCGGTTTTTTTCGTAAAACCGTAGATCTGTTTTATTAGATTAGATCGGTTCGGTTTTCGTGGGTTTAGTTATTTAGCGGACGCTCGTCCGTACGTTCGTTTTAACGAACAGTTTTCGTCAGTTAGCCGCAGACAGCGAACATTCGTTCGTTAGCCTGTTCGTCCGTTTTCTTTTTCGGGGTATTTATCCGCGATTATTCCGATCGCGATTTCTGCCCTGATTTTGTTTTTCGTTTTTCTTTTCGCTCGAGAGTCGGAATCAGGTGATTCAAAATCCCAGATCTTCGTCTCGATACCCTCTTTACGTTTAATCAACTTGAAAAAAGTTATGGCTACTGTAAAATTTGACTTTAGGCCAATTAGTAACCGGAGCTCGTTTCTTTCGCAGTTTGAGTTTCGTTGTTTCTTTCGAGTTGATTTCTTTTTGCAAATCGGAGTTCTTAAGTTGAACTTTCTGGTTAGATCTCTTATTTGAGTTTTACCCGTGCATTAGTTAAGTACTTATTGTGTGCTTGTTGATTGCGATAGAGTACCCGGAGTGCGCTGCTTGCAACTTTGAGTCTCTAGGTTTTGCGGATCATCAGCAAGGCAAGTAACACTTTGATCATACTTTCCAATTACCCAGTTTTCATTGCATTAGTCCAAACCCTCACACATTGCATGAGTAGGATCAATTAATTTGTGGGACTGTAAAGTAGATTGAGGTAGTACCTATTACCTGCATTACATTCAAACCTTTGGGAGTTACTTCTATGTTTGCTATTAGGACATGCTATGCTCGTAGACGTGGATTGGGTGAGTGAAATCCATGACAGATGTGAGTTTGTTAATTAATGGTTCAACTTAAGGTGGCAACATTAATACACATCTGGGTGGATTGAGGCATCTGGTTATTCCAGGGATTGCCTGTTTTTTTTGGACCGCCACCCAGGCTCAAAGGGATCATGAGATTATTCATACTAGAAACTTCTGTGTGCAGCCACAATGCTATTATGGGCTCTAGCATAGTATGAGTAAGTCGTGCGAACATCTACAGTGGTGAACTAGCAGATGTAGGGGATGTATGTTGGTACGGTTCACCCGGTCGTAGGTGCTAGTGCTTCTGAAAGACTGTGTCTCGGTCATCCGTTTCTCAAACATCATGCAGTGCGAGAAATCAAACGGAGGAGATCGGGTCTTGTGGGGGAAAAGTGCACAAACCTCTGCAAAGTGTACAAACTGATCATGATTAGCCATGTCCTTGGTTACGGACGTCTTGAGTATCTAGTACTTGGATATCATGTGCATCTCATCATGTTACTCTAATTTAATATTGTTGGGTTTAATGATGAACTTTAATTTGGGGTTGAGAGGATGTCTATCTTCTCAAGGATGTTTCAACTACCATGATAGTTAATTAAAATGTATTCCTTTTGAAGTAGGGAAAAATTGGCTTTACGCAAAAACTGTAACCATAGAGCTTTCCACCAGCCATATTGCATATAGTATAGCTTTACTTTCAGTTGCTCTCTTGTGTTACTTTGCCAGCATATTCCATGTGATGACCTGTTTTTCGGGCTGCAACGTTTCATGTTGCAGACTTTTCAGACGACGAGTAAGATGCCTTTTAGGTCGTGGTTCTATACTCAGTGATGCCGTTGGAGCTGATGGACTCACTTATCTTCCAAGCCTTCCATTGTTATCGTGTTAGATGGCCTTCAGCCATATTTATTATAATAAGTTCATCGTTGGACTATCGATGTAATAAGTGTGTGATTGCTACTCTGTTATAAATCCTTCAAGTACTGTGCGTGTCAGCATTACTGATCCAGGGATGACACTGATGCATAGAGATCAGACTGTTTGAGGTCTGGTCGCTACAAGATGGTATCAGAGCACACGATGACTGTAGGACACGACCACTAAGCTAAAGCCCTAGAGCACTATTCACTCTTCTCTTTTCTGACTCCTCGTCTTTTCTACTCTTTAGGATGGTGGATGCAAAGAACAAGTTCATGCAACCGGATGATGATACACCATTTGGACGACACCTGAAGGAAGTCACAAGATATCTAAACATTGGACTACCAAGTTTCACCGGAACCTACAATGCCACTCTACCTGAGGAGGAGCGTTGGCTAATTCAAGCTCAAGTTCCAGGAAGGACGTTCAAGCCCGTCACCTCACTCATAGCATTTTCTTTCAATGCGCCTACATGGAACCTAGGCAGGAGCATGGCAGCCCACATCGCTATGGGAAGGATTGGAGAAGTCTACAAGCAGGAGCTAAAGGACACCATCTACCAGATTTGTGGACGCCGAGATGAGAATTGGGATATGATCAGCACCCGGAAGGATAGATCCATTGCAGCATTCATCCAGGAGTTGAACCATCACATTCGTCGCTAGGAGCACCAGATGTGTGCAGGGATGATAGATTTGAAGAAAGCCCTAAATAGGAATTTGGAGCTAGAGGAAGAACTCAAGTCTACACGCGACGGATATGAGGAGGAGATGAAAATACGTGAATTTGAGTTTCCCCCTGAGCTCACCCAGTTGATCCAGCAGCAGAACACCCTGATGCAACTTCTTGCCCAGAACACTCAGAACAACCAGAACAACAACAACAACCCTCCACCACCACCACCCGTGGACAACCTGACACGTTTCTTAAGGTTGCAACCACCAGTGTTTGCTAGTAGCATTGAACCAATAGTGGCTGATGACTGGCTACGCAAGATTGGAAGGGATTTGACCAACGCCAATTGCTCAGATGCTGAGAAGGTGCGATTTGCCGCACACTAGTTGTCTGGACCAGCCGCAACATGGTGGGAGAATTACACAGCCACTTATCCCGTAGCCAATGTGACTTGGGATCAGTTCCAGCAAGATTTTTGTACCGCCCATGTCTCAACTGGAGCTATGAGTATGAAGAAGCAGGAGTTTCGCAATCTGTGCCAAGGAAATCGTACTGTGGCTCAGTACGTGGATGAGTTTAGTACCCTATCTCATTATGCCCCAGATGATGTGGCCACAGATGCCGCTAAGCAGGAGAGATTCATGGAAGGGCTGAATGATGAGATGAGTGTATAGTTGATGGTGGCAACTTTCAATAACTACCAGGAGTTGGTTGACCGTGCCCTAATGATTGAAAGGAAGCATCAACAGATTGAAAGTCGCAAGAGGAAGTATGGGCAAGGAAGATATAACTCTGGAGCACAGCAGAAGCCCCGTTTTACCCCTAAGTCGGTAGGACAGTTTCAACATACCCATGGAGGAGGTAGCTCACACAACCACAATGGCACTAAGAATGGAAATGGGAATGGAGCCAATGGAAACCAGAACCGCCCTACACCGTCCACACCCACCAAGAAGGATTTCATCCATGTCACTTGTTTCAAGTGCGGGAAGAATGGACATTATGCCACTGACTGCCCAGAAGCTAAGAATGGGAACAACAATGGAAGCGCCGCGAAGAAGCCCAACCCCTTCAACAAAGGACAAGTGAATCACGTTAGCGTGGAGGAGGTTGAAGCCCAACCAGATGCAGTAATAGGTAAGTTCTTAGTTAAGTCCTTTACTGCACTCGTTCTTTTTGATACTGGTGCATCACATTCATACATTTCAAGGGGATTTTTGGATAAGTATAAGCTGCCAACCCAAGCCCTTAGATCGCCCATGTTAGTAACCTCACCAGGAGCGGAGTATATGGCTAAGTTATGGTGTGATCAGTTGCCTTTAAGGATTGGTAATTACATTTTCCCTTCGGACCTAATAGTATTGGAATCTCAAGGACTGGATGTTATATTAGGCATGGATTAGTTATCTAAGTATGAAGGGAATATTGAATGTGCCAGTAAGACCATTTTGCTTACTACACCGGAAGGAAGAAGGATCAAGTATGTATCCCGGCATGAGTCAAAGAGGAGCAGATTAAATTCCTTGTCAGGAGTTGTTCAGGAGGAAGTGCCAGTAGTGAAGGATTATCCGGATGTGTTTCCAGAAGAACTGCCAGGAATGCCACCTGACAGAGATATAGAATTTTTGATTGAACCTTTGCCAGGCACCGGACCAATTTCCAAGAGACCATATAGGATGCCCGCAAAGGATTTGGAGGAAGTTAAGAAACAAATTAAGGAGTTACTGGATAAAGGGTTCATACGCCCAAGTTCTTCGCCTTGGGGTTCGCCAATACTTTTAGTGGAGAAGAAGGATGGATCGTTAAGAATGGTTGTTGATTACTGAGGATTGAATGAAGTAACGATCAATAACAAGTACCCATTACCGATGATCAATGATCTGTTCCATAGATTGCAAGGAGCTAAGGTATTTTCCAAGATCGATCTGCGATCAGGGCACCATCAATTGAAGATCCGAGAGCAAGATATACCTAAGACGGCCTTTACCACTAGGTATGGGTTGTACGAGTATACCGTTATGTCGTTTGGTCTGACGAACGCACCGACATACTTTATGAACCTGATTAACAAAGTGTTTATGGAGTATTTGGATAAGTTCGTCGTAGTGTTCATAGATGATATTTTGATCTTCTCGAAGGATGAAGAGGAGCATGCAGAGCATTTGCGATTGGTATTGGAGAAGCTCAGAGAACATCAGTTATATGCCAAGTTTAGCAAATGCGAGTTTTGGTTGAGGGAAGTCGGATTCCTCGGACATGTTATATCGGGAGAAGGAATAGCAGTAGATCCCGCCAAGGTGGACACTGTGACCCATTGGGAAGCACCGACAACAGTTGGAGAAATCCGGAGTTTTCTTGGACTTGCAGGATACTACCGAAGATTCATCGAGAATTTCTCAAAGATTGCAAAGCCTATGACGGAGTTGTTGAAGAAGGGCACCAAGTTCAGATGGACAGAAGAATGTGAGGCTAGTTTTCAGGAGTTAAAGAACCGTTTGGTCTCATCGCCTGTGTTGATTCTGCCAGATCAACATAAGGATTACAAGGTGTACTGCGACACTTCACGTTGAGGACTTGGAGCAGTTCTTATGCAGGAAGGAAGAGTTGTTTCGTATGCTTCACGACAACTAAAACCTCATGAGATGAACTATGCCACCCACGATTTGGAGTTAGCAGCCGTAGTGCATGCATGGAAGACGTGGAGACATTTTCTCATTGGAAACCATTGTGAAGTATATACGGATCACAAGAGTTTAAAGTATATATTCACTCAGAAGGAGTTGAATCTTAGGCAAAGGAGATGGCTGGAACTCATTAAGGATTATGACATGAGATTGCATTATCATCCCGGAAAGGCTAACGTAGTAGCCGATGCGCTAAGACGTAAGAGCCATGTCAATAACCTAATGATGGAGGAATTTCCAAAGGAGTTAGTCGAGGACTTACGAGAACTACGTTTGGAGATAGTTCCGAGAGGCTATGTAGCAACACTAGAAATCCAGTCTACCCTGATGGATAAAATCCGAGAAGCTCAGAAAACAGACCAGGAGATTGTCTCGATAAAGGAGAGGATGAGCAAAGGAAAAGCTAACGGATTTCGTGAGGATGAACACGACACCTTATGGTTTGAGGATCGCGTGTATGTGCCTAATGACCCGGAGATCAGGAAGTTGATTCTACAGGAGGCCCATGATTCACCGTACTCGATTCACCCAGGAAATACTAAGATGTATTTGGATTTGAAGGACATTTTCTGGTGGACCGGTATAAAGAAAGATATCGCGGAGTTTGTAGCAGTTTGTGATGTATGTCAGAGAGTAAAAGCAGAACATCAGAAGCCAGCAGGATTGTTACAACCTATGCCAATACCTGAATGGAAGTGGGAGAAGCTTGGAATGGATTTTATCACCGGATTGCCCAGGACCAAAACAGGATATGATTCAATCTGGGTAATAGTGGACCGATTGACGAAGGTAGCCCACTTTATCCCTGTGAAAACCACTTATACCAGTGCAAAGTTGGCAAAGATATACATGACCAGAATTGTATGTCTGCATGGAGTTCCGAGGAGCATCGTATCAGATAGAGGAACCCAGTTTACCTCAAAGTTCTGGAATCAGTTACATGAAACTTTGGGTACCAGACTAGAGTTTAGCACAACTTTTCATCCGCAGACAGATTGACAGACTGAAAGAGTCAATCAGATTTTGGAAGATATGCTGAGAGCCTGTGCATTAGATTATGGATCTAGTTGGGACAAAAATTTGCCCTACGCAGAGTTCTCATACAACAATAGTTACCAAGCCAGTTTGAAGATGGCACCGTTCGAGGCATTGTATGGAAGGAGATGCCGGACACCGTTGATGTGGGATGAAGTTGGAGACCAACAGTTGTTTGGACCAGACTTAATCAAAGAGTCTGAGGAGAAGGTAAAGTTGATCCGAGATAGACTGAAGGTAGCTCAGTCCAGGCAGAAGAGTTATGCAGACTCGAAGCGCAAGGAGATAGTCTATGAGATCGGAGACAGAGCGTACCTGAGAGTATCGCCTTTGCGAGGAGTTAAACGTTTCAGAGTTAAAGGGAAGTTAGCCCCGAGATTTGTGGGACCTTACCGTGTTTTGGAATGCATGGGAGAGGTTGCCTATAAGTTGGAATTGCCCGAAGGATTGTCAGGAGTGCATGACGTGTTTCACGTTTCGCAGCTTAAGAAGTGCCATGCGGAGACGGCCGATATACCGCTTAGAGACACAGTACCCCTGGAAGCAATTCAGTTAGACAGTGATCTGACTTACGAGGAGAAGCCTGTTAAGATTCTCGAATTTTCGAGCAGAGTCACCCGCAGTAAGGTTATCAAGTTTTGCAAAGTTCAGTGGAGTCACCACACCGAGGAAGAAGCCACCTAGGAACGAGAAGATGATCTACGCAAGGACCACCCACACCTGTTCTCTAGCCAAGTCGAATCTCGAGGGCGAGATTCATTCTAAGGGGGGTAGGTTTGTAACATCCCAAATTTTCAATTTGGAATGTTATACATAGATCATATTTGCATTTCATGTTTTTGCATTTTTGTTTGTGGCGTTCCTCGAAATTCTAAGCAACTCAAGGACCTACGGAGAGAGTTGGGAATTTTACCGTTTTCGTATTTGAGTTCGCTCGAAAACCAGTACGAGGACAGCGTGATTCTAATTATTTTTCTCTCCTAAAAATATTTTTAAATACAAAATATGAGCGGAGATAATATGACTTCACCAAAATAACAGAAATATTGGAGGAAAACTATTAAAATCACTTTCTGTATTTTTCTGGATTTATTTGCGATTTTATTTGCATAGGAAAAATGCGCGTTTTTCAAAATTGCATTTAGGTCTGGGAAAAATGTTCACTTTGTCCTAAATATTATTTGAGGACGGTGAAAATTTATTTCGGAAATTTTTTGGAGTCCGTTTAGTATTTCTTTCGTTAGTTTTTCTACGCCAGGACTCTATTTAAAAAAAAAGTGAACCGACTTAGACTCGTATAGGATTGGGACTCTGGGCTATATAAGCGCCAGAGCCGGCCCAAGTCGCCTCGCCCCGCCAGCCGCCGCGCCCGCGAAACCCTAGCGCCGCCGCCGCACTTGCCGTCGTCCGCCGCCGCCGCGCGCCGCCGCTAGCCGTGCCGCCACCGCTAGCCGCCGCCGCCGACGACCCACGCCGCCGCCGGACCACCGCCGCCGCCGGAGCACCGGATCCCGCCGGAGTTCGCGATGTAGTTACCGTTTTTTAGTAAGAACCGCTCGTTTTTTTTTCGTAAAACCGTAGATCTGTTTTATTAGATTAGATCGGTTCGGTTTTCGTCGGTTTATTTATTTAGCGGACGCTCGTTTGTACGTTCATTTTAACGAACGGTTTTCGTCAGTTAGCCGCAGACAGCGAACGTTCGTTCGTTAGCTTGTTCGTCCGTTTTCTTTTTCGGGGTATTTATCCGCGATTATTCCGATAGCGATTTCTGCCTTGATTTTGTTTTTCGTTTTTCTTTTCGCTCGAGAGTCGGAATCAGGTGATTCAAAATCCCAGATCTTCGTCTCGATACCCTCTTTACATTTAATCAACTTGAACAAAGTTTTGGCTACTGTAAAATTTGACTTTAGGCCAATTAGTAACCGGAGCTCGTTTGTTTCGCAGTTTGAGTTTCGTTGCTTCTTTCGAGTTGATTTCTTTTTGCAAACCGGAGTTCTTAAGTTGAACTTCTGGTTAGATCTCTTATTTGAGTTTTACCCGTGCATTAGTTAAGTACTTATTGTGTGCTTGTTGATTGCGATAGAGTACCCGGAGTGCGCCGCTTGCTACTTTGAGTCTCTAGGTTTTGTGAATCATCAGCAAGGCAAGTAACACTTCGATCATACTTTCCAATTACCCAGTTTTCATTGCATTAGTCCAAACCCTCACACATTGCATGAGTAGGATCAATTAATTTGTGGGACTGGGAAGTAGATTGAGGTAGTACCTATTACCTGCATTACATTCAAACCTTTGGGAGTTACTTCTACGTTTGCTGTTAGGACATGCTATGCTCGTAGACGTGGATTGGGTGAGTGAAATCCATGACAGATGTGAGTTTGTTAATTAATGGTTCAACTTAAGGTGGCAACATTAATACACATCTGGGTGGATTGAGGCATCTGGTTATTCCAGGGATTGCCTGTTTTTTTTGGACCGCCACCCAGGCTCAAAGGGATCATGAGATTATTCATACTAGAAACTTTCGTGTGCAGCCACAATGCTATTATGGGCTCTACCATAGTATGAGTAAGTCGTGCGAACATCTACAGTGGTGAACTAGCAGATGTAGGGGATGAAGGTTGGTACGGTTCACCCGGTCGTAGGTGCTAGTGCTTCTGAAAGACTGTGTCTCGGTCATCCGTTTCTCAAACATCATGCAGTGCGAGAAATCAAACGGAGGAGATCGGGTCTTGTGGGGAAAAGTGCACAAACCTTTGCAGAGTGTACAAACTGATCATGATTAGCCGTGTCCCCGGTTACGGACGTCTTGAGTATCTAGTACTTGGATATCATGTGCATCCCATCATGTTACTCTAATTTAATATTGTTGGGTTTAATGATGAACTTTAATTTGGGGTTGAGAGGATGTCTATCTTCTCAACGATGTTTCAACTACCATGATAGTTAATTAAAATGTATTCCTTTTGAAGTAGGGAAAAATTGGCTTTACGCAAAAACTGTAACCATAGAGCTTTCCACCAGCCATATTGCATATAATATAGCTTTACTTTCAGTTGCTCTCTTGTGTTACTTTGCCAGCATATTCCATGTGCTGACCCGTTTTTCGGGCTGCGAAGTTTAATGTTGCAGCCTTTTCAGACGACGAGTAAGATGCCTTTTAGGTCGTGGTTCTATACTCAGTGATGCCGTTGGAGTTGATGGACTCACTTATCTTCCAAGCCTTCCGCTGTTATCGTGTTAGATGGCCTTCAGCCATATTTATTGTAATAAGTTCATCGTTGGACTATCGATGTAATAAGTGTGTGATTGCTACTCTGTTATAAATCCTTCAAGTACTATGTGTGTCAGCATTACTGATCCAGGGATGACACTGATGCACATAGATCAGACTGTTTGAGGTTTGGTCGCTACAGAAGACCGGGGTAATCGGCTACAATGGCCACTTATGTGCCGTCGTGGCTCGCCTGATAGAAGACCCCCTCCTTGAGCTCCACGAATATATCTGGATCCTCTTCAAAACCGGGATCTAGGTCCCGCATATGGTTCTCCGGCTACGGAGCAGGACTATGGACCCCCGCAGTGACCTTCCTCCATTCCTATTAAGAATGGCCGGGTTAAATCCAATTGGTTGCAACTCAGAAAGAGGATTGAGTAAAGTTCTGGATTAAAATATTACCCGGCTAGGAGGCTTGTACACGGAAAAACCTTCTCGGCACTTAAGGCGAGTGAATTCCTCTTTCTCTCCTTTATAAAGATCGGCCAACATGGTGGACAGGGCGGCAAAAAATTTTGGACCCTTGCGATCGCAGCGGGATGCATCATCCTCCCTGTTGTAATTCCACATGGAAAGTCCCCTTGATTGGAGTGGCTGAACGCCCCACATTAGGGAAATCGCCATAACCTCAACTATGGACGGTTGGGCGAAGATTTTTATCTTGTCCATTAGCATCTTAACCTCCGCACTATCCACCTCCTTGGGGCTTCGGGGACACCAGTTGTGGCGCTTCTTTAACGGAGCATTGGAAAACTCGGGAAGGCCTCGTCGGATGGTGTCCAAGAGAACGACGTCTTCAATATAAAACCACTCCGAGGGCCACTCTTCGGATGCCTTCTTCGAAGTACCAGATAGGTATCTTGTCCCGGCTATGCGCCATACTTCGGCACCGCCCACCTAAAATATGGATCCCTTTTGGGAGCGTGGGATGAGGCAGAAGAGTTTCTTCCATAGTTTGAAATGGGCCTCGCAGCATAGGAACAGCTCGCAGAAATTGTGCAGTTGGAGGCCATAGTACTCCAGGAGACCTCGAAGGAAGGGATGGATTGGAAATCCAATGCCTCTTAAGAGAAAGGGGAAAAAGCACACTCGCTCTCCCTGTGAAGGGTTCGGGAAATTCTCCGCCAAGGCTTCACCAATAAAGGAAGTTAATCCTACCCAAACGTGGACTAGATCCTCAGGGCGGAGGTAGCCCTCCTCCTGTAGCTTGGTCAGTTGGGCCTGAGATACGGAGCAGCTCTCCCAATGGCCTTTTTGAGGGTCGTGGGGGCGGGATGAAGAACTAGGGGTGCTGGCCATGGTTGCGTGGTTTCTCGAGGAAAGCTCGAAAGATCTTTTCGGGTATGGAATGATATCTGAGATCTAATCTCCTTAAATGAACATTTTCCGTACGCTATCAAGGGGTTATATATAAAATTCTTTGGACCCTTCATATTCGTTTGCCACGCGTAAACTGTGGCGACGGAAGCACAGAAGCCGAAGGGCATGACGTTTAATGTAAAAACCGAGCTATTCGAAGAAATCGCCTTGCCAAGACCGAAGATGTAAGGGGCGAATATAGCCCTTCGGTTTAGACACTTTGAAGTATTCGGAAGAGGAACCCGCCTTGCAATGTCGAACACAATCTACGCGCCGGACACATCATCATTGAAGCCTGGTTCGGGAGCTACCGAGGGAGTCCTGGATTATAGTGTCCTTGGGCGTCTGGGCTATGTGACGTGGGCCACACTGATGGGCCGTGAAGAAACAAGAAAGAAGACTTTCTCCCATGTCCGGATTGGACTCTCCTTGATGTAGAAGGCAAGCTTAGCGTGGGGATATGAAGATTCCTTCCTCTGTAAACCGACTTTGTACAACCCTAGCCTCCTCCGGTGTCTACATAAACTGGAGGGTTTAGTCTGTAGAGGAATCATAATCATACACACTAGACATCTAGGGTTTAGTCATCTCGATCTTGAGGTAGATCAACTCTAGTAACCCCTATACTCATCATAGTCAATCTAGTAGGAAGCAGGGTATTACCTCCATCAAGAGGGCCCGAACCTGGGTAAACAAAGTGTCCCCTACCTCCTGTTACCTTTGATCCTTAGACGCATAGTTCGGGACCCCGTACCCGAGATCTGCCGGTTTTGACACCGACATCGTCCTCGACTCTAAATGCCCAAAGTATGGGGAAAGATCGGAGACATTGAAGGTTGGGCTAACACCATATTCTTTTGTAAGATCGATCTTGTAAGCATTATCGTTGATCCTCTCGAGCACCGCAAATGGTCCATCACTGCGTGGCTGCAACTTGCACTTGCGTTGCTCAGGAAAACGGTCCTTCCGAAGGTGTACCCATTCCAAATTACCTTGCTCGAACACCATCTTCTTCCTGGTCATCTTCTCAATGTTATCATTTGCCTGGGCATGAAGTTTCTTCATAAAATCAACACACTTACTTGCATCAAGGCTGGTTTGTTCCTGTAGTGGCAAAGGAAAAAGATCGATGGGAGCAATAGGTTTGAATCCATAAACAACATCAAATGAGAAAAATTTAGTGCTCGAATGTATGGCCCTGTTGTATGCGAACTCGATATGAGGTAGGAACTCTTCCCACATCTTCATTTTTTTCTTGAGGACTGCTCTTAGCATCATGGACAATGTTCGGTTGATAACTTTGGTCTGTCCATCAGTTTGTGGGTGGCATGTCATGGAAAATAGGAGCTTGGTGCTAGGTTTTCCCCACAAGGTTTTCCAAAAGTAACTGAAAAATTTGGTGTCACGGTCTAAAACAATCGTGCGTGGTACTCCATGTAACCGCACGACTTCCCTGAAAAATAGATCAACTATGTGTGAAGCATCATCGCTCTTATGACACGGGATAAAATGCACCATTTTGCTAAAACGATCAACAACCACAAACACCGACACACTCCCCTTCTTAGTCCGCGGTAAACCAAGAACAAAATCCATAGAAATATCATCCCACGGAGTATTCGGAATAGATAGAGGAGTATAAAGACCACGAGGATCCAAGCGGGACTTAGCTTTGTGACAAATCTCACATCGCATCACGTAGCGTTCCACGTCACGTCTCATTCACGGCCAAAAGAAGTGATCAATGAGCACATTTCAGTTTTCTTGGCGCCAAAATGTCCCATGAGTCCACGAGCGTGAGCCTCCTACAAGAGCAACAAACAAACAAAACAATCCAGGATGCACAATTTGTTAGTGCGAAATAGAAATCAATCATGCAAGTGAAACGTCTCCCATCCTTTTCCCTTGTTTCACTTTGAAAATGGTTCAGCAAAGTATGAGTCGTTAGCATAAAATTCTTTTTATGCTTTCTAAACCAAGCATTTTAACATCAAGTTGGGAAAGTAAAATATGACGCCTAGACAATGCGCCGACAACAACGTCATCCTTCCCTTTGTTGTACTTGAGATTCTAAGGAAACGACTCTATGAACTCACTCCATTTTGCATGTCTACGGTTCAGTTTGAGTTGACCCTTTAGATGTTTTAAAGATTCAAGGTCAGAATGTATTACAAACTCTTTAGGCCACAAGTAATGATGCCATGTTTCCAAATATCAAACAAATGCATACAATTCTTTATCATAGATGGAATAATTAAGAGTTGGACGATTAAGCTTCTCACTAAAATAGGCGATGGGTTTACCTTCTTGCATTAGAACTCCGCCAATGCCAACACCACTTGCATCACATTCAATCTCAAATGTCTTACCAAAATCAGGGAGTGAAAGCAACGGGGATGATGTCAACCTCATCTTCAGTTCTTCGAAGGACTTGTCTTGAGCATCTCCCCATGGAATGGAGTGTCTTTATTTGTTAAATCATTCATTGGTGTAGCAACGGTGCTGAAATCCTTCGCGTACCGGTGTTAGAAACCCGCAACTCCGAGGAAGCTACGTACTTGGCTCACATTTTGTGGAGGCATCCACTCACAAATAGCCTTGATCTTCTCTTCATTGACCTCCACACCTTTTCTTGAAACAACAAAACCAATAAACACAACCTTGTTTGTGCAAAATGTGCACTGTTCCACGTTAGCATAAAACTTTTCCTCCTATAGGATAGCAAGCACACATTTTATATGTCGAACATGATCCTCCAAAGTTTTGCTATAAATCAATATGTCATCAACGTAAACCACTACAAACTTGCCAATGAAGGATCTAAGCACATGATTCATCAATCTCATGAAAGTTCTGGGTTCATTCGTTAATCCAAAAGGCATAACCAACCATTTGTACAAGCCAAATTTTGTCTTGAATGCAGTTTTCCATTCGTCACCCTCTTTCATTCTTATTTGGTGGCATCGACTTCGGAAATAAATTTTAGAAAATATGGTGGAACCACAAATTTCATCAAGCATGTCATCTAGCCTAGGTATAGGGTGTCGATACCTCACAGTTATGTTGTTAATGGATCTACAACGAGTGCACATGTGCATAGTACCGTCCTTCTTCAAAACTAAAATAATGGGAACATAACAAGGAGAAAGAATTTCCCTTACATACCCTTTGTTAAGAAGATCTTCTACTTGTCTCTGAATTTCCTTCGGTTCCTTTGGGTTTGCTCGGTATGGTTGTCGGTTTGGTAGTGGAGCGCCCGGAACCAAGTCGATTTGGTGTTCAATGCCTTCCTTTGGTGGAAAACCAGGTGGCACCTCCTTGGGAAATACGTCCTGATACTCCTGCAAAAGATCAAATACAACAGTAGGGAGAGTGGATTGTAATTCGTTAGCAGCCAATAAAGTTTCCTTGTACATGAGTACAAAGAATTGAGTATTAGGTTCTCTCAATTCCCGCATATCCCTTTTCCTAGCCATCATAACAAATACCTATTTTCCCGGGGCTTGGTCATATTTAGCTGTGGAGCTTTTGGATGTGGAAACACCCCCTCACTATGTTGGTGGCTCACCCTTTGTGTATGATCACTCTCTCCCTTTTTCTTTCCTTTTATTTTCATCTCATCAAGATAAACTTCTTCGGGTGTCATGGGTAGCCAAGTGAACTTTTCTCCTCTGGACAAAACATAAATGATTCACATGACCGCTGATTTGCACATCACGGTCATGCAACCACGGTCGTCCAAGAAGCAATTGACAACCGTGCATCGGTACCACATCACACTCAACATCATCCTGGTAATTGGTATCCGCACGCTGCTAATCACCTTAATTGTCCCACAATCATTCAGCCATTGCATGCGGTATGGATGTGGGTGGCGTTTTGTTTGCATCTGAAGCTTCTTGACCATCTATGTTCTTGCAATATTGTTGTAACTGCCACTATAAACAATCACTCGACATATCTTTGAGTTGATAAGGCAACGAGTGTGGAAAATATTATGCCACTGCCCCTTTTCCTCCTCCACAACTTGGGCATTAAGTGAATGACATACAACCAAAGCTTCACCATCGAGTTCTTTGTGAGATAAAATAGTGTCTCCTACTTCCCAACCTTGCTCCTCTTCCACTGCATCGTTGCCACCTTCTGGGTCACTTTTAGACTCCCATTCACCTTGTTCATTGATGATCATAGTTCTTTTGCTTGGACATTCCAAAGAAATGTGACCTCATCCTTTGCACTTATGACATTGAATGCCGTTGCTACGTGTAGAACTCTTTTTTGCAAGTGGAGTGGAGGATAGTCCTGCTGTAGATGACAATATCTTATCTTGATTGCGAATAGCAGGTGAGGAAGCTGTCGAGGTATGTGGGTGCCTAGGTGGTGCACCCTCAAACCGAGAACCATATGGCTATTGTGTTCGCTCCCATGAGGTTGTGGTGGCGCAGCCATGGAAAGCACGAGTACGACCATTACACATATTCTTCTTCTCAACTCATATAGCTTGATGTACCACATCTTGTAGTGTATCAGAAGGAAACATCTCCACAAAGCCTGATAGTTCATCATTCAGCCCATGTAAAAATACTGCCATCTTTGCCTCATCACTTTCACGGGCTCTTGTCCGAATTAGCAGGACCTCCATCTCTGTATAGTACTCCTCAAGATTTCGGGATCCTTGACTGAGCTCCTCCAATTGCTTGTACACTTGCCTCTCATAGTATGATGGAACAAAACGGCGCCTCATGACTTGCTTCATCAAAGTCCAGCTACGGACATAATTACTGCCTGATATCAATCGATCATCTTGCAGCTGATTCCACCATATAACATCATAACCAAAGAACTCCATAATAGTTTGATCAACTCTCTTTGCTTTTAGAAAAACCATGGATGCGAAAGATTTTAGCACACTTCTCCTCCCACTCAATATATGCAGTCGGATCATCTTTTCCCGTGAATGACGGGACATGTAGCTTCACTCTCGCTTGGTTCTCATAGTCATCTTGATCATGACGGTCATAATGATGACCATTGCAACCAAAAAAACACCATGATGTGGCGGGGAGTGGGGTTCATAGTCCCCCATGCCTTCATCTTCGTCACCATGCTCGAAGAGATCTTCACGAGAGATATCATTACCATCATGTGCAGCTCATCGCCCGTGATCAGCAGCAAACTCGCGGGGGTCATGGCCACGCCCGCGAGCTTCTCCTCCATGCAGCCCACCCTCACGGTGGGCAGCAAAGTTTCCATGCCTCCATTCAGTACCAATAGCAGTGGCGCCGTGGGCAGCAGCTCGTGCGGCTCTTCCACGAACATCGTGGCGGTCCTCATTGTCATGACGTCGTCGATTGTCGGCGGCCAGCGAGGCAGGGGGCTGTGTTGATGTTGATACCCATTACCCATGATAGGAAGACGGCCTCTGAATATCCTTCCCAAATCTGCAACTATACTCTCTTCAATCATATCACTAAGTGTTGTACACGTATTTGGGAAATCATCTTCCACATTTTGATGCCCATGTACACTCGAGTTGGATCCTATCATGTTAAATCTCGGAAACAAGTGGACAAAAGAAAAAAATGTATGTGTGGAAACACTTAGCTCGCCTTCTTGCTTACTCAAATTCTAATGATTCCTTGGCGGCTGTGCAGGCGCAGAAAATCAGTAGTGGACGGGCGAAGGAAAGGAAAGAAGTCGACGGTTTCTAGGTGGATCTGGGTGGGGTAAAATGAGGAGGGCTAGTGCCGAGATCCAATCGATGCAAACCAATTGAACAAGAAAGTATTGTAGATTCTTGCACCACATTTGAGCTACAACACTTTCCACTACAAATTCTGAAATTTCTCACCCAACTGAATATGATTGCACACTTGCTCAACACTTTCTCTTCTCTTCTCTTTTTTTTGCTCTTTTTCTCTCCTTTTTTTTCTCTTTTTTTGCTTTTTTCTGCAACACAAAAGATCTAACAACAAGACTCAAAGAAAACAACATCAACTTTGGATAGAACTTGGTGCAAACACGGAGTGGAAAACAAAAAACTAGATCTCAGCAAACAAAGGTTTGGATTTGTTTGTGGCTTTTCAGGCTTTAGACTTTAGGACAGGGGAAAATCGAACTAAAAAGGATAGATCTAGATACAAGGATACAGATCCTACCGTGTAAACCTTGCTCTGAATACCAAATGGTGCGCCACCATATTCAGAGAAAAGGGTGAATAAGGGGAGGTCCAATCTTCACGGCGTAGGATCGATAAGTGGATGAGGATAACCAGCTGCAAAACGGAAAATAAGAGATTATGACCCGACGAGGCGGATGCTCACCGAAGCCTGCAATTCAAACATTCGTCGATCCATAACACGCGATACTGCCCCATGCAACCACACTCAAGTCGTGGAGCACGTGATAGGTGCAATCCGCAAGGGAAACCACGAACTCTAACCCACACAACATGATCTAGTTCGTGGAGCACGAATTAGGAGCAATTTCTCAAGGAATCACGATCTAGTAACATATTTCTCAAGGAATCAATTAGGAGCAATTCCCCATGGCCCTCCGGACAATACCCATAACCTGGCCGTTCGCAGTCTGGGGGCTCGACATGGTCGGACCACTCAAGGGAGGGACCAAGAAAAAGAAATATTTACTAGTCATGGTCAATAAAATTCACTAAGTGGATTGAGGTGAAACCGGTCACCTATGTAGAGTCATGCCCAGTCGTCGACTTCTTAACAGACGTCATACACCGTTACGGTGTCCCCCATAGTATAATTACTGACAATGGAACCAATTTTACCGCCCAGGAAGTTCAAGACCGGTGTGGTAAAATGGGCATTAAACTCGACTACGCCTCAGTATATCACCCACAAACCAATGGGCAAGTAGAACGGGCCAACGGACTCATCATGAGTGGCATAAAGCCTCGCCTGGTCTGATCGCTGAAGGAATTTGATTGCCACTAGGTAGAGGAACTCGACTCCGTGCCGTGGGGGCTATGCACCACTCCAAATCGATTTACGGGATACACTTCGTTTTTATGGTATACACCGCAGAGGCATTCCTCCAATGCGACCTTATCCATTACGCACCTCGAGTGCACATGTATGAAGAAAGGGAGGCCGAGTTAGATCGACAAGACGACCTGGACGCCTTAGAAGGCAAACATGACATAGACCGGGCATGTTCTGCATTCTATCAGCAACAAGCACGGCGTTACCAAAATCGGGAAGTACGTGCAAAGACATACAACGTGGGAGACCTCGTCCTCCGCCTCCCTGAAAATCAGAAGCACAGGATTTCGCGCAAATGGGAGGGCCCATTCAGTATCAAGGAAGTACTTGCAGGAGGAGCGTATCGCCTTCACTGCCCGTCCGAGGACCGCCTCGAACTAAACCCATGGAACGCAGCTCGGCAGTGGCGCTTCTACGCCCAGTCCGGCGCCGTCTTCTCCACTTTCCCTTTTCCTCTGTCTTTTAATTTTATCTCCACGAAGATGTAACCTCCCACTATGTGTGCCCGGATAAACCAGACCGCGTCGGAACCACATTGTATGCTTCATCGAATGTAATACCCAGCTTCGCCTGGGGGCTACTTCTAGAAGAGCCGAACAAAATAATCAATACAAATTGCATTCAGTTTGTTTGCAACCTTCCCTCGTTCAAGCCATTACATGCACTTATTTTACTTAAGATCTTTGTCAAGCTGGGTTGCCTGGCTCCTGTGTTTACCCTACGTTCTTGATTGTCTGACTAGGGAGTAAAGGGAGCACCTATGCAATTGTTACGACCAGATTATCCGGGACTGTACCTTAGACGGGTGAAGCCGAAATCTAGCATTCTTACATAATACAATAAGTCCGCCTAAAGGGAAGCGGGTACAGCCTCGCGCTTACCACCATAGTTCTCAAAAACCACTAGTCTCCATTGATAATACATATCCGGACTATAAGTTTATGGTCAGCATATTTTACCAGAAGAAAGCATCCCTTGGAGGAACTATTTTTTTGGAAGATGTTTCTTACGTCAAAGAGTAATATAACATGACTCTCCGCACATGTTTCGTCTGTTTGCACCAAATGGCCGGATTGCCTGGTTACCAGAAATGTTGCCTTGTTACCCATGGCACATAGTATGGAACACTCCCCGATCACTGGTCGGGGAGGATGAAGCCGATGGCCGGTTAAAACAACATTCTTCAAAATGCGGATCAATATATTTCAATGTAAAGTACATAGATACAGAGAATTGACAGACTACTCCTGATCGACATTGTCTATGAGATGGTCTAACATACAATCTTTCTGACAGTAATGAGCAGTGGGCATCATTTGATCATATACTAAGCTAAGGGGTATTTCTTGACCGCCAGGACCCGCTGGTCCAACTTGGGCCATATGCTTCGGGTTTAGCTTGGTGAAACGGGTTTTCACCATCACCCATGCCTCTCGGGCTCCTTCCCAGCATGTCAAGATCTTCCACAATTCAAACCGCCACCTCGCTCCTTTGAAGTGATCAGTGATACATCTCCATCGTATCTACTTTCCCAAACTCTTTTGCCCTTGTTTTGGACTCTAATTAGCTTGATTTGAATGGAACTAACCCAGACTGACGCTGTTTTTAGCAGAATTGCCTTGGTGTTATTTTTGTGCAAAAATAAAAGTTCTCGAAATGACTTCAAAATTTACGAAGATTATTTCTGGAAAATATAAAAAATATTGGCGAAAGAATCTACCAGAGGGGTCCCACTAGCTATCCACAAGGGTGGGGGCGCGCCCCTGCCTTGTGGTCTCCCGCAGCTCCACCGACCCCAACTCCAACTCCATATATTAACGTTCGGGAAGAAAAAAAATCAAAGAGAAGGATTCATCGCGTTTTACGATACAGAGCCACCGTCATTCCCTGTTCTTCCTTGGGAGAACAGATCTAGAGTCCGTTCGGGGCTCCAGAGAGTGGCGATCGTCGTCTTCGTCATCATCAACCTTCCTCCATCACCAATTTCATGATGCTCACCGCCGTGTGTGTGTAATTCCATCATAGGCTTGCTGGACAGTGATGGGTTGGATGAGATTTATCATGTAATCGAGTTAGCTTTGTTAGTTTTAATCCCTAGTATCCACTATCTTCCGAGATTGATGTTGCTATGTGCTATGCTTAATGCTTGTCACTAGGGCCCGAGTGCCATGATTTCAGATCTGAACCTATTATGTTTTCATGAATATGCATGTGTTCTTGATCCGATCTTGCAAGTTGTAGACACCTATTATGAGTTATGATCCGCGTACCCCAAGGATTATTTCCGGTGATTGCCGTAGTTTGAGGAGTTCATGTATTCAGTAAGTGTTAATGCTTGATGCCTCTATTTTGCATCATGCTTTTATATTGATATTTATTGCATTATGAGCTATTATTACACATTATATCACAATACTTATGTCTTTTCTCTCTTATTTTACAAGGTTGACATGAAAAGGGAGAATGCCGTCAGTTGGAGTTCTGGACTGGAAAATGAGCAAATCTGAGATACCTATTCTACACAACTCCAAAAGTCCTGAAACTTCACGGAGAATATTTTTGGAATATATAAAAATATTGCACGAAAGAAGCACCAGAGGGGGGCCACCGGCCATCCCAAGGGTGGGGGCACGCCCCTACCTTTGGGCCCCCTAGCAGTCCCCCGACGTCCATCTTCTTCTATGTGATGCGTTTTGACATGAAAAAAAATCATACGGAGGTTTTCGGGATGAAGCATCGCTGTCTCGAGGCGGAACCTGGGCGAAACCAATCTAGAGCTCTGACAGGGCTGTTTTGCCAGGGACACTTCCCTCTGGGAGGCGGAAATCGAAGCCATCATCATCACCAACGATCCTCTCATTGAGAGGGGGTCAACCTCCATCAACATCTTCACCAGCACCATCTCCTCTAAAACCCTAGTTCATCTCTTGTATCCGATCTTTGTCTCAAAACCTTAGATTAGTACATGTGGGTTGCTAGTAGTGTTGATTACTCCTTGTAGTTGATGCTAGTCCGTTTATTCGGTGGAAGATCATATGTTCGGATCCTTAATGGTATTCAATAAAATTCTGATCATGAACATGAATATGCTTTGTGATTAGTTACTTTTGTTCCTGAGGACATGGGAGAAGTCTTGTTATAAGTAATCATATGAATTTGTTATTCGTTCGATATTCTGATGAGATGTATGGTGTCTTTCCTCTAGTGGTGTTATGTGAACGTCGACTACATGAAACTTCACCATTATTTGGGCCTAGGGGAAGGCATTGGGAAGTAATAAGTAGATTATGGGTTGCTAGAGTGACAGAATCTTAAACCTAGTTTATGCCTTGCTTCGTAAGGGGTTGATTTGGATCCCTATGTTTCATGCTATGGTTAGATTTATCTTAATACTTCTTCCGTAGTTGCGAATGATTGCGAGAGTGGTTAATCATAAGTGGGAGGCTTGTCCAAGGAAGGACAGCACCCAAGCACCGGTTCACACACATATCAAATTATCAAAGTACCAAACGCGAATAATATGAGCATGATGAAAACTAGCTAGACAATAATTCCCATGTGTCCTCGGGTGCGCTTTTCTTTATATAAGAGTACGTCCAGGCTTGTCCTTTGATACAAAAAGGATTGGGCCACCTTGATGCACCTTGTTTACTTTTGTTACTTGTTACCCGTTACGAATCATACTATTACACAACTATATGTTATCGATAATTTCAATGCTTACAGAGAAAACCTTGCTGAAAACCGCTTGTCATTTCCTTCTGCTCCTTGTTGGGTTCGACGCTCTTACTTATTGAAAGGACTACGATAGATCCCCTACACTTGTGGCTCATTAAGACTCTTTTCTGGCGCCGTTGCCGTGGAGTGAAGCGCCTTTGGTAAGTGGAATTTGGTAAGGAAACATTTATATAGTGTGCTAAAATTTACTGTCACTTGTTACTATGGAAAGAACAAAGAGTTTCTCCTCAGCCTACTACACCTACTGAAAATATTTAATTTGAAATTCTCGTGGGTATGGTAGAGAAACTGCTAGCTAATCTTTATGCAGGAGACGAAACATTGTATCCCGATTGACATATAATCTATGTGGATGAAGTTTGTGGATTATTTAGGCTTGTAGGTATCCCAGGGAATGTTGTCAAGAAGAAGGTCTTCCCTTTATCTTTGAAGGGAAAGGAATTGACATGGTATAGGATATGTGATGATATTGGATCATGTAACTACAGCCGATTGAAATTGGAATTTCATCAGAAGTTTTATCCTATGCATCTAGTTCATCATGATCGGAATTATATATATAATTTTTGGCCTCGTGAAGGAGAAAGTATCGCTCAAGCTTGGGGAGGCTTAACTCAATGTTATATTCATGCCCCAATCATGAGCTCCCAAGAGAAATTATTATTCGAAAAATTTATGCTCGGATTTCTAATAATGATCGATCCATGCTCGATACTTCTTGTGATGGTTCTTATATGAATAAGACTATTGAATTCAAATGTGATTTATTGGAAAGAATTGAAGCAACTCTCAAGATTGGGATCTTGACAAAGTTAATAAGTTAGGTATAAACCTTAAGTTTGATTGTGTTAAATCTTTTATGGATACCGATGCTTTCCTTGAATTTAGCACTAAATATGGACTTGACTCTGAGATAGTAGCTTCTTTCTATGAATCATTTGCTACTCATGTTGATCTCCATCTTGAACCTTATCTTCCACAATAACCATGGGCAGCATGCGAACCGTTGTCACCATGGCCTTCTACGGGTCGTATGAGCGATTGGCCAAACAACGGACTGCATTATGGGCCATAAACGGGCTAGAGTGGCAGCTGTCCATTCATGAGCAGACCATAATGGGCCTTTAAGAGGACGAAAAGTATAACGGGCTTAATTCCATCGACAGTCATAACGGGTCGTTAATGGGCCATTTTTTATGACACTATGAAAATGTCCCAACGGGTCAATGGGCCACAAACGGGCCGACTTTAACCATGGGTTGAATTTGGCCCACAAGCGGAAAAGGCCATAACGGACCGTAAGCTACCGAATGCTGCAAATCAGCCGAAGAATAAATGGGCCCTTAAAAGGCCAAAAGATAGCACGGGCTGGGAACGACCCAATGGAGTAATGGGCCATTAATGGGTATGAAGCGACATACTATTCATTATGGGCCAATTTCACTACGGGACATTAATGGGCCAAGAGTTACAAAGGGCCTCATATGGGCCAAAAGATGTCATGGGACGTACATGGGCGGGAAGTTACAACGGGCTGGAATCGTATTGCACAGCCCAGATGAAGCTAGTGGGCCGAATTAGGAAAGGCCATAATGGGTCGTGAGTTATCGGGCATGAATGGGCTATATGCGAGCAGGCCGTTACCAGGATTTCGATGGGCCGGCCCGTTATCCTTTGACCAAGTCAAATGAGCTGGCCTTTTGACCTGAATGGGCCCCAGTTGGGCCGTGCCATGTGTCGACTTATCATTGGCACCTCATGTCCATTGGCTGGTTGACATCTGTCCGCACATGGAGCTGACACGTGGTTCATTCGGCCAATGAGAATTTTACACGTGGAAAATTCCCATTGGTCCTCTCTGTTAGCGGGTTATCGGATCCAAAACCAGACCCGATAGCTTAACGGCGACACGTTACGGTGGATGCCATGTGTCGGTTACCCTTGACGAAAGCACTCCCATGACACGCTATTTATCGTCATGGAAGTGAACACTTCCGTGATGATAATTTTGGTATTGTCATGGAACACTTATACGACAGCCCATGTATGAATATCTTGATTTTGTCATAAAATCGCCATGGATGTATATGCATGACAGAAAAACGTGACCTACTGTGACAAACACGTATTATCACGGAAGTGTTTTTTTGTAGTGTTGTTGAGAGAACTTGCACTAGTGAAAGTATGAACCCTAGGCCTTGTTTCCAAGCATTGCAATACCGTTTGTGCTCACTTTTATCATTATTTACCTTGCTGTTTTTATATGTTCATATTACGAAAACCTACATCCACCATCCATATTACACTTGTATCACCATCTCTTCGCCGAACTAGTGCACCTATACAATTTACCATTGTATTGGGTGTGTTGGGGACACAAGAGACTTTGTTATTTGGTTGCAGGGTTGTTTGAGAGAGACCATCTTCATCCTATGCCTCCCACGGATTGACAAACCTTAGGTCATCCACTTAAGGGAAAATTGCTACTGTCCTACAAAATTATGTGCTTGGAGGCCCAACACGAGTCTGCAAGAAGAAGGTTGTATAGTAGACATCAGTGGACACCATCGATGACCGCCACGGCCATGGCCATCTGCCGTCTCCCCAGAGGCTATAAGGCGGCCCCGACACCCTCTTCCTCGCGCCCCTGAACCCTAGCACGTCACTCCTCTTCCCCCTCGTCCAGATCTCCTCCCGAGCGCCTCCGTCATCGTTCGTCGCCCACCACTGCGGCGACCGGTGCCCCCGTTCCCACCCTTCGGGTCCAACGGAACCACCACGGCCATCCACGTCGACCTAGCCCTCTGGATAAAGCCGAGACGGCCCCGCAGCTCCGTTCCGACCTCGTCTTCGACCTCGGTGCCCGGAGCTCGCCGCCGTCGATCCACTCCTCCCCGATCCCTTCCGGCTTCCCCTGCACCTCCTAAACCTCACATCGAGCCTCTTGAGCTCCTCGGTGAGCTCTCCTCTCGTGCCTCCCTATTTCCCCTCGAATCCCCACCGGACCCTCACCGCTCGCTGACCGTGCCCACCTCACGCGCGCCTGCCCCTGATACCTCGACTACCTCTGGCCGCGTCCGGCCTCGCCCTACTTCTTATCGCACCCATCCCCGCTCGCCCCGGCGAGCACTGCACCTGTCGTCCCCTGCAAGCTCATCGCACCCCGCTCCCCTCCACGCACCCACACCATCGTGCCCCCACGTCGCCGCTCCCCGCGCAATGTCGCACCCAGCGCTGCTCCCGCTCGCGCCGGCCACGGCTCGCCAGCCCCGCCTCCTCCTCCCAGCACCAACGCCCTCTTCCCCGCCGGTGGAGCAGCCTCGCCGCTCGCCGGCGGTGGACCGGTCCTCCGCCCCTCGCCCCATCGGTGCTTCGCCCAGCGAGCCCACCGGAGCTCTGGTCCGGTGTCTCTCCGGCCGAAGCTGAGGTCAAGGCCGCGCACCTCGCCTGGCCTCTCGCCACCCCCTGCCCTCGGCTCCTGCCCTGGACACCGGCCTCCTCACGTCGCCACCTGCCGCCGTGGTCGGCGCCCGCCTGCGCGACCGCGCCCTCCCTGGGTGGGTTCGCCTGTCCCGTTTGCGCGTTGTGCCCACCCCGGCTGGCCTCCTGGGCCACTGGCCTATGGGCCCCACCACTGCCCTGTTAAAAAAGAGATTTAAAAAAATTTAGTTGATTGATTAATTAACTTAATTAATTTGGTTTAGTTAAACTAATTATAATTAATTAGCCTAATAACCTGGTTAGACAAAATAAACTAGTTAGTTAATGGAACAGTCAATGACATGGGGGCCCCACCCCCTGTTAACCAGTCAAATGTTGATTGGTCACCTGGGACCACATGTCACCCTCTCGTACACTTCTGTGTACATAGATCTAGGCGCACCCAGCATTTTACTATTTAATTTCGAATTAATAATAATTTCTTAATATAGTTTAAATCTTTGAAAAATCATAGAAAATAATTCGTAACTCGGATGAAAAAGTTTAATACATGAAAGTTGCTCAGAACGATGAGACGAAACCAAATGCGCGGTCTGTTCATCTGTCACATGCCCCTTGCATTGCGAACATGCAACATTCCCCTCCGATTCGCTTGTCCAAAAGGCCTAACATCGGGAATGCTTTCCCGGATGTTTTCCCCCTTCGCCCGTATCGTGTGGCACTGCGTTAGAACACGCCTAGCTCTGCATGTAATCATGTCATGCATATGTGTGCTATGTATTTAATGTTTCTTCCCACCTCTTCTCTCCGATAGACCCCGAGACCGCTGCTGATGCCCATGTGATTGACTACGTCGACGATGACCCTTCTTCCTTTTAAGCGGAGCTTCCAGGAAAGCCCCCCCCCCCCTTTGATCATCCTGATATCGCCCATTCCATTCTCTCTCTTGCTTGCATTAGATTTTGCTACTGTTATTGATTGCTCCTATTCTCATGCATAGCCTGTTTTTGTAACCTGCTATTGTATATTACCCGCTTATCCTAAAATGCTTAGTATAGGTTGCTTAGTGATCCATCAGTGACCCCCACCTTGTCCCTGTT
The DNA here is from genome assembly GCA_902687465.1 of Secale cereale. NCBI lineage: Eukaryota > Viridiplantae > Streptophyta > Magnoliopsida > Poales > Poaceae > Secale > Secale cereale. The sequence continues at coordinate 632,928,804 of LR738715.1, forward strand.
GCCCCTGCTCCATCATCGACGACTCGAGCAACGTGATAGACGACCAGAGCACGACACCTCACATCACATCACACCCCCTTTGTTGCTCGACTCTGCAGAGATACTATCGAGTGCCGAGGGTCTTACCTCGTAACGCACTCCTGATGATAACTCCGTAGTGTAGCTACTCGGTCATGGTCATCGAGGGTGATTCCTGTCGCACCACTCCCGATAGGACTCTATCGTGCAACCCCCTCAAGTGTGAACCTCGAGGGTGATTCCTCATAGTTCACCTTGATGGACACATCGAGTGGAATTCGTCGAGGGTCATTCCTCTGGTTTTCCACCTTGGTGTTTTGGACACATGGTTACCTTGACTTTACTTCAGTTCCTTGTGAAAGGCGGGCAGGCCTGGAGAGCACTCGTGGGAGTTAAGGTGGCGGCTGGCTGTTTAGCGGTATCACCCAGGAGGGGTGATAGATCCGGACTTTACCCGAGAGCCATCACTTCTTTTAATAATGCACTAACAGGTTTGGGTATTTGTTCTGAGTTGGCCTCTGTCCTTTATGCACTAACCACCACGCGAGAATAGATATGGGCCTCGGCGTCGTGGTATCAGCCGAAGCTTTGTCAGACGTCCAGTTCAGCATTGTGGCACGGTTGGATCATGCCATCCACTTCACTGGTGGTGCTGGTATCCACCCTACGCACAACAAACCCAGAGTGCAACGGGCGATGGCCCATGACACCGAAGTGCTTAAGATGTAGACCAGCGGGGACCTCTCTGTTGAGCCTAGGTAGGGTTGCGACGTGTTGATCTTCTGAGGACGGGCATTGACCCAGAAAAGTGTGTCCGGCCAGAGATGATCGAGCGTGAGGGTAATGTGGTGCACCCCTGTAGGGAAGTTATCTATTAGAATAGTCGTGTCCACGGTAATGGATGTTCAGACTTATATCCTAATCTATTATGACTAGAAATGGATACTTGAGATTTGTGTTGGATATGTTTGCTCTGGGATTGCTTTCTCGCAGGGAGTCGAGGAAGGATCTCCAGGCATTAATGCTACAACATGCTTGATAATTATAATATGCTATCCTGTACTCTCTTCTACTGCTGCAAGATGGTGGTATTCAGAAGATGCTTGAAGATGCTAGTCTTCGATAGGCTAGGCCCCTTCTCTTCTGTCATTCTGCAGTTCAGTCCACAGATACAGCTCATTCCTTTGATACTGATGCATACTTAGTCTAGATCTAATGCTTGCGAGTACTTTGGATGAGTACTCACGGTTGCTTTTCTCCCCCTTTTCCCCTTCTTTCTTCTTTTCTAGTTGTTGCAACCAGATGGCGAATCCCAGGAGCCAGATGCCACCCCAGTCGACTACTACTACCCCGATGGAGCCTACTACTACGTGGAGGTCGCTGATGACCAGGATTAGTTAGGAGGTCCCAGGCAGGAGGCCTTGCCTCTTCGGTCGTTGATGTTTCTGCTAGCCTTCTTAAGTCAAAACTTGTTTAACTTATGTCTATATTCAGATATTGTTGCTTCCGCTGACTCTTGTGTTTTCGAGCTGATGTATTCGAGCCCTCGAGGTCATGGCTTGTCATATAAAGCTTGTATTATTTTAATTTGTGTCTAGAGTTGTGTTGTGATATCATCCCGTGAGTCCCTGATCTTGGTCGTACACATTTGCGTGCATGATTAGTGTATGGTCAAATCGGGGGCATCACAATATGAGATCATGCATTTGAATTATGTTGTTGCTTGATGAAAAAATACTAATGGACGACTGCAGTATAGTCTATATCATGTCTTTTTCCTTTGTCTAGACACTAGATTATTTGTTGTTCAACATAAAATAGCTTGTTGATTGTATGCACATGTATCAAATGAACTTGATGCTCTTGTACATATATCTTGGTGTTCTGCTAACTTATTCTTGGTCTACCAGGATGGTTGAAATGCAGCTAGCTATAAGAATGCACTGATAATGTTTTTTGAGATACTATCTTCACATGGATGAGCAACAAGCCACCTGTTGGATATAATACTAAATTTCTATATTGTAGTAGGTCCAGAATATAATCGAACAACTTCTTGATACCTACAGGGGATATCCTTGGTTGGTCATTTCTATGTGTCTGTCTAGTTTGTTAAGTTGGCAGCTACTTCGAACTTTCTTTTTTTCCTTTCTATTCAGTTGTTAGTCTGATTCAGTCCAGATTCTATTTCTACGATATATCTGCAATGTTTGATAGTGCTTTCTCGTTCTTTTCCCTTTTGTTTTGGCTAACCTTGTGGTGCCCGCTGTGCCCCAACACCGTCGTGCGCATAGCTCCCGGCTGGGGTTCTAGAGGCATGGTCGTGGGGCATAGAGCAATTGCAAGGCCAACACAACCTCCTTCTCCAGTCTCCACCTTCGATTTGTGACACAAATTGGTTTATTGCGATGTTGCTTTGAAAAATGAATGGGTGATGCTTTGAACACTAGGATTGTGTCATCACCACATACATAATTAGTCTGAGGAAAAATAAAAAGCATACAAGGTATTATTAAGACCGGTTGTGTTAGAAGGGAGATAGAGGTTTGGTGGAATAGTTGATATTATTGCTTGAGCCTCATGGGCATATATATAGGAGTACAATGATCAACTTGGAGTACAAGACAAGGCAGGACCAAATCCTAGTCTATCCTATACTTCCTAATAATCATATACTCAACATCCCCGTGTAGTCACAACGGTAGCGACGAAGACGGTGAGACTGCAGTAGAATTCGAAGTCAAGCCGACGGACACCCCCAGTCGTAACAGTCGACGCATCCCGAAAGGCGTGACTGGAGTGAAAACCGACGAGGTTGCTCAAGCAGGGCGGTAGCCCTTTGTGCCGTTGTCGAGATAGCCATGTGAAGGATGTCGTGGTCGATGTCGAGTCGGGGTAGCCGGTGTTAAGGAAGGTGCCATGGAGCCGTGAACGCTAGGAGGCACTGAGTTAGTCATAGGCGCAGTGTTGTTGTAGTAGTGCTGCGCTGGGAAGGAGACATTATTGACGACACGTTGCGCCGTGTTTGCCAAGCCCAATGACACATCATGGACAAAGGCACGCATCGATGTTGCCATCACTTGGCATGCGTAGACGAACGAAGACGAAGTTGACGAAGTGTCGACCAGCCTTGCCAGGCCCGGAGACACATCGTGGATGAAGGCGTGCATCAGTGTTGCCAGCACCAGGCATGCGTAGATGAGGGACCTGCACGAGCTGTACGCCATGTCGAGGAGTCAGAGGGCCAACTAGAGAAGAAGACTCAACGACGGTTGCGGGGCCGATGTCGGCAACGGTGGTCGGAGTGGGCGAAGTGGTCGAGGAAGAAGATGCGATGCTGGCGTTAGGCTGGTGCTTGACAAAGATGAAGGGGTGGACGGGCGGCGGCTACGGGGGTAGCAGCGGCGGCGGCCAAAGAAGAGCGGCGGCGGCGGCTAGGTTAGGAGCGCGGTGGTGGTGCTTGAAGTAGGCAAAGAACCCGACAGCGTGACGAAGACCGGCACAGAGGGTGGCATTCCCGTGCTGTGCGCATACCACAGGAAGTCAACGCGCGGTGATGGCGGAGCGGACCGTAGGCCGCAGCGCTATGGCCGAAGGGGTGACTCAACGGCGACGCCGGTCGGGGCGATGGCGGGAAGACCTCGGGGCGGTGGCGGGCCGTGGTGCTATAACCCGAAGGGGCAGCGGAGCGCGGGCCGGTGCAACTGCGGGGACGGCCTCAGGCGGTGGCGTGGATCACGTGCCACGCTCGCAACGGCCTAACGAGGCGACGCAGCAGCGGCGCGAAGGTCGGAGCAGCCACGGGGACCGCCTGGAGCGGATGCCTCGGGGCGGCAGTGGACCGCGGGCCGTGGCACTACGGCCCGAAGGAGCAACGCAGTAGTGACGTGGATCGTGCAGTCGCGGGTTTGAACCAGTAGCCGAGGGCGATGACCCGATGGGAGGTGGCGTGGACCGCGTGCCGCGACACGTCAGCCCTAAGGGATGACGCAAAGGCGGCGACGGCTACGTGAGTAGCCACAGGGAGGATCTCGGGGCAGCAGCATGGACCGCATGCCGCGACGTGACAGCCCTAAGGGGCGTCGGCGGGAGTGGCGCGCAGGTCGGAATGTGACTGCACTTTAGGATCCAAAACTGGGATTACCTGCCAATTAATCATATTGAGAAAAACATATATCATCAAGCCTTGTGGATTTGTCTCTTTTAGCAAAACTGGAATGTTCTGTTCATGCCAAATGCTGATATTTACTTGTTGCAGCATTAATATAGGATATCCTTTTATTGTCTAGCTATGTTCACTGGGATGGTCATTTTTATTTCTCTAAAAACCAAACAATGAATAGGTGCAATCTAATTTGTTACCACAGAATTACATATGTGTTTTTCTTAATTTAGAATTGCTTGTAGGTTGTTTTCTTGGCTGATAAACAAGGCGATGTGTCAGGTGAAAACGAACATTCAGTGAAAATATGGCAACTATTATTCTGGGGCGTGAGATGAGTAACGTACGGTGACAGATCCCAGGTGGGATTGCCTCCAGATCCACTTAGGGCATGTACAATGGTTGATAAGATAGTCTTATCTTAAGTTTGCATGTAAATTAGATATGACAAAAAAGATGTCTACAATGGGTCATCTCTTAGCCTTATCTTCAATAATTAGTTGTTCCTCAAACATGGTGAGACAAATTCTGCTAAGATATCATGTCTTGTCTTCTCTTAAATACGAGAAGACAAGCCTTCTCTTATGATTTCTCTCTCCTCCACCTCATCATTTATCCTACATGGCACTCTTAAAAAGAACCAATGTACATGCCCTTAAGGGCTAGTTCTTTTGAGTGGCTTAAAAAATAAGCTGCCTCTCCCCAGCTTAAAAAATAAGCCGCTCTCAAAATTTGTGAAGGCTTCTAAATTAGCCTTAACTAGTTCAGAAGCCCTGATGAATGAGGGAGGCGGCTTATGAGAAAAGCTAGGGAGGAGGCGGCTTATTTTTTAAGCCGCCAAAAGAATTGGGCCTAAGAGTGTTTTGCAGATAACCCCTCTCTCCTTAATTATAGGCAAATTATGTGGGAGGTCATGCGTCGTTCTCCTCGACCCGTATGTTTCTATGAGCAGGGAGCTGTTGTCGCCGCTGATGGAAGCTTCTGCCACCACTGCCGTATGGGGCTGAACCTCCGCCGCCATTGCTTGATGTCGAACGTCATATCTTAACGCCACAGGAAGATTTCCTGAGGGACGAGGAGGAGGGGGGGCCGGTCGCCGACTTTAGAGCGAATGACGCCGCTAAATCGACGCGACGCAGTTCTGCCACGCTGACTCATTAAATGCGTACAAGTTCAGAAGCTTTTATTCAGAAATTTCAACTCGTGTGCATTCCCATATATATCCAACTGGCTCACAACCACCCAAAATATCTTGAATACGCAAAGCTTGCGTATCATTCCATTGATAGAAAGAGAAGAACGAGTACAGGGGTACATCACCTGACATGAACGCAGACAGGCGTGAACATGGTGCCCGGAACAGAGAGACAAGGGATGCTTGGCCCAAACAGAGGGGACATCACAGCTAAACCTACCAAACCCGAGCCAAGAGCGACGATGCCAAACCAAACGGGGACTCCAACACCATGCGAGCCAAAAATCGAGGACACCACGAGCGAGCAAGATAGTGCCTTCAAGAAGGAAGACGACGCCGAGACTCCGTCACTATCCGGTCCGGGTGACCCGGACCTAGGGTTTCCCCCAAGCTCGAAGAGGGACGCAGCTAAAGACCTTGGCAGCGACTCCAAGAAGGAAAACGACACCCGCGGGCGTCGTCGCTGCCAGCACTGGCGAACCGAGCGGGGATCTCTCCCTGGCCTGGAGCTGAGCAATCCCATATCCACCAAATTAGGGCTCGTAGGTGGGGAGGCCAAAGCTGGTCGGAACCGCCAAGTCAGGGTGTTGGCGGGGCTGCACCCGTCGCCGGAGGTGGCACCGCCTCCGAACCATGGGCTTGGATCTGGCAATAGAGGGGGCTTTGAGGCATACAGGGTAGGGCGGGCGACGAGGCGAACCACACGGGGGTCTTGGCGCAACAGCTCCCAATAACGCCGGCAAGCAAGGACTGGAGAGATGCAGATCCGAGCTGCCGTGGCCGTAACCGCTGGGGCGTCAGCGAGCCAGGGAAGCCGGAAGGGGCGCGGCTACCTGGTCGCCGGGGCCGGAGCTTCCCGGTGGTGGATGCCGACAGTGAAGGACACTGGAGAGACACGAGCCTGCAGCTGCCGGGGTCGGAGCAGCGCCAGCAAGAACCCGTCGCGAGGGGCCCCGAGCCAGCCACAACCACGGACGCATCGCTGCCTCCACAGGAGCCGTCACCGAGCATAGGTGGAGGGAGGGCCGCCGGAAACGAGGTGGGTGCCTGCACGGGATGCAGGCCACGAGCGCCCCGCGACCGGTCACGTCGCCGGCAGGCAGGGTCGAGCAGCAGCTGGTGGGGGGGAGGGGCCCGAGAGGCGTCGGGTCACGGGCGGAGTGGATGGAGGTGCGTGGGGAGGAGTCCGCGGCGACAGATGAAGGCGGGGAGGGGGGGGCATCGCTGGCCGGAGACGCGCGGGATGAGGCCACCGCTGCCGGAGCAGCAGGGGACGGGCACCGCCACCGCGATATCGGGGCGCGGGGTGCGGGATCAAGATCCGCCCCGCCGCCGCCTTCCTGGGGTCTGGCGCGGCTTCGCCGGCCGACCCTCCGGCGGCGGCGATGCGGGGGAGGCCGGCGGCGGGGGCTGTAAACGGCAGCGGCTAGGGTTCCCCCCATGCCTCCAGGGGAGGGCGACGCGAGGGAGGGGGAGCTCGCTTACCTTTCTTTGTGAAGTAAATTCAACTTACACGGCGCCAAACATCGACAGATTACAGGACGAGAGCATGGCTCGCACGAGATTTTACAGAACAAACAAATTCAGTTCAGAACAGAAAATAAATGGAATCCAATAACTCCCGAACATTCGGATTTTGAGCATTTCATCCCGAACGTTTTTACATGGCAACTTTAGTTCATGGGGGATGGCAACTTTAGTTCATAGGGGATGGCAACTTTCTCCTTTTTCGCTTTTTTGTCAGAAAATTGCCACGTTTCTCTAATCTCACGCAAACTAAACATGCCATCTAAAATGTTCGGGTTGCCATGCTTAAATCCCGAACATTCAAGAGTTATCATTACCGAAATTAATCATCCAAGTGGAAGTGGCTCACTGTGCGAGTGAGAACACACCATCACGTGAGGAAGAGACATCCTTGTCGAGCCGCCGCTGCATCGTGCAGCGAATCCGTTCTTGCATCAACTTCGGCGACCAAATCACCCTTCTCTCTTGAGGGCAACTCCCTCTGGCGGCGGGGTTTGCCATCTAGTGGCGTTGGTGGCATAGCTCCATGTGGAAGTGCGGGCGGCCACAATGGTGGCATCAGCTCCTAACAGTGGCCACATCTTCCATTAGCCACGACGGCGACTCCCTATGGAACTAGTAAGTGTGCACGTGCAACGCACATTTCCATCGATACACATACAATTCGTGTGAGTATAAATGGAATACAAATGAACCCTTTGTCCCATGGTGATATTTCACCTATTCTCATAACTCCATTCTTTATGGAAATGACAAACTATGTATTTAACTTTCGTATATATTCGTTATTTCTTGTTATATCTTAAGCCTAATCATATTTTACTTGATGTTATGCACCTTCAATGTAAACCACTGAATCAGAAACCGTCAAAGCATCAATAAACTGGACACAGAGTTAACATAAAAAAATGCATCATCATGTATCACAAGCTATACATACAACTTGTGGCACCATATTTTGTGTAAAAAGTAACCACAACAATCCTGAAGCACCCCATGCGCTACAATCCACGAGTCACCTCACATCCTTATAAGGTAGTAATAAATATACATTAACAAAATGAAAATAAAAATAGAAGAATAGGGAGTACCCTTTAACATGGTGAGACCTTGTACCTGCTGCACAAACATGAGAGGTAAATCTGAAAAGAAAACTGCCAAACACATTAGACCATAAGAAACCAATGGATAAATTTGGAAGTAGCCTCAAACATTTTTATCCATCGGAAATGGAATAGAATATTAAAGCCCAACAGTGGAAAAATGCTCTGAAATATTTATTATAGCATTTATATAGAAAAAATTAATTCCATTCTTGTAGCGGTGCAGACTGCAATAGATGCTACAAAAAAAGAAATATCAAGGGAACACTGATATATGATTACCTCTGCATCATAGTATATGCCTAATTTTTACTTCGATTTATATGTGGCTTGTCGAAATCTGCAATTTGTTTCTGTCTCATGCTTTCATTAGAATTTCTATTGCGTTTGATTGATCATATTCTGATGCATAGCCTGATTTTGTAACCTCCTATTGTTACCTACAGCTACTGTCGAGTGCACAGGGTGATATCTCGTAACGCACTTCCGATGATATCTCGGTAGTGTTGTTAATCAGTTGTGGTCTACGGAGGGTAATTCCTCCTTCACCACTCCCGGTAACGACACTATCGTGCAACACCTCAAGTGTGAACCACCGAGGGTGATTCCTCCAAGTTCACCTTGATGGTTACATCAAGTGGAATTTCATCGAGGGTGATTCCTCGGATTCCCCCTTGATGTTATGGACACACGGTTACTTTGACTTTACCCAAGAACCATGTTGAAGTCGGGTCGGCCCCGAGGGGTACTCGCGAGAGAAATGTGAAGTCGGGTTGACCTTGAGGGTACCCGCGAGTTACGTAGAGTCGGGTTGATCTAGAGGATGCCCATGAGTTAACTACGCAGCACTGCCGGACATTCCTAGCCCTTGCAGTAAGTCCGTGAGACGGGGCCACGGGACCACATATCATGGATTATTGATCATTACCGCGTGCTCTCAAGACACTAACAGTTTGGATATGTGATCCGATTAGGTCTCTGGACTTTTCGCACTGACCACCACGCATGAATAAGTATGGGCACTCTGTGTTGTATGTTTCTCCGAAAGTTCTTCGATCGTCTGTGATTGAGCGGCACACACCCTGGTGGTCCACGTAAGCACCTACTTTGTATAAAGAGGTAGTCATGACTAATCCCGGCCGTCCACACAACGTGCAGGAGTGCAATGGGCGATGGGGCCAAGACCCCTGAGCACTTAGGATGTAGACCGGTGATACGTCCAAAACGTATCTATAATTTCTGCTTGCTCCATGCCTCTTTTGGGTGATATTGCTATGATATTCATACACTTCCATACACTTTTGATCATATTTGGACTAACCTATTAACTCAGTGCACCCCAGTGCCAGTTTCTGTTTTCGGCTGTTTTTGTATTTCAGGTTTTCACGTTACGAGAACTGCCAGGAAAAATCCAGAAAAATTATATAAAAAATCAGCGTTCCAGAAACTACCTTGCGCCCGAAGTACAGCCGGGGGGGCCACCAGGGCTCCAGGCGCCCTGGCGGCGCCCCCCCCCCTGGGCCGCGCCGGGGGGGCGCCTGGGCCCCCCGAGGCTCCGCTGATGCCCCCCTTTGGCAGATATTTAAAGCGTCTCCCGAAACCCTCGAGACGGGAACTCTTTTTCGCGATCTCATCTCTGTTCCGCCGCCGCCGCCGCTTCCAAGATCGGGAGCACCAGGAGAACTCTTCCCGGCACCCTGCCGGAGGGGAGGATCACCACCGGGTGCTTCTCCACCACCATGGACGCCTCCTGGATGAGTTGTGAGTAGTCTCCCTTGGACCATGGGTCCATGACCAGTAGCTATGTGATGTTCTCCTCCCGTTCTTGTGCTTCACTAATTAGTCCTCGTAAGCTGCCCTACATGATCGAGGCACATATGTAATCCTTATGCTGTTGCTATGATGAGTTTGCTGGGATCCGATGGATTATGAGATTATGTTCAGATTGTGCTTGAGTAATATATTTGACCTACCTCTTTTATATTTATGTTCGTAAGTAATTCTTGCATGTTCTTCGTTGTTATTTATTGCTTTGGCCAAGTAGTAGGTAGTGGCTCCAAGAGGGAACGTTATGCTCGATTGTGGGTTCATGCCCCTCGATCACTAGCTTGAGTGACAGAAACATGAGTCTAGGGGATGTGTTGTTGCCACAAGGGGGAAAACAACGGTGCTTGTGCCCGCGGGTGCAAGGATTGTTTACTTTACGCAAAGTTCTTTTAATGCAGTTGTCTGTTGCTTTGAGTTTACACTATGGGTGGGGCTCGCAACTTAATACCAGCGAGATGTTCTGGATAGATATCTCAAGGTGGATGATTAGTAGTAGATGCAGATGGATTTCGGTCTACTTACCTCGGCGTACCGCCCATGCTTTGAACCTCAACCTTTCTTGCAATGTAGTCAGCATTGGTTTGCGCACATGGTCCTGTCAATTGCCCAGCTGTAATTCGTTTACCTCACATAGCTGTTTTATCGTCTTTTGGGAGAGAGACATCACTAGTGAACATCATGAGACTCCGGTCCATATTACCATCATTGATCACATCCGCTATTTAATTTCCGCTTTTACTTACTATTGCATTATATCTATCACTACTATCATTTGCGTTTGATCCTTTGTAAACAACAAGGCCGGAGGGATTGACAACCTCTCTGTACTCGTTGGGAGCAAAGTTATTTGTATCTGTGTGCAGGTCCACGTTGATTGCTAATATCTGGCGCCGTTAGCAGTTGACACCTTCTTGTTGAAACTAGGAGTCTCAGGGAAAACGATCCTTGGTATTGCCAAGGGAAAACTTCTGCTACACTGCATCTCAAACCTTCCACTTGGGGTAACCAACGAGGGGTGAGAAGCCACCTAGCAACCGGTGTGCTAGCCTCTCTGTTGAGCCTAGGTAGGACTACTGCGTGTGGATTAGCCGAGCCCGGGCATGATCTGGAAAAGTGTGTCCGACCAAAGCTAATCGAGCGTGTTCGGTAGGTTCGTGCACCCCTGCAGGGAAGTATATCTATTCGAATAGCCATGTCCATGATAACAGACGCTCGGAGTTGTATCACAACCGATACAACTAGAACTTGATATTGGTTCCTACATATTCCACGAGGATCTTTATCGGTCGAACCGTTATGACAACATACGTAATTTCCTTTGTCCGTCGTATGTTACTTGCCCGAGATTTGTTCATCGGTATCTCCATACCTAGTTCATTCTCGCTAACGACAGTATATTTACTCGTCCCGTAATACATCATCTCAATAACTAACTCCTTAGTCATGATGCTTGCAAGCTTCTTGTGATGTGTATTCCCGAGAGGACCCAGAGATACCTCTCGGATACATGGACTGACAAATCCTAATCTTCATCCATGCCAACTCAACTAAGACTTTCAAGGATACCTGTTGAGTATCTTTATGATCACCCTGTTACGTTGTGACGCTTGATAGCACACAAGGTATTCCTCCGTTATCCGGGAGTTGCATGATCTCACAGCCGAAGGAATATGTATTTGACATTAAGAAAGCAATAGCAATGAACTGAGCGATCATATGTTAATCTAATGGATGGGTCTTGTCCATCACATCATTCTCCTAATGATGTGATCCAGTTATGAAATGACAACTCATGTCTATGGTTAGGAAACTTTAACCATCTTTGATCAACAAGCTAGTCTAGTAGAGGTTTACTAGGGACACGGTATTTGTTTATGTATTCACACATGTATTTAAGTTTCTGGCCAATACAATTCTATCATGAATAATAAAACTTTATCATGAATAAGGAGATATAAAACAATAACAACTTTATTATTACATCTAGGGCATATTTCCATAACAATTCTCACCAAGACACGCACATCTTGATTTAGACCGCACCGGCTCATGTATCAATGATGCGGCGTGCTCCATCTCTCCTGTAGACATCACATTATGAGATGCTAAGAGTTAGTCTAGTAAGAGTTTGGAGTATCACGTCACTCATGTGCTCCACCTACTTCCTCCTCAAAAAAAACATTGTACACAAAGATTGTAAGAACCATGTCAACTTTGGTATTGATTTGTCCACGTTCAAAGGACTTCTACCACCAGATCCAAACTTTCTCGCTTCGCACATTAGGATGCACTACAGAATTTGTAAAGTAATTGGAATCAACTGGGCATTTATCTATGCTAATTAACTTGCAAGATGGATGGACGCAGTTGTTCACGTACCTGATACGACAGCCGGCAGCTTTCGCGGAGCTGATAATTTGCGTTTGAGGTGCCATATGACGTCAACGGTGGAGGGGTCGTGGCCGTACCTACCGTTGATGGAGAAACGGAGGTTGGGGATGACAGAGCCCAAGAAGCCATGGAAGAAGGCCACAAGCAGGTCCTACCCTATCATGAATCGCACTGCCGGGGATGTTAGAGTTTTGTCGAATATTTTGTACAAGGTTGGTTATGGTTGGACTTGTAGTTGTATTGTGTTTAGATAGGATATGGAGTCGTGTCCTACTAGGACACATGTATCCTAGGCCTCTCATATATAGAGAGGGTAGACACACGATGTAACCTATGACAACATAATAGCATAAGAACATAGAGGAAGTCGGCGATCAGGTGCGGTATTGTAGCGGTATCATGGGGAGGAGCACCCATTGTCATTGCCCCGGGGAGTACGCGAGTTCGCCGGACCTTGTTAACAAATCTCGGTGTCGTCATTGTGTTGTGATTGTTTATTCCTTGGTGGATCGACGGCGTACCTCGTTTTAATTCTAACAAGTGGTATCATGAGCTAGGTTATTCGGAGGCTATGGATTATTGGTATAGATGAATTATCGAGTTCGAGATGCAGCCGGCTACGGTGTGGTTCTTGACGAGATTGGAAAAGCGGTAATCAAAAAAAGGTGGAAGCATTGGCGGTAGCACGTGTGCTTAAGACGTGCAATGATTGATTAGTGGATCGATCGGGCGGGCGTACATAAACGCGTGTTTTTCAGCAAAATTTCCGGCGAGGTTGGATTGAGGAGGTGATGTGTCGTGGTGTTTCAGATTGATTCGGTCCCGGCAATATCAGTCTATTGGTCGAACATTGACACAAGGCGGCCCAAAAATCTCGTACGACCGGGTCGTACAAACGCAAACGTGAGACTAGCCTGAGCACTTGACATCTGGTAGTACAAATCTCAAAGCACGCCTTATCCAAACTTGACCAGATCAGGCATAATATCTAATCCCTAGCCCAGATCGATGCCCAACCTCTCCCCTAACTCCTGCTCCATGTGCGCCAGATTGCCGCCGGTGATGGATGCTCACAAAAAAAACTCCTCCGCCGGTGTGATCCGCTCCGGCTGCTCGCCACATCTCCGCCAGTGTCCTCATCGACGCTAGGAACAAGTCCTCTCCATGGTGTGCTCATTTCCCGCGTTTGTTGGCGACCTAGGTCGCGGCACCGTAGAAGCCGTTCACCGGCGTGCTCCGTGATGCCAGCCGATGTCCATGACGATGCTCCTCAGCCACCCTCACGGTGCAGCCGTAGAAATTCATGTAGATTTTTGTGTGTGTGATTTGAGCTGTAAAAACTAAACAAAGGATGCTTGTGTTTATTTTTCTTTTGAATTTTATTCTCACGCAAGATGTGGCATATGATGTAAACACATATGTGTGTGAATGAAAGCTTGTGAAATCTGCAATGTATATGTTGGTGTCCACTCTTGGCATAAATGTGTTGTGACATTTCCATATTCTGCTGTCAACTCTTGGATAAATGTACAGAGACATTTGCATTTTCCCTAATATGGTGTCAACTGTTTGGCATGAACAAACGTTCCTGCTTTGCCAAAGGGACAAATCCACGCTGCTTGACAATATGTATTGGTCAAGTCAGTTGGGAACACAAGCATATAGCAAGAGAGGAAAATGATAACTTCAGTTTTATACTGCAGCAAGTAAATAGCACCATTTGGCAGGTGAAATACACACATAGCAGTAGAAGAAAATGACAGCTTCAGGTCAAACATTAGCACATAGCAGTAGAAGAAAATGATAGCTTCAGTTTTTGTTGCAGCAAGTAAATAGAACCATTTGGCATGATCAAAACATTCCCAGCTAAGCGAATAGAATATATGTTTGATAACAGATGTTCAGCATTGTCAGGTAACACACTAGCACATAGCAGCAAAATAAAAGGATAGCTCCAGTTTTATGCCACACCAAATACATAAACCTTATAGCTGACATGCCCAGGTAACTAGAATTGAGGAACCAATAAGAAATTATGCATCAACGCACGATCGTCTCATCACGGCTAGAACCTTGATGTACTAGCACCATCATTGAAATCCAATTGACGAGCGGTCGGCGGTGTTGTGCCATCTCCATGACCTTCAAGCAATAGTCTTGTGAATTCTCCATGCATAGGTGGACCTAGAAATGATGGATACTCTCCAAATGCCATGGCTATTGATGGATTTAGAGCCCCAGCAAAATCAAATTCCATAGGGCCAGCTGTAGACGGAGAAAACACAGACTCCTTTGCTGGATAGTTTGTACCTTTCCCTGCACACTATATGTACATATAAGAAATAGAAATAAAAATTGCTACTTATTCACGCAGAACAAGCAAAGGTACCTTTTTCTTGCCTTTCTTCGCTCCCTCTAGCACATCTTTTGATCATTTTTGCTTTGAACCTTTTATTCGTTCAGGAGCTCTAAAAGAGACCATTGTATTTGCAACATATTCAGTCATTTTCGAGGAACTTTCAAAGTCCTCATCTTCACCCAAGTTTAAATTGTTAAGTAATTCTAGTGCTTCCAAAGACAATTTATCAATACCATTGTTGAGATGTGTAAGAACCTCCTTTGAAGTTTTGCACTTCACTGCAAGTGAAATCATCTTTCGAGAAGTATGTGCAAACATGGATTCTAAGCTATCATTGGAATTCGGTTTTGATGTAAACAATTCTTGTTTTGCATACTTTGTCCATCTGTTTGATATGTATTGACTTGGTAGGATGATGATATTGCAGCATTTGAAAACCTTATGAGCGTGCTTGCACAATATACCTACAACATTTGGAACAAATTCAGAAGGTAAATCCAAAGGTGTCATATCAAGGAAGTGAGGAAGCATGTATCACATACCTACACAACCATACAACTTGCATGAACAACATATCTCCAAAGTAGTTGGGTTGAAAGCCACTATGGCTTCATCATTCTTGTACTCGAAAGATGTCACCTTGTAAGTGCTAAGTGTGCCATCGGTGCTCAGCAAAATACATGACAAACTGAATTGCTTCTTGAATTCTTCTTGGAACTCATAATAGAGTGGCATAGTATATGAGTCAGCCACCGTCTTCAACAAAGGTAGGTTCGGTAGGGAGGGTACTGGAATGGTATGGCTTGACTTGTAGTCTTCATACTTTTCTTTGCGGCAAATATGAGCAATGCACTTATCATATGCTTGTATCAATTCTGAAAGACAAAGCCTTTTGCGGAAAGTTTTCTTGAACACGTTGTTCATTCCTTCACTCCTTTGGGTTGATGTCATGTATCCACTAAAAGAGTCCCGGCGATAGATAGTAGCCCACTTCTCACGCAACTTGTACAGATTGTTTATCCAAGAATTGTCCTCAATCTGGTACTTAACCAATAGCTCATGCCATCTATTCTCAAAATGAGCCACTGATCTATCTTCATACACACATCTTTTGAATTCTTTAAGAAAAATACCATGGTCGCTGATTACTTGACTTAGATGTTTTGTAGCATTTTGATACAAATGACATAAACCAAGACGATGTCGTGTTTTGGGGAAAACCTTTCCAATAGCATTTATGATGGCGGCACATTGATCGGTGAATATTGTTTCAGGCTGCTTACCAGACATAACTTGTAGAAAGGTTCTAAAAACCCACTCAAAGGTATCTGCAGATTCATTATATAGTAGTGCTGCACCAAAAAGAATAGTCTTCTTGTGATGATTAACACCAATAAACGGAGCAAATGGCATTTGAAACTTATTTGTTGAAAATGTAGTGTCAAAGGAAAGGGCGTCTCCAAAGACAGAATAGTCCAAGATAGCTTGTCCATCAGTCCAAAAGATGTTCATTATTGTACCATCATCATCATCTAACTGCATGGCGTAGAAAAATGAAGGATCCTCAGCTTGCTTGTTCTTTAGATACTCCATTAATGTTTGTGCATCTTTGGTTTCCAAATACTTTGAGCGCTCACTTCGCAAGTAATTATTGCAATCCAGTTGCAAGAAGGGTATAGCATCTTTACCATACCGAAGCTCACAAAAATCATATATTTCAGCTTGTTTCATTCCGATGTCCTCATTTGCTTAATCATGTGGCGATCGGCATCTAAGAGTTGACGATGTGATCTAAGCATGTGCCTCTTATCTAGACTTACAAGCTGGTGATTATGGTCGAGAATAACTTTCCGAGCACTCCAAATTCCCTCCTGAGTGATGCTGAATTGAACTCGAGCCTTGCAATTAGTCCTCGAAATAGCTTGTTCTTTCTTGGCCACACGGGTTGGATTAGCATTCTTCACACCCGCCTTGCTACAAATAAAATATTTGGAACTTAAAGACTTATCTGCTCTATACTTCAAGTGGCACTTTCTAATGCTAAATCCCTTGGTTTGAGCATAAGAATTGAAAAATTGGTATGCCTCTTCTTTAGACTGAAAGCACATCCCAACTCTTGGAGCCTTATCTGCATCTTGTAACCCATGATCATTCATTGGTGTGCTGCTAGTCCTTGGCTGGCCATTAGTCTCAAGAGTCGGCAATTGCTGCAAGGGTAAGCAGTAGAATCAATCAAGATAGGCTTCAGAGAGGAAGGAACGTGCTTGTTGTCACATGTGAACTGAACTTACCCTCACTAGAGGAGCCATGGGTGGAGAGGGTTCTGAAGGAGACGATGGCATGTATGCTCCTTGGCCCTGTGCTGCGATGCCGTCATTGGGCGCCATAGCCATCTTGCCGCCCCATCGCTGACGGGATGAAAACAGATCTCGTGTCTGTTCATTTCTTTTGGAAGATGAATCATCAGAAGCTGAGAGGACGGCGGAAATGGACTAGATAATTCTAACCGCGCTTGGGATTTTCTTATGCAACTCAAGTTGGCTGGATGTTTGGGATTGCCAGATGTCAAGCGCTCGGGCTGGTCTCATGTTTGCGTTCGTACGACCCGGTCATACCAGATTTTTTCCAATCCGAGGCGCGTACGGGGTGGCAGCAGGTGTAGCAATGGTGGCTAGGCGCGCGTGAGGTAGTAGCCCAAAGTGTGGCGTGTGTGTGCACTAAAGGACATGTGGTTGGCAGGTGCATCGGCTGCACGAGGCAATGTCATGTTGGAAGCCCCCTGGAGTTGCATTGATGGCTGCTTGGAGCTTAGTCATGGCAAGAGCACACGAAAGGTTGCAAGGTGTTAAGCAAGATTTGTTTGGAAGAAAAAAAGAATGGCACAAGGACTCAGAGTGATATCGTGATGCTTATCATGAAAGAAATAGATAAGCTCGTTCGAAAGCTATGTACGTGTAGTCAATTAGGACCTTGGCTTGCTTTGTTAATCTCCTTTGGTGTTCACGCGGGAAGGCTATCACTACTAGGGAAAATCTTATACACATAATCTTACCAGTAGCATGGTTTAAAATCAGGCGCTACGGTTACTTAGCAATAGCGCATGTCCAAAAATGACGCTACAAACAAAAACGTAGCAGTAGCGTGTTTGCAAGAAAAAGCGCTACTACTACAATTGCCACGACATTGCCGCCAAACTAGGTATAGTAGTAGCGCCCCTTCCTCAGACGCGCTACTGCTATTGAATTAGCAGTAGCGCTTTTTTGAACCAATGCTACTACTAAGTTTAGTCCACTCTTTGCACCTAAGTTCAGTCCCACCTCGCTCCGCGGACAGGGTGTTTACCACCTTAAATATGTTACTTCTCAAACTATCACAACCACTTGGTCTTGATTGAGCTCTATGTGTAGGATTTGTGGCCGTAATAGGAGTCCTCGCCGGTTCCTAAATCGGACAGGACTCCTATTGACAATTCAGATTCTACACAAAAAGATCATTGATGACCAATGTATTTTTTATGTTCAGTTTTACATGCTAAGCCTTAGTAGTAGCACGTTTTGGTAGAAGGCGCTACTGCTCTAGGAATAGCAGTAGCGTGTTTCGTGTAATGGGCGCTACTGTTATGGCTTTAGCAGTAGCGCTTTATCATAAAATGCGCTACTTCTAACGCTTAATCATCTTCCCCAACCGGTCGCCCCTCACTCTCCTCTCTCCACTCCACTCACTCTCTCCCCCGCATCCTGTCGTCCGCCGCCGCTGCTATCGCCGTCGCCCCCTCCCTCCCTAGCTCCCTCCTCCATCCCCTCACTCCTCCATCCCACCGCCGTCGCCCCCCGCCATCACCGCCAGCGAGGTAGCTCCTCCTACC
>LR738715.1:632953961-632969466 GCA_902687465.1 Secale cereale
CCCCCCTCTCAATCCCCTCTCCAAAAATCTTCAGATCTGGCAATTTGGTCCATGGAGTTCTTCACCATTCCATCCAGAAAATTTATCTTACTTTGAAGATCTATGGAACCCTTTTTTGATTAGATTAGAATCTTGCATATGTGAGATTTATGATTTGTAGATGATTTCTAATTATTTTGTAACCGTAGTTTAGTTTATTTCTATTGAAAAAGTTTGCTTTTATGTTGGAAACCTACATTGTGTTAGATAGTATTAGATGTCTTTTTAAGATGTGTTAGATGAAATCCTAGATTCGTATTGACAACAATGCTTTGGATACATATGTTGAGATGTTATTTACATGAAACCATTATAGAACCCTATATTGTTTTGGATACATATATTAGGAAGCATATGTAGTTAGCTAACTTATGTTTATTGTTTGAAATTTGTAGGATGGTTTGGCTTCTCGATGATCTCTATGACAATCGACACCGGGCCTATTTGATGTCGGTGGAGAAGCGGGTTATAATAAAAGTGGATTGTATTATGAATTTTGTCTTTATTTCAAACACAAATGGCGCATATGTAATATTCTGATTTGCTTGTTTGCAGGAGCTTTAACCTCTGAAGATTTAGTCTCACGGGGTCATTCTTGGTGGAATGCACTATGATGAGCGGTACACTCCATACATAAGGGAGACAGGACTTCTCCCTTTCATTCAGTTGGTCATCCATTTGAAACCAACCCTCAATGCTACAGCAATCACCGCACTTGTTGATCGTTGGAGGCCGGAGACATACAATTTCCATCTTCGGACCGGGGAGATGACCGTGGTGCTACAGGATATTGCTATGATCGCCCATCTTCCTATCGAGGGAATCCTCTTGGCATGAGCACTAATTCTGATGGATAGCATGAGAAAATGCAGGCCCTTATCGGTATGGTTCCTACAGAGCCTCCGGAACCAGTAGGAAACAAGAAGAAGGAAAGAGTCGCAGCCGGTGCTCCTTTCACTTGGATCGCATCGAACATTGGGTGGTTCCGTTAGGATTCTACTGATGATGAGGTTAAGACATATGCTCATTGTCAGATTTCGGGTTCTGCAAACCCTTGAGAGGTTCGAACACTGGGGTGCGCACGAAGAACACTCTCTCCCCAGCGCGTTCACCCTGCAATTCCACGGCCAAGCTCGCTGTGCTCAAAGAACAAGGGACACAGAGAATTATACTGGTTTGGGCCACCCTGTGGTGTAATACCCTACTCAAGTGTGTGTGGTGGATTGCCTTGTATGGCTGAGGATGAACTAGTAAAAGGGAAGAACAGCCTCCGGAGGAGAGGTGTTCTTGGGCTCGGGTGAGCTTGCGGTATGGTCTGGGTGGAATGAATCCCATCCGCTCTATGGTGGTGGATAGGTCCTATTTATAGTGGCCTTGGTCCTCTTACCAAAATCGGTGGGAAGGGATCCCACAATGGCCAAATTTGAAGGGGAACAACTAGTACAAGTTATCCTGACAAACGTAGTCTTCTCCTGCCAAAGGCTCTGGTGGTGACGCCGCACCGGGCTCCACGATGACCTCCGTTCTGCAACCCTGGCGGTCCTTGGTTTTGTTGCACCGATATGGAAACCTTTGCCTGATCCCTTGGGACTCCGCGCCTGCACTTGCCCCCTTAGAACCAAAGGGGAAACTGGTACACTGCGCCCGCTGGCGCCCGCCTAGCCTTGGTTGTCATGGCTCATGTCACGTGAACCTCGCAAGGTGCACCTTGCATAGATATCTCTGCTCCTCGGGAGCCAGCCTAGATAGACTGCCCCCAGGGAGGTCTTGTTGTCGCCCTCCTCGCGAGGCTTGGCCCCTCACGAGGTTCTTGAGTTGCGGTTGTTGAACCTGGGCCGTACCAGACCGCTGATGGAGCCACGTCACAGGAAGCAGGCAGGCAAGCCTGGGTACCCCCATTCCCAGGACACCGACAGTAGCCCCCGGGCCCCGCGCGCTTCGACTTGGCTTCGAGGCGAAGTCAAAGGGGGCAAGGGCATAGCGCCGCGGGCCCCAAACGCCTGCGGGCTTGGTCGACGAGTGACGACTTGATTGGACATGGACGTCTCCGCTTCCCCATGCTGCCTCGGCAACTGCACGACTTGACAAAAGGCTGGCGAGCGTCGTTGGGTTTTCCTTTCCTTCCTTCGCCTTACTCCAGATCCCCTTTCTCCTTCTTGTCAAAAAAGTCTCCAGATCCGCCTGATTTCTCCTTGAGTCCATAGTCGATGGTGCCGGACAAGGTGAAAGCCGCTCGCTCGCCCTCCTGGTTCGAGCCCGCCTTGAGCGCGCCCACTGTCTCGGAGAAGAAGCTCGCCACCGCGCGCTTGATGACGGCTGGTGGCGGCGACGAGGGGAAGGAGCCTGAGCTCCGGGCAGGCTCCGCCGTGTCGGAGCCCCCAGGCAGCACTTTCTACCCTTTCTTCATGCACAACGTCCTCGCGAGGCTAGTTCCCCTTTCTCTGACTTCTTCTTTGCTGTCCTCCGCCATTATAATCTTCACGCTCTTCATATTCATCCCAACTCCATCCTTCTTATGTCCATCTTCGCCTTCTACTACGGGGCGTTTGTGGGGGTGATGCCGTCTGTGGCGTTGCTTCGCTACTTCTTCTACCTCCGGATAAAGGAGGGCCAGTGCTTGGGGTGCGCCAACTTCATTGCGGCCAATGGGGCCAATGCGATCTCAAGGGCCAGGAAGAATGTGGAGGGCTTCAGGAACAAGTAGGTCCTCATGGATGTGAAGGTTTCCCACTCGCTGCTGGCGTTGCCGACTAAGGTGCTAGCGTCCCATGGTGGGTGGAACAGCGTGAAGCTAAGTGACCCCCGGGCTGAGCAGCTGTTGGCAAGGATGATGGCTGACCTGAAGCCTGATGACTCGAAGGTGGAGAAGCTGACGGGGGCCATGATTATCAAGGAGTTCCTGATGCAGTGCCTGGCTCCACTCCAAGCGCACTCGCGCCCTTTCTGGAAGTTCATGGAAGAGGGCGATGACCTCCGCTTTCGCCCAGATGCCTTGCCCGACGAGGAGCTGGGAAAGGTCCTCCCTCTTATGGTGTCAGAGGACTAGGGGTACCCTCCAGACTCCCATCTTCCTCTGTAACGCCGCCTGGATGGGGCTCAGATTGCTGCCGCCATACCTGCCTTCAACGAGAGTGGGCTCGTGCTACTGGCACCCACTGGAGCCTCGGTGGTGCTGTCTTCCAGCAAGTCTGTCCAGGGGGACGGGAAGATGGACTTGGAGGTGACCCAGGAAGGTGTGGGGGAGACTTCTCCCCCATGCCAGTCCGAGCTCCTCCGCGATCTTACCAACGATGGCGACGACAGCGAGCGACCAGCTGGGGAGCCACCGCGCTTCAACGGGGTTACCACAAGGTCAAAGGGCACCCCCCCCCAAAGAAGCCGCGGGACGGGGTTCCGAAGAAGGGGCAGTTGACGCTGATTCTTTAAGGCGGTACCTCTGCTACGACTTCGTCCGGCGCCGCTGCGAGTTCAGCTGTCGTGCCCCCATCTGCTCCTGGGGCTCAAGTGCATGTGCCCCCGGCCATGAGGCTCTCTTCATAAGAGGGCGAGGGGTTATGCTGCCGTGGACCAGTAAGTGCTTCGCCCTGACCCTTGTCCTTGTATTTTTTGCTGCTTCTTGATGCTTCTCCTTCGCGCTGTTAGGCCAGCGTCAGCATCGAAGAAGAGGAGGGACCCGATGGTGACTCCTGCGGCTAAACCACCTGCCGTGGTCGTGCCGCCCTGGGGCAGCTGGACGGCGTCCCTGCTTCATCCGCCGGATCGCCCCCGCAAGGTCCCGAGACTTGTCAGGAGAAGGTGGCCCCCGTGGCCAAGCTGGCTACGGAGGCGCCAACCCCCGGCTCATCCTCCGGAGCTCCCTGTCTCTTCTGATGCGGCCGCCTCGCAAGTCTTGGCGCCAGCGCTGCCTGCTCCTCCTTCTGTTGCGCTGCCGAGCCGCGACCTTCCTGCTTCACCTGACGTCCTGGAGAAGGCCATCTCTGCGCTGACTCAGCTTCGTGATGACCTCCAAGGTCCTGATCACCGCCCGGTGTCGGGGCGCTTGGAGCTAATCTCGGGGTGGTTGCGGTCCGATTTAGCTGTTCATGCAGCCTGGAGCCATGCCACCAAAGCCTCCGAGGAAGGCGAGCGGGCCGCGAGCATAGCCGCGGAAGAGTGTGACGTGGCGCTGAAGGACGCGAAGGCTGTGGAGGAACATTGCCGGAAGCTGGAGGCCGAGCTGAAGACCCTTCACGACCAGCAAGCCATCGAGGCCCGCCAGCTCGAGGCGCAGAAGGAGGAGCTGAAGGCCCGGGAGGATGCGGACTCCGGCCGCGACACCGAGCTAGAACAGTTGGCATGGGAGCAGACCGCAGAGCGCGGCCGTCTGAAGAAGCTGAAGGAGGAGGTAGATCCGAAGATGGTCCAGCTAGAAGCCAAGGCAAAGGTTCTCGCTGAAGACCGCGTGGCCTTCGAATCCCTCGAGCTGAAGTCTCGTGCGGCCCTGCAGGAGCTTTACGTGAAGGGACTGAAGAAGCCACTGGTGACCCTCGAGGAAAGCCCCGCCGAGTTGTTGCCTCAACTTGTCAAGGCACTTGAAGGAGTTGTCATCGGGATTGGCCTGATGGTGGAAGGGGATGCCCGTTCACTCTCTGCTTTGGCCTTGACGCGCGTCTTCAGCCACCTCCACCTGCGCGACCCAAGCACCGACCTCGGGGCCCTGCTCGAGCCAGTGGATGAAGAGTGTTGCGCGGCCGCCGCCGATGCCGTGAAAGACCTGGTGGACGCCTTGCTGGAGAAGTTCCTCACCATCGACCCTGCGCCCCCTGCTGGTGATGTTGCCGATCCCGTGGCAGCAGCCGATGGTGGCACCGATGTCGAGCGGGTGATCCTTGTGGGTGACGATAATGCCCAAGGCTGAAGATGAGTCCCGCCAGTAGCGCTTTCCTCCACTTTTATTTCCTGCAACAGACATCGTGCCTCGTAGAGGCGTTTAAACTTATGCCTGGGTATTTGAAGGATAGTATGTTTTGTAATAATTACAGGATTTCGCGACCATCTTCCCGCCTGCCCTAGCATTCTGCATAGGCAGAGCCCGACCCTGCACATACCTCAGCCGCCGCTGGCTCGTCCGGATCGCCAGGACGAGTCCAGGGATTGAGGAGTTATGTGGCCAGTTAGGTGATACATCTCCAATGTATCTATAATTTTTGATTGTTCCATGCTATTATATTATCTGTTTTGGATGTTTAATGGGCTTTAATATGCACTTTTATATTATTTTTGGAACTAACCAACTAACCAAAGGCCCAGTGCAAATTGCTATTTTTTTGCCTATATCAGTGTTTCGCAGAAAAGGAATATCAAACGGAATCCAAACGGAATGAATTCGCGAGGATCGTTTTTTGAACAAACGCAATCCAGGAGACTTGGAGTACAAGTCTGGGAAGCCACGAGGCAGGAGGGCGCGCCCCCACCCTCGTGTGCCCCTCGTAGCTCCACCGACGTACTTCTTCCGCCTATATATACTCATATACCCTGAAAACATCCGAGAGCACCACGAAACCCTATTTCCACCGCCGCAACCTTCTGTACCCGTGAGATCCCATCTTGGGGCCTTTTCCGGCACTCCGTCGGAGGGGGAATCGATTACGGAGGGCTTCTACATCAACACCATAGCCTCTCCGATGACGTGTGAGTAGTTTACCGCAGACCTTCGGGTCCATAGTTATTAGCTAGATGGCTTCTTCTCTCTCTTTGGATCTCAATACAAAGTTCTCCTCGATCTTCTTGGAGATCTATTCGATGTAATACTTTTTGCGGTGTGTTTGTCGAGATCCGATGAATTGTGGGTTTTTGATTAAGATTATCTATGAACAATATTTGATTCTTCTCTGAATTCTTATATGCATGATTTAATATCTTTGCAAGTCTCTTCAAATTATCAGTTTGGTTTGGCCTACTAGATTGATCTTTCTTGCAATGGGAGAAGTGCTTAGCTTTGGGTTCAATCTTGCGGTGTCCTCTCCCAGTGGCAGCAGGGCAGCAAGGCACGTATTGCATTGTTGCCATCGAGAATAATAAGATGGGGTTTATATCATATTGCTTGAGTTTATCCCTCTACATCATGTCATCTTTCTTAATGCGTTATTCTGTTCTTATGAACTTAATACTCCACTTGCATGCTGGATAGCGGTCGATGTGTGGAGTAATAGTAGTAGATGCAGAATCGTTTCGGTCTACTTGTCACAGACGTGATGCCTATATACATGATCATGCCTAGATATTCTTATAACTATGCGCTTTTCTATCAATTACTCGGTAGTAATTTGTTCACCCACCATGAAATATGCTATCTTGAGATAAGCCACTAGTGAAACCTATGGCCCCCGGGTCTATTTTCCATCATATTAACCTCCCGTCAACTAGCTATTTTTATCGTAGTTTATTTTGCAATCTTTACTTTTCAATCTATACAACAAAAATACCAAAAATATTTATCTTATTATCTCTATCAGATCTCACTTTTGCAAGTGGCCGTGAAGGGATTGACAACCCCTTTATCGCATTGGTTGCATGGTTCTTAATTGTTTGTGTAGGTACTAGGGATTTGTGTGTAGTCTCCTACTGGATTGATACCTTGGTTCTAAAAACTGAGGGAAATACTTACGCTACTTTGCTGCATCACCCTTTCCTCTTCAAGGGAAAACCAACGCATGCTCAAGGGGTAGCATTAGGCTCCTGAGACGGGATGCTCAGGAGTCCTTCTTGATGTACGAACAGGCCTCGGGAAGGGGACGTGAAACTAGGCCTTAGTGTTCTACGTTGACAGGGCCCGACCTCGCGCATACCTTAGCTGCCGCTGGTTCGTCCGGATCACTAGGACGAGGGCAGGGAGTGAGGGGCTACGAGGCCAGTTAGGCTCCTGAGACGCGATGCTCAGGAGTGCCCCTTGACGTGCAAATAGACCTTTGGAAGGGAATGCTTAGCTAGGACTTGGTGTTTTGCGTCGGCAGAGCCTGACCCCGTGCATACCTCAGCCTCCGCTAGTTCGTCCGAATAGCCAGGACGAGGCCAGGGAGTGAGGGGCTATGTGGCCAGTTAGGCTCCTGAGACGCGATGCTCAGGAGTCCTCCTTGACGTACAAACAAACCTCCATACCTATTTGGTCGGGCGTATGCTAGGCGTGACTTGCACGTAGCCCTCGTGCTAAGCCCCCGTCACGCGGCTCTCCTGAGGGGAGGCGCTGCAACGAGACCCGGCACCAAGTCTGTTGGCTCCCCGAGGTTGATACGGCCCAGGGGCCGCCCTCGGTTGTTTATCACCAGCGCGGAGCATGGCGCTTCCGCTCTTGCATGGGCATAGCCGCTCCTCGACCGTGTCGACTGCCAGCACAGAGCATGGTGCTTCCACTGGTGCGTGGGTGAGGGCTCCCTTTGAGTGGAGCCCCGGGGGCGTGTACAGCCCCGCCGTGACACGTGGCTTGCACGGCAGGGCGACGAGGTGTGTCTAGGCACCTGTGAGCCAGCGTAGGACTCACGAGGCCCTACCTCAAGACGGGTTGCGCCTGTTCTTGATCCTTGGTGGCAGCGGGAGGTCCTGTGAGATGGTTAAGCGACCTGCGTCGAGTGAATTTCCTGAGGCAATCGCTTGAGAAGGCCAGAGACCAACGGCCCCAGGAGGTGACGTGAACGGGGCTGGCCTGCCAGACAGAGCTCAGCCGTTGGACTTATCGACGCTGCAGGGACGGACCCGAGCAAAGACGCCGTGCCTAGACTTCTCATGCGACAAATCCTGAGGAAAAGCAAACGGTGCTAGGCTCCCATGGTGGAGGGGCACCGAGGTGTGCAACCTTCGAGGTATTTAGTGTCGGGAAGACATGAACATGAATCAGATTTACGGAAACGGGTAAACTGGCTTAGGTGATACATGCCACAGAGGCGGACCCATGCGGCCTGGGGATGATGCAGCCCAAGGGGCGCCCCCAATAGAGTAAGCTAAAGATGCAAGAAAGATACATGTCGTAGGGGCAAGCCCATGCGACTTGGGGATGATGCAGCCCGAGGGGTGCCCCCAACTGAACAAACAGAAACAAAGTCACATAGCACCGATGTTGGAGTGACATTGATATAGCTGAAGAGGCTCGCCGCAGATGTCGTTCCTTACGAGCCGCCTGACTCTGGGGCCTCGCGAGGCTTCGGAGGTTCCGGTGGCTCGCAAAGAATCGACTCCATTTCCGCCAGGATCTCCTGATGCCTGGTATTGAGAGCCGCCAGGACTTCCTGCATGTCGTGCTGGTGCAGGGCCGCTTGGTTCGGCACGCCGAAGGGCATGCGAACATAGCTGTGCGGAGGACCCTCGCACCAGCCCAACCTGGGATGGCCATTAGAGCTCCTGAGATGCAATCCTGTTGAGTCCTGGGACATTGATGCAGACGTGCAGCCCGTCGCCCGAGCCTGGGACGAGAGCTGCATTCCGCGGTGCCGGGCGGCTCGCCCCGCATCGCCCTTGGTACCTACAAGTCTTCGATGGTTTGGTTGGTGAAATCCTAAGCGCGCGGCGCCTTGTGCCGTGAGCTCTCTTGAGGGAAACGCATGGTGAATCACGCCTCCACATGGTGCTTGAGCGCCTCCCTTGAGACATTGGCTAGGTCGGAGGCCCTCCAGAGGAGAGCTCCCGAGCCCAGCCTAAGGGGGGCACCGGGCGCGCCTTCCTATGCGAGGGAGGGAGGCGCCCCGTCCATGGGCGCGGATCATGAGGCACGGCCGCCGTGTGTTGCATCTTCATGAGGCTCCAGGGCGAGCAGCTGCTTCGTCTTCTTTGGGGTAGCTTCAGGGGGGTAGATGGTGTCTTTGTTGTTAGGGGCCTTCGACTGCTGCAGCCTGGTAAGCGCGCTCGAGGGAGCACACTGCGTCCTTTTCCTCGCAAACGATGGTGATGATGTCACGGCTCCCTGCCATCTTGAGGACGTTGTAGCCATGGTGGGTCACAGCCATAAATTTGGCCAGGGCCGGATACCCAAGGATGGAGTTGTATGTATTGGCGTCCTGGGAATGGGGGTACCCAGGCTTGCCTACCTACGGCCCGTGATGTGGATCCATCAGCAGCCTGGTACGTCCCAACTTTAGTAACCGCAAATCAAGACCCTCGCGAGGGGAGAGGGGCCGAGCCTCGCGAGGTGAGCGACAACAAGACCTCCCTGGGGCATTCTATCTAGGCTGGCTCCCGAGCAGCAGAAATATCAATGCAAGGTGCACCTTGCGAGGTTCACGTGACGTGAGCCATGACGACCAAGATCAGGCGGGCGCCAGCGGGGCGCAGTGTACCAGTTTTCTCTTTGGTGCTAAGAGGGCAAATGCATGCGCGGAGTCCCGAGGGATCAGGCAAAGGTTCCCATATTGGTGCAATAAGACCAAGGACCGTCAGGGCTGCAGAATGGAGGTCATCGTTGTGCCCGGTGCAGCGTCACCACCAGAGCCTTTTGCAGGCGAATACTACTTTTGTCAGGATAACTTGTACTAGTTGTTCCCCTTCAAATTTGGTCGTTGTGGGATCCCTTCCCACCGATATTTGGGAAGGGGACCAAGGCCACTATAAGTAGGACCTAGCCACCACCATAGCACGGATGGGATTCATTCCACCCAGACCATACCACAAGCTCACCCGAGCCCAAGAACACCTCTCCTCCGGAGGCTGTCCATCCCTTGTACTAGTTCATCCTCAGCCATACAAGGCAATCCACCACACACACTTGAGTAGGGTATTACACCACAGGGTGGCCCGAACCAGTATAACTCTCTATGTCCCTTGTTCTTTGAGCACGGTGAGCTGGGTCGTGGAATCGAAGGGTGAGCGTGCTGGGGAGAGAGTGTTCTTCGTGCACACCCCAGTGTTCGAACCTCTCAATGGTTCGTAAAACCTGAAATCCGACATTTGGCGCGCCAGGTAGGGGTGTGTCGAAGCCTCTCTTCCGTTGGTCGATGCGTCACCGCTCGCTTCCATGGATGATGCTAGCTGTCCTCGTGGTGAGCGACGGGCCGCCCTCGCCGCCCGTGTCGCTCAGGAAGCTCCCACCGTCGAACCTCCTCGCCGTTCTCCATCGCCCGCCGCCAACGCAGCCACCAGCCCAGTGCGGCATGAGCAGCAGGCCTCATCGCTGCATCCCTCGGTGCGGCGGGAAGGACGGACCGCAACCCCGCCGCAGACCCTCGCCGACTTGTCATCTCACGACCGTCGCGGACCCGCAGACACGAAGGCTGTGCTGCTCATGGCACGCGAGCTCCTGCACTACCGCCCCATCGACGACCTCTACGAGGACTGGCTCGACCGCATCGCCGAGCTCGTCAGCGCCGCTGAGGGCTCTCCTGCCCCATCTCTCTCTCTACCTCACCTGCCACCCCTTGCGGGCAACGTGGCCCATGAAGCGCCTCCACCACCTCCGCATCAAGGCATTGTCCATGATCCAAGGCACACAGCCCCGCGGTGCGATCCACCGCGCGGGGCGCCCGTGCATGATGAAGGAAGCTGCCAAGAGATCCAGCGGCCTCAAGGAGGAGCGCCCACGCTCCCTCCACCGCCACGTCGAGACCGTGCGCCCCCTGCAGTGGTGGCGCACGGGAACCAAGACCGAGCTCCGCCTCCGCGACAGGCTCTGGTGTCGACAGCGGGCTGCAAGGCCCTCACTCCTGAGCTGCACAACGTTAACTGGCCCCAAAAGTTCAAGCCCGGCCTGCCTCCACGCTATGACAACACCCCCGACCCTGCTGAGTTCCTCCAGCTCTACGAGCTGAGCATTGAGGCATCCAACGGGGACAAAAAGATCATGGCGAATTGGTTCCCCATGGCTCTCAAGGACGGTGTGCGCTCGTGGCTCCTGAACCTGGCCGCGGGATCGATCTCCTCCTGGGGTGAGATCCGCGAGCATTTCATCACCAATTTCCATGGCACCCACGACCGTCCGACAGTCGGAGGTGACCTGCGGCGCATCAAGCAAGAACTAGGAGAAACCCTACATAAGTTAATCGAGTGCTTCAATAGCGTTCGCCTCAAGATCCCCAAGGTCACGGACGAAGCCATAATTTCGTCGTTCTCCGATGGCGTCCGTGATGTCAAGATGAAGGAGGAGCTCGCCATCCACGAAGATCTGTGCACGGCCCTGGAATTGTTTAACCTCGTGACCAAGTGCGCCAGAGATGAGGAGGGGCGCCTTTCCCTTGTCGAGCTCCCCGATGCTGACCTAGAAGACAAGAAGGCCAAGGCCAAAGATATCAAGCGCAAGGGGGTGGCCGTGCTCGCGGCCGAACTAGAGATGAAGCGTGGTCGCGGCCACCCGGAGTCATCCAGGAGAAACCGCCCATTCCGCGCCTTCCACAACATGCACAGCCACAACACCAACGACTACTAGGAGCTCAGGGCAATCCGAGACGGGCGCATCCGCCGACGCCCCGAGCGCACCGATCGGGGCTACGGCCATGGAGGAAGCCAGACCGGGGGGCGCTAGGACGACCGCGGCCCCGTCAAGAGTGGCGTGATCGGCCTCATGAGGAACTCTGGCATGATCAGCCTTGTGAGGGAGCCTAGAGGGACCAGCCTCGCAAGGGCGCCTGGAGGGACCTATCTCGTGTGGATCGTCCTCGGGGCAGGGCCGGCCTCCCACCACTGCCACCACCAAGGAGGAACGACGACCAAGACGAAGGGGCTGGGGGGTTCCAGGAACCTCGCGCCATCGCTTGCATATTGGGCAGTGCGCAGGCTCCAGCCTCTCAGCGCCTCTTCAAGCAATTCGCGCGAGAAGTAAACGCAGCTCTTCCCAGGATAGAAGCCACACAGCAGCTCAAGTGGTCCAAGTGCGCCATCACCTTCTGCTCTGCTGACCAGCTTAAGTGCGCCGCAACCGCCGGTGCTCTCCCAATGCTCTGCTCACCCGTCATCATCAACGTCCAAGTCACCAAGACCCTCATCGATGGCAGTGCAGGGCTCAACATTCTTTCCATCGACATGTTTGACCGTCTCCAAGTGCCTTATGACCAATTGCAACCCACCAGGCCTTTCTCAGGAGTGACCGACGGCTCCACCAACCCAAATGGATAGATCCGGCTCCCCGTTACCTTCGGCACCCGCGACAACTACCACACCGACCTCATTGACTTTGTTGTTGCTCACATCCATCTCCCGAACAACACCATCCTTGGGTATCTGGCCCTGGCCAAGTTCATGGTTGTGACTCACCATGGCTACAACGTCCTCAAGATGCCAGGGAGTCGTGACATCATCAGTCAGCGTCCTGGGAACCAGGGTACCCAGACTTGCCTGCCTGCGGCCTGCGACGCGCTCCTACTACAGCCTAGTACGGCCCGGCTGATCGACCAGCTGCTCAAGACCCTCGCGAGGGGGCTAAGACTCGCGAGGAGAACGACACCAAGACCCTCTCAGAAGCGGCCTCAGCTAGGATGCTCCGGAGGGGCGCAGAACTCAAGGCCAAGCCTGCCTCTAGAGGAGGCGGTGACGCGAGCAGTGATGCATCGCGCCAGCGGGTGCCAGCGCGTGCCAGCGGCGTAGTTGCCGTTTTGGTGCAAAGGAGACAACGCAGGCGCAGGTTCTCGAGGGACGAGACAAAGGTTTCCCCTTCGGTGCAACAAGACCGAAGACCGCAAGGACGACAGGGAGGATGTCACCACCGAGCCCACCACCGCGTCATCGTCTGATCTCTTTGCAGGAGAAGACTGCTTTTGTCAGGATAGGAGCGTCCTTATGTTCCCGCTCAAAATGGCCATTGTGGGATCCCTTCCCGCCTAAACATTTCGGGGCAAGAGGACCCTGGCCGGCTATATAAGTAGCTAGGGTTTCCACTATGGAGGGGATCGGCATCTGCATCTAGATCCGGATCGACCTCATCTCAAACACCCCACCTTCACTTCAAGGAGCAAGAACATTTGCCTCTTGACCCTCTTGAGCTCTCCTCCTGAGCTCAAGAACCACTGTACTTGTTCATACTCAAGCCCTCCTGGGGCTAATCCACTCAAGCAGGACGTAGGGTTTTACACCGCAAGGTGGCCTAATCCTGGGTAAACTCGTGTGCGCTTTTACTTGTTGCTTGCTCGAATCTCACCACCGGGAGAGGGCGTGGCGCTAGGTAAACGTGAGCAGGAGAGAACTTCGTTCACGCCCCTGTGTTCAAACTTCTTTGGGTTTGCGGAGCCCGTAATCCGACATTTGGCGCGCCAGGTAGGGGGCGTGTCAAAATCTCGCCTCTCCGACGATCTCGTCCTGCTCTCATCCGTCGACCTCGCTTCACCGCGCCTCAACAGATCGTGACTCTGATGGCGGAGGCGCATCAGACACGCGCGGAAGTCCGCGGCGCTCGCACCGCTCGAGCGTCGCCCTTCGGCCTCGGGACATGCTGTCACCCGGCTCTGGTCGGGGCTAACGGCACGATGAGCATCACCGACCCGCCACCTGGGGACCGGCAGCACCACCGCCCATGCGGTGCAAAAGCCACGCAGCAGCGCAGGCCGCCAAGCATGCGGCAGCAAGCTCGCGGGACTGGCGCGAAATGGCAAACATGAGGGCTGCGCTGTTGGTCGCAAGGGAGCTGCTAAGGTGCCAGTTGCTCGACGCCGGCCACGACGCGCTGCTCTTCAGGGTGGCCGAGCTCCTCGATGTCGCCAGCACCGGGGCCGAGCCATTATGCTTCCACATGGCGACGCCAGGAACCGGAGGCTGCGCCGGCCGCGCCCAGTCACCCGTGTGGGCAAGACCGACGGCGACCTACGAGGGCGACATGGGGTATGACCCCCTGAGCCCTGTGTATGATGCCGCCCCTCTGCCTCGAAGCCCTTTGTACCCAAGTAACGTCCATGCGGGGGAACCATCAGGAGGCAACCGCAGGACTACGCCCGACGCTAGGTGCGATCAGGCACCGGCATGAGGGGGCTCAGGGGCAGAAGGTCGGGAGGCCGACCCCACGCTCTTAGCCCTCGACCCTCCGCCGTCACCACGGACGACCATGGAGCACGAATGAAATGCGCGTGGGTGCCTCTGGAGGCCGGCACTCGCGGCACTAGCCGTAGGTCTCGGGCCAACGGTGTCTCTGGCCCCGAGCCTCGGCAGGCCAAGGAAGCACCCCAGGTGCCGCATCAAGACAGAAAGGGAGGGAAGGCCCGGGTCAGGCCCTCGTCCCCTCACGCGTGACCCGTCGCACATGAGCCCGCCTGGATTTCACTAGGGGCTCGCCGGCGGCGGGTATGATGCGCGTGGGGAGGGGCCTCCTCTCCCTCCACTCAAGCTCAAGACGCCGCGCCTCCCGGCGTACTATCCCCCGGGCTGCGGAGGGTACGTCTGGAGGCGGTACGACAGCCCGTCCTGCGCACGCCAGGAGGGCCCAAGACTGCGGCTCCGTCCCCCCGCTCGCATAATCCCGTACCCTTTGGGACCGGCCCTGATCAGGTGGGCTCAGGGGTCATTAGGAGCGTGAGTGGCGCGGGGTCCCCCTCGCACCTCAGCACGCCATGCCTCCGGACGATGTTAGCCCCCCGGGGCGAAGCGCGCCCGGAGGTCGCGTAAGCGGTGTGCCTAGTGCTTGGCAGGGGGGCTATAGCCAAGGTCCCATCCCCCACTATGCGCAGTGTCCCACCTCATGAATGCCGCCTTCTTGTGAGCTCATGGTGGGAGCGGACTAGCGCGGGGTGGGGCCCTCAAAGTGGAGGGGTGGGCACGTCAGAAGATCTCCGCTCGTGACACTCTCACGTAATAATGAGTGGGGTTGTACACGCCCCGGAGTCTCCTGAGCGACGCCCTAAGGCCTCACGGGGGCTCCCTCCCACGTCCTAGTGGTAGCAACATGCTCCGCGCTGGCCGTCGACACTGCCCTCCAATGGCTATGCCCACATCCACCGGTGGTAGCCCTACGCTCCGTGCTGGGGAGAAGACTGAAGACCTGCTCAGGGCCCGGACGCGGCCCCTCCTTTTGTCATTCGCCTTTGCCTCTTTTGTATCTGCCTTCTCGAGTCGAGCTCGTGGCGGCGCGACTTATCTTTGAAACAAGAACGGGGGGAATTTTTCGTCCGCGTCTTGCGTTTTTGACTGAGTTTTCTTTCGCCTAATCAGTTCTTTGCCTCGCTCGGCTAAGCTCGACTACAGCTGCGACCCCACCCAATCGCCCCTCGCGAGCAGGGGTCGGGGCATGGGCGCACGTTCTGTCTGGCCCGGGGCCGGACCGCCAATCACTCTTGCACCAGCTGCAGGTACTCGCGAGACGCGCTCAAACGGGGTCGAAAGACGCCCCTCTCGAAAACACAACAAGGGCCCGAGGTCCCAGCCTTAGGAGTGAACATCACAAGGGAGTTCTTAAACCCATCCTTACATCATCAAAAGCTTAATTTTCACGATATTCATCTTACCCAGCTCTAGAGCCACAACCAAAAAATCAAATCTACAGCAGGAGCTGGACGAAGCATCGGCCTCGTCGTCAGGACCATCGGCCTCCCCCCCC
>LR738715.1:632969572-633028340 GCA_902687465.1 Secale cereale
CCCCCCCCGAGAATCCGCGCATCGTCGATGGCTAGAACAAGCTCCGTCACCAACACGTCCACGTGATCGCTCACCCACCCCTCCACGGGGTCGGCGACCGTCATGGGCATCGGCTCCCGCAAGGCCCCGAAGTCCGTACGCGGGTCAAGACGGAGCAAGTAGCCGAAGATGCGTGAGACTGCACGCCTGAGGATGTCGCGGCTCTGCTCCTCGACGAGCTGCCGTGCCCTCATGACCTCACCTTCAAGACGCTCCACCACTCTGGTGAAGAACCCGAGATATCCAGCGTCGTCATCAACCAAAGGGTCATCGACCCTTGAGTCAAGGAGCTCGTTCAAGGCTCGGCCGGCCCTGTGCCCCAAAGCTTCGAATATCTTCGAGCGGATGTGTTGCATCCCACGAGCTCGCACAGCCTCCTCGGAGTTCCGGTCCACGGCAGTGGAAATGTCCTCCACCTGCTTGTGGAATCAAGACAACTCTGCCCTAGCGGCGGCGCGAGCCTTCTCCGACGCCCGCTCGCGGCGCTCTTCCGCGGCACAGGCCTCCTTCGACAACCGCCCACGCCGCTCGGCCGTGGCCGAGCCTTCTCTGACACCTGCAGACGTCGCTCGACATTCGCTACCTTGCCCTCGAGAGCTGCGACCTCCTTCTGGAGTTCCTTTCGCTTATCAGCGAAGTGAGTCTCAGGCGCTCGTGCTCCATGTTCAGCTCCATCATCTCGAGTGCTAGCGCCTCCTCCCGCGCTGAGAGGCCCGCTGGGCTATCATCATCGGCCGCGGGCACGGCGAGGGCAGCCCTTCGAGTATGAACCTGATGCTCGAGCGCGGCGTTCGAGGCTTCGAGCTCGCACTCACGCTCCTCGGCTGCTGCGCGGAGACGGTCGGCGTCTTGAGCCTCTTTCAGGGCGCGGTCGCGGGCCTCCTGAGCCGCGACCACAGTCTTCCGGGCGGTTTTATGTTGCAGCTGGATCAAGTTAACGGCAACCCGCAACTGGCGGCAACCCTTCGCCAGAAGCAGGCCCTCGGCCTCGATGCACGCATCCACTTCAGCGACCTCGACCTCAATGCGCTTCAGGGCATCTGATGCCCCCGCACAAGATCATGACGAACCACACTCCTGCGCAGCGCGAGTTCCAGGAGGCGGTCGGGCTTGTCCACGACATCCGGGCCGCCCAAGGGGGGCTCTTCTTATCCCTCAGCATGCGCCCCGGGGCTAACCCTAGGAGCGCAAGCTGCCTCCGGCGCGAGGGGCAGGCATGGTCCTGATGGGCGGCCGGCCTCCCGGGCCGCCTCAACAGCTTGCTGATCTACGATGAAGACAAGCCCAGGGCACGAGACGAGCCCCCGACGCACCAAGAGCCGCCTTGCCCCAGAAGCACTCGGGGGTTGGGAACACGGTTCACGTGGCTATGGTCCAGGCGCGGCCCCGTGGACCAACGCGAGGTCTACCGAAGACCCAGCATGGTCCAGAGGGGTGGCGCAGTCAGAAGTGTCTGCGAACCTCGCCAGACGGCTCAGGAATGAGTCAGGAGGAACCCTGCAAAGCAAGAGGTCGGGAGAACTATATCAGAAAGAACAGGAAAAGCTGAGGAACATGCACCTGCCCAGTATAGTCAGCTTCGTCCTCTTTAGAGCCCTTGGGGCAGGGCCGTAGCTGCCCCTCAGCCTCCGCCTTTTGCCCAGCGCTGCGAAGGACGGCAGGAGGCCGCTTGAGGCGGGCTCGCCTCGGGCTGGGGCAAGGCCATGGCGGACACCCGCGATCGGCGCCCCATTCCCCGCCACGACGTCCTCTGGGCTCACCCCAAGAGGGGGCTGCCGCACTCCATCTTCGGCCACCTCAGGAGCCGGCAGCACCTCAGCCACCTCCAGAGCCACAGGCGCCCGCGCTTCGTCTGCTCGCTCCGGAGGCGGAGCAGACCCTAGGGCAGGAGTTCCACTTGACGTATCCGCCACGGAAGGGAAAGTTGGCCTCGTGAGCCCTCGCGCCACCATCAGGGGATTGTCACGAGGGCCGGAGACGCCCTCCAGCAATAGCCCCCACGCATCAAAGCGGGGCATCTTCTCGCCAAAGGCTTTTCCGGCCACGGGAGCCAGGTAAAAGGGAGTCGCGGAGACGGGGCGTGCTTCAGGCACTCCGCCGACAAGCAGCCGCAGCATCCCCTGGAGCGTCTCAGGAGGGAGCTGCTTCCGCTGAAGACGCGCAGGATCATCAAGATTGGAGAGGGCCCACATCGGGCGAGAATGGCGCTGAAGCGGGGCGACACGCAGAACAAGGAAGTCCCTTGGCACCATCGCCAAAGTTAGCCCATTCTTCCCTAGGCTGACCAAACGACGCATGACCTGCTCTGCCCGCGGATCTGAGAGGACCTCATGCTCCCAGCCCGAGCTCGGCACCGCCGGCGCGTCGGGGAGGTGGAGTAGGGGGCTGTACGTAACAGCATCAACATACACCCACTGCCGACAGAACCCCGCCATGGTCGGGCGGAGCATGAAGTCGATCCCCGAGGCGGCAGTCGCCTCCACCGCACGCAGCAACACGCATCCCGAGCGCTGCCCCCCGTCGACCAGGTGGAGGGCGAAGAAGTGGCGAAGCAGGGCCACGGACGGGGAAACACCGACAAAAGCTTCGCACAGAAACGCGAAGCCGGAGAGGAGGATGATGGACCCCGGATCCAAGTGCAGCGCCCGAATCTGGTAATGTGTGAGCACCGCATTGAAGAAGGCAGGAAAAAGGGGGGAGGAGACCCACGAAGATGAAGGAGGTGGAGCTGGATGTCGTTGGTGTTCAACTCCGCCGTTGGCCGGGAAGCGGGCCAGGCTAGGTCGGCCCCCACTCGTTGGACGCATCCGCCAGGGCATGGCGCACCTTGTCCATGCCCTCATGGTTCACCACGAAGGAGCGACCCAGTGCCGGCTCGAGCCCCGGCAGCGGCGTGGCAGCCTCGCCGGTTCCCCTCTTCTTTGTCCTGCACGGCATGGCGGCAAGGAAGGGGGTCAGAGAAGGCAAGGAAGGAAGGAGGCGATGGAGAGGCAAGAAAGCAGAGGCGGCAGCTAGGAGTCCACCTATCAGCTGTGTAATTGTCAAATCGCACGATTGCCAAGGCTCTGTGGGAAGCGGAGTCGCCCATGTCCCATCCAACCGTCGCGCGCCAGCCTGGCCCGCGGTCTTTTGGGGCCCACAACGCTTCATCCTCGACTAAGGCTTCGCCCCGAAGCCAACTCCGTGTGCGCCTTGGGCCCGAGGGCTACTGTCGGCGTCCTGGGAACCAGGGTACCCAGACTTGCCTACCTGCGGCCCGCGACGCGCTCCTACTACGACCTGGTACGGCCCGGCTGATCGACCAGCTGCTCAAGACCCTCGCGAGGGGGCTAAGCCTCGTGAGGAGAATGACACCAAGACCCTCTCAGGAGCGGCATCGGCTAGGCTGCTCTGGAGGGGCGGAGAACTCAAGGCCAAGCCTGCCTCAGGGGGAGGCAGTGACGCGAGCAGTGACGCACCGCGCTAGCGGGTGCCAGCGCATGCCAGCAGCGTAGTCGCCATTTTGGTGCAAAGGAGACAACGCAGGAGCAGGTTCCCGAGGGACGAGACAAAGGTTTCCCCTTCAGTGCAACAAGACCGAAGACCGCAAGTACGACAGGGAGGATGTCACCACCGAGCCCACCACCGCGTCATCGTCTGATCTCTTTGCAGGCGAACACCGCTTTTGTCAGGATAGGAGCATCCTTATGTTCCCGCTCAAAATGGTCTTTGTGCGATTGCTTCCCGCCTAATCATTTCGGGGGAAGAGTACCATGGCCGCCTATATAAGTAGCTAGGGTTTCCACTATGGAGGGGACCGGCATCTGCATCTGGATCCGGATCGACCTCATCTCAAACACCCCACCTTCACTTCAAGGAGCAAGAACACTTGCCTCCTGACCCTCTTGAGCTCTCCTCCTGAGCTCAAGAACCACTGTACTTGTTCATACTCAAGCCCTTCTGAGGCTAATCCACTCAAGCAGGACGTAGGGTTTTACACTGCAAGGTGGCCTGAACCTGGGTGAACTCGTGTGTGCTTTTACTTGTTGCTTGCTCGAATCTCACCACCGGGCGAGGGCGTGGCGCTAGGTAGATGTGAGCGGGAGAGATCTTCGTTCACGCCCCTGTGTGCGAACTTCTTTGGGTTTGCGGAGCCCGTAATCCGACATGCTCCCTCGAGCGCACTTACCAGGCTGCAACAGTCAAAGACCCCAACAACGAAGACACCATCTACCCCCGTGAAGCTACCCCGAAGAAGAAGAAGCAGTTGCTCGCCCTGGAGCCTCATGAAGATGCAGCGCACGGTGGACGTGCCTTAGGATCTGTGCCCATGGACGGGGTGCCTCCCTCCCTCGCATAGGAAGGCGCGCCTAGTGCCCCCCTCAGGCTGGGCTCGAGGGCTCTCCTCTGCAGGGCCTCCGACCTAGCCAATGTCTTGAGGGAGGCGCTCGGGCACCATGTGAAGGCGTGCTTCGCTACACGTTTCCCTCAAGAGAGCTCAGGGCGCGAGGCACCGAGCGCTCAGGAGTTCATCAACCAAACCATCGAAGACTTGCAGGTACCAAGGGCGATGTGGGGCGAGCGCTGCCCGACACCGCGGACTGCAGCTATCATCCCAGGCTCGGGCGACGGACTGCGTGTATGCATCAACGCCCCAGGACTCAACATGATCCCATCTCAGGAGCTCTACTGGCCATCTCAGGTGGGTCAGTGCGAGGGTCCTCCGCGCAACTATGTCTGCATGCCCCTCGGCCTTCCGAACCAGGTGGCCCTACACCAGCGCCACATGCGGGATGTCCTGGCGTCTCGCGAGGCCAGGCATCAGGATATCCTGGCAGAGATGGAATCGGTTCTTCAGGAGCCACCGGAACCTCCGAAACCTCGCGAGGCCCCAGAGTCAGGCGGCTCGTGAGGAACGACACCTGTGTCGAGCCTCTTCAGCTACATCAACATCACTCCAGCATCGGTGCCAAGTGACTTTGTTTCAGTTTGTTTAGTTGTGGGCACCCCTGGGGCTGCATCATCCCCAAGTCGCACGGGTGTCGGCGTTCTGGGAACAGGGGTACCCAGACTTGCCTGCCTGCGGCCCAGAGCGTGGCTCATCTAGTGGCCTGGTATGGCCCAACTTCATCAGCAACCACTCAAGACGCTCGCGAGGGTCCAAGCCTCGTGAGG
Organism: Secale cereale; assembly: GCA_902687465.1. Lineage (NCBI taxonomy): Eukaryota > Viridiplantae > Streptophyta > Magnoliopsida > Poales > Poaceae > Secale > Secale cereale. The sequence continues at coordinate 632,974,766 of LR738715.1, forward strand.
CGGACGATGCAAGACATCCCCTGGGGCGGCCTCACTAGGCTGGCTCCTGAGGAGTGGAGATATCAAGGAAAGGGGCACCTCACGAGGTTCCCGTGATGTGAGCCATAAAGACCAAGGCCAGGCGGGCACCAGCGGGCCCAGGATGCCAGTTTCCTCTTTGGTGCTAAAGGGGCATGCGCAGGTGAGGAGTCCCGAGGCGTCAGGCAAAGGTTTCCATATCGGTGCAACAAGACCGAGACCAGCAGGACGGCAGAGCGGAGGTCACCGTGGAGCCCACGGCGGCGTCACCACCAGAGCCTTTGGCAGGCGAAGACCACCTTTTGTCAGGATAGCTTGTACTAGCTGTCCCCCTTCAAACTTGGCCATTGTGGGATCCCTTCCCGCTCAATATTTGGGAAGAGGTCTCGGGCCTCAATTAATAAGACTAGCTACCACCATAGGGCAGCGGATCCGGATGGGAGAAGACCCAGACTACCATCACATCTGCTAGCTCGCCAAGCACAAGAACACCTCTCCTCAGGGGGCTGTTCTTCCCATGTACTAGTTCATCCTCAGCCTACAAGGCAATCCACCACACCACACTGGATTAGGACATTACACCACAATGGTGGCCCGAACCAGTATAAGCCCTTGTGTCTCTTGTTCTTCGGATTCGACGACCTAGGCCTAGGAATCGGTGCGAGAGCAAACGAAGGCAGAAAGGAGAGATCTTCGTGCACACCCCAGTGTTCGAACCTCAAGGGTTTGCCGGAACCCACGATCCGACATTTGGCGTGCCAGGTAGGGGCATGCCGAAGTTTCGCCTCTCTGTCCACCCCGCTCTCCATCCGCCAGGCTCTAAGGGCGGGCGCTTCTCCTCTAACCAGCTTGGTGGGCGCGCGCGGCAGCGTCACGGGCCACCGAGCCTTCACTCCCGCCTTGCGACAAGTGCAGTGGCCACTTAGGTTCAGGCCAGAGCTACCACCCTATTACGACGGGGCGACAGATCCGGAAATCTTCCTTCAGGCCTACGAGGAGGCCGTTTCGGCGGCCGGCGGCGACAGCAAGGTCATGGACACCTGGCTCCCCTTGGCGCTCACAGGTGTTCCGCGTGCCTGGTTTCTCAGCTTGCCAGCGTCATCTATGGCATCCTGGGAGGGGATGCGCAGCCTCTTCACCGCGTGCTTCGGGGCGCCGGCGCCCCACGCCGTGGCGACCCTCCTCGGCACTTCTCAAGCGCCGCCCTCGGACCGACACGTCAAGTAGTTCTTCCGCCAGATTGGCGCCACCTCCCTACGTCGGGGGGGGGGGCTCCCGGATGGGCGGCGCCCAAGACTGACCTCACCTTCGACTTAGATGACCATCCCGCTTTCGATGCAGGCTCAGGCACTCTCCCGATCTTTGCACACCCACCATCTGCAACGTGGCAGTCACCAAGACCCTCATCGACGGTGGGGCTGGCCTCAATGTGCCCTCAGTAGAAACTTTTAGCCTGCTCCACATGCCGCTTGAAAGGCTACACCCCACCAAGCCCTTCTTCGGAGTCGGCATCGGTTCCGCCAGCCCTCTAGGGCAGATCCGCCCCTAGTCACCTTCGGCACCCGCGGCAACTAACACACTGAGCTGATCGACTTCGACATCGCTCTTATCGGCCTCCCGTACAATGCCATCCTCGGGTATCCTGCCCTGGCTCAGTTCATGGCCATGACCCATCCGGCCTACAACCTCATGAAGATGCCGGGGAGCAGCGGCGTCCTCACCGTGGCTGGAGACACCAAGGAGGCTCTGGCGGCCCTCAAGCTCACCTTCCGGACCGCTACGGCGGCACGACCGGCCGATGAGCCGCCCCAGGGGCCAAGGGGGCTGCACCAGCAAAGAAGAAACAACTTTTCTCTCAAGACCGGGCCGAGACGAAGCAGGTGTTGGTGAATGAAGATGGGGCATCAGGCTCCACCTTCACCATAGGCGCTGGCCTTCCCCAGCTCAAGAAAAGGCGTTGGTCGGATTCCTGCGCGCTAACAAGGAGGTGTTCACATGGGAACCCGAGGACCTAGCAGGAGTCCCGAGGTGGTGATTGAGCACCACCTGAACGTATGCCCCAACGTGTGCCCCGTGAAGCAGAAGGCCAGACACCAGTCTATAGAGAAGCAGTCCTTCATCGTGCAAGAAACTCGCAAACTAGAAGCAACGGGTGTCATCCGCGAGGTCCGGTACCCGAAATGGCTGGCGAACCCCGTCGTTGTGCCCAAGAAAGGCGGGAAAGAGCGCATGTGTATCGACTTCACCAACCTCAACAAGGCCCGCCCACAAGACCCGTTTCCGCTGCCCCACATCGACCAGATTGTCGACTCCACCGCCGAATGTGACCTAATGTGTTTCCTGGATGCCTTTTCGGGCTATCAGCAAATCAAGATGGCGGTACAAGATGTCGAGAAGACGGCCTTCCTCACCCCGTGCGGGGTATACTGCTACACTTGTATGCCATTCGGGTTGCAGAATGCAGGGGCAACCTTTCAGTGATTGATGCATATTGCCCTAGGAGAGCAGCTTGGGAGGAACACTGAGGCCTATGTTGATCACATCGTGGTAAAGTCTCAGGAGGCCAAGACCCTCATCGAAGATTTGGAAGAAACCTTCGCCAGCCTGCGCAAGGTAGACCTGTGGCTCAACTCGGAAAAGTGTGTGTTCGGCGTCCCGTCAAGCAAGTTGGGCTTCCTGGTGTCGCATAGAGGGATCAAGGCTAACCCGAGAAGGTCAAGGCAATAGAAAAAATGAGTCCACTGAAGACCCTCAAAGAGATGCAGAAGCTGGCCGGCTGCGTGACGTCCCTCGGGCGTTTCATCTCCAAGATGGGGGAGCCCTGAGTGGACCCCTGAGGCGGATGCGGCATTTGAAGACCTCAAGAGATACCTCACCAGCTCACCGGTAATGGTGGCACCCAAACCACGAGAGCCCTTGGTGCTTTACCTAGCCGCTACACCGCATTCCGCCAGTGCAGCGTTAATGGCAGTCTGGGAGAAGCGCTAAGACAAGACCCCCACAGCCCCGGGGCGATGCTCCCGAGGCTCAGGCAGGGCCAGCCGACGATCGGGCCCCGCAAGACGATGTTCCTGAAGCTATAGCTGCCCCGTCCGGCGACCAAGCTCCTGAGGCCCCCTTACCCAATTAGGCGCCACAGCTCCAGGAGAGCTCGGGCTTCACCCCTTTTGAGCCCCCGGTGTACTTCGTCAGCACGGTGCTTCATGACGCTCGGGCATGCTATCACATGCCACAAAAGCTTCTGCTTGCGCTCCTCGTCACTTCGCGCAAGCTGCACCACTAGTTCCAAGGCCATCCCATCAAGGTCGTCTCGGCTTACTCGTCGGAGAGGGTACTCTGGAGCCCCAACGCTGCGGGAAGAGTCGCTGAATGGAATATCGAGCTGCAGGCGTTCCAGTTGGAATTCAGCACAACCAAAGTCATCAAAGGAGCCGCGCTCGCTGACTTCATGGCAGAATGGACCGATGCCCCGGAGATCGAAGCGGGTGAGGGCCGATCCCTCTCGCCAGGAAGTGAAGCGTCGGACGGTTGGGTCATGTACTTCGATGGCGCGTTCGCGCACCAGTGCGCGGGGGCTGGAGCTGTGCTCATCTCACCCACTCAGGACAAGCTTTACTACGACGTGCAGCTCTGCTTTCAGCTGGGCGATAAGGTCTCCAACAACATCGTGGAATACGAGGGCCTCATCGCTGGTATTAAGGCAGCAGTGGCCCTAGGAGTGAAGCGCCTCGTCATCAGGGGCGACTCGCAGATCCTCGTCAACTTCTCCAACAAGGTATATGAGCCACAGGACAAGCAAATGGAGGTATACCTCGCGGGGGTACGCAAAATGGAGAAGCAGTTCTTAGGCCTGGAACTGCATCACGTGCCCCGTGGCACCAACAAGGAAGCTGTCGACATCGCCAAAAGGGCATCCAGGCGCCTGCCCCAGGAGCCAGGGGTCTTCGAGGAGCGGCTCTTCAAGCCTTCGGCATCACCTCCGCATGAGGGGTCGGCGATGCCTCAGGAGGAACTCCCCCAACCACCGACCTCGGGAGCCCCCGCCAGTGGCCCGACCTCAGGAGCCCGCCTGCTCCTGGCGCTCGAGCCTCAGGTGGGATGCTGGACCAAGGAGCTCAAGGCATACCTGGTGCGAGGAGCGCTACCGGAGAAGGAGGAGGATGCAGAGCGTGTAGCCCGACAGGCTACGGCGTATTACATTAAAGACGGTGAGCTTTACAGAAAACGAACAAATGATGTTTCTTTACGATGCATCTCCGGGAAGCAAGGGAGTGAGCTGCTAGCTCACATCCACGCCGGGCACTGCGAGCATCACTCATCATCACGCACCCTGGTTGGCAAGGCATTCCGCAGCGGTTTCTACTGGCCCACAGCGCTCAACTACGCAGCCGAGCTGGTGAAGTCCTGCGAGGCTTGCCAATTCCATGCCAAGTAGATCCACCAGCCGGCTCAAGGCCTCCAAACTACCCTGCTCTCCTGGCCATTTGCGGTCTGGGGGCTGGACATCCTAGGTCCATTCCCTCGAGCGCCAGGAGGCTACAACTACCTCTACGTCGCCATCGATACGTTCACCAAATGGGTGGAGGTGGAAGCCGTCTGAACCATCCCAGCCGGATCCGCAATCAAGTTTATCAAGGGTCTCGTAAGCCGGTTCGGGGTCCCCAACCGCATCATCATCGACAACGGCTCACAGTTCAACCTTTTCAAGACATATTGTGTTAACCTTGAAACGCAGATTTGCTACGCTTCAGTGGCACACCCCGGGAGCAACGGCCCGGCCAAGCATGCCAACGCGGAGGTTTTAAGAGGCATCAAGACCAGGACCTTCAAGAAGAGGCTCAAGGCATGCGGTAGGGGCTGGCACGACGAGCTCCAATCCGTGTTGTGGTCCATCCGCACCACCGCCACCAAGCCAACAGGAGAGACCCCGTTCTTCCTCGTCTACGGAGCATAAGTGGTTCTCCCTGATGATGTCAGGAATCTCTCCACGCATGTCCTAGTGTTCAATGAAACGCAACAGGACGCCATGCGGGGGATGGACCTCGTGCTGGGAGAGGAACGTCATCGGGAAGCCTCGCTCCAAGCGGCAAGGTACCAGCAGGCGTTGCGGCGGTACCACTGTCGCAATGTCCGCTCCAGGACGCTCGAGGTGGGCGACCTCGTCTTAAGGCGAGTCCTCTCCAGGGAAGGGATGCACAAGATTTCACCCATGTGGGAGGGCCCGTTCAGGATTGCCCATGTCTCCAGGCCTATCGCTATACGCCTGGAGACGGGGGACAACATCCCTATCCAAAATGCGTGGAACATCCGGCACCTCAGGAAGTTCTACCCATGAAGCAAGGCCCCGTGCTTGTGAAGCCAAGGCCCTGTGCCTGTGAAGCCAAGGCCCTGTGCCTGTGAAGACAAGGCCCAGTGCCTGTGAAGTAAGGCTCACGCCCGTGAAGGTCTCTGCCCATGACACTCTCACGTAATAATGAGTGGGGATGTACACAGCCCGGAGTCTCCGGAGTGCCGCCCTCGAGCCTCGAGGGCTCCCTCCCACGTCCTAGTGGCAGCACTTAGCTCCGCGCTGGTGAGAAGACTAGACTAGATGCCGGACGCGGCTGTTCATTTGCTTTCTGGAGTTGGCTTGCCCCTTCCTTCTTTTAATGGAATATGAAAGTTCTGATGTTTCTCGAATGGCTTGGTTGAACCACCACTCTCTTTGATTCTTCCCTTGGTTCTTTGTTTTGTGTTGGGGAGGGCCGCAGTTGCTCGACGCTCGCCCTAGCGCCCCTCCCAAGGGGGCTCGATAGGGTGGCGCACACGCGCGCCTCCCTTAGTCTCTGTGAGGCGTCCACATTTGAGCTTATGATCAGCGCATCCCTCTCCTTAAGTCCGTGCCCCATGGGTACCGCGAAAAAGTGCGCTCGACCATGTTCAGCCCATGCATCAATGCATGGGACCTCATGCGGCGAAGGATAATAATCTCCTAACGAGTTTCTGCAGCTCCTCGAAGGGCTGCGCCTCACGAGATGGGGGCTATCCTGAATGCATCAAGTTAAGGGCAACTCTAGCAGACCCCGCATCCCGCTAGCCCGCAAACCGCGTTTGCAGTTCATGCAAAACAGCTTTTGCGGGCTGGCTCAGGCTGGCACAGATGCAGACCCCCCAAACGGACCCGTAAAAAGGTATATTTACGGAATATGCTTTTTTACAGGTCGGCTATGCGGGTTCTGCTCTTTGCGCCGCTCCATCCCGCATATCATCAGCCCGCAAATATGAAATCCAACATAATTCAACAATCGACAACAAACTGAATTATTCAAATCAAACATAATACAATAATCATCTGCATTACAAATAATTATTCAAATCACCGTAGCAAACTTAAATAATGCTATACAAAACTTGTCATGAATACAAATACAAATGAATGCAAAAATTAGTCAGTGTCCAGCCCTTTGCCAATGGTGCTCAATGAGATCTTCCTGAAGTTGAAAGTGTGTGTCTGCATTTTCAATCTCCTTGTATGTCTGAAGAAAAGCTCTAATGAGGTTTGGGTCTCTAGCTGGTTTGACACGGATACCCACATTCTCGTAAAAGAATTCTAAGTTCATTCCTCTCTCATCTTCAAGAATCATATTGTGCAGGATAACACAGCATGTCATGATGTTCTTCAAGGTTTTCTTATCCCAAAAATGAGCAGGACCACGGACAATGGCAAACCTAGATTGCAAAACACCGAATGCTCTTTCAGTGTCTTTTCGGGCTGCCTCTTGCACCCTTGCAAATTCACATTGTTTTTTTTGTTTTGGGTTCTTTGATGCTCTTGACAAATGTGCACCAAGGAGGGTATATACCATCTGCAAGATAGTACCCCTTTGTGTATTCATGCCCATTGATAGTGTAGTTGCAAGAAGGAGCATCACCTCTAGCAAGCCTAGCAAACAAATGAGACCGTTGCAACACATTGATATCATTGAGAGTGCCCGGCATACCAAAAAAAGCAATGCCAAATCCATAAACCCTCGGATGCTACGGCCTCTAGCACAATTGTTGCATCACGAGACTTGCCACAATACATTCCTTGCCAAGCCTTGGGGCAATTTTTTCAATTCCAATGCATACAATCAATGCTACCTAGCATGCCATGCCAACCTCTCCTCTCATTAGCTGCCATCAATTTCTTTATGTCATCTTCATTGGGTGCCCGAAGATACCCAGGACTAAAGAGACGGACGATCACTTTCGCAAATCTACGCACAGACTCAATTGTGCTATCTTCACCAATGCGAAGATACTCATCGGCATAGTCAGCCGGAACGCCATATGCAATCACCCGCATAGCCGCAGAGATTTTTTTATATGCACTAAATCTCTTTAATCCCGCGTCATTCCTTCTTTGAGTAAAATACCGGCAATTTGCCTCGCAAGCTTGAACAAGTTTCACAAAGAGGGATCGGCGCATTCGGTACCTTCTCCAGAAGAGGTGTGGAGGATATGTAGGATTCTCTGCGAAATAGTCTTGCATCAACATCTCGTTCCCAAGATGGTGATTCCGAGGAATGCACATACGCCCGACAGTAGATCCTCGCCTCCTCTTCCGGTGCTCGTATTCATGCTCCTTCACGACAAGCGCCATGACTAATGTTTGCTACCGAAAGGTCGCAAGCATGGTCTCAACATATGAGTCGTCCGAATCGGACGAATTGGATAGCAAGAACTTCTCGCACGGCGTCAACTCCATCTACACACACACACCGGCGTGTCAATCCACTACACAGCTTGCAAAAACCACAAAAAATGACTAAACGATGGCGGGTGATCCCGGGGCGGCGATGAAGGGGTGCGCTCGACGGTGGTCGATTCCCAGCGGCGGCAGCGACGGGGGGCGATTCTTCTCGCCGGATCCGGAGGGGCAGTGCATCGGCTCGGCGCGGGAGGGTGTGGCACGGCCCCGCGGTGCGATTTTGCCCGTAGATATGGCCGGAATCGCCGGCGGTGGGCGGGCGGAAGCAAGGGTGGGCGGTGGCGGAAGGAGGGGGAAAAGAGCGCGGGGCTGAAATGTCCCTCCTGCCAACTGCTTCTCAGTGGTGCAGGGCACCGCAGCCGCGAGGGGGAAACTCGCATTTTCCCCGGTTGGGGTCTGGAATTTTCCGCGCCCCCCAAAAAAATTTGTGGGCCAGGGTGGGATGCGGGGTCTCGTTGGGCAGGCTTTCCGGCCCGTACCCGCATTTTGGCCGTTATTTAGCGGGTCGGGCGGATGCGGGGTCTTCTAGAGTTGCTCTAAGTCTTCTCCTCCCATGGGCGCATAATGCACAGACCTCGCTACACTAACCGGAAACAATAAACATAGCACCAAGCAGCATAAAAATCACGGTCCATTACACGCCCTAGCAAGGCCCCATACTTGTTTTTGGTAATGCAGTAAGAAGGAAGGGCGGAGACAGGCAAAAACGACTCCTATGATGCGGCTGCTCACGACGATCGGCCCCCCGGGCTCAGCCAGAGCCCTCCTCACGCTTCACTGGGGCGCGGCGACGAGACGACCCAACACCGCCCTCAACGCGGGCGCAACGGCGTGGTGGCTGGTCGTAGCCACCGCTGCTGGAGTTGCCGCTGAGGGAGGAACTGTCGTAGCTAGGTGAACTACGGCCGACGCCGAGGGCAAGTTCATCCTCACCCTCGTCACGACCGTCGCCAAAGCCAAGCACCTCGCCGCCATCGTTGTCCTCGGGGCAGCACCCGGCACGGCGGCCGTCTTCCCCGAATATCCTCACAAAGAGGGTCGCATTGCCATCGTACCTGAAGAGGAGGGTGCACCACCTACCCAGGCCACGCGCGCAGGAGAACGTCTGCCAACCACGAGCCAGGGTTACGACGCCCGTGACGGAGACCTCCACCGCGAGCCACGAAGCCCTACTGTAGCAACCGTCCAATTGCAGCCAGAGACGGCTGGGACCGGCGGCCGGTAGTTCGTTGGCGAAGTAGCGCGAGAGCTAGAGCCGGGTGCCAGCCGGGTTCTCCAACCACACGACAAACTCCGGCATCACCTCCGTCGAGTGGAAGCGCGACCGGGGAGGCCAGGCGACCCTGGCGTGCCTCCCCTCGTCCACGGGCTGCAACGACCTCGGCGATCCCCACCACGCGAAGGGCCGCTGCCGCGGCTACCAAGGGCGGTGCCGGGCACTGAAGAGGTCCGCCCACGCCCGCGAGGGGCCGCCGCAGGGGACACGGCATACTTGCGAGGGCGTCCTCGTCCCCTCTTAGGCGGTGGCGAGCAGGGTCCCTCCTTGCGGCTCTTCCCCTTCTCCGCGGACGAGAACCTCCTCACCAGCGCCATGAGTTTCGATGCAAAGCAAGGAACAAAGAGGAAGAAGCAGAAGCAGGAGGAATGGAGGAAGAAGATGGGCAACAAGGGCACCGTGTGTCGCCTCATTTATAGCCAAGAGAAGGCCAACCGCCGGCCTACATAATCGCAGGTAATGATGGTCTTTTGTGCATGTAGGGACTTGTCAGTCGTGTAGTTGCACAGGCGGCGTGGGGAAGTGGAGACGCCCACGACCCTTCAATCACCACGCGTCGATCAAGGCCACATGCTTTTGGGGCCCACGGCGCTCTGCACTTGACCCTTGGCTTCGCTGTGAAGCCAAGTCCGAGCGCACCTTGGGCCCGGGGGCTACTGTCGGCGTTCTAGGAACGGGGGTACCCAGACTTGCCTGCCTGCGGCCCAGAGCGTGGCTCATCCAGCAGCCTGGTACGGCCCAACTTCATGAGCAACCACTCAAGACCCTCGCGAGGCGGACGACGCAAGACCTCCCCTGGGGCGGCCTCACTAGGCTGGCTCCGGAGGAGTGGATATATCAAGGCAAGGGGCACCTCACAAGGTTCCCATGACGTGAGCCATGACGACCAAGGCCAGACAGGCGCTAGCGGGCGCAGGATGCCAGTTTACTCTTTGGTGCTAAAGGGGCAAGCGCAGGCGAGGAGTCCCAAGGCGTCAGGGAAAGGTTTCCATATCGGTGCAACAAGACCAAGACCAGTAGGACGGCAGAGCGGAGTGAAAGTGCAACTAATCCCCGGGTGGTTTTGGTAATTAATAACAACATATATATCATTGAACTAATATTCTCTTGAGAATCATTTCAGAAAAGTTCGATGATATGGGTATGGAAATGTCTGAAGAAGTGGACCCCTCAAAATGCTAAGACAAGCATTGGCAAAAGCTCAAGACTCCATTTTTGGTTTAGTGATCAAAGATCACATTGAGTCCATAGGAAAAGCCAATACTATTAAAAGGGGATGAGGTTGTGTTAATGTTCTTGTTGCTCAAGTGCTTGGTGATCTAGCTCCCTCAACTATCAGCACTCTTCACTTTACAACACACTCATAAGTAATCTCGGACAAACCGATTCTGCAAACTCAGTCCCACCGAGATGAACCACTTCAGTTCTTTCCCTAAACCCTAACTTTTCGGTCCATCCGATTCTGAGTCTCGGTCTCACCGAAATTGTTCTGCCAACCTTCTGTAACCAAATGACAGCATTTCGGAATATCCGAGTTGTTGTTTTCGGTCACACCGAGATGGCAAACCCTAATCTTTGACTCACTTCGGACACACCGAGATAGTATTTTCGGTCCCACCGAAAATCCCAACATTCACTATATTTGAACTTTCGGTCTGACCGAGTTTTCACTTCGGTCTCACCGAGATTGGTCAAATGTGTGTGTAACGGTTGGATTTTGTGTGGAGGCTATATATACCCCTCCACCCGCTCCTCATTCGTAAGGAGAGCCATCAGAAAGTACCACCACTTCTACCATACACTTTCTGAGAAGTGAACCACCTACCCTTGTGTTGAGATCAAGCCATTCCATTCCTACCATATGAAACTTGATCTCTAGCCTTCCCAAGTTGCTTTCCACTCAAATCTTTCTTCCACCACAGCCATATCAGTGAGGAGAGTTGAGTGTTGGGGAGATTATCACTTGAAGCACAAGATCAAGGAGTTCATCATCATCAACACCGTCTATTACCTTTTGGGGGGTGGTGCCTCCTAGATTGGTTAGGTGTCGCTTGGGAGCCTCCGTCGTTGAGATGTGGAGTTGAACCAAGAAGTTTGTAAGGGCAAGGAGATCGCCTACTTTGTGAAGATCTACCCCGAGTAAGGCTAGTCCTCCGTGGGCGTAGGCCGTGATGGAATAGACAAGGTTGCTTCTTCGTGGACCCTTCGTGGGTGGAGCCCTCCGTGGACTCGCGCAGCCGTTACCCTCCGTGGGTTGAAGTCTCCATCAACGTGGATGTACGATAGCACCACCTATCGGAACCACGACAAAAATCTCCGTGTCACCAAACTGCGTTTGATCTTCTCCACCTCCTTTTTACATGTGCAATTTACTTTCCGCTGCATATACTCTAGAATTGCATGTGTAGGGTGTTACTTGAATTGGTCTTAATTGTGAAACTGCCAAAAACATTGCATGATCTAAAGGCAGATTTTTTATATTGTCAAGTAGTCTAATCACCCCCCCCTCTAGACTTACTTTCGATCCTACAAGTGGTATCAGAGCTTTGGTCTCCATTGCCTTGGTTTCCATTGCATTGGACTCCATAAGCTTGGTTTCACAACCTAGGAGAGTATGGCGTCTAGTGAGGGTAATTATCGTAGAGGTCCTTACTTTGATGGTACAAATTTTGCTAGTTGGAAGCATAAAATGAAAATGCATATTCTTGGTCATAACCCAGCCGCATGGGGCATTATTTGTGTTGGCATGCAAGGTGATTTCTTTGAAGAAGGAAAAGTTCCGGATCGCGAAGCTACACCCGAAGAATTGAAGATGCTGCAAAACAATGCTCAAGCTTGTGACATTCTCTTCAATGCTTTGTGTCCCGAAGAGTTCAACAAAATCAGTCGTCTTGAGAATGCTAAGGAGATTTGGGATACTTTGGTTGAAATGCACGAAGGTACTGAATCTGTGAAGGAATCAAAGCTTGATATTATTCAAGGTCAACTTGACAAGTTCAAGATGAAGGATGGTGAAGGAGTCGCTGAAATGTACTCTAGGCTTGCTCTCATTACAAATGAGATTGCTGGCTTAGGAAGCGAAGAAATGACCGACCGATTCATCATTAAGAAGATTCTCAGAGCTTTGGATGGAAAGTATGACACTGTGTGCACTTTGATCCAAATGATGCCAAACTACAAGACTCTCAAGCCAACTGAAGTCATTGGAAGAATTGTTGCTCATGGAATGACACTTAAGGATAAGGAAGAGCTTCACAACAAGTCAAGTGGTGCTTACAAAGCTACAAGTGATGCTCCTACTACCTCAAGTGACAAGCTAATTTCCAATGAAGAGATAAGCCTAATGGTCAAGAACTTCAACAAGTTCTACAAGAACAGAGGCAAAGAAAGAAGCTCAAAGTCTAGATCATATGATGAAAAGAGATCTTCTAGTCGTGATCGAAACTGCTACAATTGTGGAAGACCCGGACACTTCTCAAATGAGTGTACGGCTCCCCACAAGAGAAGAGAAGAATCTCCAAGAAGAAGAGCAAGAGATGAGTCACCTCGGAGAGAGAGAAGGAGTAGAGATGATCGTTATGAACGAAGACCTTCTCGGAGAAGCAAGGATTCGGAGAGGAAAGACAAGTCATCAAGGAGCTACACAAGAAGAAGACATCAAGCTCATGTTGGTGAATGGGTCTCCGGCTCCGACTCTGACAATCAATCCGATGGAAGCTATCACTCCGACTCCGACTATAGTCAAGATGAAGGTGTTGCTGGACTTGCACTAGTATCCTCCAACTCCAACTCCTACGACTTATTTGATTCACCAAATGAGGGAATTGGAAGATGCTTCATGGCTAAAGGTCCCAAGGTAACACACCCTGAATTCATTGACTTTGATAGTGATGAGGATGACTTGCTTGGTGAAGATGAGCTCTTGCATGATAAATCTAGTGAGCTTAGTAATGATGAAAATGCTAGTAGTCTTTATAGTCGAGAAGAGTCGAATGACAATGCTATGAAGGAGATTGAGCGTCTAACTAAAGAACTAAACACTCTTAAGTTAGCTCATGAAACAACTCAAGAAGATCATAGAGAGCTCCTAAGATCTCATGAGAAGCTACGCTTCGAGAAGCTCACTCTAGAGCAAGAACATGAGTTTCTAAAAGCGATCAATGACGATCTTCGAAAGAAGAGTTCTTCATATCTTGCCAAACGACTTCTCTTGTCTAATTTCTTGCCACCTATTAAGACTAAGCATGACAAGCATAAGAAAAATTCTTCCTCTAGTAGTAACAATAACAACGTTAAATCAAATGTTGTTACTTCTAGTAGTTCTCTTGATTCCACTAACAATGTTTCAAGCCAAGTTACACTTGAGCAAGAAAATAGCTTATTGAAGGAAATCATAGAGAAAGGTGTCTACAAGAGTCTTGCCGGAAGCAAGAACTTTGAGGAGATTGTTCGCAAACAAGGAAGACACCGGAAGAATCAAGGGATTGGTTTTGAGCGAAAGTTCAACGCCGAAGGTGTTGAGTGGGAAGAAGGTCAATACCCTACTCCACAGTTTGTCTCACAAAAGGAGAAGTATGATCCTACTTCTTCCAATGTGGAACAAGCTCAAGATGACCTTCCACCACAAGACCACAAGCTAAAGGCCAAGGACAAGCTTCAAGAAGAAATTGATGCATTCATTGAAGCACCTCAAGCCATGGTCAAGTGGGTTCCCAAGGACACATCAAGTTCTACTTCGTCAAGCTCAACTACAACACCAAGGATTCCCATCAAGATGATGTGGATCCCAAAGAAGAAGAACTAGTAGGTTCTTGAGGGTGACTCCGCCAACAAACTTCACTCATATTCTTTTTTGGCAAGAACTTGTGCAATCAACTTCCACATCATGCACTTGTTCATGGAGTCACAAACCCTCTTGTTGGTAAGTCAAGGGACAAGGTAATCATTGCTTTCATGGACATCATCTTTTGTGTACTTCACTCTATGTCTATGGATATTCTTGTTTGTTCCTTGTGGGACTAACCCATGTAGGTATTGAAAGTGCCCTAATCCAAAGGATTGCTCCTAACTCATGATGATCTACATCAACATTGAGCATCCACATCCTCAACATCTACATGAAGTCTTCTACGACAACCCAAGGTTAGTTTGACCCTTTAAAAGGGGTTCTCACATCTAGGGGGAGCTTTGCTCTAAAAATTGGGCTAAAGCATCTCCAAGTGATGTGAACACATAAATGCTTTATGTAAAAGTGGTAACCCCACTTGTGCTTAAACGATGAGTATGACCTATGATGAAATGTTCTCATTTGGCTCCTAAGTCAATACACTCATATATAGATGACCTAGTCATCGACAACTTGTGTGCTAGTAGCTAGAGTGATTGGTTGTGCATGTTTGACACATGTTTCAGTTGCTATCTTATTGTGTGAGCATGTTGAATGCATGATTCTATTCATTCAAGGACATCCATTTGTGGTTTTGATTGTTTTGGTTTCTTTTTCTGGCCAAATGGATGGACAAGAATGCCTAAGCACCTTTCCCTAGCTATCTATGCTTTCTTGTCTCAAAACTCTATTCATGCTCATATCACAACTTTGAACAAGTCTTTTTCGGACAGTCCGAGTGAGGAGCACTCGGAACCACCGATTCGTCTAAGGCTGACTTCCAAAACCTTCTAAGTCCATTTCGGTCTGACCGGTTTCTCAATATCGGTCCAACCGAAACGCTTAGACTGATCTAGGTTTCATCTCGGTGAAACCGAGTTCAAACTCTCGGTCTGACCGATATGTGTAACTGCACAGCAGATATACATCTCGGTGACACCGAGTTTTTCAACTCGGTCCCACCGACAGCACGGGGTTATATATACCTGAGGGGCTGCGCGCGATTTCTTTCTTCAAACCGTTCGCCCCCAAGACCCCTGCTGCCGCCGCCTTGGTCTACGGATCGTCGCCTTCGTCGCCTGTGCGCCTTCGCCGCAGGTCTCCGCCGCCGTCAACGGTAATCATCTCCACCGTTGCCGCCGTAGAGGGACACCACCAAGTTAGGGTGTGTCCCGACCCCTTTTCGTGCTCCACTGCTGATTCTTGCATGATAGGCTGCCATGATTCAATCCATGTTTGATATGTTCCCCACACAATAGTTCAGATCGTCTAGTTTCGAGGAAAATTCTTAGGTTTAGGTTTCCACGGAATGCATCTCGGTGAAGCCGATTTTTGAAAATCGGAATGACCGATTTGGCCTCTGGCCATTGCACTGCATAGTTCGGTTTAACCGAGTTGTGCCAATCGGAACGACCGAAAAGAAGTTTCAGTGAAACCCTAAGTTTTCGGTAGGACCGAAACCCACTTCGGTCTGACCGAAAGTGGTGTGTAGGTTTCTGTTGAGCACTTCGGTTGCACCCAAACCTAAAATCGGTTTGACCGAAATACATTCTGTGAAAACTCAAAACTAAGTTTTTAACTCATTTTTTTTTGCAAAAACTTCTGCAGTTGTGATAACTCTTCCATTCTGCCTATACCTTATCTTTTCACAGGTCTTTCAGCCATGTCAGATGTCAGTGACAGCCAGAACAGGTCTGAATCACCGTTTGCTGAAATTCCAGAGGCAGATACAAGTCCTGCAAGCAGCTCTAGTGATGATGGTGAGAGGAGCACCCCTAGTGGTCTGCCTCCCGCAGCTACGAGAACCAGGAAGAAGAGAACTTCGGATGATGAGGACTCCGACTTTGTTGCTGAGGAAGTTACCTCCAAGCCCAAGAGGAATGTGGTTGCCAAAGAGCACCAAGGGCAGCAGCCAAGGAAAGGTACAAGCAAAGTGAAACAGTCTGCAGTTGCTAAGAAGCTCAACTTGGAAGAGCCTGCTCCAAGCAAGGTGAAGAAGACTTCCAAAAGGAAGAGGGTTGTTTATGCTGAACCTCAAGTTGATGCTGAAGAAGAAGAAGAAGAAGCACCCCAGCCTCCTCCTCAGAAAGCTAAGTTTATGGGTGATGCTATTCGGGCTCAAGCCTCCTCTAAGCCCAAGAAGCCTGCTCCTTCCAAAGCAGCTCCAGCCAAGCCCAAGAGAACAACCAGAAGCATTCCAGCTTCTGAGAAGAACAAAGGAGAGATGCCACCGTCTGAATTAGATGAAGAGCATGTGTTGCTCAAGCTCCGTCCCAAATTGCCACTCCACAATGATGCTCATCCTCAAGCTGAGGACATGAAGGCAAGGAAGGACAAAGGTCTCAGGCTATGGAGACAGTCTGATCCGTATGCCGTAAGGAGAAGGACTGCTGTGGACCCCAGATTCCACACCAGAGAGCAGCAGGATTTCTATGAGACCGTGCTAATGGATAAGAAGCCCATTGTTGCTGACACCAGGTATGTTGACTGGAAGTACATTGACAGTGAAGAGCACCGGGACTTCTTTCCCCATGTGCATGAGAGCTTTACTGCATGTGGAGTTGCTGACTTCGTGGGTCAAGAGCTGACAGCCTGGAATGACGAGATGATCATGCAGTTCTATGCCACTGCCCACTTCTACCCTGATGGCAAAATCACCTGGATGACTGAAGGTCAAAGGTTTTCTTCGACTGTTGAAGAATGGGCAGAACTTCTGAACGCTCCAGTGCAGAGAGAGGACGACATTGATGTCTATGGGATTCCTAAGAAGAGTCATGATTCCATGAAGAATATGTACAAGGAGATCCCAGCTGCTGATTTAGAGGGATGGAAGCTCGGCTCAGTGTATTATCTCCAGGCAGGTCTGACCACCACTAACACTATTCTGAGGCATACTTTGATGCCTAAGTCAGGTGACCACCGGATGATACGAGGCTATTCTATCAACATGCTGCACATTCTCGATGAGAAGGCACCTTTTAAGGTGATGGACTTGATGGTAGAAACCATTAAGAGGACTGCAGCTGACCAAAAGAGGTCATGTGGGTTTGCACCGCAGATACAGATGCTCATCAACGCCAAGTTTGGCACGGGCAAATTCATGTTGGATAGGAAGCACCTGCCACTGCAGCCAGAGCATGAGGACAACGTAGTTGTGATGGATGAAGAGGATCCCACCTCAGTTGAAGGGCAAGCCAAAATTGAAGCTGCGAAGAAAGCTAAAGCTGACAAAGAGGCAGCAGCTGCAGCAGCTAAGCCAAAGAGCTTTGGAGAACAAATTCTTGCAGCTACCCAAAGAATTGAACAACGCCTGGCCAGCATTGAGCAATCTCAGGAGAGCCTTGAGAGGATTGTCGAGGACAAGATCCACGCTCTGGACGTGAAGCTGACTGAGATTCAGGTGTCTGTCAACAAGCTTGAGGCAGACATGGAGGAGACTAGGCAGGAGAGAGCAGAGCTTATGCAGGATGATCTAGTCCAGGACTCTCATCGCCAGACTGCTCAGGTTCCCAGAGGATCCAGATCTGCAGCTATCCCAGTGACAGACTCCAGGGCTACCACTTCAGCACCAGCTACAGCTCCAGCAGTTCCTTCAGCTCCAGCATCCACTCCTCCACCGCAGACGTCAGCAGAGGTCTTCGCAGATGCAGCTATCTCTACACCGACATCTACCCAGACGGGAGCCGCCAGCAGAGCCCGCAGTGACGTTTAGCTCTATACCTTTTCGAACTTTTTGGTAACTTGTTGCCAAAGGGGGAGAAATTGTTATAGATCATAGGGCTTCGAGAGAGAGAGTGCTCTTTCGTCTTTTCGTTCTTTTGCCGGTTTTCCTTGAGATACATTGGTTTCTTTTGGTTCCAGTTACTTTATGTGTGCTTGCTACTACGTTTGATGCTACCTTATTGAGTGCTCAGTCATACTATGCCTTAATGTGTGCTTATTGCTTATCATATGCTATTTCTTATTGTATGGCTATTTACTCTTGTCTTGGTGATTGAGTGTATGTTACTCATTCTTATCATTTTGTGCGCTCCATCAAGATGTATGTGACATGGAAGAGTGACCCATAATCCTAATCGATTGTGCATTTGCATTCAAACGCAAATTTCAAATAATGCACAAATTTAGGGGGAGCTCTTGTTTATCACATACTTCTCAAAGCGACGATATTATTCTTTGATTATATCCTTTGTCGAAGCTTTGATCTATATGTTGTCATCAATTACCAAAAAGGGGGAGATTGAAAGTGCAACTAATCCCCGGGTGGTTTTGGTAATTAATAACAACATATATATCATTGAACTAATATTCTCTTGAGAATCATTTCAGAAAAGTTCGATGATATGGGTATGGAAATGTCTGAAGAAGTGGACCCCTCAAAATGCTAAGACAAGCATTGGCAAAAGCTCAAGACTCCATTTTTGGTTTAGTGATCAAAGATCACATTGAGTCCATAGGAAAAGCCAATACTATTAAAAGGGGATGAGGTTGTGTTAATGTTCTTGTTGCTCAAGTGCTTGGTGATCTAGCTCCCTCAACTATCAGCACTCTTCACTTTACAACACACTCATAAGTAATCTCGGACAAACCGATTCTGCAACTCAGTCCCACCGAGATGAACCACTTCAGTTATTTCCCCAAACCCTAACTTCTCGGTCCAACCGATTCTGAGTCTCGGTCTCACCGAAAATGTTCTGCCAACCTTCTGTAACCAAATGACAGCATTTCGGAATATCCGAGTTGTTGTTTTCGGTCACACCGAGATGGCAAACCCTAACCTTTGACTCACTTCGGACACACCGAGATGGTATTTTCGGTCCCACCGAAAATCCCAACGTTCACTATATTTGAACTTTCGGTCTGACCGAGTTTTCACATCGGTCTCACCGAGATGGCTCAATTATGTGTGTAACGGTTGGATTTTGTGTGGAGGCTATATATACCCCTCCACCCCCTCCTCATTCGTGAGGAGAGCCATCAGAAAGTACCACCACTTCTACCATACACTTTCTGAGAAGTGAACCACCTACCCTTGTGTTGAGATCAAGCCATTCCATTCCTACCATATGAAACTTGATCTCTAGCCTTCCCAAGTTGCTTTCCACTCAAATCTTTCTTCCACCACAGCCATATCAGTGAGGAGAGTTGAGTGTTGGGGAGATTATCACTTGAAGCACAAGAGCAAGGAGTTCATCATCATCAACACCGTCTATTACCTTTTGGGGGGTGGTGCCTCCTAGATTGGTTAGGTGTCGCTTGGGAGCCTCCGTCGTTGAGATGTGGAGTTGAACCAAGAAGTTTGTAAGGGCAAGGAGATCGCCTACTTCGTGAAGATCTACCCCGAGTAAGGCTAGTCCTCCGTGGGCGTAGGCCGTGATGGAATATACAAGGTTGCTTCTTCGTGGACCCTTCGTGGGTGGAGCCCTCCGTGGACTCGCGCAGCCGTTACCCTCCGTGGGTTGAAGTCTCCATCAACGTGGATGTACGATAGCACCACCTATCGGAACCACGACAAAAATCTCCGTGTCACCAAACTGCGTTTGATCTTCTCCACCTCCTTTTTACATGTGCAATTTACTTTCCGCTGCATATACTCTAGAATTGCATGTGTAGGGTGTTACTTGAATTGGTCTTAATTGTGAAACTGCCAAAAACATTGCATGATCTAAAGGCAGATTTTTTATATTGTCAAGTAGTCTAATCACCCCCCCTCTAGACTTACTTTCGATCCTACACGGAGGTCACCGCGGAGCCCACAACAGCGTCACCACCAGAGCCTTTGGTAGGCGAAGACCACCTTTTGTCAGGATAGCTTGTACTAGTTATCCCCCTTCAAACTTGGTTGTTGTGGGATCCCTTCCCGCTCAATATTTGGGAATTGGACCCGAGCCTCTATAAATAGGACTAGCCACCACCATAGGGCAGGGGATCCAGATGCGAGAAGACCCAGACCACCATCACATCCGCTAGCTCGCCAAGCACAAGAACACCTCTCCTAAGGGGGGCTGTTCTTCCCATGTACTAGTTCATCCTCAGCCTACAAGGCAATCCACCACACCACACTGGATTAGGGTATTACACCACATTTGTGGCCCGAACCAGTATAAACCCTTGTGTCTCTTGTTCTTCGGATTCGACGAGCTAGGCCTAGGAATCGGTGCGAGAGCAGACAAAGGCAGAAAGGAGAGATCTTCGTGCGCACCCCAATGTTCAAACCTCAAGGGTTTGCCGGAACCCACGATCCGACAATGGACTTGCCCCTACGACATGTACCTTTTTTGCATCTTTAGCTTACTCTATTGGAGGCGCCCCTCGAGCTGCATCATCCCCAGGCCGCATGGGTCTGTCCCTGTGGCATTTCACATCGCCTGGATTAGCTTGTTTCCTTTTATGGATTACCTTATGATCCTCACCTGCTCACTCACCACCTCTTTTGGCCTCCTTTGCTGTCGAACGGACTTCTGCTCATCCCGCAATGGGGGCTACACACGTTGGCACGACGCTTGTGCTCGTGTCCGTCCCTGCAACGCTGACAAATCTGAGAGATCGAGCTCTGACTCGCGGCCCGCCTGGTGCACGTCACCTCACCAGGTCCTCGGTGCCTTTGTCTTCCTGCGGAAAGATCAGTGGCCCAGCGGTAGGCGCGATTTTAAGTTGTGATGTTTCGTCAGACTAACCCGTAGGAACCTCAGGAGCCCGGCGACAAGCGGCCTTGCTGGTTTCTCCTTCTCATGTAATTCGCTTGCTCGTTAAAGGGGGGCCTCTGAGCATCGCGTCTCAGGGGCTCCTCCTACTCTCCAGCCCTCACCCCCTGGCCTTGACCACGGCATTGCGACCTGGCATACCAGTGGCGGCCGAGCTCCGCTCGAGGGTCGGGACCCGAGGACGCAGAGCACCAAGAAGAATGGGAGAAGGGCAGGCTGGCTCAGAGAGCTAAGGTCTATTCGTATGTCAAGGGGGACCTCTGAGCATCGCGTCTCAGGAGCCTAACTGGCCACGTAGCCCCTCACTCCCTGGTCTCGTCCTGGTGATCCGTACGAGCCAGCGGCGGCTGAGGTATGCGCGGGGTCAGGCCCTGCTGACAGATAACACCAAGGCCTAGTCCATCATTTCCTTCCCGAGGGTTGTTCGTACGTCAAGGGGGACCCCTGAGCATCGCGTCTCAGGGGCCTAACTGCCCACGTAGCCCCTCACTCCCTTGTCTCGTCCTGGCGATCCGGACGAGCCAGTGGTGGCTGAGCTATGCGCGGGGTCGGGCTCTACCGGCGCAGAACTCTAAGGCAAGCGGAAAGGAAATCAAGAAATCTCAGTCACGCTGCATCGGGAGCGAGCCAGCCGCACCGCGTGGAGAGTCACCTCAGGCCTTTCAAGATAAGTCATGCATCCAACCGGCATGCCGCCATCACTCAACAAGTTTGGTTTCTGTATTCATGCTTTGGCAATGCCGCTTCCCTTTTAGCCTCCGAAAGTTACTTGCACGCCAAGCGGGACCTCTTGAACATCATGCCTCAGGAGCTCTTATCGGACCCCGGGCCGCTCACCTCCTGGCTTTGACCACAGCATCGCGACCTGGCACACTACCGACGGCTGAAGCTTGCCTTGGGACTAGGACCTGCAGGCGTAGAGCACCAAGCTACTGAAAGGATAAAAAGGAGGGACAATGTCGAAGCAAGACTTCAAACATGGTTTCATAGCAAAAATAATAGACTCCGGAGCAAAAGCATTATAAGTTCTTTACACGCCCCCACGGGGTTGGCTTTGATTCCTCGCAGGGAGCAAAAGAAAGAGATTCCAGGAGACCCTAACTATGACTGTCACCGCCAACGCCATCGTCAACAGTGGGCCATGAGAGGTCATCTCCAGCCCCGATGAACTCACCATCGGCGACGAGCTTGTGCAGCTCTCGCGCTCCGGGCGCGGCGTGAGCTTGGAGGCGCGTAGCTATCATCGCTCGTCTCGGAGACTCGTCAGCCTCGGGAGAGCCGCTGGACTCCCAATGGCCATCGCTGCTACTAGGAGAGATGACGGCGGGACTGAGACCAGGCACGGCACCCGTCGCTATGCCTCCTAGGCGGCTCCCACCAAGGCAGCACTCCTGGTGGCTCCCTTCCTCATAGAAGACCTTGAAGAACAACGTGGAGGCGCCGTCAAACTCAAAGTGGACGACGGAGACTCCATCAGAGCAGCACACGCGGGCGACTTCGCCCCATCCTCGAGTCATGAAGACACTGGCCGGGGGGGGCGACCTCAACCCTCGCCTTTGAAGCTTGGTTGCGGCACCCAATGTGCTGCAACCATAGCTTGGCAGGCCCCCTCGCTGGCATTGGCTCGACGAAGAACCTCGGGAACCGAATCCAAGAGGGCAACGGCATTGCTATCCATACCACGAACTCGCGTGAGGACCATCGGCGTGAGTTCGGGGACCGGCAGCCCCAGCAGGACGACCTCGACCACGATGCAAGCAGCACGGAGCACAACCCCCTTGCCCCTCGGCATACAAGGGCAGCAGGTAGCCAGGTGGAGGTCGCTCGCACCAAGGCCTCGTCACCTCCCGCCTCCCGCCAGCATGGCGGGGGCGGCTGGACCTCTTCTTCGGCGGGAGCGCTTCTCGATCCTCACAGGGAGTCTTTCCTTTCTCAGCAGTAGAGAATCTCCTTATCGAAGACATGGGCATCACAGTAAGCAGACGCGACAAGGAGGAAGAAGAGGAGGAGCGCGATAAGAAGAAGGAGATGGGCAACGGGGGCTTCACCCCTTACCCATTTATAGCCTGGAGGAGGCCAACCGTCGGCCTCCACGATCTCACGTAATGATGTTTCTTTTCTGCATGCAGCGGGGTCTCGTCAAGTCGGGCAGTTGCCGAGGCAGCGTGGGGAAGTGGAGACGCCCACGTGCAATCAAGTCGCCACATGTCGACCAAGGCCGCGGGCATTTGGGGCCCGCGGTGCTTCGCCCTTGCCCCCTTTGGCTTCGTCTTGAAGCCAAGTCCAAGCGTGCCTTGGGCCCGGGGGCTACTGTCGGCATCTTGGGAACGGGGGTACCCAGGCTTGCCTGCCTACTGCCTGTGACGTGGCTCCATAAGCAGCCTGGTACGGCCCAACTTCAGCAACTGCAACTTAAGACCCTCGCGAGGGGCTGAGCCTGGCGAGGCGGGCGACAGCAAGACCTCCCTGGGGGCAGTCTATCTAGGTTGGCTCCCGAGGAGCGGAGATATCTATGCAAGGTGCACCTCGCGAGGTTCACGTGACGTGAGCCATGACGACCAAGGCCAGGCGAGCGCCAGTGGGCACAGTGTACCAGTTTCCTCTTTGGTGCTAAGAGGGCAAGTGCAGGCGCGGAGTCTCGAGGGATCAGACAAAGGTTTCCATATCGGTGCAATAAGACCAAGGACCGTCAGGGCGGCAGAATGGAGGTCATCGTGGAGCCTGGCGCGGCATCACCACCAGGGCCTTTGGCAGGCGAAGACTACTTTTTTCAGGATAACTTGTACTAGTTGTTCCCCTTCAAATTTGGCCGTTGTGGGATCCCTTCCTGTTGATATTTGGGAAGAGGACCAAGGCCACTATAAATAGGACCTAGCCACCACCATAGCGGGGATGGGATTCATTCCACCCAGACCATACCGCAAGCTCACCCAAGCCCAAGAACACCTCTCCACCGGAGGCTGTTCATCCCTTGTACTAGTTCATCCTCAGCCATACAAGGCAATCCACCACACACACTGGAGTAGGGTATTACACCACAGGGTGGCCCAAACCAGTATAATTCTCTGTGTCCCTTGTTCTTTGAGCACGGCGAGCTTGGCCGTGGAATCGTAGGGTGAGCGCGCTGGGGAGAGAGTGTCTTCGTGCACACCCCAGTGTTCGAACCTCTCAAGGGTTTGTGGAACCCGAAATCCGATAGTACGGGAGATAGATGTGAGCGACATCAAAGTCAATGAGCTCGGTGTGGTAGTTGTCGTGGGTGCCGAAGGTAACGGGGAGCCGGACCTGCCTGATTGGGGTGGTGGAGCCATCAGTCACTCCTGAGAAATGCCTGGTGGGTTGCAGCTGGTCATAAGGCACTTGGAGACGGTCAAACGTGTCAATAAAAAGAACATTGAGACCTGCACCGCCATCAATGAGGGTCTTGGTGACTTGGACGTTGGTGATGACGGGTGAGCAGAGCATTGGGAGAGCGCCGGCGGTTGCCGCGCACTTAAGCTGGTCAGCAGAGGAGAAGGTGATGGCGCACTTGGACCACTTGTGCGGTCGTGTGGCTTCTATCCTGGGAAGAGCTACGTTTACTTCTCGGGCAAATTGCTTGAAGAGGCGCTGCAGGCTGGAGCCTGCGCACCAACCAATATGCAAGCGATGGTGCGAGGCTCCTGGAAGCCCCCAACCCCTTTGTCTTGGTCGTTGTTCCTCCTTGGTGGTGGCAGTGGAGGGAGGCCGGCCCTGCCCTGAGGACAGTCCTCACGAGGCAGGTCCCTCCAGGCGCACTCGCGAGGCTGGTTCCTCCAGGCGCTCTCGCGAGGCTGATCGTGCCAGCGTTCCTCACGAGGCTGATCATGCCACTCTTGACGGGGGCAGCGGTCGTCCCATAGCCCCCCGGTCCGGCTTCCTCCACAGTCGTAGCCTCGGTCGGTGCGCTTAGGGCGTCAGCCGATGCACCCGTTTCGGATTGCCCTGAGCTCCTGGCAGTCGTTGGTGTTGTGGTTGTGCATGTTGTGGAAGGCGCAGAATGGGTGGCTGCTCTTGGATGACTCCGGGTGGTCGCGGCCACGCTTCATCTCTGGTTCGGCCGCGAGCACGGCCACCCCCTTGCGCTTCGCGTCTTTGTCCTTGGCCTTCTTTTCTTCTGGGTCAACGGCGGGGAGCTCGACAAGGGAAAGGCGCCCCTCCTCAGCTCTGGCGCACTTGGTCGCGAGGTTGTACAGCTCCAGGGCGGTGCACATATCTTCATGGATGGCGAGCTCCTCCTTCATCTTAACATCGCGGAAGCCATCGGAGAATGCCGAAATGATGGCTTCGTCTGTGACCTTGGGGATCTTGAGGCAGACGATGTTGAAGGGCTGGATGAACTTCTGCAGCGTTTCTCCTAGTTGTTGCTTGACGCGCCGCAGGTCACCTACAACTGGTGGGCAATTGTGGGTGCCCTGGAAATTGGTAATGAAACGCTCGTGCATCTCACCCCAGGAGGAGATCGATCCCACGGGCAGGTTCAGGAGCCACGAGCGCGCGCCATCCTTGTGAGCCATGGGGAACCAGATCGCCATGATCTTTTCGTCGCTGTTGGGCGCCTCGATGCTCAGCTTGTAGAGCTGCAGGAACTCAGTAGGGTCGGGGGTGCCGTCATAGCGTGGAGGCAGGTCGAGCTTGAACTTCCCGGGCCAGTTGACGTTGCGCAGCTCAGGAGTGAGGGCCTTGCAGCCCGCTGTCAACATCAGAGCCTGTCGCAGAGGCGGAGCTTGGTGTTGGTTCCCACGCACTGCTGCTGCAAGAGGCGCACGGTCTCGACGTGGCGGTGGAGGGAGCACGGGTGCTCCTCCTTGAGGCTGCTGGATCTCTTGGCAAGTTCCTTCTTCATGCACGGGCGCCCCGCGCGGTGGGACGCGCCGCGGGGACCCGTGCCTTGGATCGTGGACGATGCCTTGATGCGGAGGTGGTGGAGGCGCTTCATGGGCCACGTTGCCCGCAAGGGGTGGCGGGCGAGGTAGCGAGACAGATGGGGCAGGAGAGCCCCTAGCTGTGCTGACGAGCTCGGCGATGCAGCCGAGCCAGTCCTCGTAGAGGTCGTCGATGGGTCGGTAGCGCAGGAGCTCGCGCGCCATGAGCAGCGCAGCCTGTGCGTCCTCGGGTTCGCGACGGCCGTGGGACGACGAGCCAGCGGCGGTCGGCGACGGGGTTGTGATGCGTCCTTCCCGCCGCACCAAGGGATGCAGCGATGAGGCCTGCTGCTCATGCCGCGCCGGGCTGGTGGCTGCATTGGCGGCGGGCGATGTAGAACGACGAGGAGGTCTGCCAATGGGAGCTGTCTGAGCGACGCAGGCGGCGAGGGAGGCCCGTCGCTCAGCACGAGCACGGCAAGCGTCAGCCATGGAAGCAATGGAGCGGTGACCCGTCGACCAACAGAAGAGAGGCTTTGGCACACTCCTACCTGGCGCGCCAAATGTCGGATTTTAGGTTCCGCAAACCCTTGAGACGTTCGAACACTGGGGTGCACACAAAGAACACACTCTCCCCAGTGTGCTCACCCTGCGATTCCGCAGCCAAGCTCGCCGTGCTCAAAGAACAAGGGACACAGAGAATTATACTGGTTCAGGTCACCCTGTGGTGTAATACCCTACTCCAGTGTGTGTGGTGGATTGCCTTGTATGGTTGAGTATGAACTAGTACAAGGGATGACCAGCCTCCGGAGGAGAGGTGTTTTTGGGCTCGGGTGAGCTTGCGGTATGGTCTGGGTGGAATGAATCCCATCCCCTCTATGGTGGTGGCCAGGTCCTATTTATAGTGACCTTGGTCCTCTTCCCAAATATCGGCGGAAGGGGTCCCACAACGGCCAAATTTGAAGGGGGACAGCTAGTACAAGTTATCCTGACAAAAGTAGTCTTCACCTGCCAAAGGCTGTGGTGGTGATGCCGCGCCGGGCTCCACGATAACCTCCGTTCTACAGCCCTGATGGTCCTTGGTCTTGTTGCACCGATATGGAAACCTTTGCCTGATCCCTTGAGATTCCGCGCCTGCACGTGCCCCTTAGCACCAAAGGGGAAACTGGTACACTGCTGAAAGCACATTTGCTCTCCGGGTGGTTTTGGTAATTAATGACAACATACTTTGTGGTTGGACTAATGCTTTTATCAAGTATGTTTCAGGAAACCCAATCACTTTGGTATGGGAAGATGACTGAAGAAGTGGACCCCTCAAAATGCTAAGGCAAGCATTGGCAAAAGCTCAAGACTCCATTTTTGGTTTAGTGATCAAAGATCACATTGAGTCCATAGGAAAAGCCAATACTATTAAAAGGGGATGAGGTTGTGTTGATGATCTGGTTGCTCAAGTGCTTGGTGATCTAACTCCCTCAACTATCAGCACTATTCACTACTTAACACACACCCATAAGTAATCTCGGTCAAACCAACTCTGTCTCACCGAGATGAAGTTATCTCTACAAACCCTAACATCTCGGTCACACCGATTCTTTCAAATCAGTCCCACCGAGATGAACCACTTCAGCCATATTCCAAAACCCTAGAAAATCGGTCTTACCGAGTTTGAGATCGGTCACACCGAAACTGAACTGCCAACCTTCTGTAACCACTTCACATCATTTCGGAATTTCCGAGTTTGCATTATCGGTCTCACCGAATTGGGCAAGGTTCTGCCTTGACTCAAATCGGTCGCACCGATAATTCATTTTCGGTCAAACCGATTCTGGCATGTTCCTACTCTTTCTCAAATCGGTCCAACCGAGTTTTCTTTCTCGGTCTCACCGAAATCTCCAACGTTCATATCTGTAACACTTTCGGTCTCACCGAGATGGTATTTTCGGTCCCACCGAAAATCCCAACGTTCACTATATTTGAACTTTCGGTCTAACCGAGTTTTCACTTCGGTCTGACCGAGATTGGTCAAATGTGTGTGTAACGGTTGGATTTTGTGTGGAGGCTATATATACCCCTCCACCCCCTCCTCATTCGTGAAGAGAGCCATCAGAAAGTACCACCACTTCTACCACACACTTTCTGAGAAGTGAACCACCTACCCTTGTGTTGAGATCAAGCCATTCCATTCCTACCATATGAAACTTGATCTCTAGCCTTCCCAAGTTGCTTTCCACTCAAACCCTTCTTCCACCACAGCCATATCAGTGAGGAGAGTTGAGTGTTGGGGAGTTTATCACTTGAAGCACAAGAGCAAGGAGTTCATCACCATCAACACCGTCTATTACCTTTTGGGGGGTGGTGCCTCCTAGATTGGTTAGGTGTCGCTTGGGAGCCTCCGTCGTGATGTGGAGTTGAACCAAGAAGTTTGTAAGGGCAAGGAGATCGCCTACTTCGTGAAGATCTACCCCGAGTAAGGCTAGTCCTCCGTGGGCGTAGGCCGTGATGGAATAGACAAGGTTGCTTCTTCGTGGACCCTTCGTGGGTGGAGCCCTCCGTGGACTCGCGCAGCCGTTACCCTCCGTGGGTTGAAGTCTCCATCAACGTGGATGTACGATAGCACCACCTATCGGAACCACGACAAAAATCTCCGTGTCACCAAACTGCGTTTGATCTTCTCCATCTCCATTTACTATATATGCAATTTACTTTCCGCTGCCCATACTCTAGAATTGCATGTGTAGTGAGTTACTTGACTTGATCTTAGTTGCAAAACTGCCAAAATCTGTCCTTAATAAAAGACAGAAATTTTATCTTGTCAAGTAGTCTAATCACCCCCCCCTCTAGACCTACTTCTTCGATCCTACAATTGGTATCAGAGCTTTGGTCTCCATTGCTTTGGTTTACACACCATTGGAGGAAGATGGACGTGTCTACAGATGGGAGTGTTAGCCATAGAGTGCCTGTTCTTGATGGAAGGTTTTATAACTCTTGGAGGTCTGAAATGCTTAGTATCTTTAAAATGTACAATTTGTGCAAATATATTGAGACCCCATATGTGCCTCCATTTGATCCCTTGCACCCTACCATGGATGAAGAGCTTGATTTGCTTCGTAACCTTAGAACTGTGAATCTTATCATTAGAGGGTTACCTGATGACTTGCTTAATCTTGTTACAAATTTTGAGTGTGCCTATGCTATGTGGAAATTCTTGGAAGAACTTTATCCGGACTACTCTATGAGAGGTCTAGATGAAATTCTACACAAGACTATTGAATTTGATAGGTTGCACCCTAGTGATCCTAACTTTGATAAATGCTTCTTTGAGCTTCGTGATCTTATGAAAAAGAAGGGTGATCCCGGTCTTATCAATATTAGAGTTAGAAATGCTCTTGCATTGCATTCCGAAGATTATTATTCCATTGACCAAACTAATGCAAATACCTATCAAATTGACCTAGGTGTTGATGATGAACAATCTATGGGTCAATATGATGATGAGCATGAGCATGATGATGATTACTCTGATTCGGACACCGAGCTAGACAAAGTCATGAAG
Source organism: Secale cereale (assembly GCA_902687465.1). Taxonomy (NCBI): domain Eukaryota; kingdom Viridiplantae; phylum Streptophyta; class Magnoliopsida; order Poales; family Poaceae; genus Secale; species Secale cereale. The sequence goes on from LR738715.1 coordinate 633,003,817, forward strand.
AGTCTCAATCTCATGGCAAATATGAGAGACTACTTGTCTGGTGGAAAAGAGTGGATTCTTGATAGTGGATGCACCGATCACATGACCGGAAACAAAGACATGTTTCGAGAGCTTGCAAAAAATGATGGCCCACGCAAGTATGTGACTTTTGGAGACAACTCCAAGGGTAAGGTTCTTGGCCTTGGTAAGGTGGCCATATCTCATGATAGCTCTATTCAAAATGTCATGCTTGTAGAATCTCTTGGATACAATTTACTTTCCGTATCTAGATTAGCTGACTTTGGATTCAATGTGCTATTCACCAAAGTAGATTGCCAAGTCTTTCGTCGTGATAATCAAAACATGGCTTTTACTGGTATTCGTAGAGGTGATCTATACATTGTTGATTTCACTAAGAAAGCCCAACCTAGAGCTTGTTTCATTGCTAAATCCTCTAAAGGTTGGTTATGGCATAGAAGGCTAGGACATGTTGGTATGCGTAATCTAGACAAGCTGATCAAAGGTGATCATATTCTTGGTGTTAAAGATGTTCTCTTTGACAAAGATAGACTTTGTAGTGCTTGTCAAGCAGGAAAACAAGTTGGTGGAAGTCATCCCGTGAAAAACATCATGACCACTAGGAGACCGCTTGAGCTTCTCCACATGGATCTCTTCGGTCCCAATGCTTACAAAAGCCTTGGTGGTAACTCCTTTGGTCTAGTTATAGTTGATGATTATTCCAGATTTACGTGGGTATTTTTCCTTGATGATAAATCGCAGGTTCAGAGGATCTTCAAGACCTTTGCCAAAAAGGCCCAAAATCAATTTGAGGTGAAGATCAAGAAAGTTCGGAGTGACAATGGAACGGAGTTCAAGAACGCCAATGTAGACTCTTTTCTCGATGAGGAAGGAATTCTACATGAGTTCTCGGCTACGTACACGCCTCAACAAAATGGAGTTGTTGAGAGGAAGAACCGAACGCTCATAGAGATGGCAAGAACGATGCTTGATGAATACAAGACACCGAAACATTTTTGGGGAGAAGCGGTCGAGACAGCTTGTCATGCTATCAACAGGCTTTATCTTCATAAGCTCCTCGGCAAGACATCATACGAGCTTCTCACCGGCTTTCTTCTTGGTTATGGATCAAACTCCCACACCTACCGTGTCTACAATAATTTCACCCGAAAGGTTGAAGAGACGGTAGATGTGAAGTTTGATGAATCTAATGGCTCGCAAGTAGAGCAAATGCCTATTGATGTAGGAGACAAGGACCCATCGGAAGCAATCCAAGATTTATCTATTGGAAAGATCCGTCCCATGGAAGTGAAGGAGAGTACCTCATCTACATATGTGGAGCCACCTACCTCACGGCGAGATGAACCTCAAGGCAACATGGAGGCCTCCACAAGTGGAACTCACCAAGATGAGGAAATGCAACAAGAAGATCCACCACAACCTCCTTCTCCACCACCTCAAGACAACACCAACAACAATGAAGAAGAAGAAGAGGAAGATGAAGATGATGAGGAAGCTGAGCCACAACATCAACAAAAGCTATCCCGAGTCCGAGCAAGAGTCAAGAAAAATCATCCCGTGGAACAAATGATGAATGACATCAACTCCGGGAGAATTACTCGCTCTAAAACTCGCTTAGCTAACTTTTGTGAGCATTACTCATTTATCTCTAGTATTGAACCTATGAAGGTAGAAGAAGCACTTGATGACCCGGATTGGGTGAACGCTATGCACGAAGAACTACACAACTTCGAGAGGAACAAGGTGTGGACTTTGGTAGAGAAGCCCAACGATGATCAAAACATCATTGGAACCAAATGGGTGTTCCGGAACAAGCAAGATGAAGATGGACAAGTCATCCGCAACAAGGCTCGTCTCGTAGCTCAAGGTTACACACAAGTCGAAGGTATGGACTATGGTGAGACCTATGCCCCCGTTGCTAGACTTGAATCCATTCGCATTCTTCTTGCTTATGCCAATCACCATGATATTACTCTCTATCAAATGGACATCAAAAGTGCTTTCCTAAATGGTGAAATTGAGGAGGAAGTATTTGTGAAACAACCTCCCGGTTTTGTGAATCCCAAAAAGCCTAATCATGTTTACAAGTTGCACAAAGCTCTTTATGGTCTTAAACAAGCACCTAGAGCTTGGTACAAATGCTTAACTAGCTTTCTTCTTGCAAAAGGCTTTGAGATTGGAAAGATAGACTCAACGCTGTTCACAAAAAGGGTTAATGGTGAACTATTTGTGTGCCAAATATATGTTGATGATATTATCTTTGGTTCAACTAACCCTCATTTTAGCAAGAAGTTTGGACAGCTCATGTCAGAGAAGTATGAAATGTCCATGATGTGTGAACTCAAATTTTTCCTTGGGTTGCAAATCAAGCAATCTAAGGAGGGTACTTTTGTCTCACAAACAAAGTACACCAAGGATCTCTTCAAGAAGTTCAACATGCAAGAAAGCAAAGGTATGAGTACCCCCATGCCTACTAGTGGACACAATGACTTGACAAAAGATGGAGAACCCGTTGATCAAAAGGTTTACCGTTCTATGATTGGTTCTCTACTATATCTTTGTGCTTCTCGTCCTGACATAATGTTGAGTGTATGCATGTGTGCACGATATCAAGCAGCCCCTAAAGAATGTCATCTTAAAGCTGTTAAAAGGATAGTGAGATACTTGATACACACACCAAACTTTGGCATTTGGTATCCTAAGAGAGCTTCTTTCGATCTTATTGGCTATTCCGACTCGGACTATGCCGGTGACAAGGTTGATAGAAAGTCAACTTCGGGTACATGTCAATTCCTTGGTCGATCCCTTGTATCTTGGTCCTCCAAGAAACAAAATTCGGTATCTTTATCCACTGCCGAAGCAGAATATATTGCTGCTGGTTCGTGTTGTGCTCAATTGCTATGGATGACACAAACGCTTAAGGATTATGGGATACATGTGAGACGTGTTCCCTTGCTTTGTGACAATGAGAGTGCAATCAAGATTGGACACAATCCTGTGCAACATTCTCGAACAAAGCATATTGAAGTTCGTCACCACTTTATTCGTGATCATATTGCCAAGGGTGATATTAATCTTAAGCATGTTCGTACTGACAAACAACTTGCTGATATCTTTACAAAACCTCTTGATGAGAAAGTGTTTTGTCGCTTAAGGAGTGAATTGAACATCATTGATGCTTCAAACTTGGAGTGATAACTCCAATTGATGCATGCAAGGCTTGAGCTTACCTGACTAATCCTTGATATTTCTCTTATGATGACGATCATATGTCTTGGACACATTTGCCTCCTTGTATTGCATCTAACTCTTTGCAGGTACTTGGATGATCTACATTCCACAAGATTACCACACACTCAAATCATGAGTAATCTTGTCATTGACCAAGTATCTACCCCTTTGGGATGTTGAGTTCAAGGAACAAAATTCCACATATCCTTTTTGACATCTTATACATCTAGTGTTTCACTCTTGTCATCTTGGATATTCTTGAGTATTTCCTTGCTCGCCTAACCCATGTAGGAAGATGAACTACACAAGTAGAAAAGGCGCTCCAACTTCACATTCTATGAGCACCTACATCAAGTTCACCTACTTGAGCAAAGCATCAACAAGCCCAAGGTATGTTCTTCACATCTTTGAGGAGCTTTACTCAAAGCCATGAGTACAAGCAGCTTCATAAGATGTGATCACATCAAATGCTTAATCGAAAAATGGCAACCCCATTTTGAGCTTAAACGATGAGTATGACCTATGATCAAATGTCTTCATTTGACTCCTAAGTCAATATACTCAAACATAGGTGACTTTGTCGCCGACCTTTATCTAGATGAAGTACATATGCTTCTAGAGTTTTTCTGTTTTCTCTTATGTTCTCTCATTGAGTTTTCTTTAAAAAAAAAAAAAAAAAAAAAACTTCATCTAGAAATCTTTTTATTTCTTTTCTTATATTTCTTTGTGAATATCCTTCTGGAAATCTTTTTCTGGCTCTGATCAATTCCTTGAAAATCTTTTACAAATTCCTTGCAAATCTTTTGAAATACTCCTCGCAAAGTGATCTGAATTCTTTCTCTACTTTTAAGGGGGAGAGGACTCAAATTCAGACTCGATTTCTTAAATTTTAAAGAGGAGAGGACTCAAATTTGGACTCAAATTGTTTCTCTATGCATGTTCTTGTTTGTCCAGTTGTGATTCTTAAGGATCCCACTTCTTTCTTTCTTTCTTTCTTTCCATCCTTCCTGCCCTACCTAGTTTGCTGCCCTTTTCGGCACTTGATGTCAAAGGGGGAGAGAACTTAGGGGGAGAGGACTAGGGGGAGTAGGGGAGAAGAGAAGACTTAAGGGAAGAAGAAAAGCAATCTTATCTTAAGGGGGAGAGAATCACATCAAAGCTTTGTCGTATTTTACATTGGACATTACAATTGGCATCTTTCTTTTGATTTTGCTTTTTCCTTCACACCCCTTGTTCTTACAATTGGTATCTTTCTCACAATTGGTATCTCATGGAATCTTTTAGCTTAAGGGGAGAAGATTTAGAGGAATCTTCACAATTGATATCCTATGAAAAGCAAAATCTCTCAGAGTTCATTGAAAATCTTTTAGCTTCGGAGACATGTTTGCTGATTCAAGCCTGTGCTCAATATGAGACACTCTTTATACATGTCCTCCCTGGCTTGGTACTCTTGATGTTCTTGCAGTTGGTTGAAGGAATACTCTTGTGTTATCTAACCTTGTTTTCTCAAGTTTATCCCTTCAGGTACAAGTGCCAAGGAACCTCAAGGTAAGTATATGCATCTTGCAGAATGTGCATGATGGTGACTTGCTTGTAAATACTTGTTTGCAAGAAATCACCATGCACATATGCATTATCACTCACTTTCTCTTTTCTTCTGCTCTGATGCATATAGCCAAGCTGCATGTAGCACATCTTGCTTATCTCTCTTGTGTGCTTGTGGTAGTCCAAAACCATAATCTATGAAAATCTTGCACACTTGTAGGGGGAGCCTGTGTACTACATGCTTGTCAAAGCTTTCATGATAATCCTGTCTTTCTTTCAATAAGCTTTGATGTTTCGTTCAATATAATTTCAGTGTGTTGCCATCAATTACCAAAAAGGGGGAGATTGAAAGCACATTTGCTCTCCGGGTGGTTTTGGTAATTAATGACAACATACTTTGTGGTTGGACTAATGCTTTTATCAAGTATGTTTCAGGAAACCCAATCACTTTGGTATGGGAAGATGACTGAAGAAGTGGACCCCTCAAAATGCTAAGGCAAGCATTGGCAAAAGCTCAAGACTCCATTTTTGGTTTAGTGATCAAAGATCACATTGAGTCCATAGGAAAAGCCAATACTATTAAAAGGGGATGAGGTTGTGTTGATGATCTGGTTGCTCAAGTGCTTGGTGATCTAACTCCCTCAACTATCAGCACTATTCACTACTTAACACACACCCATAAGTAATCTCGGTCAAACCAACTCTGTCTCACCGAGATGAAGTTATCTCTACAAACCCTAACATCTCGGTCACACCGATTCTTTCAAATCAGTCCCACCGAGATGAACCACTTATGCCATTTTCCAAACCCTAGAAAAATCGGTCTTACCGAGTTTGAGATCGGTCACACCGAAACTGAACTGCCAACCTTCTGTAACCACTTCACATCTTTTCGGAATAACCGAGTTTGTATTATCGGTCTCACCGAAATGGACAAGCTTCTGTCTTGGATCAAATCGGTCTCACCGATAATTCATTTTCGGTCAAACCGATTCTGGCATGTTCCTACTCTTTCTCAAATCGGTCCAACCGAGTTTTCTTTCTCGGTCTCACCGAAATCTCCAACGTTCATATCAGATACACTTTCGGTCTCACCGAGATGGTATTTTCGGTCCCACCGAAAATCCCAACGTTCACTATATTTGAACTTTCGGTCTAACCGAGTTTTCACTTCGGTCTGACCGAGATTGGTCAAATGTGTGTGTAACGGTTGGATTTTGTGTGGAGGCTATATATACCCCTCCACCCCCTCCTCATTCGTGAGGAGAGCCATCAGAAAGTCTACCATTCCTACCATACACTTTCTGAGAAGTGAACCACCTACCCTTGTGTTGAGATCAAGCCATTCCATTCCTACCATATGAAACTTGATCTCTAGCCTTCCCAAGTTGCTTTCCACTCAAATCTTTCTTCCACCACAGCCATATCAGTGAGGAGAGTTGAGTGTTGGGGAGTTTATCACTTGAAGCACAAGAGCAAGGAGTTCATCACCATCAACACCGTCTATTACCTTTTGGGGGGTGGTGCCTCCTAGATTGGTTAGGTGTCGCTTGGAAGCCTCCGTCGTGATGTGGAGTTGAACCAAGAAGTTTGTAAGGGCAAGGAGATCGCCTACTTCGTGAAGATCTACCCCGAGTAAGGCTAGTCCTCCGTGGGCGTAGGCCGTGATGGAATAGACAAGGTTGCTTCTTCGTGGACCCTTCGTGGGTGGAGCCCTCCGTGGACTCGCGCAGCCGTTACCCTCCGTGGGTTGAAGTCTCCATCAACGTGGATGTACGATAGCACCACCTATCGGAACCACGACAAAAATCTCCGTGTCACCAAACTGCGTTTGATCTTCTCCACTTCCATTTACTATATATGCAATTTACTTTCCGCTGCCCATACTCTAGAATTGCATGTGTAGTATGTTACTTGACTTGATCTTCATTGCAAAACTGCCAAAATCTGTCCTTGATAAAAGACAGAAATTTTATCTTGTCAAGTAGTCTAATCACCCCCCCTCTAGACCTACTTCTTCGATCCTACAACTGCGCCCGCTGACGCATGCCTGGCCTTGGTTGTCATGGCCCACGTCACATGAACCTCGCGAAGTTCACCTTGCATAGACATCTCAGCTCCTCGGGAGCCAGCCTAGATAGACTGCCCCCAGGGAGGTCTTGTTGTCACCCGCCTCGCAAGGGTCTTGAGTTGTGGTAGCTGAAGCTGGGTCGTACTAGGCCGCTGATGGTGCCACATCACGAGCCACAGGCAGGCAAGCCTGGGTACCCCCGTTGCCAGGATGCCGACACTCGTGTCTACACGTGGTATGTTATATCCAGGACTATGTTTGCTGACGGCACATGCAAGAATGCTCCATGGATGTGGCTGAAGGCGTTGACCCTCTTCGATAGCAAATGGAGTTGGGGTTCAACGACACTGGCTTACTTATATAAACAAGTATGCAGTTGTTTCTTTTCACTTCATTGGTACATTATCAATGCGAATTTCATGTTAATTCAACCATGTTTTATTTTATGTGCAGTTGGATGATGCCTATTGTACGACCATGAAGGACGGAGGTATTGCTGGTTGTATGCTCGTACTAGCTGTGTGGAGCTGGGAGCGATTGTCGGTTGGACGACCAAAGACACTGAACTATGAGGCTTGGGACGACAAATACGACCCACTACAGTACCTCACTTGGTCTTACAAGTGGGATGTGTTACCAGAGATGACGGATGATCCCTCGCTCATGTACAAGCAGTACACGAGCGAGTTGGACACAATTAAGGCTGAGCAAGTGAGTTGACGTTGCATCAGTCATTCTCAAGCTATTATCGTAACTCGACATCAATGTTGCCTTGTTCTATGCTATGTTGCAAGTGGAATGGGGGCCGTATGGAAAAGGGGATAGATTTGGTAAACCTCAAGAATTCGTGTTGAATCTGATGTGCCTTAGGGATAGGGATCTTTGGCTTATGCGGTGCCCACTCATATGTAACTGGGCGGTTGAGCTTCACATGCCACATAGGGTGTTTCACCAGTTTGGTTTGTTCCAGGCGCACCCGCCAGAGTGGGAGGACACGGACAAGTTGCTACATGGGTAAGAGAGAATGAAATTTGTGCACTTAGCAAATTATCGGCGGTTTCGATGGTGCTAATATTTTTTTCTAACATGCAGGTTGGATAGGAGAAAGCAGCGCAATATCAAGGACTGGGCCAAGCACCACTGGATGTATGTCATGTTTGCGCTTAGTGTGGAGTGTGCTAAGGCTTTAAAACGACAACAACTTCGTGAGCACTACCCGACCGTGTTCAACATCTACCTCACATGGTTTCTTGCAAATACCCGTGCAGAGATATGCAAGCCAGCTTATAAAGAGGATATTTTGGATGATCCCACCGTCTTTGATGACCTAACCCAACACGAGTACAACAAACTTGTTAGGGACGGTTGATGGCGTTTTGGAAACATGGGTACCCAGACTTGCATGCCTGCGGCCCGGCGTGTGGCTCATCCAGCGGCCTGGACGGCCCATCTTCATCAGCAAATCACTCAAGACCCTCGCGAGGGGCCAAGCCTCTCGCGCTGCTCTGCCTCCTCTAGCTCCATCCTGAGGGCAGCAGTTCTCCCATCAGCTTCCGCCCGCAGGAGATCCAACTTTAGGCCATACTACTTGGCAAAATCTGTGCTGGCCTTGGCCACCCTCTGGTCGATCTCCTCCTGAACCTTGGCCTCACGAGAAGAGACAACATCCTCGGCCAGGGTCACGTGGCGCTCCCTCGTCTCCAGCTGCTCGAGCTCAAAGCTGCGCTCCGTGGCCTCCAGCACCAACGCTTCCTCACGCCTCAAGATCTCCTCCTCTTCGGAAGGCATCCCTTTCATCGACGCCAAGGTGGTCCTACGCGCCTCAGCTCGCTGTTCCAGGCAGGCGTTCAGGGCATGAATCTCCTGCCTACGCTTCTCTGCAACCTCACGATGATGGTCAGCCTCCCTGGCCTCCTCCAGGGCTCGGGCGCTGGCCTCAAGCGAGGCTGCAAGGGACGCCTCGACCTCCTTCAGTTGATGCCATTCGTCCATCAGCCAGAGGCCCTCGGTCTCAAGACGGCCATCAACATCCACAAGCTCTTCCCCAAGTCGATTCAGCGCACTCATCGCCTCCTGAAGAAGCTCATGACGGACAGCGCCCCGCTTGCGCGCGAACTCGAACGCGCGACCGGGGTCATCCCTAGCACTGGAGGTCGCTAAAAAAGCTCGAGGAAGCTCGTCTCCTCCTGGCGGGGGGTCCGAGGTTGCCTCCGCCCCAGTCGTCTTTCGGGCCCCAGCCGGGACCCGGAGGGGCGGAGGCTCGTTGCTCGAAGAAAAGGCCAGGGCCGAGGTGACCCAGCTACGGTCAACAACCAAGGGAGGAGCCCTTGGCACGCCTTCCTCACCCCATACAGGACCGCGAAGGAGGAACGGCAAGAACGCGGGGTCGAGGCGCCAGGCCGGCGTATCCGCCCCCCTGGCCGACCTCACGCCAAGGGTGGCACATCGGCTGAGGGCACTCGGGATTGGCGGAGAACTCGCGGCAGCAGGGGGCTGCTTCTCAGGAGATTTCGTCGCCTTAGCAGAAGGGGCCATGAGGAACCACAATCAGGAGGGAAAGCACCACTCAAAGAATTACAAAGATAAGGTACTCACTCATCTATGGCAATGTACTTCCTCTGCTTCAATGGTCGGAAGGCATCACCACAGCAGCCTGGAGCTCCCTCCCTCTTGCGGAGTGCGTCGAAGTTCGGCCGGAGCCGGCCAAAGCCCTGGATGCGGTCACCAGCGCCGGGCACGACCGGAGCGGCTCCTCAGGAGGCGCCCTCAGGAACGCTAGGCCGTGCGGGGCCCCCGGCCCCCGCCTAAGGACAACCCGCGGGGGCCTCTGGGACTTTGGCCTCAGGAGCACCTGGCTGCACCGACCCCTCAGTCGTTCCCTCTGGGCGGCTCTCCTGAGCCCCAGGAGACGCCAACGCCAAAGCAGCCGCCCCACCAGCACTCGGCGGCAATCCCCCCCCCCCTTCTGGGGCGAGCACCGCACCGGCAGCACGCAGGGGAGCCACGTAGGTAGGGCTCTCGCAAGGCCCCACAAGGCCGACTGGACGAAAACCCCATTCATCGAAGGATGGCATCTGGTTCACGAACTCCACCTTGTTCGAGCAGCAGTACAGAAGAAAACCTTCCTCCGGCAAGCTGGCTGGCTCTGGGTCGCCCATTAGGAGCACGAGCACCGTGCGCCGTACCTCGCAAGTAAGAGCAGGCGCTTGAAGCCTCATGCGGTCCCCGTAGCCGGAGAAGGTCCACATCGGCCGAGAGTGCCACTGAAGTGGAGCGATGCGGCACTGGATGTACTCCTTCACCACCATGGGCGCCGTCACCCCAAGCTTCTTCAAACTGGCCAACCGGCGCCAAACGTGGGTTAGCCACTGGTCGGCGAGCTTCTCGTGTTTCCAGGCGGAGCTCGGAGCAGCCGGAATCCGCGGGAGGAGCAGTAGGGGCTACACACACCAACATCCACAAACACCCACCGCTTCCTAAAACCTCCAACGACCGGTGAGAGGTCGAAATCGATCCCTGAGCCGGTCCTCGGCGCGATGGCCTAAAAGGATACACACCCTAAGCACTGGAGTGCATTTGTTAGGTCAGCGAGAAGAAGTGGCAGAGCAAGGCCACGGAGGGGGCAATACCCACCATGGCTTCGCAGACGAAGGTGAAAACAGCGAGGAGGACGATGGATTGGGGAACGAGGTGCAGCGCGTTGATCTGGTAATGCGAGAGCACCGCATTGAAGAAATCAGAGAAGGGAGGAATCAGGCCTGCCCAAAGAGCGTGAAGGTGGAGGGGGACCTTGGTGGCCATCCTGTCAATTTTGGCGCGGGAAGCGGGCCAAGCCACCGTCGCCCCCCATTCATTGGAATCGGCGGCGAGCACCGGGCGCACCTTGTCCATCATCTCTTGGTTGAGCACCACCGACCGCTCAGTGGTGGGCCCGAAGGCCGGCGGCGAGGGGGCGAGGTACAAGACTCCTTCTCCCCTTCCTTCGCTCGGCTGGATACCATGGTGGCGGAAGGAGTTGGTGTCGAATCGAGCTAGGAGGAGGGATCAAGAAGACGAAGAAGCCGTCGGGCGAGCTGCCGGTGAAGGAGGCGGAGTTGTGTAAGCAACGGTGGCCGCCTAGCCTGGCAGAAATCGAGGCTACATGGGGAAGTGGAGATGCACACATCATGTCAATCACCACGCGTCAATCAAGGCCGCAGGCTTTTTGGGGCCCACGGCGCTCCGCCCTTGACTTTTGGATTCGCCGCAAAGCCAAGTCCGAGCGCGCCTTGGGCCCGGGGGCCACTGCCGGAGTTCTGGGAACGGGGGTACCCAGACTTGCCTGCCTGCAGCCCAGAGCATGGCTCATCCAACATCCTGGTACGGCCCATCTTCATCAGCAAATCACTCAAGACCCTCGTGAGGGGCCAAGCCTCACGAGGCGGACGACGCAAGACCTCCCCTAGGGCGGCCTCACTAGGCCGGCTCCCGAGGAGTGGAGATATCAAGGCAAGGGGCACCTCACGAGGTTCTCGTGACGTGAGCCATGAGGACCAAGGCCAGGCAGGTGCCAGCGGGTGCAGGATGCTAGTTTCCTATTTGGTGCTAAAGGGGCAAGCGTAGGCGAGGAGTCCCGAGGCATCAGGCAAAGGTTTCCATATCGGTGCAAAGAGACCAAGACCAGAAGGACGGCAGGACGAAGGTCACCACGGAGCCTACCACGACGTCACAGCCAGTGCCTTTGGCAAGCGAAGACCACCTTTTGTCAGGATAGCTTGTACTAGTTGTCCCCCTTCAAACTTGGCCGATGTGGGATCCCTTCCCGCTCAATATTTGGGAAGAGGACCCGGGCCTCTATAAATAGGGCCAGCAACCTCCATTTAGGGCATCGGGTCTGGATCTCAGCTAGAGGATCATTCAGACCACCCTTACACTGTAACATCCCAATTTTTAATTTGGAATGTTATACATAGATCATATTGCATTGCATGCTATTTGCATTTTTTTTGTTCGTGGCGTTCCTCGAAATTCTAAGAAACTCAAGGACCTTCAGAGAGAGTTGGGAATTCTACCGTTTTCGTATTTGAGTTTACTCGAATACTGGTACGAGGACACTGTTGGTTTTAATTATTTTTCTCTCCTAAAAATATTTCAAAAAACAATATATGAGCGGAGATAATATGACTTCTCCAAAATAACAGAAATATTGGAGGAAAAATGTTAAAATCACTTTTGGTATTTTTCTGGATTTATTTGCGATTTTATTTGCATAGGAAAAATGCGCGTTTTAAAAAATTGGATTTAGGTCCGGGAAAAATGTTCACTTTGTCGTAGATATTATTAGAGGACGGTGAAAATTTATTTCGGGATTTTTGGAGTCCATTTAGTATTTCTTTCGTTAGTTTTGCTACGTCAGGATTCTTTTAAAAAAAAGGCAAACCGACCCCGGGCCGTATTAGGCCAGGACTCTGGCCTTTATAAGCGCCAGCAGCCGGCCCGCAACAGCCCAGCCGCCCCGCCAACCCTAGCCCGTAGCGCCGCCCGCCCGCGCCGCCGCCGTCGCCGCTGCCGCACCGCGCCGCCGCCGCCCGCCCTCGCAGCCGCCGCGCCGCCTTCCCGCCGCCCCGCCGCCGTCCCGCGCAGGAGCGCCTGACTTCCGCCGCCGCCGTAGGTTTTTCTCCACAAGCCGATCGTTTTTTTTAGGAAAACCCCAGATCTGTTTTTTTAAGGTTTAGATCGGTTTTCTTCGGTTTAGCTATTTAGCGGACGTTCGTCCGTACGTTCATTTTAACGAACGCTGTTTGTCCGTTAGCCGCAGACAGCGAATGTTCGTTCGTTAGCTTGTTCGTCAGTTTTCTTTTTCGGGGTTTTTATCCGCGATTATTTTGATCGCGATTTCTGCCCTGATCTTGTTTTTCGTTTTTCTTTTCGCTCGAGAGTCGGAATCAGGTGATTCAAAATCCCAGAACTTCGTCTCGACGCCCTCTTTCTGTTTAACCAACTTGAACAAAGTTTTGGCTACTGTGAAATTTGACTTTAGATCAATTAGTAACCGGAGCTCGTTTCATTCGCAATTTGAGTTTCATTGCTTCTTTCGATTTGATTCTTTTTGCAAACCGGAGTTCTTAAGTTGAACTTTCTGGTTAGATCTTATTCTTTTGGAGTTTTGTTTGTGCATCATTGCTTGTTTGCTTATGTATGCTATTGTTTGCTTGCGATAGAATACCCGGACTATGAAGCGTGCTACTACGAGTCTCTAGGTTTTGCGAATCGTCAGCAAGGCAAGTAACACTTTGATCATACCTTTTATTACCCAGTTTTTATGCATTAGACCAAACCCTCACACATTGCATGAGTAGGATCTCTTAACTTGTGGGACTGGGAAGTAGATTGAGGTAGAACCGATTACCTGCATTATTTTCAAACCCTTGGGAGTTACTTCTACGTTTTCTTAGGTTGCTATGCTATGCTCGTAGACGTGGTTTGGGTTTGAGTGAAATCCATGACAGATGTGAGTTGTTATTAAGGATTCAACTTAAGGTTGCTACTTGAATACACATCTGGGTGGATTAGTTGCAGGGCACCTGGAGAATCCAGTGTTGTCCTAGGAAATCCCGGGGTTCCGTGTGATTTTTCCTATGGAATGCCACCCAGGCTCAAAGGGATCATAAAACTATTCATGCTAGAAACTTCCGTGTGCAGCCACGTGCCAATATGGGCTCTAGAATAGTTGAATAAGTTGTGGGAAACCTTTCCGTGATGGGCTAGCAGATGTAGAGGGATTGTAGGTGTACCGGCCTATCTATCCGGTTAAGGGGACCTCTTCGGAAAGACTGTGTCTCGATCATCCATTTCTCAAACACGATGCAGTGCGAGAAACCAAACGGAGGCGATCGAGTCTTGTGGGAAAAGTGCACAAACCTCTGCAGAGTGTACAAAATGATCATGATTAGCCGCATCCCCAGTTATGAACAATCTTGAGTATCTGGTACTTGAATTATTGGTTGATCTCATCACTCTATAACTTAATTTGTTGGGTTAATGATAACTTTAATTTGGGATTGAGTTGGAGGTACCTTCTCACCGATTTTCAACAAACATGATAGTTAAAATAAAATTTATTCCTTTGTTGTAGGGAAAAATTGGCTTTACGCAAAAACTTTAACCTTAGAGCCTCCACCAGCCAAATATGCATATAGTATAGCCTTTATTCTATTACTTGCATCTTCTGTGTTATCTTGCCAGCATATTCCATGTGCTGACCCATTTTCGGGCTGCAACATATTACGTTGCAGACTTTTCAGACGAGGAATAAGACGTTCTAGGTCATTTGTCATGCACTCAGCTATGCCGTTGGAGTTGATGGACTCACTTATCTTCCAAACCTTCCGCTGTTATTTTGTTAGATGGCCTTAAGCCATATACTTTTGTAATAAGTTCTCATTGGAGACATTCGATGTAATAAGTGTGTGATTGCCACTCTGTTATAAATCCTTCAAGTACTGTGTGTGTCAGCATTACCGATCCAGGGATGACACATAACACAGAGACTTCGGTCCATTCGGATCGTGGTCGCTACAAAGATGGTATCAGAGAACACGCTGAATGTAGGACACAACCACTAAGGCAGACCCTAGATCACTCTTCTCTACTCATTTCTGACTTCTCTCCATTTTCTACTTCTTTAGGATGGTGGACCCAAGGAACAAGTTCACTCAACCGGATGAAGACACACCTTTTGGACGACACTTGAAGGAAGTTACTAGGTACCTGAACATAGGAATACCAAGCTTTACCGGAACCTACACCGCCAATTTACCAGAAGAGGAGTGATGGAGCATTCAAGTTCGAATTCTCAGAAGAACCTTCGCACCATCCACCGAGCCAATAGAGTTTTCTTTTGATGCACCAACCTGGAGCCTAGGAAAGAGCATGGCCGCCCACATCACAATGGGAATGGAGCAAGTAGTAACTAGAGCCGCCCTACACCGTCCACACCCGCTAAGAAGGATTTCAGCCATATCACATGTTTCAAGTGCGGGAAGAATGGACATTATGCCACGGACTGCCCTGAAGCTAAGAATGGGAACGGTAATGGAAGCGCCGGGAAGAAGCCCAACTCGTTCAACAAAGGACAAGTGAACCACGTGACTGTGGAGGAGGTAGAAGAGCAACCAGATGTTGTTGTCGGTAAGTTTTTGGTTAAGACATTTACCGCAATAGTTCTTTTTTATGCTGGTGCATCGCATTCATACATTTCAAGGGGATTCGTAAATAGACATAGGATGTCCACCCGAGTTCTTAAGACCCCCATGTTAGTAAGTTCACCAAGAGCAGAGTATATGGCACTCCAAGGATGTTTTCAGATGCCATTGATCATAGGACGCCACACTTTCCCCTCCGACCTAATAGTTTTGGAGTCACAAGGATTGGATGTGATATTAGGTATGGATTGGCTATCGAAGTATGGAGGTAACATCGATTGTGCCAGCAAGTCTATTTTGCTCACCACCCCGGAGGGAAAAAGGATTAAGTATGTATCTCGGCATTCGCCTATAAGGACACAAGTACATTCTCTCATGGGAGTTATTCAGGAGGAAGTGCCAGTAGTAAAGGATTATCCGGATGTGTTTCCAGAGGAGTTACCTGGCATGCCACCGGATAGAGATATCGAGTTCTTAATAGAGTTGTTTCCTGGCACCAGACCAATATCTAAGAGACCGTATCGGATGCCAGCGAATGATCTGGAGGAGATCAAGAAGCAGATTAAGGAGTTATTGGAGAAAGGTTTTATTCGCCGAAGTTCATCACCTTGGGGAGCCCCAGTGCTTTTGGTCGAGAAGAAGGATGGATCATTAAGAATGGTCGTTGATTATCGTGCGCTGAATGAAGTGACTATTAAGAATAAGTACCCGCTGCCGATGATCAATGATTTGTTCGACCAACTCCAGGGAGCGAAAGTATTCTCCAAGAGAGATCTACGATCTGGATACCACCAATTGAAGATTCGAGAGAAGGATATACCTAAGACAGCCTTCCCCACAAGGTACGGGCGATATGAGTATACGGTCAAGTCATTTGGATTGACTAACGCCCCTGCCTATTTCATGAGTATGATGAACAAGGTGTTCATGGAGTTTTTGGATAAGTTCGTCGTGGTATTCATAGATGATATTCTGGTGTACTCAAAGGATGAAGAAGAACATGCAGAGCATTTGCGTTTGGTATTGGAGAAGCTCAGAGAACATCAGTTGTATGCCAAGTTTAGCAAATGTAAGTTTTGGTTGAAGGAAGTTGGATTCCTAGGGCATGTTATATCGGGGGAAGGTATAGCAGTAGACCCCGTCAAAGTGCAGGCAGTCACTGAGTGGTTGTCACCCACTTCAGTTGGAGAGATCCGCAGTTTTCTTGGTCTCGCGGGGTACTACCGGAGATTCATAGAAAATTTCTCCAAGATTGCAAAGCCAATGACGACATTGTTGAAGAAGGAGACAAAGTTCGATTGGACTGAAGAGTGTGAAGAAAGTTTCCAGGAGTTGAAGAAATGGTTGACGACAGCCCCAGTGTTGATATTGCCAGATATACGCAAGGGGTTTCCAAGTGTACTGCAACGCTTCACGCTTAGGACTTGGAGGAGTACTTATGCAGGATGGAAGAGTTGTTTCCTATGCATCCCGTCAACTGCGACCGCACGAGTTGAATTACGCGACGCACAATCTGGAGTTAGCAACTCTAGTGCACGCACTGAAAACCTGGAGACATTTCCTTATTGGAAATCATTTTGATGTGTACACGGATCACAAGAGTTTGAAGTACATTTTCACACAGAAGGAGCTGAACCTTAGACAAAGGAGATGGTTGGAGCTTATAAAGGATTATGATATGAAGCTGCACTATCACCCAGGAAAGGCTAATGTCGTAGCAGACGCTTTGAGCCAGAAGGGTTATGCAAATACCCTAATAAAAGGGGGATTGCCACAGGAGTTAGCAGAACATCTCAGGGAACTTCGTTTGGAGATAGTTCCTAGAGGTTTCGTTGCAACGTTGGAGGTTCAGTCGACATTACTGGGAAAGATACGCGAAGCCCAGAAGGATGATAAGGAAATTGCCGAGATAAGGAAAAGGATGAGTGAAGGAAAAGCCAAGGGATTTCGTGAGGACGAACAGGACACCTTGTGGTTTGAGGATCGAATCTATGTGCCCAACGACCCGAAGATCAGGAATTTGATACTGCAGGAACCACATGATTCGCCATACTCGATACACCCCGGAAACACTAAGATGTGTTTGGATTTGAAGGAACGTTTCTCGTGGACGGGAATGAAGAAGGATATTGCCGAGTATGTAGCCGTACGTGATGTATGCCAGAGAGTAAAGGCAGAACATCAGAAGCCAGCGGGATTGCTACAACCTATGCCGATACCCGAATGGAAGTGGGAGAAGCTTGGCATGGATTTTATCACCGGATTGCCCAGGACCAAAGCAGGATATGACTCAATCTGGGTAGTGGTAGATCGATTGACGATGGTAGCCCATTTTATCCCCGTGAAAACCACATATACCAGTGCGAAGTTGGCCAAGATATACATGACCAGGATAGTATGTCTGCACGGAGTTCCGAGGACCATTGTATCAGATAGAGGAACACAATTCACCTCAAAGTTTTGGCATCAGCTACACCAAACTTTGGGAACGAAGTTGGAATTCAGCACAGCGTTTCTTCGGCAGACAGATGGACAGACCGAGAGAGTCAACCAGATCCTGGAGGACATGTTGAGAGCATGTGCGTTAGATTATGGATCTAGTTGGGATGATAATTTGCCCTATGCGGAATTCTCGTACAACAACAGTTACCAGGCCAGTTTGAAGACGGCACCATTCGAGGCATTGTATGGAAGGAGATGCCGAACACCGTTAATGTGGGATGAAGTTAGAGACCGACAGCTGTTTGGAGCAGACTTGATCAAAGAGTCTGAGGAGAAGGTGAAGTTGATTCGAGATAGATTGAAGGTAGCTTAGTCCAGACAGAAGAGTTATGCAGACTCGAAGCGCAAGGAGATAGCCTATGAGATCGGAGACAGAGCGTACTTAAGAGTATCGCCTCTACGAGGAGTTAAACGTTTCGGAGTTAAAGGAAAGCTAGCCCCGAGATTTGTGGGACCTTCCCGTGTTTTGGAACGCATGGGAGAGGTTGCCTATAAGTTGGAATTGCCCGAAGGACTGTCAGGAGTGCACGACGTGTTTCACGTTTCGCAGCTTAAGAAGTGCCATGCAGAGATGGCCGATATACCGCTTAGAGACACAGTACCCCTAGTAGCAATTCAGTTGGACAGTGATCTGACCTACGAGGAGAAGCCTGTTAAGATTCTCGAATTTTCGAGCAGAGTCACCCGCGGTAAGGTTATTAAGTTTTGGAAAGTTCAGTGGAGTCACCACACCGAGGAAGAAGCCACCTGGGAACGAGAAGATGATCTACGCAAGGACCACCCACACCTGTTCTCTAGCCAAGTCGAATCTCGAGGGCGAGATTCATTCTAAGGGGGGTAGGTTTGTAACATCCCAAATTTTTAATTTAGAATGTTATACATAGATCATATTGCATTGCATGCTCTTTGCATTTTTTTTTGTTCGTGGCGTTCCTCGAAATTCTAAGCAACTCAAGGACCTTCGGAGAGAGTTGGGAATTCTACCA
The DNA here is from genome assembly GCA_902687465.1 of Secale cereale. Lineage (NCBI taxonomy): Eukaryota > Viridiplantae > Streptophyta > Magnoliopsida > Poales > Poaceae > Secale > Secale cereale. Next base: position 633,022,353 of record LR738715.1, read on the forward strand.
TTTTCGTATTTAAGTTTACTCGAATACCGGTACGAGGACAGTGTTCGTTTTAATTATTTTTCTCTCCTAAAAATACTTCTAAAAACAATATATGAGCGGAGATAATATGACTTCTCCAAAATAACAGAAATATTGGAGGAAAAATGTTAAAATCACTTTTGGTATTTTTCTGGATTTATTTGCGATTCTATTTGCATAGAAAAAATGCGCGTTTTTCAAAATTGCACCTAAGTCCGGGAAAAATGTTCACTTTGTCCTAGATATTATTAGAGGACGGTGAAAATTTATTTCGGGATTTTTGAAGTCCGTTTAGTATTTCTTTCATTAGTTTGGCTACGTCAGGATTCTTTTAAAAAAAAGGCAAACCGACCCCGGGCCGTATTAGGCCAGGACTCTTGCCTTTATAAGCGCCAGCAGCCGGCCCGCAACAGCCCAGCCGCCCCGCCAACCCTAGCCCGCAGCGCCGCCCGCCCGCGCCGCCGCCGCCGTCGCGCCGCCGTCCCGCCACCCCGCCGCCGGAGCCGCCGGACTTCCGCCGCCGCCGAGGTAGCCACCGCCGCCGCCGTCGGGTTTTCTCCAAAAGCCGATCGGTTTTTTTAGGAAAACCCTAGATCTGTTTTATTAGGTTTAGATCGGTTTTCTTCGGTTTAGCTATTTAGCGGGCGTTCGTCCATACGTTCATTTTAACGAACGTTGTTCGCCCGTTAGCCGCAGACAGCGAACGTTCGTTCGTTAGCCTGTTCGTCGGTTTTCTTTTTCGGGGTTTTTATCCGCGATTATTTTGATCGAGATTTCTGCCCTGATCTTGTTGTTCGTTTTTCTTTTCGCTCGAGAGTCGGAATCAGGTGATTCAAAATCCCAGATCTTCATCTCGACGCCCTCTTTCCGTTTAACCAACTTGAACAAAGTTTTGGCTACTGTGAAAATTGACTTTAGATCAATTAGTAACCGGAGCTCGTTTCTTTCGCAGTTTGAGTTTCATTGCTTCTTTCGATTTGATTCTTTTTGCAAACCGGAGTTCTTAAGTTGAAATTTCTGGTTAGATCTTATTCTTTTGGAGTTTTGTTTGTGCATCATTGCTTGTTTGCTTATGTATGCTATTGTTTGCTTGCGATAGAATACCTGGACTGTGAAGCGTGCTACTACGAGTCTCTAGGTTTTGCGAATCGTCAACAAGGCAAGTAACACTTTGACCATACCTTTTATTACCCAGTTTTTATGCATTGCACCAAACCCTCACACATTGCATGAGTAGGATCTCTTAACTTGTGGGACTGGGAAGTAGATTGAGGTAGAACCGATTACCTTCATTATTTTCAAACCCTTGGGAGTTACTTCTACGTTTGCTTAGGTTGCTATGCTATGCTCGTAGACGTGGTTTGGGTTTGAGCGAAATCCATGACAGATGTGAGTTGTTAATTAAGGATTTAACTTAAGGTGGCTACTTGAATACACATCTGGGTGGATTGGTTGCAGGGCACCTGGAGAATCCAGTGCTGTCCTAGGAAATCCCGGGGTTCCGTGTGATTTTTCCTATGGAATGCCACCCAGGCTCAAAGGGATCATAAAATTATTCATGCTAGAAACTTCCGTGTGCAGCCACATGCCAATATGGGCTCTGGCATAGTTGAGTAAGTTGTGGGAAACCTTTCCGTGATGGGCTAGCAGATGTAGAGGGATTGTAGGTGTACCGGCTTATCTATCCGGTTTAGGGGACCTCTTCTGAAAGACTGTGTCTCGATCATTCGTTTCTCAAACACGATGCAGTGCGAGAAACCAAACGGAGGCGATCGAGTCTTGTGGGAAAAGTGCACAAACCTCTGCAGAGTGTACAAACTGATCATGATTAGCCGTGTCCCCGGTTATGGACAATCTTGAGTATCTGGTACTTGAATTATTGGTTGATCTCATCACTCTATAACTTAATTTGTTGGGTTAATGATAACTTTAATTTGGGATTGAGTTGGAGGTACCTTCTCAATGATTTTCAACCAACATGATAGTTAAAATAAAATTTATTCCTTTGTTGTAGGGAAAAATTGGCTTTACGCAAAAACTTTAACCTTAGAGCCTCCACCAGCCAAATATGCATATAGTATAGCCTTTATTCTGTTACTTGCATCTTCTGTGTTATCTTGCCAGCATATTCCATGTGCTGACCCGTTTTCGGGCTGCAACATATTACGTTGCAGACTTTTCAGACGAGGAATAAGACGTTCTAGGTCGTTTGTCATCAACTCAGCTATGCCGTTGGAGTTGATGGACTCACTTATCTTCCAAGCCTTCCACTGTTATTTTGTTAGATGGCCTTAAGCCATATACTTTTGTACTAAGTTCTCATTGGAGATATTCGATGTAATAAGTGTGTGATTGCCACTCTGTTATAAATCCTTCAAGTACTGTGTGTGTCAGCATTACCAATCCAGGGATGACACAGAACACAGAGACATCGGTCCATTCGGATCGTGGTCACTACATACACCCACTAGCTCACCGAGCTCAAGAACACGTCCCCTTAGGAGGTTGTTCTTCCCGTGTACTTGTTCATCCACAGCCCACAAGGCAATCCACCACACAACACTGGATTAGGGTATTACACCACAACGGTGGCCTAACCGGTATAAACCCTTGTGTCTCTTGTTCTTTGGGCACGACGAGCTAGGCCTAGGAATCGGTGCAAGAGCGAACTAGAGTGGAAAGGAGAGATCTTCGTGCGCACCCCAGTGTTTGAACCTCAAGGGTTTGCCGGAACCCATAATCCGAAAAGGGCACTCGAGTCCCTTCAGCTCGAGTGTTGAACTTTGTGGTAAAGACTCCCCCTATGTGATTTGACGTTTGACCTATTCACATAGTTATTTTCCTAACACGTTAATGTCGTCTCTGGAAACAGCGTACCTAGATCAAAAAGCAGCGTACCCGCCATACCTACAATGAGTGGAACATAATAGTTAGTGATGACAATAAGAAGAAATTTAAGAACATGTACATTGCAATAGAGTAGTGAATAAGGACAACAAGAACATATGAAAATTGAAACATTATAGTTAGTGAGCAACATACGGAAATGGTCCATCGAGGTATCCAAACATTCATGTATAACGACCTTGCCCACTACCACCACCACGGCCAAGTCCACCACCAAGGCCAAGACCATTGATGACCCACAAGTGTAGGGGATCTATCGTAGTCCTTCCGATAAGTAAGGGTGTCGAACCCAATGAGGAGCAGAAGGAAATGTTAGGTAGTTTTCAATAAGGTATTTTCTGCAAGCACTGAAATTATCGGTAACAGATAGTTTTGTGATAAGATAGTTGGTAACACGTAACAAATAGTAAAAGTAAATAACGTGCAGCAAGATGGACCAATCCTTTTTGTAACAAAGGACAAGCCTGGATAAATTCTTATATGAAGGACAGCGCTCCCGAGGACACATGGGAATTATCGTCAAGCTAGTTTTCATCATGCTCATATGATTCGCGTTCGTTACTTTGATAATTTGGTATGTGACTGGATCGGTGCTTGGGTACTGCCCTTCCTTGGACAAGCATCCCACTTATGGTTAACCTCTATTGCAAGCATCTGCAACTACAAAAGAAGTATTAAGGTAAACCTAACCATAGCATGAAACATATGGATCCAAATCAGCCCCTTACGAAGCAACGCATAAACTAGGTTTTAAGCTTCTGTCACTCTAGCAACCCATTATCTACTTATTACTTACCAATGCCTTCCTCTAGGCCCAAACAATGGTGAAGTGTCATGTAGTCGACGTTCACAGGACACCACTAGAGGAAAGATAACATACATCTCATCAAAATATCGAACGAATAGAAAATTCACATGACTACTTATAGCAAGACTTCTCCTATGTCCTCAGGAACAAACGTAACTACTCACAAAGCATATGCATGTTCATAATTAGAGGGGTATTAATATGCATAATGGATCTGAACATATGATCTTCCACCAAATAAACCAACTAGCATCAACTATAAGGAGTAATCAACACTACTAGCAACCCACAGGTACCAATCTGAGGTTTTGATACAAAGATTGGGTACAAGAGATCAACTAGGGTTTGAGAGGAGATGGTGATGGTGAAGATGTTGATGAAGATAACCCTCTCCAAGATGGGAGAGTTGTTGGTGATGACGGCCGTGACGATTTCCCCCTCCCGGAGGGAAGTATCCACGACAGAACAGCTCCGCCGGAGCCCTAGATTTGTTCCGCCAAGGTTCCGCCTCGAGACGGCGGTGGTTCGTCCCGAAAGTCTCCTTATGATTTTTTCCAGGTCAAAACACCCCATATAGCAGAAGATGGGCATCGGGAGGCTGCCGGGTGGCCCACAAGGCAGGGGGGCGCCTCCCACCCTCGTGGACGCTGGGTGGCCCCCCTCATGTACGTCTTTCGCCAGATATTTTTTTATATTTTTCGAAACGGACTTTCGTGGAGTTTCAGGGCTTTTTGAGTTGTGCAGAATAGGTCTCCAATGTTTGCTCTTTTTCCAGCCCAGAATTTCAGCTGCTGGCATTCTCCCTCTTCATGTAAACCTTGTAAAATAAGAGAGAAAAGGCATAAGTATTGTGACATAATGTGTAATAACAGCCCATAATGCAATAAATATCAATATAAAAGCATGATGCAAAATGGACGTATCAACTCCCCCAAGCTTAGACCTCGCTTGTCCTCAAGCGGAAACCGATATCGAAAAATATGTCCACATGTTTAGAGATAGAGGTGTCGATAAAATACAATACGGATATGAAGGCATCATAATCATTCTATATATATATATATATATATATATATATATATATATATATATATATATATATATATATATATATATATATAGGGTGGGTCTATTCTCATAACACCCCTTAAGACCTTATTCTCCTAACAAAATGCTTATTCTCCTAACACCCCCCCTTCCCGCGCCGTGCCGCTTCCCTCCACACGTTGCAGTGCCGCCTCCCCCTCCCGCGCGGCGCCGCTCCCTCGCACCCACCGCTGACCTAGCGCACGATCCCCCTCCCCCTCCCGACCGACCTTCTTCTTCGTGGGGCTCGTGGGCGTCGCTCCCCCAACCCACCAACCTCCAATCATGGAGGATCCACCTCCACCAACCTCCCGCACGGATCCCACCTCCTCTCCTGCCCAAATCCCCCCGGCCAAATCCCCGCCTCCCCGTCACCTTCCTCTCCATAGTCCGCCGCCACGAGCTAAAGCCGCCACGCCTCCTCTCACCCCGCGCCGCAGTGGCTCCTCCTCACGCCGCCACGCCACCTCTCACCCCGCTGGCCACCATCTACCTCTGCTACCACGCACACAGACCGGACCACCAGCCCCGCCGTGGTGCCCAGCCACGATCTGAGCAGAAGCCCCACCCTCTCCACCTTCTCCGGCGCGGAGAACTCACCCCATCCTCGGCCCACCCTCCTTCCTTCTCTGGATCTCGCCTCGGTGGTTGTGGCCGCCGCCTTCCACCGCGCACCACGGCGAAGCACAGTCATTCCCAGCGCCGGAGCTCACTAAGGCCCCATTTGATCTCGGCGGTTTGTCTTCGAGCAATGGGCCATTTGCAGTGCACTCAGTAAGAAAGTGAAGACACCATTTGCAGTGCATTGTTTTTTGCTAATTTTCCCAGGGACGAGAAATTGTAACCGAATTCATCGGAAAAAATTGTTACCAAAACAGCACAAAAAAGTAATGCGGTTCACTTGGTGATCAAAAAAATAAAAACACATCGGAAAAGCAGCTCACTTCTCAAACATGAAAATGCAAAAAAAAAATAGCGGAATCTCAAAAAAAAATTGTTACCAAAACAACACAAAAAGAGTAATGCGGTTCACTTTGTGATCAAAAAACAAAACACACATCGGAAAGCAGCTCACTTCTCAAACACTTCTCAACGCGCGCAAAAAACAACACAAAAAGAGTAATGCGGTTCACTTCGTGATCAAAAAACAAAACACACATCGGAAAGCA
>LR738715.1:633039564-633098880 GCA_902687465.1 Secale cereale
ACCATTTATCGGAATTATGCATGTAATATACCGTTAAAAAGGTATGGAGTAGACGCAACTTTGCCATGTTGAACACTTTTCGAGATTCCGCACGGTTTAAGAGCAGTTTTGAAAACGGTGAACTGCATGTTTGAAAAAAATGTACGTGTTGTTTTTTCGGTACCTTTTTTGCTCTAGTTTTTTAACCGTTTATCGGAATTATGCGTGTAATATACCGTTAAAAATCTATTGAGTAGACGCAACTTCGCCATGTTGAACATTTTTCGAGATTCCGCACGGTTTAAGAGCAGTTTTGAAAATGGTGAAGTACATGTTTGATAAAACTGTACGTGTTGTTTTTTGGTACCTTTTTTGCTCTAGTTTTTTAACCGTTTATCGGAATTATGCATGTAATATACCGTTGAAAAGCTATGGAGTAGACGCAACTTCACCATGTTGAACACTTTTTGAGATTCCACACGGTTTAATAGCAGTTTTGAAAACGGTGGGACCGACGAATAATGACAACGAGCGTTTTTTTGCGCTTCCGAACTGCACAAGAAAACCGCACTGCATCAGGGTAGGAGCCGGCGCGACGGTGCTGGGGGAAGGAGGCGGGGCGGCAGCGCGGGGGTAGGAGGCGGGGTAGTGGTTGCTATCCTCCGGGCGCTCCGCGCTAGAAACCTATTTAAGTGGGGGTGTTATGAGAATAAGGTTTTTGTTATGAGAATAAGGTCTTAAGGGGTGTTATGAGAATAGACCCACCCTATATAATATTGTCGTATGATTCTTATGCTAAAGTAACAATCTATTCACAATGTCAAGTATGAATCAGGAACTTCATTGAAAGTTAACAAACTATGATCTCGGTCATTGAAGCAATTGTAATTTATCATAATATCGGAAAGAGTCAATATAAGAGCTTTTCAGCAAGTCCATATACTCAACTACCATTTAGTCTTTCTCAATTGCTAACACTCATGCAATACTTATGGGTATGGAGTTTTAATCGGACACAAAGAAAGATAGGGGCTTATAGTGTTTCCTCCCAACCTTTTACCTCAAGGCTAATGTCAGCAATAATAGATCATGATAGCTTACATCCAATTGTGTATATATGTCAGGATCTTTCCAACACAATGTGCTTGCCAAAGGATAAAATGTAAAAAGGAAAGCTGAAGATCACCATGACTCTTGTAAGGTAAGAACAACAGATAGGCCCTTCGCAAAGGGAAGCAGAGGTTGTCATGTGCTTTTATGGTTGGATGTACAAAATCTTAGCGCAAAAGAACGTCACTTTATATTGCTACTTGTGATATGGACCTTTATTATGCAGTCTGGCGCTTTTATTCCTCCCATATCACAAGATCGTATAAAGCTTATTTTCTACACACTAATAGCTCATACATGTTTTAGAAAGTTGCAACAATGACAACTTACTTTAAGGATCTTAATCAATCCATAGGTAGGTATGGTGGACTCTCATGGCAAAACTGAATATAAGGATGTATGGAAGCACAAGTAGTATCTCTACTTAGTGCAAGGTGTTTGGCTAGTATGAGGGGGAAAGGCAAGCTCAACATGTTGGATGATCCATGACAATATACTTTATTTCGGATATAAAAACGCATAACCTATTACGTTGTCTTCCTTGTCCAACATCAACTCTTTGGCATGCCATATTTTAATGAGTGCTCACAATCATAAAAGATGTCCAAGATAGTATATTTATATGTGAAAACCTATCTTTCCTTATTACTTCCTATTAATTGCAACGATCACCAAAACTATGTTTGTTAACTCCCAACAACTTTTATTCATCATACTTTTTATATGTGAAGTCATTACTTTCCATAAGATCAATATGATCTCTTTGATACTTTTTATATTTTCTTTTATTCTCTCATGATCATGGTGAGATAATCAAGCCCTTGATTCAGAACTAATCTTTATTATATATAGCTCATGGACTCGATTACATAGATAAGGATCATAAAGCAAAGCTCACAACTAGATCATACTAAACTTTATTCGACTAAATCAAGATATTACCAAAAGGATCGAACTAAGAAAAACGGTAAAGATAGCAGTGATGGTGATACGATACCGGGGCACCTCCCCCAAGCTTGGCAGTTGCCAAGGGGAGTGCCCATACCCATGTGTTTATATGTCTTTTTTCGGAGGTGGTGATGATGGATTTGTTGATGATGTAGGCTTGCCGTCCATCTTCCAAGGCATGGGCTCACTATCGTAGAAGGATGATAGTGTCTCCGGGATCCTTAAATTTGTAGCCAAACTCATCTTCTTCAATTCATACTCACAATTTTGGTTTTGCGGGTCATAGATCTGGGCTTGGAGGTGCTCGATTTTCTCGTGGAGCTTGAAGATGGCTTCCCCAATGGTCTTGGCTTCCAGCTTGTGGTTGTTCGTGAACTTCGTGATCGTCATGTGGTTGGAGTTGAGTCCTCGTTTCACCATACCTTGGCACTTGAACACTTGCTGCTCCATGGCTTCAAGTTTTGTCTCCACACTTCTGATCCTCTTTGGTCCTTCAACATCACGGATGTGCAGCACCCACTCACGCACCTCGATGGTTTGAGGGTGTTGCAGCACCTCCGCAAGGTAGGGGTTGATGACCTTCTCGAAGAACTTGTCCTTGGGGGTGCTTGAAGACGTCATGGTGATCTAGATCTGTCAGATACACAGCTCGAAACAAAAGCAGAGGATATTCGCGTGGTGCGGTGGTCAAAACCTTCGGGAGATTATATAATGAATTTTTACCGACCGAAAGAAGTAACGTGCAAGAAAATGGAGTCCGGGAGGCACATGAGGTGCCCACGAGGTAGGGGGCGCGCCTGGGGATTACCTGAGATATAATGTTTGATTCTTTGACTGTTCACCACCTTCGGATTTGTGCCTTCGAAGTTGTTGATTTTTATGGCACCGGAACGATAGACCTCCTCGATAACATAAGGACCTTCCCATTTAGAAAGAAGTTTTCCTGTAAAAAATCTTAAACGAGATTTGTATAGCACGACATAATCACCTACGTTAAACTCTCACTTTCGTATCCTTTTGTCATGCCATCTTTTAACTTTTTCTTTAAACAGTTTGGCATTTTCGTAGGCCTGGGTTCTCCATTCATCAAGCGAGCTAATGTCAAATAACCTCTTCCCACTGGCAAGTTTGAAATCATAATTGAGCTCTTTAATAGCCCAATATGCCTTATGTTCTAGTTCGAGAGGTAAGTGACATGCTTTCCAATAAACCATTTTATACGGAGACATACCCATGGGATTTTTATATGCAGTCCTATAGGCCCATAATGCATCATCAAGTTTCTTGGACCAATTCTTTCTAGATCTATTAACAGTCTTTTGCAAAATTAATTTCAGTTCTCTGTTACAAAGTTCTACTTGACCACTAGACTGTGGGTGGTATGGGGATGCAATTCTATGGTTAACATCATACTTAGCAAGCATTTTGCGGAAAGCACCATGAATGAAGTGTGAACCACCACAGGTCATTAAGTATCTAGGGACTCCAAACCTTGGAAAAATAACTTCTCTAAGCATCTTAATGAAGGTATTGTGATCAGCACTACTAGTTGGAATAGCTTCTACCCACTTAGTAAGGTAATCAACAGCGACCAAAATATGTGTATACCCATTAGAGAAAGGAAACGGTCCCATATAATCAAAGCCCCAAACATCGAATGGTTCAATAACAATTGAATAATTCATAGGCATTTCTTGACGTCTACTAATATTACCAATTCTTTGACATTCATCACAAGATAAGACAAACTTACGAGCATCCTTGAAGAGAGTAGGCCAATAAAAACCAGATTGCAGTACCTTATGTGCAGCTCTATCTCCAGCATGGTGTCCTCCATAAGCGTCGGAGTGACACTTGCGTAGGATCTGTTCCTGTTCATGCTCAGGTACACAACGTCTAATAATACCATCCACTCATTCTTTATAAAGGTGTGGGTCATGCCAGAAGTAATGTCTTAAATCATAGAAGGACTTTTTCTTTTGCTGGTATGTCAAACTAAGTGGTATAAATTTAGCGACAATGTAATTAGCATAATCAACATACCATGGAGCAGTACGAGAAGCATTTATGACAACTAATTGTTCATCAGGAAAGCTATCATCAATAGGTGGTGGGTCATCAAGAATATTCTCTAACCTAGACAAGTTGTCTGCAATGGGGTTCTCAGCTCCCTTTCTATCAGTAATATGCAAATCAAATTCTTGTAGCAAGAGAACCCATCTAATAACTCTAGGTTTAGCATCTTTCTTTTCCATAAGATATTTAATAGCAGCATGATCAGTGTGAACAGTTACTTTAGAATCAATAATATAAGGTATAAACTTATCACAAGCAAATACAACTGCTAAAAATTATTTCTCAGTAGCAGCATAATTTCTCTGGGCACTGTCTAGAGTTTTACTAGCATATTGGATAACATTTAATTTCTTATCAACTCTTTGTCCTAGAACAGCACCTACATCATAATCACTAGCATCGCACATAATTTCAAAGGGTAAATTCCAGTCAGGAGGCTGGACAATAGGTGCAGAGATCAATGCTTTCTTAAGTATTTCAAATGCTTCTACACAATCATCATAGAAAACAAAAGGAACATCTTTTTGTAAGAGATTAGTCAGAGGCCTAGAGATTTTGGAGAAGTCCTTAATGAACCTCCTATAAAACCCGGCATGACCAAGGAAACTACTTATACCTTTGATGTCCTTGGGACACGGCATCTTTTCAATAGCATCAACCTTAGCTTTATCAACTTCAATACCTCTTTCAGAAATTTTATGCCCCAAGACAATGCCTTCGTTAACCATAAAGTGGCACTTTTCCCAATTCGAGACAAGATTAGTTTCTTCACATCTCTTCAAAACTCGATCAAGGTTGCTCAAGCAATCATCAAAAGAAGTTCCATAAATGGAAAATTCATCCATGAAAACCTCAACAATCTTTTCACAAAAAACAGAGAATATAGCCATCATGCATCTTTGAAAGGTAGTAGGTGCATTACATAAACCAAAAGGCATACGTCCATAAGCAAAGGTACCGATGGGACAAGTAAAAGTGGTCTTTTCTTCATTCTCTTTTGACACGGGTATTTGAGAGAAACCAGAATAGCCATCTAGGAAGCAAAAATGAGTATGTTTGGTTAACCTTTCTAGCATTTGATCAATAAAAGGTAAAGGGTAATGATCTTTCTTAGTAGCTTTATTTAATTTGCGGAAATCAATTACCATCCTATAACCTATAATAATTCTTTGCGGGATCAATTCATCTTTATCATTAGGAACAACAGTAATGCCTCCCTTCTTAGGGACACAATGGACAGGACTTACCCACTGACTATCAGCAACTGGATAAATTATACCTGCCTCTCGAAGCTTTAGTATTTATTTTCTTACCACTTCTTTCATCTTAGGATTTAACCGTCGTTGATGATCAACAACAGGTTTAGCGTCTTTCTCCAATTTTATTTCGTGTTGGCATAAAGTGGGACTAATGCCCTTAAGATCATCAAGAGTATATCCAGTAGCAGCAAGGTGCTTCTTCAGAGTTTTCAATAATTTATCTTCTTCCTGCTCTGAAAGGTTAGCACTGATAATAACAGGATATATCTTCTTTTCATCAAGATAAGCATACTTAAGACTATCAGGTAATGGTTTGAGTTCAAACACGGGATCACCCTTGGGAGGAGGAGGATCCCCTAGAATTTCAACAGGCAAGTTGTGTTTCAATAAGGGTCCCTGTTCAAAGAATATTTCATCTATTTCCCTTCTCTCATTCATAAACATATCATTTTCATGGTCTAGCAGATATTGTTCTAAAGGATCATTAGGAGGCACAACAATAGAGGCAAGACCAATAAGTTCATCCTTACTAGGAAATTCTTTATCATGGGGTTGTCTACGAAATTTAGCAAATTTAAAATCATGAGACATATCCCCTAAACCAACAGTAACAATGTCCTTTTCGCAGTCTATCTTAGCATTAACCGTATTCAAGAAGGGTCTACCAAATACAATGGGGCAAAAATCTGTGGGGAACCTAGAACAAGAAAATCAGCAGGGTGTTTAACTTTCCCACACAAGACTTCTACATCTCTAACAATCCCCACTGGTGAAACAGTGTCTCTATTGGCAAGCTTAATTGTAACATCGATACCTTCTAGCTCAGCAGGTGCAATATCATGCATAATTTCTTCATACAGGGAATGAGGAATTGCACTAGCACTAGCACCCATGTCACATAAGCCATGATAGCAATGATCTCCTATTTTAACAGAAATAACAGGCATGCCTACAACAGGTCTATGGTTATTCTTAGTATCGGGTCTAGCAATTCTAGCAGCTTCATTAGAGAGGAAAATAACATGCCCATCAATATCATCGATCAAAAGATCCTTAACCATAGCAACACTAGGTTCAACTTTAATTTGCTCAGAGGGTGTAGGTGTTCTAGTATTACTCTTACGAACCACGGTTGAAGCTTTAGCATGATCCTTTATCCTAACAGAGAAGAGTGATTTCTCAATATAAGCGGTAGGAACGATAGGATCAACATTATAAGTGATAGTCATTTCTTCAACTCTAATAGGTTCAACTACTTTTACTTCAATGGGGGGATGAATTTTAAACCACTTTTACTTAGGGAGATCAACATGAGTACAAAAAGATTCACAGAAAGAAGCTACTATCTGAGAGTCAAGTCCATATTTAGTGCTAAATTCACGGTAAACATCAGTATCCATAAAATATTTAACACAATCAAACTTAGGTGTTATACCTGACTCCTTACCTTCAAATCGAGATCCCAATCTTCAGAGTTGCGTTTAATTCTTTCCAATAAATCCCATTTGAATTCAATAGTCTCCATCATAAAAGAACTGGTGCAAGAAGTATCGAGCATGGAGCGATTATTAAGAGAAAGCCGAGCATAAAATTTTTGAATAATCATTTCTCTTGAGAGCTCATGATTGGGGCATGAATATAACATTGACTTAAGCCTCCCCCAAGCTTGAGCGACACTTTCTCCTTCGTGAGGCCAAAAATTATATATATAATTACGATCACGATGAACCTGATGCATTGGGTAGAACTTCTGATGAAATTCCAACTTCAATCGATTGTAGTTCCATGATCCAATATCATCGCATAGCCTAAACCATGTCAATGCCTCTCCCTTCAAATATAAAGGGAAGATCTTATTCTTGATCACATCCTCGAGCATACGTGCAAGCTTAAATAATCCACAAACTTCATCCACATAGATTAGGTGCAAATCAGGATGCAATGTTCCATCTCCTGTAAAGGGATTAGCTAGCAGTTTCTCTATCATACCCGAAGGAATTTCAAAGCAAACATTTTTAGTAGGTTCAGTAGGTTGAGGAGCAACTCTTTGCTCTACTGGTCGGGGTGAAGATACCCTGAACAAGCCCCTCAAAGGATTAAATTCCATAGTAACAAGTGACAATAAATTTCAGCACACTATATAAATTTTTCCTTACCAAAGGCGCTTCACTCCCCGGCAACGGCGCCAAAAAAGAGTCTTGATGACCCACAAGTGTAGGGTATCTATCGTAGTCCTTTCGATAAGTAAGAGTGTCGAACCCAACGAGGAGCAGAAGGAAATGGTAGGCAGTTTTTAGTAAGGTATTTTCTGCAAGCACTGAAATTATCGGTAACAGATAGTTTTGTGATAAGATAGTTGGTAACAAGTAACAAATAGAAAAAGTAAATAAGGTGCATCAAGATGGCCCAATCCTTTTTGTAGCAAAGGACAAGCCTGGACAAATTCTTATATGAAGGAAGGTGTTCCCGAGGACACATGGGAATTATCGTCAAGCTAGTTTTCATCACGCTCATATCATTCGTGTTCGTTACTTTGATAATTTGGTATGTGAGTGGACCGGTACTTGGGTACTGCCCTTACTTGGACAAGCATCCCACTTATGATTAACCTATATTGCAAGCATCCGCAACTATAAAAGAAGTATTAAGGTAAACCTAACCATAGCATGAAACATATGGATCCAAATCAGTCCCTTACGAAGCAACACATAAACTAGTGTTTAAGCTTCTATCACTCTAGCAACCCATCATCTACTTATTACTTACCAATGCCTTCCTCTAGGCCCAAACAATGGTGAAGTGTCATGTAGTCTACGTTCACATGACACCACTAGAGGAAAGACAACATACATCTCATCAAAATATCGAACGAATACCAAATTCACATGACTACTTATAGCAAGACTTCTCCCATGTCCTTAGGAACAAACGTAACTACTCACAAAGCATATTCATGTTCATAATCAGAGGGGTATTAATATGCATAATGGATCTGAACAAATGATATTCCACCAAATAAACCAACTAGCATCAACTATAAGGAGTAATCAACACTACTAGCAACCCACAGGTACCAATCTGAGGTTTTCATACAAAGATTGGATACAAGAGATGAACTAGGGTTTGAGAGGAGATGGTTCTGGTGGAGATGTTTATGAAGATAATCCTCCCCAAGATGGGAGAGTTGTTGGTGATGACGGTGATGGCGATTTCCCCCTCCCGGAGGGAAGTATCCCCGGCAGAACAGCTCCGCCAGAGCCCTAGATTGGTTCCGCCAAGGTTACACCTCAAGACGGTGGCCCTTTGTCCCGAAAGCCTCCTTATGATTTTTTCCAGGTCAAAACACCCCATATAGCAGAAGATGGGCATCGGGGGGCTTCCGGGTGGTCCATGAGGCAGGGGGCACGCCTAAGGGGGGCGTCCCCCACCCTCCTAGACGGTGGGTGGCCCCCCTCCTGTACTTCTTTCGCCAGATATTTTTTATATTTTCCGAAATGGACTTTCGTGGAGTTTCAGGGCTTTTTGAGTTGCGCAGAATAGGTTTCCAATGTTTGCTCCTTTTCCAGCCCAGAATTCCAGCTGCCGACATTCTCCATCTTCATGTAAACCTTGTAAAATAAAAGAGAAAAGGCATAACTATTGTGACATAATGTGTAATAACAACTCATAATGCAATAAATATCAATATAAAAGCATGATGCAAAATGGACGTATCAACCATCACCAAGGCCAAGACCACCACCATGGCCAAGTCCACCACCAAGGCCAAGACCACCACCACGAGCTCTACCACCACCACGGCCTAGACCACCAGCACGAGCTCTACCACGACGACGGCCTCTTGTAAGTCCTAGTTGCATCCCTCTTTGTTGCTTAGATACTCTTTGGCTACCACTTGGTTGCCTTGGCACTTGTTGGCTACCACTTCGTTGGCTACCACTTGTTTGCCTAGGCACTTGTTGGCTACCACTAGGTTGGCTACCACTTGTTTGCCTTGGCACTTGTTGGCTAGAACTTGGTTGGCTACCACTTGTTTGCCTTGGCACTTGTTGGCTACCTTGTGTAGCTCCTTGTTGGCTTGTGCTTGCATCATTTGTCTTTGACCACTTTCTTGGTTTGGTACATTTTCTTTTGTTGCGGCCATGACCTTTGCATTCCCCACAACGGGGGCTCTCACGAGGCTCTTGGAATTGGTCGTTGCCCGACTCGCGGCGGCCACCATGGCCCCATCCGTCCATGTCGCCTCGAAGACGCTTTGTCTTACGTCTACCCCGTTTAACAACCTTCAACTCTGGATCCGGCCATAGTTGAAGTCCATGGTACTCCAACCATTGTGATTGGTCAAAGTATGGGTGAAAGTGGGAAGCCCATGTATTCTTAACCGTCATGATTGAGAACTCTGACTCCCTCACGGCGAGGGGGTAATTAACGTCCACATTCCTAACGCGACTAGCAGTGTACAAGTGTGAGCATGGGAGATGAAGCAACAATGGCCTCCCACAAGAGCAATCACATTGTGTTAACGAGACCTTGAAAGCCCGACCTCCATGTTGGCGGCCATCATTTGTGGTTCCTTCTGGCTCTTTCACTTCGTACTTCCAATCTTCGTTGTCATATAGTATAGCTTCTTGCGAGTCCGCCTTCCGTGATTGAAATTCCAACCATTCATCAACCTTGGGTGGGAACTTGTACTTGTACTTGCACTTGTTCTCACCCGCTATCTGTGCATCTGTTTCCATTGAGTACTTTAGAAAGTACGCATTCATCTTGTCAAATGTGTATTGAACTATTGCCGTCATGGGTAATGCACGTGCACCTTTGAGCCCCCTATTGAAGCATTCAGCCATATTGCTTTTCATTTGACAGTATCTCAGGCTATCTTCATCAAAAGCACGTGCCCACTTGTTCCGGTATTGAATGTGCCTACTGAGAAAATCTTGACCCCCGGGATCAAGTTTTTTGTGTGCGACAAATTTTTTGTACAAGTAGGAGAACCGCTTGACGGAGAAAGCAAGACAACAATCTTGAAGATCATCGGCCAACTCCTTAAGGCCACATGCCCTATAGAAGTTCGAACAAAAGTTCCTCATGCACCATCGATGGTGCAACAGAGCATGCTCGGGAATGCCAATCTCCACCGCATTAAGAATTCCTTGATGCCGATCCAATATGACACAAATTTCCCTCTCAATGGGTAACACCGTTGTCCTCAAAAGACGCAAAAAAACCACTCCCAGTTGTCATTGTTCTCCACCTCAACAAAAGCAAATGCCAATGGCAACACCCGGTTATTGGCATCACTTGCTATCGCAACCAACAAGGTGCCCTTGTATTGTCCGGTCAAAAATGTGCCTTCAACGGCGATGACCGGCCTACAGTGTTCGAAAGCCCTCATGCATTGCTCAAACGCCCAAAATGCACAGCCAAATACTCGGACTTTCCTTCCGTCATGAACCTTTGTTTTTCCCCATGAGGCTCAACCACATGAACCATGCCCGGGTTTGTGGCGGCCATGGCTAACAACAACCTAGGGATTCGGTTGTATGCTTCCTCCCAATTACCATACAACATCTTAAATGCGGCTTGCATCGCCTTCCATGTCTTGCCATATTTCACCTTGTAATGAAAGATGGCTTTCACAAGGTCCATGACATGTTGGATGCTCATTGTTGGAAGTCTGGATATTGAGTTGGAGAGTCTGTAAGAGATGAACTCGGACATGAGTTGTCTGTGGTCTTGGGACACAACCTTGCCACCCACCCTTTTGCCTCGGCACATGTAACTTGGTACATAACTCACTACGTGCCAAGTTGGACCTCCTTTCCATGGTCTTGCACGCACAATCCATAGAAATTTTTCATCTTCACATGCAACCCTGTAGCACACATTGATGTCCGAGTTCACCACCTTGTGTGGACGATAATGCGTAACCGAGTAGTTGTCAAGCCACATCTTCAATTACAAGAAGGTTTCGAACTAAGACCCATGAGCAATCCCGTTCTTTCCGTCTTCCACACGGTGAGATCTTGGCCTAACCCCAAGAGATATACCTTGGCCACCACCTACCACGGCTTCATCCGCGAGACTAACATCCTTGAACAATGTAGTTCGATGATCCCGCCCAAATACCTTCTTGAAAGCTTCAGCCTGCTTCACCGTGAACCCCTCATCATCAACTTTTTCATCGGGACCTTCGATCATTCGAATCTGATGCATAGCCACGGGAATAAGGGATGGAATGGTCCATTGTCTCTTGCAAATGATATTTGTGGAGATCACCCACATTGTTGTCATGGAAATCAACTTCATTGTCATCGTCCGCATACTCACCATTCTCCTCTTGCAAAGCTTCATTCTGGTTGTTTTCAAACGGACTCAATGTTGGCCTCACTTGTTGAGTCAAAAGAGCTTCAACAATTTCATCTTGGTTCAATGGTGGGGGGCTACTAGCAACCAAAGGGGAGGGGTTCCGGTTCAAGTCTAAATGCAACCTTGAATCAACCTTCTTTGTTGCAAATAACTCAAGAGCCTTGTCTAGTGATTCAGCCACCGTCTCCTTGTATGCAACCCAACGTTGCTCCCAGTTCAAACGCATTGTCTTCCAATGGATGTGCACTCCAAAACCAACATTATTCCTTCCCTCCAACTCAACGATATCACTAGGTTCCATCCAATTCAAATCTTTCCTCACTTGTTCCAAGACCTCCGCATAGCTAGGACTATTATCGAACACCATGTCAAACTCATCCGGGTCCGGTTCAATATTGCCTTTCTAGAAGGCATCTTTGTCCAAACAACAAAACGTAACATTTCTTCCATGAGTACTGCTGGAATTTTGTCTATTTTGGGCCAGCCCAATAGCAGTTTCAGAAATTCCTAATAAATCATAGAGGACCACTTAGCCTATTTGTGCAAGGCAAGGTGCACTACTAAAGTTTAGTCCCACGTTGCTAGTTTAGAGGGAGTTGGACCTCCTTATAAGGGAGGTTTTTTCCCCACTTGTACGAGCATGAGAACAAGAGGGATATCCACACGCGCTCGTCCTCCGCCGCCCGCCTCGCCATGCCACGCCTCCCCTCATCATGACGCGCTGCGGGTTGCGGGAATGAGCCGAGCCGATGTCTAAATTTTTGCCACGCATAACGGGTATGCGAACGGTCGCATGGGAGCTAAAACGTTTTGCTGTAGTGGAGATTCAATACGAACGGCGCACATCTTCACCTACTGCATGTTCGCTTCATCTCCTTCTGGTGCTTCACCTCCCGTCGCAGCATGTTCATCTCTCTCTCTGTGCCTATATAAGAGAGGTCACTCCTCTCCAGAGAGACACATCAGAAAGATCATCTCCCTCTCGACACCAAGTTCCTGAGCACTGCACTGCTGGTACGTTCTTCCCCATCCTGGCTTGCGGCGTGCACCGCAGGTCGGCACAGTAGGCCTCCGAAACCGCACCTCTCCGAGTCCTGTATGGGAGAAGGGTGATAAGGTTTTTGGGGAGCGCTCCGCGCGACTACCGACCTCCTCATCACGGACGTCCCAGACTCCGACGACTACTTCCCCGACGACGACTTCTTCCCCAACGTGGACAACCTCCTCGACGACATGGCTGGCGAGGATGTCGACCCCAAGTCCAGTGCTTCTGCTACTGCTGTCTTGTACGTATTCTTCCTTGTTCTGTTAGAGTCCCTCACACAGTTCCTTGTTCTAGTGTTTGTCCTACATATGTTAGCTTCTACTTCATATATGCAACTTTCTGTTCTACATATGTTTAGTTACAGTGCATATATGAAGATGATGTTTACCTTCTCCTTGTCAAATTGCATGACTTGTTTTATCACTTCTATAATAGTCATGGTTTATCTAATATTTCTGTTCATAAAATCATATGGTAAATTGCTCATATTTCCAACAATCCAAAAACCTTATTATAGGCAATTTACCCCAAGTGGTTTTGCTGCTTCCATGAGACCTCCTGTGTTTGAGGGTATCCACTATAAGAGGTGGCGCGTGAGAGCCGTTCTATGGTTGTAATGCCCAGGATGGGACTGTACCTCCTACGTGTCGAGGCACAACTTAAAGGTATAAGCCCATTATGGAATGATCTCAAGTTCGGTATCTTTGCACATCTCATGTAAAAATAGGGATGAAAAGAAAAAGAGATAGTTGGCTTACACTCGCCACGTCACACAATTCATTACATAATCAATCATCATCCAAATAACATCACAACCCGACTACGGGTGAAGATCCAAATGAAAGATACCAAAATACATAAAGCCACAGGTTCGAATCGCCCCTAGTAGAAACCACTACTGATCATCGGGATAGTGCACATAGTATCGACTATGTTCTTCATTGTACTCCCAGTACAGCTCTGTGTCGTCACCTGAGTAGTTCACCATGGTACCTGCATCTGGTGTGGTGTAGAATCTATGAGCCACGGAGGACTCAGCAATCCCATTCCCGAGTAGCAAAACTATCTAAGCCTTGGGTGTGGAACAAGGCTGAAGAAAGAATAAAAGGTTGTAGCTGCACTAGAACTAGCTTACGTGATAAGAGCGAGAAGAGAAGTGCCACGAGCGACAAGGTGATCACGAAGTGATCCTATCTAAGCATGTCAATCATAACCCCACCGTGTTCACTTCCCGAACCCCTTTTCGGAAAATGACTGTCACGGTACTCACGCTGGTAGTGTGTTCTGAACATGGTGTCAACTTTTCTACAACCGGATATTAACAAATTCCCATCTACCACATAACCGCGGGCACGACTTTCGAAAGTTCAAAACCCTGCAGGGGTGTTCCAACTTGTCCCATTACAAGCCCACGATCCGCGGAGTCGCAACTCCAAGGTGGGAAGGCCCGGGTATCCTCGGAATCCCGTGCTCAAGATACTCCGACTAAGGTAAGGCTAATCCAGCAAATCCTCCCGGCGTGCCGACACCCTGACAGTAGCCGCATGTATCTAGTCTCAGGCCACGACCGGATGGGCGATTCTACAGGTTATACCAGATACCTCGGGTTTCCCCAAGGCGGCCCCGCAGAACCCCCAGTTTGGACCAACACTCATGTGGAGCACTGGCCCGGGTTGTTGATTAAGAACTCGGGTTTGCAAAGCCCTATGCAAGTTTTAGTTATTAGGCAAATGGAGTACCAATGTTGGGACTTGCTGGAAAAGACTTAGCGCTAAGCGGTTTATCGAGGGGGTCCCATAACCCCAACCGTGTGAGGAACGCATAATCAAGGAACATAACACCGGTTTATACGGTTCCTAGGGCGGCATGAGTGGAACAAATCACCAAGCAAGAAGCTTAGCCTTCCACCCATTACCAATATATAGATGATTACATTAAGTAGATATTTAGTGTGATATCCCAACATAACTTCAACATGAAGCAAGAATCTTCAAATCTTCTCCTGCAACTAGCAATGCTATAAGAGGGGCCGAGCGAAGCCTACGTAACCAATCAAAGGTTTGCATAGGTTGGGTGGTTAGACAGATTCATGGTTACAATAGGAGGCTGACAAACAAACATGGGCATCGAGGCAATAAGCTAAAGAGCGAGACTTCTAGCAATAGGCAAAGATAGTAATGATATCTGGGTCAGGTCATCTTGCCTGTCGAGTTGTCGATGGGATCGTAAGAGGGCTCCTCGTTCTCAACCTCGGTAGTAACCTCGTTCTCGTACTCGGTCTCGGCTTCCGGCTCTACTCAAAACAAGAACACACGAGGCACAAAATCAAACAAGATGCAATGCGCAAACTACAGGATGCATGTATGATGCACTTAGGAAGCACTGCAGATGCACTTAGGATGCACAACATGGCAACACAGGAAGCACAGAGAAACAGCACAAGAACAAGACAATATACTCAAGCAAGTAGGATGCAAGACAAGTCTATTTAGGATTAAAAACATGGCAAGGTAGGAATCACAGAGAAACAACACAAGAAACAACAGGTTTAAATGAGGCCGGAAACTACTTAAGACAAATCCGATAAGTCCTCATATGCATAGTTTGAAATTAGTCTAGATCTAAACAAACCTTAATTTAAAGTTGATAAAAAGCAATTTCACATGCACCATGACAATCTACACGAAAATCTAGTCAAGTTTCATATAAAGTTTGTTTAAAACGGAGCTACGGTCTAGAAGATATGATCAAAACAAGATAACCATGGCAACGGTGCAACATGCACCCAAACACCAAGCAAACATACTCCAAACATGTTAACAAGATGATATTATGAATCTACATGCAAAACCACACAAGTTTCATGTAGGGCACGCTCAAAACGGAGCAACGGACTAAAAGATACACCCGAAACAAGAAAAAATGCAAAGCTGGAATTAACAGCCACATAGCAACTTTGGAGCAAGAAATATATACTCTACAGCACTCAAACATGGTGACAAGAAGCATGGTCATGAAGTAGACATATCCTACAGCAAACAACTCCATTGGAGCATCTCCATAGGAGGCATGGATCAATAGCAACAAGCTACAACATTTTGATCATGACAATAAAAACCTGACAGCAATATTTTATAGCAACTTGGGAGCAAGAATTAAATATGCTACAGCAACCCAAATGAGCATGTGAGGGCATGGATGGATAGACAACAACATATACAACAAGGAATGATCAATGGCCACCCCAAAACTAACATGGATTTGCCTAGGACAACAAGCAAACATAGCATCAGGATATTATAGATTCCAGACTTAGTGAAATTTCACTAAGTGTTAAAACAGTAACATTATCATGGCATGTTTGTGAGCATGTTTAAGTCACCTCAAAGCATATCATGGCAAGGGGTTTGCACCACAGCAAAGATCACATGATGGAGAAACTAAAACATATAAGCATGTGACATGGGGACAAACACAACAATAGCAACGAGCTCCTCAACTAGGCATCTCGTAACAAGTTACAAAACCTAACAGCCACATGCACTTTTGCAACAGAGATAAACATGGCAATATGAACTCTAACATGCATGCTATAGCAACCAACATGTAGAGTATCTCATGATGAACATTTTGACATATCATTTGCTTCATTTGGATAAACATGCACCAAGTTATCACATCTCAAACAAGGCATGAAAGTAACTAGTAGCAGCAGTTTATATCAAGTAGCACTCTTGTCATGATGATTAAGACATCTAGATGGACTCAAACAAGCATGACACAATGGAACAAAACATAGTACACATCATGATGATCATTTTGACATATCATATGCACAAATCGGACTAGCACACTAAAAGTGTGGCGGGGCGGCGCCGGCCGGTGGCGGCGATGCAGTCTGGCGCAGCTTGGTCCGGCGCCGGCGACGGAGGAGATCGGGACAAGGGGCGCGCGGGGGCGCGGCCCGGGACGGCGGCGGCGGCGGGCCCTCCTCAGGCCTCGCGGGCCGCGGTGGGAGGCGGGGCAGCCGCGGTGACGTGGCGTCCCTGGATTGGACGCGGGGGCGGCGGCGGACGTGTCCGGCACCGGCGGACACGTCCGGCGCGCGGAGGGACTGCGGGACGCTGAGAAAAACGGAAAAAAAAAAAGAGGAGCTAGGGTTCGGACGCAAAATGGAGGGGGTGGACGTTTTTATAGGCACAAGGAGCTAGGAGACTCCAAATGGGGAGCGGTTTTCGGCCACGCGATCACAATTCGACGACCGAGATGATGGGAAGGGTTGTGCTGGGTTGGTGGGCTGTTGTGGAGGGGATCTTGGGCCTCAAAGAGGAGGTTCTTTTAGCCCACTAGGTTAACTGTTGGAGTACCAAACTAACTCCAAACGCGACGAAACTTGACAGGCGGCCTACACGTACCAAAACAACATCGCACGACAAGTCTCACGCCATTCCGGAAACGTTACACGGCCACACATGAAAGAAGGACTCGGGGATGCCACGGGCACGTGTGAGAGCGTCGGAACTCGAAACGGACAACGGGAAGAGACGAGTGGGACTGGATGCAAGTGACAACACAAATGCAATGCAATGCACATGACAACATGACATGGATGAAATGCACACACGCACACGACAAAACGTAGAACCCGAAAAGAAAGAAGAGCCCGGAACGGAAATGATGAAGCCAAAGTTTATATATAGCCATATAGGGAAAGTGTTACATCTGGGGCATTACAATGGTTTCAAACCATGAGCTGCTATGACGCCACTCTTGGCAAACCTGAAGGAGATTATGATGCTCAACAGGAACAAGCTTTTTTGAAAATGGATACCCTGTTTAGGGTTGCTCGCTTGAGTGTTCTTGGTGAGAACATAGTTGATGCTTATGCGTCAATTGATAATGGAAAAGATATGTGGGACGCACTCGAGGCCAAGTTTGGGGTCTCGGATGCCGGCACGGAGCTGTACATCATGGAGCAATTCTACGATTATATGATGACTGAAGAGCGCTCCGTGGTTGAGCAAGCTCATGAGATATAGTCGTTTGCTAGAGAACTTGAGCACTTCAACTGGATGCTACCGGACAAGTTTGTTGCTGGGGGTATCATCACTAAACTTCCTCCTTCATGGAGGAACTTTGCTACCTTACTAAAGCATAAGAGGCAGGAGTTTTCGTTCCGAATCTCATTGGTACTCTTGATGTGGAAGAAAAGGTGAGAGCAAAGGACACACGTGCTCGAGGTATTGAGGGAGGATCTAGTGCCAATCTGGTGCAGAAGAAAAACTTCCAGCCCCACATGTTCAAGAACAAGGGCAAGTTTGATGGTAAAGCAAAGTTTGATGGGAAGAACAAGGTTGTGCAACACACCAACTTCAAGAAGAAGAATGACAAGAAGAAAGGTGTCTGTCACGTGTGTGCAGATCCTGATCATTGGGCTCCTAGTTGCCCTAATCTCTATGACAAGTGTCATCTCTGGAAAGGCGGCAAGACCGTCAATGTTGTCATTGGAGACACTGACATGAAGGATGATGTGTATGGTATATTTCCCACTATTCTTTCAGTATGTCATTCTCCTGATTGGTTGATTGACACGGGTGCTAATGTGCATGTATGTGGTGATATTTCCATGTTTTCGTCTTATCAGACCGCAGGGACTTCAACCCTGTTGATGGGCAACGGTTCAAGTGCTTCTGTTCGTGGTGTTGGCACGGTCGATCTGAAGTTTACTTCGGGGAAGATCGTGCGGCTGAAGAACGTGCATTATGTCCCCTCCGTCAATAAAAATCTTGTTAGCGGATCTCTGTTATGTAGAGATGGCTACAAGCTTGTCTCTGAGTTGAATAAATTTGTAATATCCAAGTATGGAACGTTTGTTGGCAAAGGCTATGAGTCAGGATGCCTGTTTCGTTTATCCTTATTAGATGTTTGCAATAAAGTTGTTAATCTTGTTTGCAACAATATTGAATCAAATGTGTGGCATTCACGTCTGTGCCATGTTAACTTTGGTTGCATGTCGCGACTAGCCAAATTAAACTTAATCCCTAGTTTCACCACCGTCAAGGGATCTAAGTGTCAAGTTTATGTGCAAGCTAAGCAACCTCGTAAGTCTCACACGACTGCGGAAACGAGAAATCTTGCACCACTAGAGCTCATACATTCAGATCTATGTGAAATGAATGGTGTTTTGACAAAAGGTGGAAAGAAATATTTCATGACGTTAATTGATGACTCCACTAGATACTGTCATCTGTATCTTCTGAAATCTAAGGATGAGGCTTTGAACTTTTTCAAGATCTATAAAGCTGAAGTGGAAAACCAACTTGATCGTAAAATCAAGAGGCTTAGGTCCGACCGTGGTGGAGAGTATTTTTCCAATGAATTTGATGCTTTTTGTGCGGAACATGGTATAATCCATGAGAGGACGCCTCCCTATTCACCTCAGTCAAATGGGGTGGCCGAAAGACACATCTAGGTGAAGGTAAAAGCCTACGTCTAGTTTGGTTTGGTATTGCTTGGGCGTCGATGAACAGGGAGCAGATTGCTTGCGTGTCTCTCGACGGATTGTTCCTTGTCCTTGAACCGTCGCCGGGCCGTTCCTTTATATAGGAGGCAACGCCCGGTCCGGTTTACAGAGTCCCGAGGCCGGCTCATAATCATGTCCGCCTCGGTCTCTACTCTTTCTTCCTTGTACCTCAAGTTACATGATAGGACGGTTTATAAACCGTAAACTTTACACATGGGCCCTAAGCCTTCATGGGCCGTAACCTCTACTGAGCTTATAACAACACAGCTACATTACTGTAATCCGGATCTCCCTAGCCGGTTTATACCTGCTAGTAATATCCCTGACATTAGGCCCCAGAGTGATTTGAACTTGTTCATGTCAGTCTTCTAAATCTTGCATAAACTTCTTCTTCGTATCTTCTCTGCTTTGTAAACCGGCTATGACGTCATCTTCGGAAATCATTTTATTCAGTCATGACATCACCTCCGCATTTATTGCTCACAGCTGTTTGTTACCTTTGTTTAAAGGCTATCCCGAAAATCGAGGCGACAGTAGAATCTTTATCCAATCTCTGACCTCCTTGATTCCCGCGCTTGTCGTTTCATCTCTCCTTTAGATAAATTGGTGCCATTGTCAGTGATGATGCTGTGTGGAAAGCCAAACCGGAAAATTACCTTCTTGATGAATTTAACCGTTGTTGCCGCATCACACTTCCTCACAGGCTCTGCCTCAATCCACTTTGTAAACTTATCCACAGCGACCAGCAGATGAGTTTTTTGATCTTGGGATCGTTTAAAAGGCCCAACCATATCAAGCCCCCAAGTCGCAAACGGCCAAGTAATTGGAATCATCCGCAGCTCCTGTGCCAGAACAAGAGCACACCGTGAAAATTTCTGACAAGCATCGCACTTCCGGACTAGATCCTCCGCATCAGCATGGGCTTTCAACCAATAGAACCCATGACGGAAAGCTTTAGCTACCAAGGATTTTGAACCGGTGTGATGACCACAATCCCCTTCATGAATCTCTCGAAGGATGTCGCAGCCTTCCTCGGATGATACACACCGCTGAAACGCTCCAGAGACGCTGCGATGATGAAGTTCCACGTTTACAATTGTCATGGATTTGGACCGCCGGGTTATCTGCCTTGCTTCAATCTCATCGTCTGGCAACTCTCCTCGGCTTAGGTACGCCAAGTAAGGGAGCGTCCAATCCGGAATAACATGAAGTGCCGCAACCAGCTGCGCTTCCGGATCAGGAACAGCCAAATCTTCCTCCGATGGTACCTGAACTGATGGACTGTGTAGCTCATCCAAAAAGGTATTCGGTGGCACCGGTTTACGCTGAGAACCCAGCCGACTTAGAGCATCGGCCGCTTCATTTTTTCGCCGGTCTATGTGATCCACCTGATATCCTTTGAAATATCCTGCGACTGCTTCAACTTCTCGTCTGTAAGCTGCCATGAGAGGGTCTTTAGAGTCCCACTTGCCAGATACTTGTTGTGCCACTAAATCCGAATCACCAAAACACTTGACCCGGCTCAAGTTCATCTCCTTAGCCATCCGCAGGCCATGAAGCAATGCCTCATATTCTGCAGCATTATTAGTGCAAGGAAACATTAGACGGAGGACATAACAAAAAATTTCACCTTGCGGGGAAGCTAACACAACTCCAGCCCCCGAGCCTTCTAATTGCCTTGAACCGTCAAAGTGAATAGTCCAGTATGTATGATCCAGCTTCTCTTCTGGTGCTTGCAATTCTGTCCAATCATTGATGAAATCCACTAATGCTTGGGATTTGATAGCGGTGCGCGGCACATACTTCAATCCGTGTGGGCTAAGCTCAATGGCCCACTCTGCTACTCTGCCAGTGGCTTCTCTTTTCTGGATTATATCCCCCAACGGAGCTGAACTGACAAGAGTTATTGGGTGGCCTTGGAAGTAGTGCTTCAACTTCCGGTTTGCCATGAACACGCCATACACCAGCTTCTGTCAATGTGGGTACCTTTGTTTTGACTCAATTAGAACCTCACTGACATAATAAACCGGGCGTTGAACCGGATATTCCTTGACTGCTTCTTTGCGCTCAACCACAATTGCAACGCTAACTGCCCGGGCATTGGCGGCCACGTACGTATAACAGCAGTGGCTCCTTATCAACAGGGGCAGCAAGGACCGGTGGTTCTGCCAGTTGCTGCTTCAAGTCCTCAAACGCTGCGTTTGCAGCATCACTCCATATAAATCGGTCTGTCTTTTTCAGCATCTGATAAAGCAGAATTGCTTCTCTCCCAGACGACTGATGAATCGGCTTAACGCTGTAATCCGGCCGGCAATACGCTGGACATCATTGATGCAAGCTGGTTTAGTCAAGGATGTGATCACCTTGATCTTCTCCGGATTGGCTTCTATTCCTCTGTTTGACACTAAGAATCCAAGGAGCTTACCAGCTGGAACACCAAAAACGCATTTCTCCGGATTAAGCATCATCTTATAAACTCGAAGGTTATCAAAGGTTTCCTTGAGGTCCTCTATCAACGTTTCCTCCTTCTTTGACTTTACCACAATGTCATCCACATAGGCATGGACATTTTTCCCTATCCGCCCCTTAAGACAGTTCTGTACGCAACGCTGGTAAGTTGCTTGGGCACTCTTGAGCCCAAACGGCATAGATACGTAGCAAAAAGCACCAAAAGGAGTGATGAAGGCTGTTTTCTCCTGGTCTTTAATTGCCATCTTGATCTGATGATACCCTGAATATGCATCCAAGAAACTTAGCCGCTCACATCCCGCCGTAGCATCAATGATCTGATCAATACGGGGGAGAGCAAAAGGATCGGTTGGACAAGCCTTGTTTAAGTCCGTGTAATCCACACACATCCTCCACTTTCCATTTTTATTTAACACCAGAACCGGGTTAGCCAACCATTCTGGGTGGAACACCTCAACTATGAACCCTGCGGCAAAAAGCGTGGCCACTTCCTCACCTATAGCCTTGCGCCTTTCTTCATTGAAGCGGCGCAGATACTGTTTGACCGGTTTGAACTTCGGATCAATATTAAGATTGTGCTCAGGGAGTTCCCTCGGTATACCTGGCATGTCAGAAGGTTTCCATGCAAAGATATCCCGGTTCTCACGGATGAACTCAATGAGCGCGCCTTCCTATTTGGGATCAAGGTTAGAGCTGATAGTGAACTGCTTGGATGAGTCAGCTGGTACAAAGTCGACTTGCTTGGTTTCCTCTGCCGATTTAAACTTCAACGCCGGATCGTGCTATGTAGTTGGCTTCTTCAACGGGGACATATCTGCCGGATCAACGTTGTCTTTATAGAACTTCAACTCCTCCGCAGCACATACTGCCTCTGCATAAGCAGCGTCTCCTTCCTCGCACTCCAATGCGATCTTGCGACTTCCATGAACCATGATGGTTCCTTTGTGACCCGGCATCTTGAGCTGCAAATAAACATAGCACGGCCTAGCCATAAACTTGGCGTAAACCCGCCGTCCAAACAGGGCATGATAGGGGCTCCGGATCTTTACAACTTCAAAGGTTATCGTCTCTGACCTGGAATCCTGTTCATCTCCAAAGGTAACTTCTAGATCAATTTTCCCAACTGGGTAAGCTGATTTACCTGGCACCACTCCATGGAACACCGTATTTGACTGTCTTAGCTTCTTGTCCGTTAACCCCATGCGACGGAAAGTCTCGTAATATAAGATGTTGATGCTGCTGCCGCCGTCCATGAGTACCTTAGTGAATTTGTAGCCACCCACCTGTGGTGCCACCACTAAGGCCAACTGGCCCGGATTATCAACCCGTGGCGGGTGATCCTCTCTGCTCCACACAATAGGTTGTTCCGACCAGCGCAGGAATCGTGGTGTTGCCGGTTCAACCGTGTGGACCGCCCGCTTTAGGATTTTTTGATCTCGTTTGCACAAACTCGTAGTAAACACATGATACTGTCCACTACTCAGTTCCTTCGGATTACTCTGATATCCGGATTGTTGCTGCTGCTGACGCTGCTGATTGCCTTGGTTATTGTGATTACCCTGGCCATACTGTTGGTTGCCTTGGTTACTGTAACCGCCCTGACCATGCTGATGGTTGCCTTGGTTATTGTAACCGCCCTAACCATGCTGATGATTGCCTTGGTTGTAGTCATTATTGCCACCATGATATCCTGATCCGGAGCCATTACCCTCGTGACCCGGACCATGAAATCCGGGACCTCAACCGCCGCCCGGTGGTCCGTTGTTGAATTTGGCCCGGTTTATAGCCTCCATCATGACCCGGCATTGCCCCCATGTGTGTTTAGTTGGGCGTTCCTCCGTGCTGTGCTTCGGGCAAGGCTCGTTCAACTATTGATCCAGATTAATGAATCCTCCGCCGCTCCGTGGAGGCGGCCTACCCTTGTTGCGTTGAAAGTTTCCTTGAACATTGGTATTGGCCACAAAATCAGAGCCACCCTCTGCCTTTCGCTTACCGTTGAAGCTTGTTCCGACCGGACTAGCCTACGCCGGTTTATCAGGCTTATTTGCTTTTCCGGACTTATCCCCATTCGCTTCTGGGTATTTAGTATTGTCAGAGTCCCCATACTTTCACCAGAGCGCTCATGAGTGTCCCCATGTCATTACAATCTCGCTTGAGCCGTCCCAGCTTCAGCTTCAGAGACTCGAACCGGCAATTGTTTTCCAGTGTTACTATTGATGTACTGGGACTGATACCGTTTGAAGAGTGTAAGATTTCTGACACTCGCCGCACCCATGCGCTCGTAGGCTCCTGCTCTCCTTGAACACATGCCGCTAAGTCTACTACTGACATTGGTTGTTTGCACGTATCCTTGAAATTTTTGATAAACTGGCGGCGCAACTCACCCCATGATCCGATGGAGTTAGGCGGTAAGCCCTTTAACCATGTCCGGGCTGTACCCTCATGCATCATGGTAAAATACTTTGCGCATGCCGCTTCATCCACGTCCAGCATCTCCATAGCCATCTCATAGCTCTCAATCCAAGCCTCTGGAGCCAGATCTGCTGTATAGTTAGGCACCTTACGTGGACCTTTGAAGTCCTTGGGTAACCTTACGCTTCGTAAAGCAGGAATGAGACACTGCACTCCAAAGGAACTTGCCGTGACTCCCGTCTCTGCTGTGGTTGGGTGAACCAGGGTTGTTTGGCGGATCTCCTCGCGGGCAGTAGGTCTAGCCCGGTTCACCGCCTCCTGGGCGTGCGCCTCTGCTCCCGCCGGATTATCTTGCCTGTGACGGTGACGCCTCCGTTCACTACTGGACACCTCCGGTTCATCCCAATGCCTAGTATAACTCCTGCTGTGGCGGGGTGTTGAATGAAGTCTCTCCCTGCTGTAGGAGTACGCCTGTTGCTGTGTCAACGCCGTGTCCAGCAAATCCTTGACCCTGCGCGCTTCCATCGCCACGGGGGATGTTCCCTCAATAGGTAAGGCGGCCAGGCGTGAAGCGGCGGCGACAATGTTATCCAGGGGGTTTGAGTAATGGCCAGGAGGAGTGGGGACGTGCGGCGTGGGTACAACCCGACGATCTTGCTCCGCGGTTGGTTGTTGAACCGGTGCGCCTGTTGCTGGGGCCCCCCTCGGGTTCACTTCTAGATTATTGCTGGCTCCCGCTCCTGGCGTGCCGAAGAGATTCATCGCCTCATAGACCGGCGGTAGACGAGTCTGGTACCTTCTGTTCCTTACTCCCTGCGCAGAAACCTGATCCATCTTGAGCTGGAAAGCTTGGGAATCCAACTCCGCTTGCCTTGTCACCAGCATGACTTTCTCTGCATTCAGATCCCGTTTGGCTTGCTCGATCCGGCCCTTTAGCTGAAGGATCTCTGCATCATGTTGCGCCTTGTCAGCAGGAGCCACCTCTGCTGTTGCTCGGGCTGTCAGCTCCTCAACCAAGGTGGATAGAGCGTCGGACGGTGAGGGGGCTTGGTTGCTCGCCCCTACACCAGCTACCTCTGATGTGAACGCCCCGGTCACCGTGGGCTGCGGCACAGATTGTGATCCGGCCATGAAGACAGCCACTCAGTTTGGCGGATCAAAGGGGTCCAGAATACTGTCACCATCGGATATTCCCCCAGATCGACCGTCCCGCAACAGATACAAAGATTCAGTCTCTCCGGATGAAGATTCATCATCGTAGTACACAACTGTCTCGCCACCAGAATTTGATCCGTCCTCGGCTTGGACTCCATGTATTTCTCCAACGAAAACGTGCTTCATGGCAGGCTGAATCCGGGCTGATCTTGCACGCTGAGCCGGCTCAACGATGTTGGGGAAGATGTCCGGCTCAGGTACCGGTTCACCGATCTTGCCAATGAAGACGTGGGTGCCACCGAAGGGGACCCGGTACCCGTATTCGATTGAATCGGCCTCCGGTCCCCAGCCTGCATCATCGATGTAGATCCGGCCGCGGCGACTCTTGGTCATCCGGCCGACCGCGTAACCCTTGAGTCCTTCAAAGCTGCCCTTCAAGAACTCGAAACCGTCGTGCGATAGCCCCACTGTGGGCGCCAGCTGTCGTGGAATTAGCACAGCAGATGTCCGGTTTAGAGGACTTAGGTGTGGAGCCATCGCGCGGGTTAGCTTGAAGAGGTTAAAAGCACACACAAAGGACACAGAGGGTTTATACTAGTTCGGCCCCTTCGGTGAAGGTAAAAGCCTACGTCTAGTTTGGTTTGGTATTGCTTGGGCGTCGATGAACAGGGAGCAGATTGCTTGCCTATCTCTCGACGGATTGTTCCTTGTCCTTGAACCGTCACCGGTCCGTTCCTTTATATAGGAGGCAACGCCCGGTCCGGTTTACAGGGTCCCGAGGCCGGCTCATAATTGGGTCCGCCTCGGACTCTACTCTTTCTTCCTTGTACCTCAAGTTACATGATAGAACGGTTTATAAACCGTAAACTTTACACATGGGCCCTAAGCCTTCATGGGTCGTAACCTCTACTGAGCTTATAACAACATGGCTACATTACTGTAATCCGGATCTCCCTAGCCGGTTTATACCTGCTAGTAATATCCCTGACACGTTGAAAGTGCAACTAATCCCCGGGTGGTTTTGGCAATTAATAACAACATATATATCATTGAACTAATAGTTACTTGAGAATCATTTCAGAGAAGTTCAGTGATATGGGTATGGCAATGACTGAAGAAGTGGACCCCTCAAAATGCTAAGGCAAGCATTGGCAAAAGCTCAAGACTCCATTTTTGGTTTAGTGATCCAAGATCACATTGAGTCCATAGAAAAGCCAATACTATTAAAAGGGGATGAGATTATGTTGATGATCTGGTTGCTCAAGTGCTTAGTGATACATCTCCTAAACTATCAGCAACTTTCACTGTCAAATACACTCATAAGTAATCTCGGTCCCACCGATATTCCAAACTCAGTCACACCGAGATGAACCACCTCAGCCATAAGCCAAACCCTAGAAAAATCGGATATTCCGAGTTTGAAATCGGTTTCACCGAAACATGGGCTACCAAGCTTCTGTAACCTTCTGTCATCAAATCGGTGTCACCGAGATGATGAAGTCGGTCCCACCGAAACTGGCATGCTCCTGTCTTTGCTCAAATCGGACTAACCGAGATGGTATTTTCGGTCCCACCGAAAACCCCAACGTTCACATTATTTGAACTTTCGGTCTCACCGAGTTGTCCACTTCGGTCCCACCGAGTTTGCTCAAATATGTGTGTAACGGTTGGATTTTGTGTGGAGGCTATTTATACCCCTCCACCCCCTCTTCATTCGTGGAGAGAGCCATCAGAAAGTACTACCACTCCTACCTTACATTTCTGAGAAGAGAACTACCTACCCTTGTGTTGAGATCAAGTTGCTCCACTCCTACCATATGAAACTTGATCTCTAACCTTCCCAAGTTGCTTTCCACTCAATCCTTTCTTCCACCACAGCCAAATCAGTGAGGAGAGTTGAGTGTTGGGGAGATTATCATTTGAAGCACAAGAGCAAGGAGTTCATCATCATCTACAACATCTATTACCTTTTGGAGGGTGGTGCCTCCTAGATTGGTTAGGTGTCGCTTGGGAGCCTCCGTCATCGAGATGTGGAGTTGAACCAAGAAGTTTGTAAGGGCAAGGAGATCGCCTACTTCGTGAAGATCTACCCCGAGTAAGGCTAGCCCTCCGTGGGCGTAGGCCATGATGGAATAGACAAGGTTGCTTCTTCGTGGACCCTTCGTGGGTGGAGCCCTCCGTGGACTCGCGCAGCTGTTACCCTCCGTGGGTTGAAGTCTCCATCAACGTGGATGTACGATAGCACCACCTATCGGAACCACGGGAAAAATCACCGCGTCTCTAAATTGCGTTTGCTCTTCTCCACCTCTCTTTACTACATGTGCAATTTACTTTCCGCTGCCTATACTCTAGAATTGCATGTGTAGGGTGATACTTGACTTGATCATAATTATGAATCTGCCAAAAACTGTTCTTGATCAAAAGGCAGAATTTTTATATTTACAAGTAGTCTAATCACCCCCCCCCCTCTAGACATACTTTCGATCCTACAAGTGGTATCAGAGCTTTGGTCTCCATTGTTTTGGTTTCCATTGCATTGGACTCCATAAGCTTGGTTTCACAACCTAGGAGAGTATGGCGTCTAGTGAGGGTAATTTTCGTAGAGGTCCCTACTTTGATGGTACAAATTTTGCTAGTTGGAAGCATAAAATGAAAATGCATATTCTTGGTCATAACCCAGCCGCATGGGGCATTATTTGTGTTGGTATGCAAGGTGAATTCTTCGAGGAAGGGAAAGTTCGAGATCGCGAAGCTACACCGGAAGAATTGCGGATGTTGCAAAACAATGCTCAAGCTTGTGACATTCTCTTCAATGCCTTGTGTCCCGAGGAGTTCAACAAAATTAGCCGTCTTGAGAATGCTAAAGAGATTTGGGATACTTTGGTTGAAATGCACGAAGGTACCGAGTCTGTGAAGGAATCAAAGCTAGATATTCTTCAAGGTCAACTTGACAAGTTCAAGATGAAGGATGGTGAAGGAGTCGCTGAAATGTACTCTAGGCTTGCTCTCATCACAAATGAGATTGCCGGCTTAGGAAGCGAAGAAATGACCGACCGATTCATCATCAAGAAGATTCTAAGAGCTTTGGATGGAAAGTATGACACCGTGTGCACTTTGATCCGAATGATGCCAAACTACAAGACTCTCAAGCCAACCGAAGTCATTGGAAGAATTGTTGCTCATGAGATGACACTTAAGGATAAGGAAGAGCTTCACAACAAGTCAAGTGGTGCTTACAAAGCTACTAGTGATGCTCCCACAACCTCAAGTGACAAGTTAGTTTCCAATGAAGAGATAAGCCTAATGGTTAAGAACTTCAACAAATTCTACAAGAATAGAGGCAAAGAGAGAAGCTCAAAATCTAGATCATATGATGAAAAGAGATCTTCTAGTCATGATCGAAACTGCTACAATTGTGGAAGACCCGGACACTACTCAAATGAGTGTACGGCTCCCCACAAGAGAAGAGAAGAATCTCCAAGAAGAAGAAGTTCAAGAGATGAGTCACCTCGGAAAGAGAGAAGGAGTAGAGATGATCGTTATGAACGAAGACCCTCTCGGAGAAACAAGGATTCGGAGAGGAAAGACAAGTCATCAAGGAGCTACACAAGAAGAAGACATCAAGCTCATGTAGGTGAATGGGTCTCCGGCTCCGACTCCGACAATCAATCCGATGGAAGCTATCACTCCGACTCCGACTACAGTCAAGATGAAGGTGTTGCTGGTCTTGCTCTCGTATCCTCCAACTCCAACTCCTACGACTTATTTGATTCACCAAATGAGGGAATTGGAAGATGCTTCATGGCTAAAGGCCCCAAGGTATCACACCCTGAATTCATTGACTTCGATAGTGATGAGGATGACTTGCTTAGTGAAGATGAGCTCTTGCATGATAAATCTAGTGAGCCTAGTAACGATGAAAATGCTAGTAGTCTTTATAGTCGATAAGAGTCGAATGACAATGCTATGAAGGAGATTGAGCGTCTAACTAAAGAACTAAACACTCTTAAGTTAGCTCATGAAACAACTCAAGAAGATCATAGAGAGCTCCTAAGATCTCATGAGAAGCTACGCTTCGAGAAGCTCACTCTAGAGCAAGAACATGAGTTTCTAAAAGCGATCAATGATGATCTTCGAAAGAAGAGTTCTTCATATCTTGCCAAACGACTTCTCTTGTCTAATTTCTTGCCACCTATTAAGACTAAGCATGACAAGCATAAGAAAAATTCTTCCTCTAGTAGTAACAATAACCATGCTAAATCCAATATTGTTGCTTCTAGTAGTTCTCTTGATTCCACTAACAATGTTTCAAGCCAAGTTACACTTGAGCAAGAGAATAGTTTATTGAAAGGGATCATAGAGAAAGGTGTCTACAAGAGCCTTGCCGGAAGCGAGAACTTTGAGGAAATTGTTCGCAAGCAAGGAAGGCACCGGAAGAATCAAGGGATTGGTTTTGAGCGAAAGTTCAACGCCTAAGGTGTTGAGTGGGAAGAAGGTCAATATCCTACTCCACAGTTTGTTTCTCAAAAGGAGAAGTATGATCCTACTTCTTCCAATGTGGAACAAGCTCAAGATGACCTTCCACCACAAGACCACAAGCTAAAAGCCAAGGACAAGCTTCAAGAGGAGATTGATGCATTCATTGAAGCACCTCAAGCCATGGTCAAGTGGGTTCCCAAGGAAACGTCAAGTTCTACTTCGTCAAGCTCAACTACAACCCCAAGGATTCTCATCAAGATGATGTGGATCCCGAAGAAGAAGAACTAGAAGGTTCTTGAGGGTGACTCCGCCAACATACTTCACTCACATTCATTTTGGCAAGAACTTGTGCAATCAACTTCCACATCATGCACTAGTTCATGGAGTCACAAACCCTCTTGTTGGTAAGTCAAGGGACAAGGTAATCATTGCTTTCATGGACATCATCTATTGTGAACTTCAATCTATGTCCATGGATATCTTTGTTTGTTCCTTGTGGGACTAACCCATGTAGGTATTGAAAGTGCCCTAATCCAAAGGATAGCTCCCAACTCTTGATGATCTTCATCAACATTGAGCATCCACATCTTCAACATCTACATGAAGTCTTCTACGACAACCCAAGGTTAGTTTGACCCTTTAAAAGGGGTTCTCACATCTAGGGGGAGCTTTGCTCTAAAAATTGAGCTAAAGCATCTTCTAATGATGTGAACACATCAATGCTTTATGTAAAAGTGGTAACCCCACTTGTGCTTAAACGATGAGTATGACCTATGATCAAATGTTCTCATTTGGCTCGTAAGTCAAAATACTCATATAAAGATGACCTAGTCATCGACAAATTGTGTGTTAAGTGCTAGAGTTTTGGTTGTGCATGTTTGACACATATTTCATTTGCTATCTTATTGTGTGAGCATGTTGGATGCATGATTTTATCCATTCGAGGACATCCATTTGTTGTTTTGGTTGTTTTGATTTTTCTGACCAAATGGATGGACAAGAATGCCTAAGTACCTCCCCTAGCTATCTATGCTTTCTTGTCTCAAATTCTATTCATGCTTATATCACAAACTTTGAACAAGTCATTTTCGGACCCTCCGAGTGAGGAGCACTCGGAGCCACCGATCCGTCAAGGGCTAACTTCCAAAACCTTCTAAGTGATTTCGGTCAGACCAACTCACTCAAACTCGGTCAAACTGAAAGCATTTAGACTGATCTAGGTTTCATCTCGGTGAAACCAAGTTGTAATTTTCGGCGTGACCGAAATGCATAACTGCCTGGCAGTTATCCATCTCGGTGCCACCGAGTTTTTCAACTCGGTCCCATCGACAGCAGAGGGATATATATACCAAGGGCAGCGCGCGTTGATTACTCCTTCAAACGTTTTCGCTCCCACATCCCCTGCTGTCGTCGCCTTGATCTCTGGATCGTCGCCGTCGTCGCCTGTGCGCCCTCGCCGCAGGTCTCCGTCGCCGTCAACGGCCTTCTCCTCCGCGTCGTTGCCGCCGTAGAGAAACTCCACCAAGTTAGGGTGAGTTTTGATCCCACTCGTGCTCCCATCTCCGATTCAATGCACGTTTGGTTTGCCCAATATCTTGCCACGATTGAAATCTTCCTTTACACCAGATTGGTTCGTTTGAACTAGATTCGAGTAAAATTCTTAGGGTTAGGTTTCCACGGAACACATCTCGGTAAAACCGATTTTAAAATTTCGGTGTGACCGATTTGGCCTCTGGCCATTGCACTGCACCCTTCGATCCAACCGAGTTGTGCAAATCGTTGTGACCGAAATGTAATTTCTGTGAAACCCTAGTGTTATCGGCAGGACCGAAACCCACTTCGGTCAAACCGAAAGTGGTGTGTAAAGCTTCTGTTTAACACTTCGGATTCACCGAAACTCAAAACTCGGTTTGACCGAAATGTCTTCTGTGAAAACTTAAAACTAAAATTTGAACTCATTTTTTTTGCAAAAACTTCTGCAGTTTGTGATAACTCTTCTTCTCTGCCTATACCTTATCTATTCACAGGTTGTCAGCCATGTCAGATGCCAGTGACAGTCAGAACAGGTCAGAGTCACCTATTGCAGACATTCCTGAGGCAGACACTAGTCCTGAGACTAGTAGCCCATTTGATGATGGTGAGAGGAGTACACCAAGTGGCATGCCTCCTGCAGCCACTAGAGCCAGAAAGGAGAAGAATTCCGATGATGAGGATTCAGATTTCGTTGCTGAGGAAGAGGTGACCTCAAAGCCTAAGAGAAAGGTTGTTGCCAAAGAGCAACAAGGTCAGCAGTCTAAGAAGGGCACCAGCAAAGTCAAGCAATCAACTATAGCTAAGAAGCTAAATTTGGGAGAGCCAGCTCCAAGCAAAGTGAAGAAAACCTCCAAGAGAAAGAGGGTAGTGTATACTGATTCTCATGCAGATGCAGCAGTCGAGGATGAAGATGAGGAAGCACCCCAGCCTGCTCCTCAGAAGCAGAAGCTCATGGGTGATGCCATTAAGGCCGGAGCCACTTCAAAGCCCAAGAAATCTGCTCAAGCTAAGGCAGCTCCAGCAAAGCCTGCTGCCAAGCCCAAGAGGACTACCAGAAATATTCCAGCATCTGAGAAGAACAAGGGTGATGTGCCACCAGCTGAGTCTGACGAGGAAGGACAAGTGTTGTTGAAACTCCGTCCAAAACTGCCACTTCACAATGATGCTCATCCTCAAGCTGAGGATATGAAGGCAAGGAAAGATAGAGGTCTCAGGCTATGGAGACAAGCTGACCCATATGCCGTGAGGAGAAGAACTGCTGTAGATCCCAGATTTCACACCAGAGAGCAGCAGGACTTCTATGAGACTGTGCTGATGGACAAGAAGCCAATAGTCGCAGACACCAGATATGTTGACTGGGAATACATTGACAGCGAAGAGCACAGAGATTTCTTTCCACATGTGCATGAAAGCTTCACTGCATGTGGCGTTGCAGAGTTTGTGGGTCAGAAATTGACCAGT
Organism: Secale cereale; assembly: GCA_902687465.1. NCBI lineage: Eukaryota > Viridiplantae > Streptophyta > Magnoliopsida > Poales > Poaceae > Secale > Secale cereale. The sequence continues at coordinate 633,072,383 of LR738715.1, forward strand.
TGGAACGATGAGATGATAATGCAATTCTATGCCACAGCTCACTTCTATCCTGATGGAAAGATCACATGGATGACTGAAGGTCAAAGGTATTCTTCTTCTGTTGAAGAATGGGCAGAAATTCTGAATGCTCCAGTGCAGCGAGAAGATGATATTGATGTCTATGGGATTCCAAAGAAGAATCATGATTCCATGAAGAACATGTACAAGGAGATCCCCGCAGCAGATTTGGAAGTATGGAAGCTCGGCTCAGTCTACCATCTCCAGGCAGGCTTACCTACCACTAATACTATTCTGAGGCATACCTTGATGCCCAAGTCTGGAGATCATCGCATGATCAGAGGATATTCTATCAACATGCTGCATATACTTGATGAGAAGGCACCCTTCAAAGTGATGGACTTAATGGTAGAGACCATTAAGAGGACTGCAGCTGACCAGAAAAGGTCATGTGGATTTGCCCCACAGATTCAGATGCTTATCAATGCCAAGTTTGGCACGGGCAAATTCTTGTTGGATAGGAAACACTTACCACTGCAGCCAGAGCATGAAGACAATGTTGTTATGATGGATGAGGAGGATCCGACATCTGTTGAAGGTCAAGCCAAGATCGAAGCTGCTAGGAAAGCCAAAGCTGACAAAGAAGCAGCAGCAGCAGCAGCTAAACCAAAGAGTTTCGGAGAGCAGATTCTTGAAGCTACCCAAAGGATTGAACAACGCCTGGCCAGCATTGAACAGTCTCAGGAGAGCTTAGAGAGGATTGTTGACGAGAAGATCCACGCTCTGGACGTGAAGCTGACTGAAATTCAAGTGACCGTCAACAAGCTTGAGGCAGACATGGAGGAAGCAAAGCAGGACAAGGCAGAGCTTGTGCAGGATGACTTAGTCCAGGACTCTCATCGACAGACTGCTCCGGTTCCCAGAGGATCCCGATCAGCTGCTATTCCAGTGACTGACACTAGGACTACAACTTCAGCACCTCCCATAGTTCCAGCAGTTACTCCAGCTACAGCTCGAGTGTCCACTCCTCCAGCACAGACATCAGCTGAAGTCTTTGCCGATGCCGTCATATCTACTCCGACATCAACCCAGACGGGAGCCGCCAGCAGAGTCCCCAGTGACGTTTAGCTCTATGCTTTTTCGAACTTTTTGGTAACTTGTTGCCAAAGGGGGAGAAATTGTATAGATCATAGGGCTTCGAGAGAGAGAGTGCTGTTATCTTTGCGCTTTTGCTCTTTCGTTCTTTTGCGGTCTCTTTGAGATACTTTTGGTTTTCGAGACTTTCAGTGTGCTTGATACTCCGTTTGATGCTACCTTAATGAGTGCTTGGTCGTACTATGCTTTAATGTGTGCTTAATGCTTATCATATGCTATTCCTATCTTGTATGACCATTTACTCATGTCTTGGTGATTGGGTGCATGCTGTTCATTCTTATCATTTTGTGCGCTCCACCAAGATGTATGTGACATGGAAGAGTGACCCATGAACCTAATCGATTGTGCATTTGCATTCAAACGCAAATCTTAAATAATGCACAAATTTAGGGGGAGCTCTTGCTTATCACATACTTCTCAAAGCGACGATATTATTCATTGATTATATCTCTTGTCGAAGCTTTGATCTATATGTTGTCATCAATTACCAAAAAGGGGGAGATTGAAAGTGCAACTAATCCCCGGGTAGTTTTGGCAATTAATAACAACATATATATCATTGAACTAATAGTTACTTGAGAATCATTTCAGAGAAGTTCGGTGATATGGGTATGGCAATGACTGAAGAAGTGGACCCCTCAAAATGCTAAGGCAAGCATTGGCAAAAGCTCAAGACTCCATTTTTGGTTTAGTGATCCAAGATCACATTGAGTTCATAGGAAAAGCCAATACTATTAAAAGGGGATGAGGTTATGTTGATGATCTGGTTGCTCAAGTGCTTAGTGATACATCTCCTAAACTATCAGCAACTTTCACTGTCAAATACACTCATAAGTAATCTCGGTCCCACCGATATTCCAAACTCAGTCACACCAAGATGAACCACCTCAGCCATAAGCCAAACCCTAGAAAAATCGGATATTCTGAGTTTGAAATCGGTTTCACCGAAACATGGGCTGCCAAGCTTCTGTAACCTTCTGTCATCAAATCGGTGTCACCGAGATGATGAAGTCGGTCCCACCGAAACAGGCATGCTCCTGCCTTTGCTCAAATCGGACTAACCGAGATGGTATTTTCGGTCTCACCGAAAACCCCAACGTTCACATTATTTGAACTTTCGGTCTCACCGAGTTGTCCACTTCGGTCCCACCGAGTTTGCTCAAATATGTGTGTAACGGTTGGATTTTGTGTGGAGGCTATATATACCCCTCCACCCCCTCTTCATTCGTGGAGAGAGCCATCAGAAAGTACTACCACTCCTACCTTACATTTCTGAGAAGAGAACTACCTACCCTTGTGTTGAGATCAAGTTGCTCCACTCCTACCATATGAAACTTGATCTCTAACCTTCCCAAGTTGCTTTCCACTCAATCCTTTCTTCCACCATAGCCAAATCAGTGAGGAGAGTTGAGTGTTGGGGAGATTATCATTTGAAGCACAAGAGCAAGGAGTTCATCATCATCTACAACATCTATTACCTTTTGGAGGGTGGTGCCTCCTAGATTGGTTAGGTGTCGCTTGGGAGCCTCCGTCATCGAGATGTGGAGTTGAACCAAGAAGTTTGTAAGGGCAAGGAGATCGCCTACTTCGTGAAGATCTACCCCGAGTAAGGGTAGCCCTCCGTGGGCGTAGGCCATGATGGAATAGACAAGGTTGCTTCTTCGTGGACCCTTCGTGGGTGGAGCCCTCCGTGGACTCGCGCAGCCGTTACCCTCTGTGGGTTGAAGTCTCCATCAACGTGGATGTACAATAGCACCACCTATCGGAACCACGGGAAAAATCATCGCGTCTCCAAATTGCGTTTGCTCTTCTCCACCTCTCTTTACTACATGTGCAATTTACTTTCCGCTGCCTATACTCTAGAATTGCATGTGTAGGGTGATACTTGACTTGATCATAATTATGAATCTGCCAAAAACTGTTCTTGATCAAAAGGCATAATTTTTATATTTACAAGTAGTCTAATCACCCCCCTCTAGACATACTTTCGATCCTACACACGTACTCTAACTGATTTGGTTAACGCCATGTTAGATACATCGGGTCTATCCAAGGCATGGTGGGGGGAGGCGATATTGACTGCATGTCATGTCCTAAACCGAGTTCCCATAAAGAACAAAGAAATAAGTTCATTCTAGGAATGGGAGAAGAAAAGGTTAAAACTCTCTTATCTATGAACCTGGGGTTGTTTGGCGAAATTCAATGTGCCAATCTCAAAGAAGTGCAAACTTGGACCAAAGACTGTGGATTGTGTTTTCCTGGGATATGCATTTCATAGAATTGGATATAGATTCTTGTTTGTAAAATCTGAGGTATCTGACATGCATGTCCGTACAATCATGGAGTCGAATGATGCGACTTTCTTTGAAGACATCTTTCCCATAAAGGATATGGCTACCTCATCTACTCAGGAGATGCCTAGTTCATCGAATCAAGAATCAGTTACAATTACTGAACCTACCATTTCGATGGAACACTTTGACAAACCCATGGAGGAAAACAGTGAAGCTCCTACTAGGAGCAAGAGACAGAGGACTGCAAAGTCCTTTGGTGATGATTTTCTTGTCTATCTAATAGATGACACTCCTAGTTCTATTTCAGAGGCTTATGCGTCTGAAGATGCTGACTACTGGAAGGAAGCGGTTCGTAGTGAGATGGATTCCATCTTAGCGAATGAAAATTGGGATATAACCGATCGTCCTTATGGGTGCAAACCTATAGGGTGCAAACGGTTATTTAAGAATAAGCTTAGGCCTGATGGTACTATCGAAAAGTACAAGGCACGGCTCATGACTAAGGGTTATACCCAAAAGGAAGGTGAAGACTTCTTTGATACTTACTCACCTGTGGCGCGATTGACCACTATTCCAGTTCTACTTTCTCTAGCCGCCTCACATGGTCTTCTCGTTCATCAAATGGATGTTAAGACTGTTTTCCTAAATGGAGAGTTGGATGAGGAAATTTATATGGAACAACCAGATGGGTTTGTAATAGACGGTCAGGAAGGAAAAGTGTGCAAGTTGCTGAAGTCTTTGTATGGACTCAAGCAAGCACCAAAGCAGTGGCATGAGAAGTTTGAAAGAACTTTAACAGCTGCAGGCTTCGTTGTAAACGAAGCTGACAAATGTGTATACTATCACCATGGTGGGGGCGAGGGAGATATCCTTTGCTTGTATGTTGATGACATACTGATTTTCGGAACAAATTTGAATGTTATTAAGGAGGTCAAGGATTTCCTATCTCATTGTTTTGAGATGAAGGATTTAGGAGTGGCTGATGTCATTCTAAACATCAAGTTGTTGAGAGACGATGATGGTGGGATTACTTTCCTTCAATCTCACTATGTGGAAAAGATCTTGAGTCGCTTTGGCTATAGTGACTGCAAGCCCTCTCCAACACCATATGATGCCAGCGTGCTACTTTGAAATAATCGAAGAATTGCTAGAGATCAATTGAAATATTCTCATATTATTGGCTCGCTTATGTACTTAGCAAGTGCTACAAGACCTGGCATCTCTTTTGCTGTTAGCAAACTGAGTCGGGTTGTCTCAAAACCAGGAGATGTGCATTGGAAAGCTCTAGAGAGATTTTTGCGTTATTTGAAAGGCACTGCAAATTATGGAATTCACTACACCGGGCATGATACGTCTCCAACGTATCTATAATTTTTGATTGTTCCATGCTATTATTTATGAAGTCTTGGATGTTTAATAGGATTTATCATTCACTTTTATATCATTTTTGGGACTAACCTACTAACCCAAAGGCCCAGTCCAGATTGCTTTTTTTTTGCCTATTTCAGGGTTTTGCAAGAAAGGAATATCAAATGGAGTCCAAACGGAATGAAACCTTCGCGAGAGATATTTTTGGAGGAAATCACGCTCGGGAAACGTCAGGACCAAGTTAGGGGACAGAGGGCCTTCCCTCGAGGGTAGGGGCGCGCCCCCATCCCAAGGCGCGCCCCTGCCTCGAGGCTGGCCCCTGTGGCCCCCGGTGCCCTCCTTCTTCCTATATATACCTACGTACCCCAGAAACTCCATACGCAGAGAGAAAACCCTAATTCCACCACCGTAGCTTCTATTCCCATGGAGATCCCATCTTGGAGCCTGTTCCGGGAGGGGGATCCATCACAGAGGCCTTTATCATCATCATCATCGCCCTCACCATGAGTTGTGAGTAGTTTACCTCAGACCTTCGGGTCCATAGCTAGTATCTAGATGGCTTCTTCTCTCTCTCAGGATCTCAATACAAAGTTCTCCTCGGTCTTCGAGGAGATCTATTCGATGTAATCTCTTTTTGCGGTGTGTTTGTCGAGATCCGATGAATTGTGAGTTTATGATCAAGGTAATCTATGAAAGATATTTGGTTCTTCTCTGAACTTTTTATGTGTGCTCATAATATCCTTGCAAGTTTCTTCGACTTATTGGTTTGGTTTGGCTTACTAGATCTATAGTTCTTGCAATGGGAGAAGTGGTTGGCTTTGGGTTCAATCTTGCGGTGTCCTTTCCCAATGACAGTAGGGGCAGCAAGGCACGTATTGTATTGTTGCCATCGAGGATAAAAAGATGGGGTTTTCATCATATTGCTTGAGTTTATCCCTCAACATCATGTCATCTTGCTTAAGGCGTTACTCTGTTCGTATGAACTCAATACACTAGATGCATGTTGGATAGCGGTCGATGTGTGGAGTAATAGTAGTAGATGCAGAATCGTTTCGGTCTACTTGTCTCGGACGTGATGCCTATATACAATGATCATGCCTAGATAGTCTCATAATTATTCGCTTTTCTATCAATTGCTCGACAGTAATTTGTTTACCCGCCGTAGAATATCGCTATCATGAGAGAAGCCACTAGAGAAAACTATGGCCCCCATGTCTATTCTCAACATATCAATCTACATCTACTTTACTTTACCGCTTTTTATTTGATGTTTTATTAAACCAAAAATACCAAAAATATAACTATCATCTCTATCAGATTTCACTCTCGTAAGTGACCGTAAAGGGATTGACAACCCCTTATCGCGTTGGCTGCGAAGTTCTTATTTGTTTGTGCAGGTGCGAGGGACTCACGCGTGGTCTCCTACTGGATTCATACCTTGGTTCTCAAAAACTGAGGGAAATACTTACGCTACTGTGCTGCATCTCCCTTTTCTCTTCGAGGGAATACAACACAAGCTCAAGAGGTAGCAAGAAGAATTTCTGGCGCCATTGCCGGGAAAGCTTACGCAAAATTCATATACCAAGTACCTATCACAAACCCTTATCCTTCGCATTACATTTATTTTCCTCTCATTTTCCTCTCCCCCACTTCACCCTTGCCGTTTTATTTGCCCTTCTTCCGCCGTGTGTTTTTCGTTCGCTTGCTTCTTGTTCGCTTGTGTGTGTTGGATTGCTTGCTTGTCACTATGGCTCAGAACAATACCAAATTGTGTGACTTCTCCAATACCAACAACAATGACTTTATTAGCACTCTGATTGCTCCTATTACCGATGCTGAATCTTGTGAGATCAATGCTGCTTTGTTGAATCTTGTCATGAAAGATCAATTCTCCGGCCTTCCTAGTGAAGATGCCACTACCCATCTAAACAACTTTGTTGATTAGTGTGATATGCAAAAGAAAAGGGATACGGATAACGATATTGTTAAATTGAAGTTATTTCCGTTTTCACTTAGAGATCGTGCTAAAACTTGGTTTTCCTCTTTGCCTAGAAATAGTATTGATTCATGGAATAAGTGCAAAGATGCTTTTATCTCTAAGTATTTCCCACCTGCTAAGATCATCTCTCTTTGGAACGATATTATGAATTTTAAGCAACTAGATCATGATCAGGTTTTACAAGCTTGGGAGAGAATGAAATTGATGATACGTAATTTCCCTACACATGGTTTGAATCTATGGATGATTATTCAGAACTTTTATGCTGGCTTGAATTTTGCTTCTAGAAATCTTTTAGATTCAGCCGTCGGAGGCACTTTCATGGAAACCACCTTAGGAGAAGCTACCAAACTCCTAGATAATATTATGGTTAATTATTATCAATGGCACACCGAAAGATCTACTAGTAAGAAAGTGCATGCTATCGAAGAAATTAGTGTTTTGACTGGAAAGATGGATGAACTTATGAAATTGTTCGCTGCTAAGAGTGCTTCTTCTGATCCTAATGATCTGCCTTTGTCCACTTTGATTGAGAATAACAATGAATCTTTTTGGATGTGAATTTTGTTGGTAGGTAATTTTAATCCTAGGCCTTTCCCTAGTAATTCCTCTAATAATTTTTGTAATTCCTACAACAACTCTTATGGAAATATGCCTTCTGAATTTGAAACTAGTGTTAAGGAGTTTATGATCTCGCAAAAGAATTTCAATGCTATACTTGAAGAGAAATTGCTTAAAGTTGATGAATTGGCTAGAAGTGTGGATAGAATTACTCTTGATGTTGATTCTTTGAAACTTAGATCTATCCCACCTAAGCATGATATCAATGAGTCTCTCAAAGCCTTGAGAATTTCCATTGATGAATGCAAAGAAAGAACCGCTAGAATGCGTGCTAATAGAGAAGATTATATTAAATCGTCTTCTTCTAGTTTTCGTGAAAATAAAGATGAAGATCTGAAAGTTATTGATGTGTCTCCTATTAGATCCTTGTTTTCTAGTATTAATCTTGATGAGAATAGGATTGGAGATGATTCTGCTTTAAGGTGTCCCAATGATTCAGAGTTTTTAGATCTTGATGCTAAAATTGTTAAAAGTGGGAGTGAAGAGATTAAAACTTTGCATAGTGATAAACCCACTACTTTGGATTTCAAGGGATTCAATTATGATAATTGCTCTTTGATTGATTGTATTTCCTTGTTGCAATTCATGTTAAATTCTCCGCATGCTTATAGTCAAAATAAAGCTTTCACTAAACATATAGTTGATGCTTTGATGCAATCTTATGAAGAAAAACTTGAGTTGGAAGTTTCTATACCTAGAAAACTTTATGATGAATGGGAACCTACAATAAAAATAAAAATAAAAGATCATGAATGCTATGCTTTGTGTGATTTGGGTGCAAGTGTCTCCACTATCCCAAAAACTTTGTGTGATTTGCTAGGGTTCCATGAGCTTGATGATTGTTCTTTAAATTTGCATCTTACGGATTCCACTATTAAGAAACCTATGGGAAGAATTAATGATGTTCTTATTGTTGCCAATAGGAATTATGTGCCCGTAGATTTCATTGTTCTTGATATAGATTGCAATCCTTCATGTCCTATTATTCTTGGTAGACCTTTCCTTAGAACGATTGGTGCAATTATTGATATGAAGGAAGGAAATATTAGATTCCAATTTCCATCAAGGAAAGGCATGGAACACTTTTCTAGAAAGAAAATCAAATTACCATATGAATCTATCATGAGATCCACTTATGGATTGCCTTCCAAATATGGCAATACCTAGATCTATCTTGTATCATGCCTAGCTAGGGGCATAAAACGATAGCGCTTGTTGGGAGGCAACCCAATTTTATTTTTTTTATTTTTCTTGCTGTTAGGGAATAAATATTGCATCTAGCCTCTTATTAGATGTGGTTTCATGTTTTGTTTAGTGTTTGTACCAAGTAGAACCATTGGTAAGACTTGTGTGAAGTTTATGTGATCTTGCTGTGAAAAACAGAATCGTTAGCGCTTGTTAAAGTAGTCGTGGTATTTTACTGGAGCGTGCTTTTTAGTTGATTCTTTTTGCTGCTGATTTGTAGACAAATTGCGCAAATTTACCAATTTAGTTTGAATTTTTTGGAGTTACAGAAGTAGGCGAACCCTGCAGATTAATACAGGTTGTTCTGTCTTTGACAGATTCTGTTTTTCGTGTGTTGTTTGCTTATTCCGATGCATCTATGAGTAATATTGGAGGATATGAACCATAGAGAACTTGGAGTACAGTAGGTTTAACACAAATATAAACAAAGAATGAATTCATTGATGTACCTTTGAGTAGTGGTTTGCTTTCTCTTACTAACGGAGCTCACGAGAATTTTTGTCTAAATTTTGTGTTGTGACGTTTTCAAGTTTTGAGTATTGCTTTGATGGACTATGGAACAAGGAGTAGCAAAGGCCTAAGCTTGGGGATGCCCATGTGATACGTCCCAAACGTATCCATAATTTTTACTTTTGACATGCTTGTTTTGCATCATTGTCTCATGTTTATATCAAAGTTTTCTATCTTTTTAGGCATTTATTGGACTAACCTACTAATGGTTGCAAAAGTGCACAATGTTCTTGTTTTACACTTTATTGTGTAGGAATTACTTGGAAATTGACAAAAACGCAAAAGGAGTCGTATTGGAGTAGGACTCTGACTTTCCTGAAATCTGTCTGAGAACGTTTTTAGAAGATGGTCACGTTCCGGCCCGAAGACCACGTCAAACGGAAAAAGCCTAGTTGCGAAAGTTGTGGGGAATTTCGAGGGGATGCTTCTGGATATAAAATCCGTCCAAATCGGAGTCGAACGGCCGAGAAAAGCCCGTTTTACTGAAGCCCAAAATCTGATGACGGGAATCTGAGAGTCTATATAAAGAGAGGAAACCTAGGTCACCAAGGGCCACGAATTTTCCTCCTCCCAAGCCGCCGTCTTGGAGGGGAGGACCTGCACCATTGCAGCACCATCCACAAGGAAGAAGGGGGGCCAAGGGGCCGCTGCCCCCAAGGGCCGCCGCCGCCGTGGCTGTCGTCGGCCGCCTCCTCCTCCGGGCTGCACCTCTCCATCAACACCACCATCAATCTCTTGCTCACCATGGCGATGTGTGAATAGTCTTCTCCGGGGCTGAGGGCTTGTACGTGTAGCTATGTGGTTATCTCTCTCACCCATGATGTGATCTTCGTTGTGATCATAGGCTATGTTAATCTAGGGTGATCCCATGATATTTCCCCTTCCTCTATGTATTGAATTGATGTACTCACTTGTCTTTATCTAGTATAATCCCCGAGACCAAGGTGACAGCGGTCTATTGGACATGGATTAGAAGAATATTTTCATGAGTGATTTCCTCTTTTGTGTGTTGATTGAAGATTGAGAGTCTCTTGGTGCTTGTCTTTGACTATCCTGGAGATATGTTGTGGTGATTGTGGTACTCTCTTTGGATGGCCGCGGTGACATTGGGAAATCCATAGATTGAGAACTACGAACTTTGAGGTGTGCTTTTGTAGCCCTACATAATTCTCGTCCTCTCTTGACCACAAAGGAATGACCTCCGAGTGCGTCTCCATTGCATGTTTTATGGGAAATATCATGTGATTAGACTATGTCAATGTTGTTGGGAGTTGCCACTAGTGAAAGTATGAAGCCTAGGCCTTGTTTCCACCATTGCAATACCATTTCTGCTCACGTTTACCACTTGTTTGCTTGCTGCACTTTTTATTACAGATTTATATTACTTTGCTTTGCCACTCCTATCATCCATATTTTACCATCTCTTCGCCGAACTAGTGCACCTATACATCTGACAAGTGTATTAGGTGTGTTGGGGACACAAGAGACTTCTTGTATCTTGATTGCAGGGTTGCTTGAAAGGGGTACGTTCAACCTCCACTTCCCTGAGTTCGATAAACCTTGGGTTACTCACTTAAGGGAAATTTGCTGATGTCCTACAAACCTCTGCTCTTGGAGGCCCAACACTGTCTACAGGAATAGAAGCGTGTAGTAGACATCAAGCTATTTTTGGCGCCGTTGCCGGGGAAGTGAGGTAAGTGAAGGTACCTTCTCTAGATCTTGCAATTAAATCTTTTTTTTCTTGTTTTTATTTTTCACTAGTTTTGCTTAATGGAAAACAACAAAAAATATGAGAGAGCTTTATAAGCTCTACCTTGAACTTGGACATGATGTGTTCGAAGAGAAAATTAAAAAACCTTTGGAAATTTGTTATTTGTATAATAATCATGATGGTGGTGATGTTATTAGTATGTTTTTTTTAATATCAATATTGCTAATGACATGGAAAGCTCTAAGCTTGGGGATGACACGTTTGATGAACATGATATTTTTAGTCCCCCAACTTTTGAGGAGAAAATTTACTTTGATGATACTATGCCTCCTATATATGATGATTACAATGATGAATATGATACTTTCAGTCCACCTACTATTGAGGATAAAATTTATTATGATTATGATATGCCTCCTAAATACGATGATTACCATGATGGTTATGATAGTCTTACTCTCACTATTCCTAATAAGAAAGATTTTGCTTATATGAAGAGTAATGACACTTTTATGCTTTTGGATCATGAAAATAATGCCTTATGTGATAGTTATATTTTTGAGTTCATCCATGATGCCACTGAAATTTATAATGAGAGAGGGAGACATGGTTCTAAATATCTTAATAATAAGAAGTTTCCTCTTTTTATGGTGAATATTTTGAAGTTATGCTTGTTTTGCCTTCCTATGCTAGTTGCTTTGTGCTTCAATGAATTATTCTATTGCAATATTCCTATGCATAGGAAGCATGTTAGGCTTAAATGTGTTTGGTATTTGCTTCTTGATGCTCTCTTTTGTTCTTCAACTCTTATTCCTACGAGAGCATCATTAAAGTCTTAAGCCTATCTTTATGGCTATAAAGAAAGAGCTCTAGGAAGACAACCCTTGTTATCTTTGCTTTCAGTTTGTTCTTTCAGTTTTAGTGGTCTTGATGTTTGTTACTACTGTAGCAACATCATTGTATCTTTATTTTTCAGCTTTGTGCCAAGTTTAGCCTCCGATTGCAAGAAAGTTCAAAAGTTGTGACGTGTTGTCCAGAAAACAGATTCTGTCCTTGGACAGAAAAAATCGCATAAAATCACTAGATCATCTTTTTATCTGAATTTTTTGACAACGTGCTCTATACAATTGGCTTTCGAGCGTCTGTTCTAAGTTTTTTGATTTGAGTTGCAGAAGTGCCACGAAAAAATTATTTACTACCTGCTGGTCTGCTTTTCACAGATTCTGTCCCGTTTTGCCTTTTCTTCGTTTTGCAAACCTTGAGCTTGCTTTTTCTTTGCAAAAACCTTTTGGCAATCTTGAGAAACAGTAGCTCTTCAAGATTATCCTTATTTCCAGTAGGGAAAAATTATTTTATTGTGGGTACTAACCTCGCTAATCAGATTATGATGAGTTATGTATGAAGGGATTTTTCAAGTGTGCGAGGGAAGATGATAAAAGAAGATTCAAGAGGGTCAAACGCTCAAGCTTGGGGATGCCCCCGTGCACCCCCAAGAAATATTCAAGAAGACTCAAGCGTCTAAGCTTGGGGATGCCCCCATGCATCCCCTTCTCCATCAACAATTATCAGTTCGTCTTTCGTTCCACTATAATTATCACTTCATGTGTTATGTGCTATGCTTGGAGCGTCTTGCTCTTTTCTTTTTAGTTTTGTTTCGTTTTCTTTGCTGGTTTTAAATAAGTTGCATCTGATCATTCTTGTTTGGGAGAGAGACACGCTCCGCTTTTTCATGAAACACTCATGTTCTTCACTTATATCTTTTTGAGTGTTTTAGCTACCTTGTTATATGCTTCTAGCTCTTGTTTTTCTTTCATATCATGTTCAGAGCTATTAGTTCTTTTATAGAAAGTACTCTCTTGCTTCACTTATATCTTTTTGGAGAGTTGATTGGTTTAATTGCTAAATAATATGTTGGTAAAGTAAATGCCAAGTGTGGTTGTGGTGCAAAGAATAAAAAGCTTGCATAGTCTTGAAGATCATTGAGTAATTTGATCCCTATCAATTGTTTTGAGAAATTAAGTAGTCATGTCTAAACATGGAGATCATTTAATAAAGTCTTATTAGTGAAGAAATACCTTTGAAGTTTGCAATTGTTTAGTTTTTCACCATTGGTAGTTTTAAAGTTCTTGTTCTCGTTTTAGAAGTAAGATGGTTGACAAGGAAGACAGTGTAGAAGTCTTACAATTATGCTGAAAGGATGTTATAATTCTCTTGTACCGGTTAACATGTGCTTGCTAAAAACTTGCTAAACCAAAAACTCTGTACTGAGCGGGAGTGCTGCTCGTGCATCCAAATTCCATAGCCAAAATTCTGCCATATGTGTCCACCATACCTACCTATGCATGGTATTTAATAGCCATTCCAAGTAAATTGCTCATGTGCTACCTTTAAAACCTTCAAAATTTATCCTTATTGGTGTCTCTGTTTTAGCTCATGAGTAAGTGGTAGATAGTTCATTATTACTTGTGTTGGACAGAACGACCCCTGACGTGCATGAATAATGTGCATGTCCTTAATTTTGCAAAAAGAGCTGGCAAAAGGGTTTGCCCAGCCCACTTTACATGTCATCAATATCAATATCAAAAACCTCCTTCACACATCGTACCTGAGAAATCAGACAAACTTTGGCTAGTGATAAACAAAGGAGAAAGGGGAGTGTTATCATTCCTCTATGGGAGCCGCTCTTAAGTTCTGTTTGGAATGAGTAGTAGTGCATTGTTTATTACCATTCATTGACATAAGCATACATCTCTCAAAATTGCTTTTATATCTCTATGTTTTCAAAAATAAAAAGCTCTAGCACATGAGTAATCCCTGCTTTCCTCTGCAAAGGGCCTATCTTTTACTTTTAAAAGTTGAGTCAGTTTTCCTATGTTCTAATCTTCTTCCTCCACCATAAGCAAGCATCTAGTGTTAACCCTGGGTTCAAGTTGGTTATCTTCAAAATTTCTGCTTAGTTATATATAATCCTTGTGCATTGAACTTATCCATGAGATAAAATGTTGAAAAGTGGAAAGCATTGCTGAAACTTTATCTTCCTTTTGTGTTAACTAGCATGCTTTTGATGAGAGAACTCCTTTGGGGCTAACAGTTGTGCTTAACTTTATAGTTTCATGTCTTCAATTGTACTATTCATGAAAAGAATTTACTTAGATGATCACTTGGTTATTCATTGTTTACTTGCTTTCAACTATAGACAATTGTTTTGGTTCACTTTATTTCAGTTCATGTGCTTTACTATATTACTTGATCAAGATTGTGTTAGTAGCATGTCACCTCAAAAATTATCTATGTTATCATTCTACCTACTCGAGGACGAGTAGGAATTAAGCTTGGGGATGTTGATACGTCCCAAACGTATCCATAATTTATGCTTGTGACTGATAACCCTCAACCGTAAGGGATCGAGATAGTCTTCGCGGGTAAGAATAACCCAATTTATTGATTCGACACACGGGGAGCCAAAGAGTATTTATAAGCTTTGACAGTTGAGTTGTCAATTCAACCGCACCTGAAATATACTTACTTGCAACAAAAGATAAGTGGTAACAGTGATATGATAGTGATGATAGTAATAGTAAAAGTAAACAGCAAAAGTAAATAACAGTAGTAAACGGCAAAAGTAGCAACTAGTGACAAGCAGGGTTTAAAACACTGTAGGCTAGGGAGATGGATGGTTGGGCGCTGCATGGATGAGATAGTTTTAACTTGGGGCACGGCACACGGAAAAGTAATGATCATCTAGGCAAATATCAAACATTAGGCATGTATCCCGTAGGTAGTTGTACGTGCTTGCAATAAGAACTTGCACAACATCTTTTGTCCTACCATCCCGCTACGAACGGGGCCAAAAGGAACTTATGGATATTAAGGTGCTCCTGTCAGAGAGCACCGGAACAAAGCAATGAACTCAATGGATACATGTAATCCTCAAACTACGGACCATCCCCTTTGGTGTCCCAAGCTGTCACTTTTGGGGTCGCCGGTTCCGGACCGTAACAGGTGAAAACAACTCATAGATAGGATCACGAACACAAATATATTCATGCAAACACATATGGTTCAGATCTGAAATCATGGCACTCGGGCTCTAAGTGTCAAGCATTAAGAATAACAAGTTGTAGCAAAGATGATAAACACCATAGTAGATGATAGGCAACATGCCCCCAACAATCTGATAAACTATTACATGATCTAACTCATCCAATCCCTACCATCCCCTTCGCCTACAGCGGGGGAATTACTCACACATGGAGGGAGAAGTCATGGAGGGATGATGGAGTGGTGATGATGATGACGATGGCGACGATCTCCCCTCTCCGGAGGCCAATTCAGCCTCCAGATTAGCCCTCCCGAGGAAGAAAAGAGGGTGGCGGCGGCTCCGCGACGAAAAACTGTGAAAGAACTTCCGATCTGGGGTTTCTGCGTCGGGAGTAAAAATACGGGCTAAAGTAGGGCACCAGGGGGCGTGGGACCTGCCCAGGCGCCCCCCCGGCGCGGCCCAGGGGGGGGGGCGCGCCCACAGGGCGCCTGGGCACCCCCTGGCCCCCCTCTGGCCCCACTTCTGGTTCCCGGTTCCTTCAGGTGCGTGGATTTTCTGTGATTTTTCGTGGATTTTTCTGAGGTACCTAAAAATCCGTTTTCCTGCACACAAATAAACCATACAGGCAGCTCTGCTGAAAACAGCGTCAGTCTGGGTTAGTTTGGTCCAAATCATGCAAGAATGAGGTCAAAACAATATCAAAAGCGTTTGGAAAAGTAGATACGTTTGAGACGTATCAACTCCCCCAAGCTTAGCATATTGCTTGTCCTCAAGCAATTCAGTTCAACGAACTGGACGCGACAAAGAAAACTTGACAAACTCTTTTGCTTCATTAGATGTATATAAGCATGTACTACGAACAGAGTTTAGCAAGTATTGAAACAGTACTATGAGGACAATGCAAAGAGCAATCCTTCTTTCAAGTGACCAGTCACAAATACTTAAAAGTAAATAATATATTACTGAAAATCAAGACAAGATTACATTGCACATAGCTTGAGCATATTAGGGTGGTATCTCGCTAGCCTCCATGAGTGAAGCAAAACATAAATGCAGAGACTCCTCCAGAGTTTTAAAGGAGACTAGAACTAAGAATTTCAGAATAAATCATATCACAAGTATGCAGAAGACAATGTAATACTTTGGGACAATGCACTTTACACTCAGAATGACAATTATGCTCTCCTAGTCGATGCTTTGAAGAAAGAAGGTGAGACTCTCGAACCGTGGCTTTTATTGGCAAGGTTGAAAACCCGTGGTCGGAAACAAAAACTAAACATGTACCAGAGCTCTTGGTTTTAAAAAACAAAAGTAAACATGTTTTGAGAAGTGCATATTTCGTCAACGAATGCTAGCAGATAACTCAATCACCTTTTAAGTGGACAAGTCTCGAGGAACGGCTCCCGCATGAGGACGATCACATCCTCTTAATCTCCTTTGTTTATCACTGCCAAAGTTTTCTGATTTCTCATGAACAAAGCGTGAAGGAGGGTTTGTTTGTTATATTATCTTTTTGAGCCGGGCGCACTCAATGCCAGTTCCTTTTCGTATTAGGGGTTTGCACATTAGACATACAATCCAGGGGTGAAACTTGTCCAACTTAAAAAGATCATGAATTAACTACTACTTCCTCATGAGCTAAAACATAGGCACAAAAGAGAAATGCTTTTGATTAGTTTCGAGATGGTACATGAAAGTCTTTGTTAGGAATGGCAGGTAAATACCATGTATAGGAAGGTATAGTGGACTCATATGGCATAACTGGTTTTAAGGATTTTGGATGCACAAGCAGTCAGTCCGCTTAGTACAGGTGGAGGTTTAGCAAAAGACTGGGAAGCGACCAACTAGAGAGCAATAACGGTCATAATCATGCAGAGCGACAAAGCAACATTGAATCGGGCATGAAAGTGATACAACTATTCTAAAACTCAAAGATCATCAAGGCAGAGTAGACTTCTTAGTCTTAAGCATGTGTAAGCATGTGCCAAGTCAATCCAAAAATTCTCTAAAGGGAAATACCACCTTAGTATACCAGACTATGAACAGTGCAATGCATGTAGATCATTTCAATAACACATTATATACTCTAGTTATTCGAGACTAGCCGCAAGGAAAGCATGAACCACTGGAAGAGCATTGTAAACATAGCACTATGTCGCTACAAGCTGGTCTCTAGATCATAAGTACAGGCATATGTACAAAAGTAGAAACAATAAGAGTTCATACCGGTCTTCCTTGTTGCTTCCTTTCAGTCGATCTTCGTCATCACTGCTTGTCACTTGCACGATCGAACGTAGGAAATATAATCAAATGACATCACGGACTCGAGCTGATCTCTGAAAACAAAGCAAACTAAAGAGAGAAAGGAAATCTTTTTGGTTTTTTTTTCAAAGGTTGAATAAAAGCAAAAGAAGGAAGAAAATCTTTTTGTTGTTTTTGCAAAGAGAGAAATAAAGAAGAATGGGCAAAAACTTTGAAAAGATCAAAGTGAATAAAACGGATAATACAATGGAAAAGTGAGAAGGGCACGTACTCCCCCAAGCTTAGGCTTTTGGCCTAAGTTGGTAGCAGCTACTGCCCCCAGGAGCCTCCTGCTCCAGGGGTATGGTGGTGAGTCCATGGGTCGTAGAAGGATGTTGGCGCGTACACCGAACTCCTCGGAGTCTTCCACGAGGAAGGCTCCGAATGCCAAACAGAGGAAGACCCTTCACCAAACTCGGTGGTGGTCTCTTCCTGAAAATGTGGTATCTCACCGTGCCTCTCCTCGTCGGGCACAACCCCCTCCATAGGGTTATGAAACTGATGCTGGACCATGAACTCATCGAACTGAACAACGTCAAAGGACCATCCGTTCCTGCGAGAAAAATCAAACAAAAGAGGTGCAGGTAGACGGATCTCGCGTTCCGCGGCAGTTCCGAAACGCAAGATATAGATAAGATTATTAAGTTCAGAACCCATGGTAACAAACTTATGCCTTTTCATAGCAGCAAGATCAAAGCTTAAATAAGTAAAAGGAGTATCATCAGGGTGTGGGGTGCCTCCAAGATGCTCTAAGATAAGTGTGGCGTAAACGCCACCATATAAGTCCCCCTTGTTACCGTTCATAGCAAGGCGTCGAGCAATTAAGGTACCCAGATTATAATCAGACCTCCCTGAGAGGGCTGCTGCCAGGATAGCAATATCCGGAGCAGAAATGCTGCTCGTTTTGTCACGAGCTAACACCCCTCTAGCAATATAATATGCAAAATACCTGAGGTGAGGAAATAAGATGCTGGAGATCTTCGACCGATGAATATCCCTCGTACCCATGCTGTAGAGAGAGTTGATGACGGTTTTCAGCTCGGAGGGCTGAATGGCCATCCTAGCCGTCCTCCCAACGTTCGGCACACCTATTATTTCACAAAAATTTCCCAAAGTCATGGTGATAAGATCATTATAAATTTTAAACTCAATAGCACCTGAATCAGGATTATATCTAAAACTGTTAATGAAATTGGAGGTGAGTTTTTGATACTGAGTAACACGGCTCGTGACGAGTCGTGTCAAACCTGCATTAGCACAAAGATTATAAAACTCATCCTTGATTCCCGCAGCTTCCATGAATTCATCACATGGAAACGTCATCGCACGTGCTGGACTTGTGTCTTCCAACAACTCCAGGGGCACATGATCTTCATTATAGCTCACCCTAGCAGTCGATGGTGAAGTTGCGGCTCTAGTAACTCGATCGGAGTGTGCGGGCCTCCTCTTCTCAAGCCACCCTTTTGCCCTTCCTAATAAACTCATTTCTGAAATTTTTAGCAATTTACAAAAACGAGGATTAAAACAAAGTGAGCTAAGGCAAACTACTCAACTCACTTGCCCAAGGCATAAACTTGCATCAAAACTTGGAAAATAACTTTCTACACATGCATGCAAGCTCATCTCTACAGCACCAAGAACTACTAAATACTCACAAATGAGGCCATCAATCAAAAATCTAATTGGAGGGGTGGAGGAGTCACATACCAGGGAGTATTTGCTCGAAATTTCAGCTCAAATGATGGGCTATAGAGAGAGATCGAAGAATCGTCTCCAAGAACAGCAAGAACACAAGAACAACAGCAGAACTCGTGTTTTTGGAGAAAGAGGGAGAGGGAGGAAGAAGAAGTACCTGGAGGGGGGTCCCGTTGGCCCCAGGCGCCCTGTGGGCGCGGCCAGGGGCTGGGCCGCGCCAGCTGGCCGCCTGGGCCACTGGTGCCCCCCCTGGCTGGCCCCAGGACTTTCTGGGTCTCTCCTGTTGTGGAAATTTTTATTATAATTTTTCTGGAATTTTTCTGAAAACTTCACTGTTGAAAATTTTTCGAAGTTCAAAAAGCTGCGAAACTCTCTGAAAACTTGAAGCAGTTAGTAGTATTGTGAAACTTCAAAAACATAAATACTTGGTACAGCAAGTAGGACAAAAACTAAAAACAAGTGAAAACATAACAGGCTCAACTTTTTATCCATATAAAACATATTTGTTAATAAGGTTGATCAGGTCTTACCAACAAACAGGCGATATATAGAGCAAAAAGTCTCACCACCTACGGAGTAATCACTGAACCTTTACCTTGATGGACATTGTCCCTATCATGATAGTTTTGTATTTGTGAGGCACATGTAGTGGACAATCCCATTCTCCTATCTTCACGGTCTCGATATTCTCTATAGAGTTGAGGGCATGCCTCCTGTCGGTCTTCTTCGGAAAATATACCGTGTGTTCTTTATCATTCACATGAAAAGTAACCTTCCCTTTATTGCAATCAATAATAGCACCTGCGGTGTTAAGGAAAGGTCTACCAAGAATAATGGACATGCTCCCATCCTCGGGCATGTCAAGCACAACAAAATCAGTAAGAATTAAACAATTAGCAACTTCAACTGGAACATCCTCACAAATACCTATCGGAACAGCGGTTGACTTGTCAGCCATCTGAAGGGAGATATCTGTAGGAATTAGTTTCTCTAAACAAAGGCTCTCGTAAAGAGAGAGAGGCATAACACTCACTCCTGCCCCAAGATCACATAAAGCAGTTTTGACATAATTATTCTTTATGGACCAAGGAATGGTGGGTATACCTGGATCACCGAGCTTCTCAGGAATCTTTCCACTGAAAGAATAGTTAGCAAGCATAGTAAATATTGCATCATTAGGAACTTTTCTTTTATTAGTGACAATATCTTTCATATATTTTGAATAAGGAAGTAACTTAATAGCATCAGTCAAAGGTATCTGAAGAAAAAGAGGTTTAATCCACTCACAAAACTTATTATAATGCTCTTCTTCTTTAGATTTGATGGACTTACCTGGAAAGGGCATGGGTTTCTGTACCCATGGTTCTCTTTCCTTCCCATGTTTTCTTGCGGTGAAGTCTTCTTTAGTGTACCTCTTACGTTTGTCAGGTGCTTCCTCTTCTCGAACTTCAGGCGGATCATTCTTCTCATTATTATTACCTTCTGGTTCAGCACCGTCTTCTGTCTCAGCATCGGAGATAGATACACTGTTGGGATCAATAGCTGGTTCTTCATCTGCAATAGGATCATTAGAATTGTCAGTCTCCTTATGTTTCTTTTTTTTTTGGAGAGCCAACAATTTCTTCTTCCTGTATTTGAGAATCCTGCTCGATTCTCTTTGGATGCTCCTCTGGATAAAGAGGATCTTGAGTGCTAGTTCCTCCTCGGGTCTTAATTCCGAAAGCCTGCAAATTATCTTGTTTGGCATTGTTAGCAAGCAAATCTCTTTGCACATTAGAAATTTGATCAAGCTGAGTTTGAACCATATGAAAATGCTTCACAAGACATTGAACATCATTAACTGTCCTATCTAAAACATCAAGCAGTTTTTTGATAGCAAGGGAATTATCATGCAACTGACTTTCTATCCTCTCATTAAAATGATTTTGTTTCATAATAAAATTATCAAACTCATCTAAACATTGATCAGGAGGCTTACCATGAGGGATGTCACTTGCGTTGAAATCTAAAAGAGAGTATACCTCTACCATAGGAGGGTGAGTAGTAGGCTCACACAGCTTCTCAATAGGGGGTAGATTCTTCACGTCTTCAGCTTTAATACCTTTCTCTTTAATAGACTTCTTTGCTTCTCGCATATCCTCGGGGCTCAGAACAAACATGCCCCTCTTCTTCGTTGGTGGAGGTGGTTCAGGGACGGACCAATCTTCATGGTTTTTGGCAATCCTGCCCATTAAGTCTTTCGCATCGTCCGGTGTTCTTTTCCTGAAAACACAACCAGCACAACTGTCCAAATAGGACCTGGATTCATCAGTTAGACCAGCATAGAATATATCAATTAATTCATTCTTAGGGATTTCATGTCCTGGTCTAGCCCGAATCAGACCGCAGTACCTCCCCCAAGCTTTAGGGAGGGACTCATCCTGCAACTGTTTAAAGTTATAAATTCTTTGTAAAGAAGCATGTTGCATGTGAGTAGGAAAGTACTTATCAACAAAAGAGTGAGCTAAGTCCTGAGGACTCTTAATGGAACCGCATGGGAGTGAATCATACCATGCTTTGGCACCCTCCTTCAAGGAGAAAGGAAGAAGCTTGGTCACATAAAAGTATCGTATCTTCTCATCTGTGGTAAACAGGCTACCCAACTCACCGAGTTTAGTCAGGTGTGCAATAGCATCATCATTTTCTCTGCCATAAAAGGGGTCAGCTTCAAACATAGGTATAAGTGAAAGATCAACAGAGAAATCATAATCAGGATCATCAATGCATATAGGAGATGTAGCAAATTCAGGATTATGAACGGTTTTGTTTTTCAAAGAGTGTTTTCAAATATTTTATTAATAACTTCAGGGTCAAAGCCAGCAAACTATGTCAGTTCCCTGCATAGATCTTCATCAAGCATATAGTAATCATCATCAAGGAGCCTCTCTTTGAGTTTACTCAAATCAGGATAATCATAAGTTTCACCAATAGGATAGCGAGCAACAGGAAGTTCAATTCCATATTTTTCAGCAGCAGCAGCAATTTGTTTCTCAAGAGCATAACCAAGCGAACTAATATCATCATCAAAAGTAGTAGAAGCATCATCAAGAGTATCAGACATAGTAACAGATTCAGTAGGAGCATCATGTGGTGGTGGTGAGGCAAACTTACTCATAACGGAATGTGAATCAAGTGTAGCACTAGTGCTCAAAGCAGTACCTCTTCTTGTAGTAGATAGTAAGATAGGAACCTTGAGGTCTCCTTTCTTACCCATAGTAGATAAAGTGCAGCAGGTAGGATACCTCAAGTAGACTTGTAAATATTGCTATGCTCCCCGGCAACGGCGCCAGAAAACGGTACTTGATAACCCTCAACCGTAAGGGATCGAGATAGTCTTCGCGGGTAAGAATAACCCAATTTATTGATTCGACACACGGGGAGCCAAAGAGTATTTATAAGCTTTGACAGTTGAGTTGTCAATTCAACCGCACCTGAAATATACTTACTTGCAACAAAAGATAAGTGGTAACGGTGATATGATAGTGATGATAGTAATAGTAAAAGTAAACAGCAAAAGTAAATAACTGTAGTAAACGGCAAAAGTAGCAACTAGTGACAAGCAGGGTTTAAAACACTGTAGGCTAGGGAGATGGATGGTTGGGCGCTGCATGGATGAGATAGTTTTAACTTGGGGCACGGCGCACGGAAAAGTAATGATCATCTAGGCAAATATCAAACATTAGGCATGTATCCCGTAGGTAGTTGTACGTGCTTGCAATAAGAACTTGCACAACATCTTTTGTCCTACCATCCCGCTACGAACGGGGCCAAAAGGAACTTATGGATATTAAGGTGCTCCTGTCAGAGAGCACCGGAACAAAGCAATGAACTCAATGGATACATGTAATCCTCAAACTACGGACCATCCCCTTTGGTGTCCCAAGCTGTCACTTTTGGGATCGCCGGTTCCGGACCGTAATAGGTGCAAACAACTCATAGATAGGATCACGAACACAAATATATTCATGCAAACACATATGGTTCAGATCTGAAATCATGGCACTCGGGCCCTAAGTGTCAAGCATTAAGAATAACAAGTTGTAGCAAAGATGATAAACACCATAGTAGATGATAGGCAACATGCCCCCAACAATCTGATAAACTATTACATGATCTAACTCATCCAATCCCTACCATCCCCTTCGCCTACAGCGGGGGAATTACTCACACATGGAGGGAGAAGTCATGGAGGGATGATGGAGTGGTGATGATGATGACGATGGCGACGATCTCCCCTCTCCGGAGGCCAATTCAGCCTCCAGATTAGCCCTCCCGAGGAAGAACAGAGGGTGGCGGCGGCTCCGCGACGAAAAACTGCAAAAGAACTTCCGATCTGGGGTTTCTGCGTCGGGAGTAAAAATACGGGCTAAAGTAGGGCACCAGGGGGCGTGGGACCTGCCCAGGCGCCCCCCCCCCCCCGGCGCGGCCCAGGGGGGCGCGCCCACAGGGCGCCTGGGCACCCCCTGGCCCCACTTTTGGTTCCCGGTTCCTTCGGGTGCGTGGATTTTCTGTGATTTTTCGTGGATTTTTCTGAGGTACCTAAAAATCCGTTTTCCTGCACACAAATAAACCATACATGCAGCTCTGCTGAAAACAGCGTCAGTCCGGGTTAGTTTGGTCCAAATCATGCAAGAATGAGGTCAAAACAATATCAAAAGTGTTTGGAAAAGTAGATACGTTTGAGACGTATCAGTGACATGCTTGTTTTGCATCATTGTCTCATGTTTATATCAAATTTTTCTATCTTTTTAGGCATTTATTGGACTAACCTACTAATGGTTGCAAAAGTGCACAATGTTCTTGTTTTACACTTTATTGTGTAGGAATTACTTGGAAATTGACAAAAACGCAAAAGGAGTCGTATTGGAGTAGGACTCTGACTTTCCTGAAATCTGTCTGAGAACGTTTTTAGAAGATGGTCACGTTCCGGCCCGAAGACGACGTCAAACGGAAAAAGCCTAGTTGCGAAAGTTGTGGGGAATTTCAAGGGGATGCTTCTGGATATAAAATTCGTCCAAATCGGAGTCCGGACGGCCGAGAAAAGCCCGTTTTACTGAAGCCCAAAATCTGATGACGGGAATCCGAGAGTCTATATAAAGAGAGGAAACCTAGGTCACCAAGGGGCACGAATTTTCCTCCTCCCAAGCCGCCGTCTTGGAGGGGAGGACCTGCACCATTGCAGCACCATCCACAAGGAAGAAGGGGGGCCAAGGGGCCGCTGCCCCCAAGGGCCGCCGCCGCCGTGGCTGCCGCCGGCCGCCTCCTCCTCCGGGCTGCACCTCTTCATCAACACCACCATCAATCTCTTGCTCACCATGGCCATGTGTGAGTAGTCTTCTCCGGGGCTGAGGGCTTGTACGTGTAGCTATGTGGTTATCTCTCTCTCCCATGATGTGATCTTCGTTGTGATCATAGGCTATGTTAATATAGGGTGATCCCATGATATTTCCCCTTCCTCTATGTATTGAATTGATGTACTCACTTGTGTTTATCTAGTATAATCCCCGAGACCAAGGTGACAGCGGTCTATTGGACATGGATTAGAAGAATATTTTCATGAGTGATTTCCTCTTTTGTGTGTTGATTGAAGATTGAGAGTCTCTTGGTGCTTGTCTTTGACTATCCTGGAGATATGTTGTGGTGATTGTGGTACTCTCTTTGGATGGCCGCGGTGACATTGGGAAATCCATAGATTGAGAACTACGAACTTTGAGGTGTGCTTTTGTAGCCCTACATAATTCTCGTCCTCTCTTGATCACAAAGGAATGACCTCCGAGTGCGTCTCCATTGCATGTTTTATGGGAAATATCATGTGATTAGACTATGTCAATGTTGTTGGGAGTTGCCACTAGTGAAAGTATGAAGCCCAGGCCTTGTTTCCACCATTGCAATACCATTTGTTCTCACGTTTACCACTTGTTTGCTTGCTGCACTTTTTATTACAGATTTATATTACTTTGCTTTGCCACTCCTATCATCCATATTTTACCATCTCTTCGCCGAACTAGTGCACCTATACATCTGACAAGTGTATTAGGTGTGTTGGGGACACAAGAGACTTCTTGTATCTTGATTGCAGGGTTGCTTGAAAGGGGTACGTTCAACCTCCACTTCCCTGAGTTCGATAAACCTTGGGTTACTCACTTAAGGGAAATTTGTTGCTGTCCTACAAACCTCTGCTCTTGGAGGCCCAACACTGTCTACAGGAATAGAAGCGTGTAGTAGACATCACCATGGCACCCCAATTAAATTCAAGATAATCAAAAGCCTAAGCTTGGGGATGCCCCGGGAAGGCATCCCCTCTTTCGTCTTCATCCATCGGTAACTATACTTGGAGCTATATTTTTATTCGCAACATGTTATGTGTTTTGCTTGGAGCATCTTGTATAATTTGAGTATTTGCTTGTTAGTTGCCACAATCATCCTTACTGGACACACCTATTTGAGAGAGTTAAACATGGCCTAGAAATTATTAGAACACTCTAAGTGCATCACTTATATCTTTTGAATTGAATAGTTTTTGCTCTAGTGCTTCACTTATATCTTTTAGAGCGTGGTGGTGGTAATATTTTGTAGAAATTGTTGAACTCTCATGCTTCACTTATATCTATTTGAGAGTCTATCAAAACAGCATGGTAAAGTTTTTAGGCTAAAGAAACTAGTCTTCAAATGATAAACATCCAATGTCAATGTAGTAAAAAAATCACACCAAGTGCGTTGAATAGAATGAGATGTTGGATGCTTGATAATTGTTTTGAGACATGAGGATAGTGATATTAGAGTCATGCTAGTGGAGTTATTATGACATTAAGAAATACTTGTGTTAAGGTTAGTGATTCCCGTAGCATGCACGTATGGTGAACCGTTGTGTGACTAAGTTAAAGCATGAGGTATTTGTAGAGTGTCAACCTTTGTGTGGATGTCAGGGGCACACGATGGTTAACTCCTACCAACCTCCCCCCTAGGAGCATGTGTTGATTGCTTTGTTTTGATGACTCGTAAATTTTTGTAATAAGTATATGAGTTCTTATTACTAATGTTGAGTCCATGGATTATACGCACTCTCACCCTTCCACCATTGCTAGCCTCTCTTGTACCGCGCAACTTACGACGGTGCCTTAAACCCACTATATATCCTTCCTCAAAACAGCCACCATATTGTTCCTCAAAACAGCCACCATACCTACCTATCATGGTATTTCCATAGCCATTCCGAGATATATTGCCATGCAACTTTTCACCGTTCCGTTTATATGACACGCATCATATTGTCATATTGCCATGCATGATCATGTAGTTGACATCGTATTTGTGGCAAAGCCACCATGCATAACTTTTCATACATTTCACTCTTGTTTTATTGCACATACCGGTACACCGCCGGAGGCATTCATATAGAGTCATACCTTGTTGTTGTAGTATCGAGTTGTAATTTCGTGTTGTAATGAAAGTGTGATGATCATCACTATTAGAGCATTGTCCCATGGGAGGAAAGGCTGAATCTATAAAGCCCCTACGCAA
>LR738715.1:633113952-633195523 GCA_902687465.1 Secale cereale
AGTAATAGTCCACGATACGGGCCAGAATCGGCCAAAACTGCAAGTGTTGATGACCGACACGTAAATGCACCTTGGGGTTCAACAACTATGGAAATCACTATGGGAACCCAAAACAGTGAGTAATAGTCCAAGAAACGGGCCAGAATCGGCCAAAACTGCGAGTGTTGATGACCGACACGTAAACGCACCTTGGGGTTCAACAACTATTGAAATCACTATGGGAACCCAAAACAGTGAGTAATAGTCCAAGAAACGGGCCAGAATCGGCCAAAACTGCGATTGTTGATGACCGACACATAATCGCACCTTGCGGATTGACAACCATCGAAATCGCTTTGGGACCCCAAAACTATGAGTAATAGTCCATGGGGGCTACACTGGTTGAAGTTTTTTGAGCATAAGGCAATTTCAAGTCCCAGGTTGATGCAAGCATGACAACCCGGCACTTGGGGGTTACATATGTGGAATATTCAGTTTTTACTAATGACTTGGATGAACAATCTGGATTTCTTCATGGTTGCAACATTTATATTAAAACGATTCTTAAGCTATTACTATGTTCTCCTCTTAAGACTTGGGGGCTACAGGTAATATGCATATAAAGGAGGAACATCTTAAAATTCTCAGTTTTTGGGAAATCAGGAAGAATAATTGTGTGACCCGGCGTTGGCAACAATCATAACCAGGCATCTATAAACAGTCATGACCTGGAATTATCAGTTTTTATAACCCGGCAATGGTGGTAATCATAAACCGGCATCCTCAAGCTGGCTGGATATCAGTTTTCACAAGAAGTGCCTGGATTTTTTGCATTGGTAATGTTTGAACATATCTGCTAAGGAGATTTGCTATGAGATCATGGATACATATCAAGGAGGAAATGACAAGGATTTAAGGATGATCAGGTGCCGGTTCAGAAAATTTTTTTAACCCAGAGCACAACCTATCAAATTTGTTCTTGTATGCAGGAAGGATCAAGTTTAACATGGATAAATCCAACTTAAACTGGGGGCTAATGTCGGGGATACACCCCGCGGCGTAACCCGGCCGGAAGTATAACCCGGTCGGACTTGGCGTTTCATTAGTAAACCGCCGGAGGATTGGCGACTTATGAGTCTAGCGATTCACTAGTCTGACGATTTACGAGCCTGGTTACTCATTGGTGATCCGTTCGGTGTTTTAGATGGATGACAAGGCCCAAGGCCCAGAAGGCCGGTTCATGTTATGGTGGTCCGGTTTATCAAGAAAGCACAAGGACTATTCTCCTACGAAGGAAGCAAGACTAGGACTCCTTGTAATAAAGTAATCCTAATCCAACTAGGGCTAGTCGTGTAACCCGCCCCTTCAACATATATAAGGAGGGGAAGGGCTCCCCAAAGAGGGACAAGTTCTGACAAGGAAGAAGAAACAATTTTTAGGGCTAGACACAAAGAGCCCATTTACCGGCAACACCATGAGGGTCATAATGAGATCTAGCCTCAAACAACATGTAGGGTTATTACCGGATGATGTTTCTCGGGGCCCGAAGCTATCAAAACCCTTGTCTTGTGTTGCGTTTATCGATTCCGCTCAACCCCTCTCAAGCTATCACATAGATGCGCTGGCCTCGCGACTAAGTCCTAAACCTAGGACATCTGCCGTGACAAAACCACGACACCCACGAAAACTATTGCGACCCCCTACACTTGTGGGTTATCAGTGGTGCAGCGACCAGTATACTTTGTCAGCTCCCCATTGCAGGGAGGAAGATCAAGGTATTCTAGGGTGCAGAAACTAACCTTTGGCCTCATCATGGCCTCGAAGAAGCTGCACCACTACTTCCAAACCCATGAGATCATAGTTATCACCAGTTTTCCTCTATAGCGCATATTCAGGAACCCTGAAGCTACCGACATGATAGTTGAATGGGATTTGGAATTGTCAAGCTTTGGGCTAAAATATGAAAGCACTTCAACTATTCAGAGCAGAGCGCTGGCAGAGTTCATTGCGGAGTGGACCCAACTCTAGATGAAGAGACACCAGAAACAGTCATCCCTAGCAAGGAAGCGCCTCAAGATTGGATCATCTACTTTGATAGGGCATTCTCATTTCAGGGTGTGGGGGCTGGCGTGCTCTTCGTTGCACCAACCGGAGAGCTCCTAAAGTACGTGGTCCAGATGCACTTCCCTCGTGAGAGAGCTACCAACAACACTTTAGAGTATGAGGGGCTCCCCACCGGGCTCAGGATCACAATCGAGTTGGGAATCAAGAAGCTAATCATTCGTGGAGATTCACAGATCGTTGTGAGGAAAGTCAACAAGGATTACTAGATCCCATTGATGGAGGCATACATTGAAGAGGTGAGAAAGTTGGAGGAACACTTTGATGGATTGCAAACGGAGCACGTACGACGTGTGGAGAATAGCGCTGTTGATTATCTGTCAAAGTGTGCCGCGCAAAAGCTTCCTGTGGAACCAGGAACTTTTGTCCTCCATCTGATTCAGCCTTTGGTATCCTCGTTAACAATGGCCAGGAAGAGGAGGAAGCTGGAATCCGGCAAGCCTTCACCGGCAGTTCCTTCAGAGGCCTCGGGTAAGGAGGTTGCCGGGAACAACCCCATCTTGCCTGATGAGCCACACTCTTCCGCTGGACCTCAGGTCTTTGCGATCGAGGCGGGCTGTCCAGCGAGTGAGGAGGTGCCATTGGTCCTAGTTATCGAGCCCCAGGCTCCAACTTGGGCCCAACACATCGCCCACTACCTCCAAACTGGAGAACTTCCCGAAGAGCAAGAAGCTGAAAGAGTAGCCCGGAGGGCTAGTATGTATCAGTTCGTCAACAACACCCAATACAGAAGAAGGCCCAACGGCGTGAAATTGAAGTGCATTTTTCAGGAAGAAGGAAAGGAACTGCTAGCAGAGATACATCATGGCGTGTGTGGCTCTCATATTGGTTCAAGAGCCTTGGTTGGGAAAGCTTTCCGACAAGGTTTCTACTGGCCCACGACACTCTAAGATGCAACTGAGCTAGTCACCAGATGTGAAGCCTACCAGTTCTACTCCAAGAATATCCATCAACCTGCTTAAACACTACAAACGATCCCTTTGTCATGGTTGTTTTCGGTCTGGGGGCTCGATATCTTGGGCCCCTTCCACCGTGCTGCCGGGGCGCTTTGAATACTTTTATGTTGCCATCGATAAGTTTTCAAAGTTGCCGGAAGTGGAGCCTGTGAGAAAGGTGACCGTGCAGTCAGCTATCAAGTTCTTGAAAGGATTGGTGTGCCGTTTTGGAGTACCCACAAGACTCATCACTGACAACGGCACCCAGTTCACAAGCCGCCCCTTCATGCAATACGTTCATGCCCTTAGAAGCAAGATCTCATTCCCCTCTGTTGCTCATCCCAGAAGCAATGGACAATCTGAGAGGGCGAACACTGATGTTGTTGGGGATATAACTACTGGGTATGGCCCGCCTAGGAGGGGTCGGGTTATACCACTGGCAGCTTAAGGATGAAGAGGCCTGCTAAGGCCCAGGAAGATATGAACATGGCGGTTTACATAGCAAGCCAATGGAAGGGCCAAGACCTGGAGGTGACTTGAAGCCCATGGGTGTGAACCGCCATATGTTAAACTTGTATTGTAAGGCAAGGTTTGTAAGAAATCGAGCCCGTCACGATTGTGTGAGCCGGCCGGGATTTGTAAGCCACCGGGCACCGTCCTGTATATAAAGGGGTGACCCGGTGATGGGTTGATAGAGACAACAATCGCTTGAGAACTAGGTCAAGCATATTCTCTCCCTGGTTATTGAGACTTGAGCAATACAACCCTAGCTGGATTAGGATTTTACCTCATTGAGAGGGGCCGAACCAGGATAAAAACTCCATGTGTCCTTTCTCCCGTTCAACACCTTTAAAATAACCTAGTTGCAATGGCTCCACACCTAAGTCCTTTTGTTAGGGCATCTGCCATGACAAATCCACGACAGTTGGCGCCCACAGTGGGGCCAAGCACGGTCATTCTGAGTTCTTAAAGGGCAGCTTCTAAGGGATCAAGGGATATGTCGTATGCCGGATGACCAAGAGTGGCCGCGGAAAGATCTACATTGACGGCGCAGGCAGGGGCCCCGATACCGATTCAATCGAATACGGGTACCGGGTCCCTCTGGCGAAATCCATGTCTTCATCGGCAAGATCGGCGAGTCAAAGCCTAAGCCGGATAGCTGCACTGAGATCATCGAGATGGCTTGGCATGCGTGATCCGGTAAGGTTCAAGCCACTATGAAGCATGCTTTTGTTGGTTTTGTTCAAGGATCGGATCTTGAGGGAGGATTTGTGTCGGATGGAGAGACAACCATCTGCTCTGATGATGAGTCCTCGACCGGAGAGACTAGTTCAATGTATCAACTGCAAGATGGTGGCCTTGGGGGCTGTTTCGATGGTGATAGCATTCTAGACCCATGTGAGCCGCCGATCAGAGTTGCGACCTTCATGGCTGGCACGCAATTGGCACTGAATTCATCAACGGTGGCATCCATGACTTCCGATTCAACAGCTGCAGCAACAGCCGAGGCAAATGGCCCTATGCGCCGGCCGTCTCAAGTTTTATCAGAACTCTTGGATGCGTTAATGGTGTTGTTGGTCACAGAGGTAACCCCGGCGACTCAGGCCCAACATAACTTGGATGTCGCAAAGCTTCCGGATGAGATAAGTCAATTTAAGGAGGAACTTAATGCTGAGAACGTTCAGATCACAACTGAACGAGCCGCCTTGGATGTGGAATTGGAACGGATTCAAGCAGAGGCTATCCGGTTACGCTTGGATCAGAATGCATCAAATACCGTTCTTCGTAGGAGGCGCCAGAGTTGTCTACCTTTGGGGTATGATGCAAGAAATCTATTCAATGCCCCTTGCGCAGGAACGAGTAACCCGCCCTAGGTGACCCGGGCTGATGATGCGCCCGTGGCCGGGGAGACGGTTCAACCACATGTTATAGATCCGCCTCGTCTGAATTTCACTCCGCCTCAGCAGGTGTCTACACCGTCGGGTCACTTGTCTAACCCTATGGATAACATGATTGCTGTGGCATCACGGCTGGTGGCTCTTCCAGTGTAGGGCGAGTCACCGGCGGCTATTGAGGCCAGGAAGGCTGTGGAGATTCTTCAGATGGCGGTATCTCAGTAGGCAGCTTATTCATACAACCATGAGCGGATTCATTCAACTCCATGCCCCAGTCAGAGTTACAGCTGGCACATTGAGTTGCTGGCGGTCTCGAGCAGTGAGCAACACCGTAACCAACCCTATGGGCGTAACCCCCCACACGCCGATAACCATGGTCAGGCTGTGGTGGATGAGGCCAGGGCACGTCGGGAGGCAAAATTCATGGCTCGGCTGGCGGCTCAGCAACTTCAACATAATCCATCGATGTCTGTAGGAGCTGGCATGACTTCTAGGACTGTGGGGGTACCATGCTTGGTGCCGGCTCTGCGTAATGATCCCCTGCCTAAGGATTTTAAGGGCCCTCGCAAGGTGCCCAACTATACAGCTGATCAACCTCCGGTGGCTTGGATTGAGAGCTACAAGCTGGCCATGGAGATGTTAGATGCTATGTGTGCTAAGTATTTCACCATGATGTTGGACGGGGAGGCTCATACCTGGTTGAAGGGACTGCCACCTAATTCGGCCAGGTCATGGGTGGAGTTAAGGACACATTTCATTCAGAATTTCAAAGACACATGCAAACAACCTATGTCAATTCTTGATCTGGACAGTTGTGTTCAATGGGAGGATGAGTCAACCACTCATTGGGTACGCCAGATCTCGGCCATCATCCACTCCTCGGACAGCATCAATGCTGGATCAGTTGTCCTAATTTTGGAGAAAAATTGCCGGTTTATCCATCTTAAGCATAAGTTAGGGCGGCTCAGGCGTCACTGCAATGACATGGGAGAGCTCATGGCGGCTCTCGTCAAATATGCTGACTCTGATAATACTCAGGACCCTGATTCTGATGAGGAGAAGGCCGGCAAAGGGAAGAAAATGGTAATGGGAAAGGCCAGTAGTGACAAGTTAATAACGGTAAGCACAAGAAAGCCGATGGTGGCTCAAATTTCCTGGCCAATACAAATACTCAGACGGGTAATCAGCGCCGTAAGGGAAAATCGGCAATGCCCCGGTTTGGTGGGTTAAAGTTTAACCTTGAGGATATGATGATTCAGCCTTGCCCGGTGCTACTTCTCGAGCTTGCGTTGTATTCCCTCGAAGAGGAAAGGGTGATGCAGCACAGTAGCGTAAGTATTTCCCTCAGTTTTTGAGAAACAAGGTATCAATCCAGTAGGAGACCACGCGCGAGTCCCTCGTACCTGCACAAACAAATAAGAACCTTGCAGCGAACGCGATAAAAGGGGTTGTCAATCCCTTCTCGGTCACTACAAAAGTGAGATCTGATAGAGGTGATAAGATAATATTTTTGGTATTTTGGTATAGAGAAAAAGTAAATAATGCAAAGTAAAGCAACGGCGAAAGAAATTGGCATGTTGATGGGATATTAATATGGTACAGATAGACCCGGGGGCCATAGGTTTCATTACTGGCTTCTCTCATGATAGCCGATTTCTATGGTGGGTAAACAAATTATTGTCGATCAATTGATAGAAAAAACGCATAGTTATGAGAATATCTCTACATGATCATTGTATATAGGCATCACATCCATGACAAGTAGACCGAAACGATTTTGCATCTACTACTATTACTCCACACATGGATCGCTATCCAGCATGCATCTAGAGTATTAAGTTCATAAGAACAGAGTAACGCCTTAAGCAAGATGACATGATGTACAGGGATAAACTCAAGAAATATGATGTAAATCCCATCTTTTTATCCTCGATGGCAACAATACAATACGTGCCTTGCTGCCCCTACTGTCACTGGGAAAGGACACCGCAAGACTGAACCCAAAGCCAAGCACTTCTCCCATTGCAAGAACCACTGTTCAAGAAATCTTCCGATTCAACGATTTATCGTCCGATTTATCGCTACTCTCGGGGTGACCGATAAGATTATGCCTTATCTTCATCATTTATCGTTTGGGCCGATTTATCGCTATGACAAGCGATATATCGGGAATCTACCGATAAATCGGGCCTATTCGTAGCACTATGTTTGCAAGAACTATGTTTATTTGTGTTTTGTGGACCTTGTTATACAATATGTAATGTTTTTCTATTTTGCTTGTCATTATAATAGGATTCAAAGGCTAGGATTCAAGGTAACAGTTTTGTCCAATATTGTTTTGGTGTTGAATATAGTATATTTTAGTCTTGGAAACTAGGGATTTGAAAAAAATGGCCGATTAATAGTCGACCGATAAAATGGATTAATCGGCCGATTTCCGATTAATCTCTAATCCCCAGCAGACCGAGACGATAACGATAAGCGATATCCTCAACAGTGGCAAGAACTATAGATCTAGTAGGCCAAACCAAACCAACAATTCGAAGAGACTTGCAAGGACATTTAAATCATGCATAAAAGATTTTAGAAAAGAATCCAATATTGTTCATAGATAATCTTGATCATAAACCCACAATTCATCGGATCTCGACAAACACACCGCCAAAGATTACATTAAATAGATCTCCTCGAAGATCGAGGAGAACTTTGTATTGAGATCCAAAGAGAGAGAAGAAGCCATCTAGCTAATAACTATTGACCCGAAGGTCTATGGTAAACTACTCACAACTCATCGGAGGGGCTATGGTGTTGATGTAGAAGCCCTCCGTGATCGATGCCCCCTCCGGTGGAGCTCCGGAATAGGCCCCAAGATGGGATCTCACGGGTACAGAAGGTTGCGGCGGTGGATTTAGGGTTTCGTGGTGCTCCTCGATAGTTTCAGGGTATGTAGTTATATATAGGAGGAAGAGGGACGTCAGGGGAGCACCAGGGGCCCACGAGGGTGGGGGCGTGCCCCTGCCCTCGTGGCCGCCTCTCTCGCTTCCTAGCGTGTACTCCAAGTCTTCTATGTTTATACCGTTCCAAAAATAACTCTCCCGAAGGTTTCATTCCGTTTGGACTCCGTTTGATATTCCTTTTCTGTGAAACACTATAATAGGCAAAAAACAGCAATTTGCGCTCGGCCTTGGGTTAGTAGGTTAGTCCCAAAAATAATATAAAAGTGTATAATAAAGCCCAGTAAACATCCAAAACAGAATAAATAATAGCATGGAACAATAAAAAAATTATAGATACGTTGGAGACGTATCAAGCATCCCCAAGCTTAATTCCTACTCGTCCTCGAGTAGGTAAATGATAAAAACACAATTTTTGATGTGGAATGCTAACCAACATAATTCTCAATGTAATTTTCTTTATTGTGGCATGAATGTTTAGATCCGAAAGATTCAAGACAAAAGTGTAATATTGACATAAGAATAATAATACTTTTAGCATACTAACAAACCAATCATGTCTTCTCAAAATAACATGGCCAAAGAAAGTTATCCCTACAAAATCATATAGTCTGGCTATGCTCTATCTTCATCACACAAAATATTTAAATCATGCACAACCCCGGTTTCAGCCAAGCAATTGTTTCACACTTAAAAAAATCAAACTTTTCAACTTTCACGCAATATATGAGTGTGAGCCATGGATATAACACTATAGGTGGAATGGAGTGGTAGTTGAGAAGAAGACAAAAGAGGAAGATAGTCTCACATCAACTAGGCATATCAATGGGCTATGGATATGCCCATCAATAGATATCAATGTGAGTGAGTAGGGACTGCCATGCAATGGATGCACTAGAGCTATAAGTGTATGAAAGCTCAACAAGGGAAACTAAGTGGGTGTGCATCCAACTCGCTTGCTCACGAAGATCTAGGGCATTTTGAGGAAGCCCATCATTGGAATATACAAGCCAAGTTCTATAATGAAAATACCCACTAGTATATGAAAGTGACAAAACAAGAGACTCTCTATCATGAAGATCATGGTGCTACTTTGAAGCACAAGTGTGGAAAAAGGATAGTAGCATTGTCCCTTCTCTCTTTTTCTCTCATTTTTTTCTTCTTTTTTTGTCTCTTGGGCCGTTTCTCTTTTTTATGGCCTTTTTTTCGTCCGGAGTCTCGACTTGTGGGGGAATCATAGTCTCCATCATTGTTTCCTCACGGGGACAATGCTTTAGTAATGAAGATCATCACACTTTTATTTACTTACAACTCGAAGCTAGAACAAAATATGACTCTATGTGAATGCCTCCGGTGGTGTACCGGGATGTGCAATGAATCAAGAGTGACATGTATGAAATTTATGAATGGTGGCTTTGCCACAAATACAATGTCAACTACATGATCATGCATGGCAATATGACAATGATGAAGCGTGTCATAGTAAACGGAAAGGTGGAAAGTTGCATGGCAATATATCTTGGAATGGCTATGGAAATGCCATAATAGGTAGGTATGGTGGTTGTTTTGAGGAAGGTACATGGAGGGTGTATGGTACCGACGAAAATTGCACGATACAAGAGAGGCTAGCAATGGTGGAAGCGTGAGAGTGCGTATAATCCATGGACTCAACATTAGTCATAAAGAACTCATATACTTATTGCAAAAATCTATGAGTTATAAAAACAAAGTATTCAACGCATGCTCCTAGGGGAAGGGTTGGTAGGAGTTAACCATCGCGCGATCCCGACCTCCACACAAAGGATGGCAATCAATAAATAAATCATGCTCCAACTTCATCACATAACGGTTTACCATACGTGCATGCTATGGGAATCACAAACTTTGACACAAGTGTTTCTCAAATTCACAATTACTCGACTAGCATGACTCTAATATCACCATCCTCATATCTCAAAACAATCATCCAGTATCAAACTTCTCATAATATTCAATGCACTTTTTATGGAAGTTTTTACTATACCAATCTCGGATGCCTATCATATTAGGACTAATTTAATAACCAAAGCACATTACCATGCTGTTCTAACGGACTCTCAAAATAATATAAGAGAAGCATGAGAGATCCATAATTTCTACAAAATAAAACCACCACCGTGCTCTAAAAGATATATGTGAAGCACTAGAGCAAAACTATCTAGCTCAAAAGATATAAGTGAAGCACATAGAGTATTCTAATAAATTCCAATTCATGTGTATCTCTCTCAAAAGGTGTGTCCAGCAAGGATGATTGTAGTAAACTAAAAAGCAAAGACTCAAATCATACATGACGCTCCATGCAAAACACATATCATGTGGTGAATAAAAATATAGCCTCAAGTAAAGTTACCGATAGACGAAGACGAAAGAGGGGATGCCTTCCCGGGGCATCCCCAGGCTTAGGCTTTTGGTTGTCCTTGAATTTTACCTTGGGGTGCCTTGGGAATCCCCAAGCTTAGGCTCTTGCCACTCTTTGTTCCATAGTCCATCAAATCCTTACCCAAAACTTGAAAACTTCACAACACAAAACTTAGCCAAAAATCTCGTGAGTTCCATTACTATAAGAAAACAAACCACCACTCAAAGGTACTGTAATGAACTCGTTCTTTGTTTCTATTGGTGTTAAAACTACTGTATTCCAACTACTCTATGATTCATACCCCCCGATACTACTCATAGATTCATCAAAATAAGCAAACAACACACGGAAAACACAATCTGTCAAAAACAGAACAGTCTGTAGCAATCTGTAACTTTCGAATACATCTGTAACTCTAAAAAAATTGAAATAAATTGTGGATGTGAGGAATTTGTCTATTAATAATCTGAAAAAAACAATCAACTAAAAATTTCTCTCTAGTAAAAAATGTTAGCTAATCTCGTGAGCGCTAAGGATTCTATTTTCTACAGCATGATCGCGTAAACTTCACCCAAGTCTTCCCAAAGGTTCTACTTGGCACAAACACTAATTAAAACACAAAACCACATCTAAACAGAATCTAGATGCATTACTTATTCCTAAACATAAGAAAAAACAAAGAAAATAAAATTGCTTTGCCTCCCAACAAGCGCTATCGTTTAACGCCCCTAGCTAGGCATGATACAAGGATTGATCTAGGTATTGCCATCTTTGGTAGGCAATCCATACGTGGCTCTCATAATAGATTCATAAGGTAATTTGATTTTATTTCTAGGAAAGTGTTCCATGCCTTTCCTTAACGGAAATTGGAATCTAATATTTCCTTCCTTCATATCAATAATTGCACCAATCGTTCTAAGGAAAGGTCTACCAAGAATAATAGGACATGTAGGTTTGCAATCTATATCAAGAACGATGAAATCTATGGGCACATAACTCGTATTGGCAACAATAAGAACATCATTAATCCTTCCCATAGGTTTCTTAATGGTAGAATCCGCAAGATGCAAATTTAAAGAACAATCATCAAGTTTAAGGAAACCAAACATGTCACACAAAGTTTTTGGAATTGTGGAAACACTTGCACCCAAATCACACAAAGAAAAACATTCATGATCTTTAATCTTAATTTTAATAGTAGGTTCCCATTCATCATAAATATTTCTAGGGATAGAAACTTCTAATTTATGTTTTTCTTCATAAGATTGCATTAAAGCATCAACTATGTGTTTGGTAAAAGCTTTATTTTGACTATAATCATGCGGAGAGTTTAGCACGGATTGCAATAAGGAAATACAATCTATTAAAGAGCAATTATGATAATTGATTGCCTTGAAATCCAAGATAGTGGGTTCAATGCTATGTAATGTTTTGACCTCTTCAATCCCACTTTTAATAGTTTTAGCATCAAGATCTAAAAACTCCGAATCATTGGGACGCCTTTTAACTAAAGTAGACTCATCTCTAGTCCCATCTTTATCAAGATTCATACTAGAAAACAAGGATTTAATAGGAGACACATCAATCACTTTCAGATCTTCATCTTTACTATCATGAAAATTAGAAGAACACACTTTCACAAAGCAATCTCTTTTAGCACGCATCCTAGCTGTTCTTTCTTTGCATTCATCAATGGAAATTATCATGGCCTTGAGAGACTCATTGATATCATGCTTAGGTGGACTGGATCTAAGTTTCAAAGAATCAACATCAAGAGAAATTCTATCGACGTTCCTAGCCAACTCATCAATCTTAAGCAAATTTTTTTCAAGCAAAGCATTGAAATTCTTTTGCGAATTCATAAATTCTTTAACACTAGTCTCAAAATCACAGGGCATCTTATTAAACTTTCCATAAGTGTTGTTGTAGGAACTACCATAATTATTAGAGAATTACTAGGAAAAGGCCTAGAATTAAAATTTCCGCTATAAGCGTTATTACCAAAATTATTCCTACCAACAAAATTCACATCCAAAGATTCATTATTATTCTCAGTCAACGTGGACAAAGATTTATCATTAGGATCAGAAGAAGCACTCTTAGTAGCAAATAATTTCATAAGTTCATCCATCTTTCCACTCAAAACACTAATCTCTTCAATAGAATGTACTTTTTTACTAGTAGATCTTTTGGTGTGCCATTGAGAGTAGTTAAACATAATATTATCTAGGAGTTTAGTAGCTTCTCCCACTACAAGAGATCAGGCTTACTATGACGAGCCAAAAATTGTCATCGAATAGCTAATAACGTCATAAATTAATGCTAAGTGATGTTTTATGGGCGTCATGAGCATCGTCACAGAATCCCCGTCACGGATTACTCCTAGTGACGGCGCACACAGACAACGTCATCGAAAATGAGACCTTCAGTGACGTTTGCAGGGACATCATCAACTCGTTGTTTCTGTGACAGTCGATTAACGTCACATGTCAGAAGCCAATGTGGCATATTCTACCAAATTCTGTGACCAAGCAACGTCACTGACTTGATGCCTTGTCATCAAAATATATTTATTTTATTTCAAATGTAACATTATGATGAACTATCAAATCCATTACATCACAGATGCATATCAGAAAAAATATTTAATCCACATCACATTATATAAATAAGTTGGAGCCAAATCACATTATAAATTAAAATAAATGACAAATCATATTATGTATTCAATCTGTCTCAGCCAAGTAAGCCTATAAACAAAAATGGTAGTAAAGAAATAACACTAGATGACAAGTTTGACACAACACTAGGCAAAATGAAAAGTAATATATATTTATAGATAACTAAAGACCACATGTGGTGTCCTGATGATTACAATGTATGATTCATCAACTATATTTCCATCACAAAAGGATGGCCTTCATCCACCATCAGGTTTACATCGGGACTGCTAAGTTGCTTAAGCCCTTAAGAGAGAACCAATCAGGTAATCAATCTCATGTTGCTTTTTTTCTCAACCTTCATTCTTATCTTGCTGACTCTTCCACACGCTTCCAATTCTTCTGGTTGCTTCCTATCCATCTCTTCACGTGATTTCTCATGTTATTCAAGTCTTGTGGCTAACTCCTCCCAGTGCATATGATTGACGAAACACATAAGATCTTCATTAGATGAAAGCAAGCAATACAACCAGGTACAAATCCAACAGTAATACAATCTAACAAATTATGAATGTAAAATAGAGAAGTACAATGTTAAATGTCAGCAATCATGTGGATGGGCCAATGAAATGGTAAAGCAAAGAATAACTTATAACGTGAAAAATGCAAGCATAACCAAGAGCTAGATTTCATATATCAATCTTGGAAAGCAGCAAGCATCACCAATAACAAATCAAGTCAGAAACCTAGGTCCATAATAAAGTACTCCCTCCGATCCATAATAAGTGTGGATAGCTTAGAATGCAAGCACAAGTTGCACTAATATAGTATGTAACTAACTGTTAAAGTGAAATTAATGAACATCATTTACTCTTGCTTTCACTATAAGTAGACATATGGATGGAGATCTCTTGTAACATACAACACCGCCAACATGCAATTCATTTCAGCTTATATAAGATAAAATGAAGAATTCATGCTCTGGGATCTAACAAGTGAAGCAAGCAGCATGCAGGATACAGCTGGTGCACAGTCAGGGAGAGGCAGACAGCAAGCCCAGAAAAACAAAAAATATCAATAGAAGTAAGATTACTGTAGCTGCTGGGATGGTTCAGAAAAATAGAAAGTTTACTACTCTTTCAAAACTAAGGCTTGGTGGATGGTGTTTTATGTTTGTAAAGTAGGAGTAGCTCGTCAAAGGAGTGGATACTGCACTTATAACTACACCTTTATGCAGTAGGTTAACAACCAGCTTCATCTTACCCAGCTTAGGCCCTGTTCGGCAACCTGCCCACTCCGAAATCCCCGGAGCAAGGAAACTGTAGCTCCGCCCGCTCCGGGGGCGGAGTTGTGGAGCAGCATGATTCCGAACTGGGCGTTAGTATGTCAGAATACAGTTAAACACTAAAGTTTAAGATATGCATCTAAGGGAAAACTGAAGTACATTTTAATTACAGAACAACAGGTGACTTTTGGTAAATACGTGCATCTCACACATACTTAATTGAGGACTTCTATACATTCATTTTTTTAAAGGTATACTATTTAAGTTGGACTTTTACTTGGACATTGCTATTTCACCTTTAATGTCTTATAGGATATTTGGTTTCATTATGGCTTGAAGAAAGTGCATCAGATCATCAGGGCCAATTTGATGATCAGAACTTGCGCGCCTACAATATAAACCGTCATGTGTTAGAAATGGCGCAATAGAGGACATGCCTACAATATGAGCACACTAAACAATTTCCCGTCATGTGTTAGAAAATGTGCAATAGAGGATGTGCCTACAATACGAGCACTAAACATTTTTTATCGAATTTGAGTGGCATAATTGTCAGCCTTGGATAAGCACGTCAGAAACAGAACATCAAAACCATTGTTAAGATCCTGCGAGAATAAGTTAATGAGCTGCATGGCTACAGCCTTGGTGCAGAGAGGTGCACCCAGCAGCGTCGCTGCCATAGAGTTTACACTTGGTCAAGTCATCCAATAATGTAATCAATCACACACAGCATGTACACTGTCCCATGAGCTTTATCTAGTTGTGTACATTTTTCTATTCATATACATGGTAAGCAGGATTTAGAGAAACAACCTGTGTCATCTCTGATCGATTAATCAAGTGGCTGATTGCGAGAACCAGAAAAATTAACAAAAAATAGTGGTATCTAACTTATATTAGCAACATATGTTGAGCTAGAGCCTAGTTATGTTTTTCTTGTCAACAACATGTTGATTAGTCATTGCTTGATGATTGTCAAATTATTTTTTAAAGTCATATCCTTGTATTAGCAACACAGTGGCAGTGCCCGATAAAAATAAACATAGGTGCAGGTAAAGTGTGTTAGCATGATTTGCTAAGATAGGCCTCTAAGTTTTCTAGTCATGTCAAAGCCATGTGTTACGTGGCTGCATTGTAATGCGCCGCTGGATATTTATTTGAAGCAAACACAAATTTTAAGAAAATACATATCCTTGGCCCACGTAGTTAGTGATTAAAAGGTCAATGTGCAAATCATTAGGAAGAAGATGAACCTCGTCGGAACTTATTTTTCCCTTTTTTCTCTCAACTACTACCTGCTACTCTGCCTTTAGTCTGATTCTTGCGTAATATTGGATGATTTCAGACTACTACCACTAGCTAGATCGTCACATGGATAACGAGCAGTATGCATGAACCCTAATCATTGAACATTAAGGGCCAGCAGGATGAGGGAATTACTGAGAGTTGTCATCGGTCGCTGCAATTGGGGGCAGAAGAGAGCCTGGTGCTCGTGGGGCATGTTGACGCGGTTGATTCAAGATCGGCCGATGGCGCGGCCTCCTCCAATCTGACATGGCCATTCGCTGCGATCGGCCGCGGGGAGGGGGGTCGCGGGGAATGGTTGTTGTAGTGGATCCGGCGGCCGCCCCCAATCTACCATCGCCGCTCGCTGTAATTGCGGAGAGAAGCCGATTAAATCTGTCGTCGCGGGTTGCTGTAATTGGGGGAGAAGGTAGAAGATAAGGATACGGGGGGTGGGGTGGCTAGCGGTGCCTCTTCGCGGCTGAAACAGAGGAGGGAATTGATGGATCTTTGACGGGTGGGGAAAAAGTGAAGGGAAAAGAGTTTTTTTTTGTGGGAAGATGGTTTACTTTCAGAATTTAGTTTCCACTTAA
Source organism: Secale cereale (assembly GCA_902687465.1). NCBI lineage: Eukaryota > Viridiplantae > Streptophyta > Magnoliopsida > Poales > Poaceae > Secale > Secale cereale. The sequence continues at coordinate 633,130,057 of LR738715.1, forward strand.
TATGATCTCACGAACCCCCTAATTATCCATGGTACGACTAATAACCTTTTTCCCAGCGACTATCCACCATTTTTATTTCTTATATAGAAATAAACAAATGCAGCCCCATATGCATCAGCTCACGAGCGCACGTAATAAATTTATTTTCCCTGCCACACTAGATAGAACAAAAAAAATGATACGCACACTCTCGTGCGTATTCGAGCATATAGAACAAAATAAATAAATATATTAGAGCTTGGGCAAAACAATGCTATTCCAAGAAATAGAACAATGGTGGGTCTCACTATCAAGTGTCAACACTTGTTTGTGGGTCGTACCATTCAATATGGCGTGCATCAGCTATGTCGGGTCCCATTGCTAGATGTTACATGGCAAAATATGGGCGTAGTAATATTCGATGACTATAATAGGTTCGTCGTGAAAATTATCAAATCGTCATAGATATTGGCAGCCAGGTGGCAATCACCGCCCGAGGTGATTTGGTGACGTAAATCGTCACCGATTCACGGTGATCAGTGACACCACCCATAAAACATCATACATTAGGTACTTGTGTGACGTTGTCCAGCATCGTCACGAGGATTTACGTCACAGTATCTCAATTTTCTTGTAGTGTCCTAAAGTGATTTCCATGAAAGTGCCCCCCGCGGCCGAATCTAAAAGATTTCTAGAAGCAAAATTCAATCCAGCATAAAAGTTTTCTATAATCATCCATAAGTTCAAACCATGTGTAGGGCAATTACGTATCATTAATTTCATTCTCTCCCAAGCTTGTGCAACATGCTCATGATCTAGTTGCTTAAAATTCATAATATCGTTTCTAAGAGAGATCATCTTAGCGGGAGGAAAATACTTTGAGAGAAAGGCATCTTTGCACTTTTCCATGAATCAATACTATTTCTAGGCAAAGAAGAGAACCAAGTTTTAGCACGATCTCTAAGAGAAAACGGAAATAGCTTTAATTTGACAATATCATTATCCATATCCCTCTTCTTTTGCATATCGCACAAATCAACAAAGTTGTTTAGATGGGTAGCGGCATCTTCACAAGGAAGGACAGAGAATTGATCTTTCATGACAAGATTCATTAGAGCATCATTGATCTCACAAGATTCGGCATCTATGATAGGAGCAATCAGAGTGCTAATAAAATCATTATTGTTGGTACTGGAGAAGTCACACAATTTGGTATTGTCTTGAGCCATACTGACAAGCAAGCAATCCAACACACAAGCAAACAAGAAGCAAGCGAACGGAAAAAGGGCAAATGAAACGGCAAGGGTGAAGTGGAGGAGAGGAAAACGAGAGGCAAATAATGTAATGCGAGGGATAAGTGTTTGTGATATGTACTTGGTATATGACTTTTGCGTAGATCTCCCCGGCAATGGCGCCAGAAATTCTTCTTGCTACTTCTCGAGCTTGCGTTGTATTCCTTCGAAGAGGAAAGGGTGATGCAGCATAGTAGCGTAAGTATTTCCCTCAGTTTTTGAGATCCAAGGTATCAATCCAGTAGGAGACTAATACGTCTCCAACGTATCTAGTATTTTTTAATTTTCCATGCTATTATTTATGAAGTCTTGGATGTTTAATGGGCTTTATCATTCACTTTTATATCATTTTTGGGACTAACCTACTAACCCAAAGGTCGAGTCCAGATTGCTGTTTTTTTGCATATTTCAGGGTTTTGCAGAAAAGGAATATCAAACAGAGTCCAAACGGAATGAAACCTTCGCAAGAGATATTTTTGGAGGAAATCATGCTCGGGAATCTTCGGGACCAAGTCAGGGGACGGAGGGCTAGCCCTCGAGGGTGGGGGGCACGCCCCCCTTCCTAGGGCGCGCCCCCCAGCCACGAGGCAGGCCCACACGGCCCCTGGTGCCCTCCTTCTTCCTATATATACCTACATACCCCAGAAACTCCATACGCAGAGAGAAAACCCTAATTCCACCGCCGTAGCTTCTGTTCACATGGAGATCCCATCTTGGAGCCTGTTCCGGGAGGGGGATCCATCATGGAGGCCTTCTTCATCAACATCATCGCCCTCACCATGAGTTGTGAGTAGTTTACCTCAGACCTTCGGGTCCATAGCTAGTATCTAGATGGCTTCTTCTCTCTCTCTGGATCTCAATACAAAGTTCTCCTCGATCTTCAAGGAGATCTATTCGATGTAATCTCTTTTTGCGATGTGTTTGTCAAGATCCGATGAATTGTGAGTTTCTGATCAAGGTTATCAATGAAAGATATTTGGTTCTTCTCTGAACTTTTTATGTGTGCTCATAATATCCTTGCAAGTCTATTCGAATTATTGGTTTGGTTTGGCCTACTAGATCTATAGTTCTTGCAATGGGAGAAGTGTTTGGCTTTGGGTTCAATCTTGCGGTGTCCTTTCCCAGGCACGTATTGTATTGCTGCCATCGACGATAAAAAGATGGGGTTTTGATCATATTGCTTAAGTTTATCCCTCTACATCATGTCATCTTTCTTATGGCATTACTCTGTTCGTATGAACTCAATACACTAGATGCAAGTTGGATAGCGGTCGATGTGTGGAGTAATAGTAGTAGATGCAAAATCGTTTCGGTCTACTTGTCTCAGACGTGATGCCTATATACAATGATCATGCCTAGATAGTCTCATAATTATTCGCTTTTCTATCAATTGCTCGATAGTAATTTATTTACCCGCCATAGAATACCGTTATCATGAGAGAAGCCACTAGAGAAAACTATGGCCCCCGGGTCTATCTTTATCATATTACTCTCTCGTCAACTAGCCAGTTTCTATCACCGTTGTTTATTTGCTTTCTTTACTTTCCGTTTCTATACCAAAAATACCAAAAATATAATTATCATCTCTATCAGATCTCACTCTCGTAAGTGACCGTAAAGGGATTGACAACCCCTTATCGCGTTGGCTGCGAAGTTCTTATTTGTTCGTGTAGGTGCGAGGGACTGGCGCGTGGTCTCCTACTGGATTGATACCTTGGTTCTCAAAAACTGAGGGAAATACTTATGCTACTGTGCTGCATCTCCCTTTCCTCTCCGAGGGAATACAACGCAAGCTCAAGAGGTAGCAAGAAGAATTTCTGGCGCCGTTGCCGGGGAGGCTTACGCAAAAGTCATATACCAAGTACCTATCACAAACCCTTATCCTTCGCATTACATTTATTTGCCTCTCGTTTTCCTCTCCCCCACTTCACCCTTGTCGTTTTATTCGCCCTTCTTCCGTCGTGTGTTTTTCATTCGCTTGTCTTCTTGTTTGCTTGTGTGCTGCTTGCTTGCTGGTCACTATGGCTCTCCCTTCTAGTGTTGACCCTCACCTCAAGGGGCTGGAGGAGGTTGAAAACAATATTAGAAATTTTATGACTATAAAATTTGAGCATAATGACTTCTTCAGAAGTGAGCTTAAAGAACAGAAAAAGTTTATTTAATATATGAATAAAGACCTTGATGATATGTCTAAGGAATTTTATGGCTTGAAATCTCAGTTTGCTCGTCTTGAAAACTTAATTGCCCAAATTTCGGATAAACAGTCCACCTTGATTAATAAGATGGCTGCTAAACCGGAAGATCATGAAAATAAAGATGAAGATCTGAAAGTTATAGATGCGTCTCCTATTAGATACTTGTTTGCTAGTATTAATCTTGATGAGAATAGGATTGGAGATGATTCTGCTTTAAGGTGTCCTCATAATTCAGAGTTTTTAGATCTTGATGCTAAAATTTCGAAAAGTGGGATTGAAGAGATTAAAACTTTGCATAGTGATGAACCCACTACTTTGGATTTCAAGGGATTCAATTATGATAATTGCTCTTTGATTGATTGTAATTCCTTGTTGCAATTCGTGCTAAATTCTCCGCATGCTTATAGTCAAAACTTGAGTTGGAAGTTTCTATACCTAGAAAGCTTTATGATGAATGGGAACCTACTATAAAAAAATAAAAGATCATGAATGCTATGCTTTGTGTGATTTGGGTGCAAGTGTCTCCACTATCCCAAAAACTTCGTGTGATTTGCTAGGGTTCCATGAGCTTGATGATTGTTCTTTAAATTTGCATCTTGCGGATTCCACTATTAAGAAGCCTATGTGAAGAATTAATGATGTTCTTATTGTTGCCAATAGGAATTATGTGCCCGTAGATTTCATTGTTCTTGATATAGATTGCAATCCTTCATGTCCTATTATTTTTGGTAGACCTTTCCTTAGAACGATTGGTGCAATTATTGATATGAAGGAAGGAAATATTAGATTCCAATTTCCATTAAGGAAAGGCATGGAACACTTTCCTAGAAAGAAAATCAAATTACCATATGAATCTATCATGAGAGCTAATTATGGATTGCCTTCCAAGGATGGCAATACCTAGATTTATCTTGTATCGTGCCTAGCTAGGGGCGTAAAACGATAGCGCTTGTTAGGAGGCAACCCAATTTTATGTTTTTTGCTTTTGTTGCTGTTAGGGAACAAATATTGCATCTAGCCTCTGATTAGATGTGTTTTCATGTTTTGTTTAGTGTTTGTGCCAAGTAGAACCTTTTGTAAGACTTGTGTGAAGTTTATTTGATCTTGCTGTGAAAAACAGAATCGTTAGCGCTCGCTAAAGTAGTCTTCATATTTTACTCGAGCGCGCTTTTTAGTTGATTCTTTTGCTGCTGATTGGTAGACAAATTGTGAAAATTTAACAATTAGTTTGAATTTTTTGGAGTTCCAGAAGTAGGCGAACCCAGCAGATTACTACACACTGTTCTGTTTTTGACAGATTCTATTTTTCGTGTGTTGTCTGCTTATTCCGATGCATCTATGAGTAATATTAGAGGATATGAACCATAGAAAACTTGGAGTACAGTAGGTTTAACACCAATATGAACAATGAATGAATTCCTTGCTGTACCTTTGAGTGGTGGTTTGCTTTCTCTTACTAACGGAGCTCACGAGAATTTTTGTCTAAGTTTTGTGTTATGAAGTTTTCAAATTTTGAGTATTGCTTTGATGGACTATGGAACAAGGAGTAGCTAAGGCCCAAGCTTGGGGATGCCCATGGCACCCCAAGTAAAATCAAGAAAATCAAAAGCCTAAGCTTGGGGATGCCCCGGTAAGGCATCCCCTCTTTCGTCTTCATCCATCGGTAACTATACTTGGAGCTATATTTTTATTCGCAACATGCTATGTGTTTTGCTTGGAGCGTCTTGTATAATTTGAGTATTTGCTTGTTAGTTTTCCACAATCATCCTTGCTGGACACACCTATTTTAGAGAGTTAAATATGGCCTAGAAATTGTTAGAACACTCTATGTGCTTCACTTATATCTTTTGAGTTGAATAGTTTTTGCTCTAGTGCTTCACCTATATCTTTTAGAGCATGGCGGTGGTTATATTTTGTAGAAATTGTTGAACTCCCATGCTTGACTTATATCTATTAGAGAGTGTATTAATACAACATGGTAATGTGTTTAGGATAAAGAAACTAGTCTTCACATGATAAACATCCAATGTCAATGTAGTAAAAAAAATCACATCAAGTGCATTGAATAGAAAGAGATGTTGGATGCTTGATAATTGTTTTAAGACATGAGGATAGTGATATTAGAGTCATGCTAGTGGAGTTATTATGAAATTGAGAAATACTTGTGTTAAGGTTAGTGATTCCCGTAGCATGCACGTATGGTGAACCGTTGTGTGACTAAGTTAAAGCATGAGGTATTTGTAGAGTGTCAACCTTTGTGTGGAGGTCGGGGCGCGCGATGGTTAACTCCTACCAACCTCCCCCCTAGGAGCATGCGTTGATTACTTTGTTTTTGATGACTCATAGATTTTTGCAATAAGTATATGAGTTCTTATGACTAATGTTGAGTCCATGGATTATACGCACTCTCACCCTTCCACCATCGCTAGCCTCTCTTGTACCGCGCAACTTTCGCCGGTGCCATAAACCCACTATATATCCTTCCTCAGAACAGCCACCATATTGTTCCTCAAAACAGCCACCATACCTACCTATCATGGCATTTCCATAGCCATTCCGAGATATATTGCCATGCAACTTTTCACCGTTCCGTTTATATGACACGCATCATATTGTCATATTGCCATGCATGATCATGTAGTTGACATCGTATTTGTGGCAAAGCCACCATGCATAATCTTTTCATACATGTCACTCTTGTTTCATTGCACATGCCGGTACACCGCCGGAGGCATTCATATAGAATCATACTTTGTTGTTGTAGTATCGAGTTGTAATATTGTGTTGTAATGAAAGTGTGATGATCATCATTATTAGAGCATTGTCCCATGGGAGTTAAGGTTGAATCAATAAAGCCCCTCCACAAAAAAAAGAAAAAAAAGAGAAAGGCCAAAGAAAAAAAAGGCCCAAAAAAAGGGGGGAAGAAAAAAAAGAAAAAAAGGGACAATTGCTACTATGTTTTTCCACACTTGTGCTTCAATGTAGCACCATGTTCTTCATTGTAGAGAGTCTCATGCTTAGTCACTTTCATATACTAGTGGGAATTTTCATTATAGAACTTGGCTTGTATATTCCAACGATGGGCTTCCTCAAATGCCCTAGGTCTTCATGAGCAAGCAAGTTGGATGCACACCCACTAGTTTCTTTTGTTGAGCTTTCATTCATATTTAGCTCTAGTGCATCCGTTACATGGCAATCCCTACTCACTCACATTGATATCTATTGATGGGCATCTCCATAGCCCGTTGATACGCCTAGTTGATGTGAGACTATCTCCCTCCTTTTTGTCTTCTCCACAACCACCTCTATTCCACCCATAGTGTTATATCCATGGCTCACGCTCATGTATTGCGTGAAAGTTGAAAGGTTTGAAAAGAATAGAGTATGAAAACAAGTGCTTGGCTGAAATCCGGGTTGTGCATGATATGAATATTTTGTGTGATAATAAGGGAGCATAGCCAACACTATATGATTTTGTAGGGATAACTTTCTTTAGCCATAGTATGTTGAGAAGACATGATTGATTTGTTAGTATTGCTTGAAGTATTGTTATTTCCTATGTCAAAATAGACTTTTGTCTTGAATACTTCAGATCTGAACATTCATGCCACAATTAAGAGAATTACATTGAAAAACTATATTGGTTAGCATTCCACATCAAAAATTCTTTCTTTATCATTTACCTACTCGAGGACGAGCAGGAATTAAGCGCGGGGATGCTTGATACGTCTCCAACGTATCTATAATTTTTGATTGTTCCATGCTATTATTTATGAAGTCTTGGATGTTTAATGGGCTTTATCAGTCACTTTTATATCATTTTTGGGACTAACCTACTAACCCAAAGGCCCAGTACACATTGCTGTTTATTTGCCTATTTCAGGGTTTTGCAGAAAAGGAATATCAAACGGAGTCCAAATGGGCTTTATCAGTACGCTCGGGAATCTTCGGGACCAAGTCAGGGGACGTAGGGCCGGCCCTCGAGGGTGGGGGGCGCGCCCCCCTTCCCAAAACGCGCCCCCTGCCTCGAGGCTGGCCCACACGGCCCCCAGTGCCCTCCTTCTTCCTATATATACCTACGTACCCCAGAAACTCCATACGGAGAGAGAAAACCCTAATTCCACCGCCATAGCTTCTGTTCCCGTGGAGATCCCATCTTGGAGCCTGTTCCGGGAGGGGGATCCATCCCGGAGGCCTTCATCATCATCATCATCATCGCCCTCACCATGAGTTGTGAGTAGTTTACCTCAGACCTTCGGGTCCATAGCTAGTATCTAGATGGCCTCTTCTCTCTCTCTGGATCTCAATACAAAGTTCTCCTCGATCTTCGAGGAGATCTATTCGATGTAATCTGTTTTTGCGGTGTGTTTGTCGAGATCCGATGAATTGTGAGTTTATGATCAAGGTTATCTATGAAAGATATTTGGTTCTTCTATGAACTTTTTATGTGTGCTCATAATATCCTTGCAAGTCTCTTCGAAATATTGTTTTGGTTTGGCCTACTAGATCTATAGTTCTTGCAATGGGAGAAGTGCTTGGCTTTGGGTTCAATCTTGCGGTGTCCTTTCCCAGTGACAGTAGGGGCAGCAAGGCACATATTCTATTGTTGCCATCAAGGATAAAAAGATGGGTTTTTCATCATATTGCTTGAGTCTATCCCTCTACATCATGTCATCTTTCTTAAGGCGTTACTCTGTTCATATGAACTCAATACACTAGAAGTGTGCTGGATAGCGGTCGATGTGTGGAGTAATAGTAGTAGATGCAGAATCGTTTCGGTCTACTTGTCTAAGACGTGATGCCTATATACAATGATGATGCCTAGATAATGTCGTAATTTTTCGCTTTTCTATCAATTGCTCGATAGTAATTTGTTTATTCGCCGTAGTATACCGCTATCATGAGAGAAGCCACTAGAGAAAACTATGGCCCCCGGGTCTATCTTTATCATATTACTTTCCAGTCAACTAGCCAGTTTCTGTCACCGTTGTTTATTTGCTTTCTTTACTTTCCGTTTCTATACCAAAAATACCAAAAATATAATTATCATTTCTATCAGATCTCACTCTCGTAAGTGACCGTAAAGGGACTGACAACCCCTTATTGTGTTGGCTTCAAAGTTCTTATTTGTTTGTGCAGGGGCGAGGGACTGGCGCGTGGTCTCCTACTGGATTGATACCTTGGTTCTCAAAAACTGAGGGAAATACTTACGCTACTGTGCTGCATCTCCCTTTCCTCTTCGAGGGAATACAACGCAAGCTCAGGAGGTAGCGGAGACCACGTGCGAGTCACTCGTACCTCCACAAACAAATAAGAACCTTGCAGCCAACGCGATAAAAGGGGTTGTCAATCCCTTCTCGGTCACTACAAAAGTGAGATCTGATAGAGGTGATAAGATAATATTTTTGGTATTTTTGGTATAAAGAAAAAGTAAATAATGCAAAGTAAAGCAACGGCGAAAGAAATTGGCAAGTTGATGGGAAATGAATATGGTAAAGATAGACCCGGGGGCCATAGGTTTCACTAGTGGCTTCTCTCATGATAGCTGATTTCTACGGTGGTTAAATGAATTACTGTCGAGCAATTGATTTAAAAGCGCATAGTTATGAGAATATCTAGGCATGATCATTGTATATAGGCATCACGTTCGTGACAAGTAGACCGAAACGATTCTGCATCTACTACTATTACTCCACACATGGACCGCTATCCAGCATGCATCTAGAGTATTAAGTTCATAAGAACAGAGTAACGCCTTAAGAAAGATGACATGATGTAGAGGGATAAACGCAAGCAATATGATGTAAACCCCATCTTTTTATCCTTGATGGTAACAATACAATACGTGCCTTGCTTCCCCTACTGTCACTGGGAAAGGACACTACAAGATTGAACCCAAAGCCAAGCACTTCTCCCATTGCAAGAACTATAGATCTAGTAGGCCAAACCAAACCGATAATTCGAAGAGACTTGCAAGGATATTTAAATCATGCATAAAAGATTTTAGAAAAGAATCCAATATTGTTCATAGATAATCTTGATCATAAACCCACAATTCATCGGATCTCGACAAACACACCGCAAAAGATTACATCGAATAGATCTCCTCGAAGATCGAGGAGAACTTTGTATTGAGATCCAAAGAGAGAGAAGAAGCCGTCTAGCTAGTAACTATGGACCCGAAGGTCTGTGGTAAACTATTCACAACTCATCGTAGGGGCTATGGTGTTGATGTACAAGCCCTTCGTGATCGATGCCCCCTTCGGTGGAGCTCCGGAACAGGCCCCAAGATGGGATCTCACGGGTACAGATGGCTCCGGTGGTGGAATTAGGGTTTCGTGGTGCTCCTCGATAGTTTCAGGGTACGTAGGTATATATAGGAGGAACAGGGACGTCAGGGGAGCACCAGGGGGCCCACGAGGGTAGGGGGCGCGCCTACCCACTTGGCCGCGCCCCTGCCCTCGTGGCTGCCTCTCTCACTTCCTAGCATGTACTCCAAGTCTTTTGTGTTGATATCGTTCCGAAAATAACACTCCCGAAGGTTTCATTCCGTTTGGCCTCCGTTTGATATTCCTTTTCTGCGAAACACTGAAATAGGCAAAAAAACAACAATTTGCACTGGGCCTTGGGTTAGTAGGTTAGTCCCAAAATAATATAAAAGTGTATAATAAAGCCCATTAAACATCCAAAACAGAATAAATAATAGCATGGAAGATTAAAAAATTATAGATACGTTGGAGACGTATCACCCGGCTCATGGTATAGACGAAAAACCGGCTACTCATTTGTAGAAGGATTGCTTCATAATGAAGGAGTATAGGAATCCAACTTCTTTCAGAACAATCATGGCCCGCATGGCGGATCAGGACCTGACTCTCACGGGCCTGGCTTTGGAGGTGGCGGTTCAAGTTCTAGATTTCAAGGCCAGGGCAACGCTGATGGCTTTAATCGGCAGCACAATTAGAACAATCAGCAGCACGGCCAAGGTAATCAACGGCAGCAATCTGGGTATCAAACTTATCCAAAACAGCTAAATAGTGGGCAATATCATGTCTTTACCACAAACTTGTGCAAACAAGATCAGAAGGTTCATAACCGGGCGGTGAGCTCAGTTGAGCCGGTGATTCCTCGACACTTACGGTGGTCAGAGCAGCCCATTGTATGGAGCCGTGAGTATCACCCGCTCCGGGTTGACAATTCGAGTCAGCTAGCCTTGGTGGTTTCTCCTTAGGTGGGAGGTTACAAGTTCACAAAGGTTCTCATGGATGGAGGCAGCACTATCAATATCCTTTATCATGATACTTTCCATCGTATGAATTTGACTGATAAGGATCTTAAGCCGTCCAATACAGTATTCCACGGAGTAGTGCCTGGTAAGTCGGCATATCCGATTGGTAAAATAGCTTTGGAAGTGGCCTTTGGCGATGAGAATGATTACATGTCTAAAACATTGGTTTTTGATGCGGTCAAGATTAAGAGTCCTTATCACACCTTGTTTAGGCGGCCGGCTTATGCCAGATTTATGGCACGGCCTTGTTATGTTTATCTTCAGCTGAAAATGCCAGGTCACAAGGGCACCATCACACTGCATGGTAATAGACAGATAGCTCTGGAGTGTGAAGAAGGTGATGCTACTTATGCTGAGGCTGTTTGTGCAACAGAGGAATCGAAATTTTACAAACATAAAGTTGACCCAGCGGATATGACCTCCTTGAAAAAGCCGACCATAGAGCATGACCCTTTGTTCAAGTTTAAGTCGGCACATGATACCAAGCAGGTCCATTTCGTCCCCGGCTATTCATCCCAACAGTTCACTATTAGTGCCAATATGGATCTGAAATAGGAAAGCGCGCTCATCGAGTTTATCCATGAGAATCGGGACATCTTTGCATGGAAGCCTTCAGACATGCCAGGTGTACCGAGGGAACTCGCTGAGCACACTCTCAATACTGATTGTAAGTTTAAACTAGTTAGGCAATTCCTTCGTCGCTTTAATGAAGAAAGACGCAAGGCCATTGGAGAAGAGGTGGCCCGGCTCTTAGCGGCCAGGTTCATTGCTGAAGTTTTCCATCCAGAATGGCTAGCTAGTCCGGTGCTGGTGCTTAAGAAAAACGACACTTGGTGTATGTGTATGGATTACACGGACTTCAATAAGGCTTGTCCGGCTGACCCTTTCACTCTTCCCTGTATTGATCAGATTATTGATGCTACGACACGTTGTGAGCGTTTGAGTTATCTTGATGCTTATTCTAGTTATCATTAGATCAAGATGGCAGTTAAGGACCAGGAGCAGACATCCTTCATCACTCCCTTTGGAGCCTTCTGCTATGTGTCTATGCCTTTTGGGCTTAAGAGTGCCCAGGCGACTTATCAACGTTGTGTTCAGAATTGCCTTCACATTCAGATTGGACGCAATGTTCATGCTTATGTGGATGATATCGTTGTGAAATCACGAAAGAAGGAGACTCTGTTGGATGATTTGAAGGAGACCTTTGACAACCTCCGGGTCTACAAGATGATGCTTAACCCGACCAAATGTGTCTTTGGTGTGCCAGCAGGCAAGCTCTTGTGTTTTCTAGTTTCTGAAAGGGGTATTGAAGCTAACCTGGAAAAAATCAAGGCTATCACTTCTTTGGCTAAACCGGTGTGTATTAATGATGTTCAGCGTTTGGCAGGTCGTATTGCGGCCTTATGCCAGTTTATATTAGATGATGAAAAAAACTCATCGTTTTGTCTCAAACGATGCTGCTAATCAGGCATTTGAGGCGCTTAGGAAACAGTTGGCTAAGCCGCCAGTTCTTGCAGCTCCTATTGATAAAGAGCCCCTACTCTTGTATGTGGCTGCTAATAGCAGAGCCGTCGCCGTAGCGGTTGTGGTTGAGAGGAAGGAGACAGGCAAAGAATATCTGGTTCAAAGGACGGCTTACTATGCGATTGAGGTGTTGATTGAATCTAAACAAAGGTACCCACATTGGCAGAAGCTAGTCTATGCGGTGTTCATGGCCAATCGCAAGTTGAAGCATTACTTCCTTGGTCATCCTATTACAATGGTAAGTTCTGCTCCCTTAGGGGATATTATCGAAAACAGAGAAGCCATAGGCCGGGTAGCTAAGTGGGCCATTGAACTTGGCCCTCATGGTTTGAAGTGTATGCCTAGGACGGCTATCAAGTCTCAAGCTCTTGTGGATTTCATCAATGACTGGACCGAACTGCAGATGCCTGAGAAGAAGCCTGATAATAAATATTGGACTATTTGTTTTGATGGATCTAGGCAATTGGAAGGCTCGGGGGCTGGAGTTATCTTGACTGCCCCACGAGGTGATAAGTTTTGTTATGTGTTATGATTAATCTTGCCTTGTACTAATAATGTAGCTGAGTATGAGGCTCTACTCCATGGCCTTCAGGTATCTAAGAAAATGAACTTAAGCTGGGTAAGATGCTTCGGTGACTCTGATTTGGTGGCTCAGTAGGTCTCAAGAACTTGGGATTCTGAAGACCCGCTCATGGCGGCTTACGCCAGGCGGTTGATGCTATTGCTGGCCACTTCAAAGGTTATCAAGTGGGGCATGTTGATCATAGAAAGAATGAGGCGGCGGATGCTTTAAGCCATCTTGGCTCTCAGCGTAAACCGGTGCCACCCAATGTCTTCCTGGATGTACTAAATAAACCTTCCGTTAAACTGCCGTCAGAGGAGGATCTTGCTATCCCTGGCCCGGAGGCACAATTGGTGGCAGCTCTTCATGCGATTCCTAACTGGACAGTTCCATACTTGGCTTATATGACCCGGGGTGAATCGCCAGATAATGAAACCTTAGCCAGGCAGATAACCTGGCAGTCCAAGTAAATGACCATTGTCAATGATGAGTTACACCGATGCAGTGTTACAAGGGTGTTCCAGCGTTGTATTTCTCCTGAGGAGGGCCGTGAGATCCTTAGGGATATTCATGAAGGAGATTGTGGTCATCGTGCCAGGTCTAAATCCCTTGTTGCCAAGGATTTTTGTCATGGGTTTTATTGGTTGACGGCTCATGCTGATGTAGAAGATCTGGTTAGCAAATGTGACGGCTGCTAGAAGTTTTCCAGACGAGTTCATGTGCCCGCTCAAGAATTGAGGATGATTCCAATTACTTGGCCAATTGCGGTCTGGGGGCTAGACATGGTTGGGCATTTCAAGAGATACAAGGACAAAAATTCCCACCTCTTGGTGGCGGTTGATAAATTTACCAAGTGGATTGAGGCTGAGCCGGTCAGTAAGTGTGATCCGGCCACATCGGTTCAATTCATTAAAAAGGTTATTTTTCGTTTTGGCTACCCTCATGTCACACCCTGATTTTCATGCCACATTGCTTAAGATAATAATCTTGCTAAAATGTCGATTGACAAAAACTTTTGAGTGTTTTTGACTTTGCTTGATTGATTTTCTGTCTGCTGTTTGCTAGTGCTCTAAAAATCAAATAAATCCTTGATACGTCCAAAACGTATCTATAATTTCTGCTTGCTCCATGCCACTTTTGGGTGATATTGCTATGATATTCATACACTTCCATACACTTTTGATCATATTTGGACTAACTTACTAATCCAGTGCACCCCAGTGCCAGTTTCTGTTTTCGGCTGTTTTTGTATTTCAGGTTTTCACGTTTCGAGAACTGCCCAGAAAAATACAGAAAAAATATATAAAAAATCAGCGTATCGGGAACGACACTACTTCGAAGGGGAGCCTGGGGGGGCCACAGGGGCCCCAGGCGCCCTGTGGGCGCCCCCCCCCCTGGGCCGCGCCGGGGGGGGGGCGCCTCGGCACCCCGAGAGCCCCCCGGTGCCCTACTTTGGCAGATATTTAAAGGGTCCCCCGTAACCCTTGAAACAGGACTTCTTTTCGCGATCCCATCTCTCTTCCGCCGCCGCCGCCGCTTCCAAGATTGGGAGCACCAGGAGAACTCTTCCCGGCACCCTGCCGGAGGGGAGGATCACCACCGGGAGCTTCTCCACCACCATGGACACCTCCCGGATGACTCGTGAGTAGTCTCCCTTGGACCATGAGTCCATGACCAGTAGCTATGTGATGTTCTCCTCCCGTTCTTGTGCTTCACTAATTAGTCCTCGTGAGCTGCCCTAAATGATCGAGGCACCTATGTAATCCTTATGCTGTTGCTATGTTGAGTTTGCTGGGATCCGATGGATTATGAGATTATGTTCAGATTGATCTTGAGTAATATATTTGATTCACCTCTTTTATATTTTAGTTCATAAGTAATTCTTGCATGTTCTCCGTTGTTATTTATTGCTTTGGCCAAGTAGTAAGTAGTGACTCCAAGAGGGAACGTTATGCTCGATTGTGGGTTCATGCCCCTCGATGACTAGCTTGAGTGACAGAAACATGAGTCTAGGGGATGTGCTGTTGCCACAAGGGGAAAACAACGGTGCTTGTGCCCGCGGGTGCAAGGATTGTTTACTTTACGCAAAGTTCTTTTAATGCAGTTGTCTGTTGCATTGAGTTTACACTATGGGTGGGACTCGCAACTTAATACCAGCGAGATGTTCTGGATAGATATCTCAAGGTGGATGATTAGTAGTAGATGCAGATGGATTTCGGTCTACTTACTTTGGCGTACCGCCCATGCTTTGAACATGAACCTTTCTTGCAATGTAGTCAGCATTGGTTTGCGTTCGTGGTCCTGTCAATTGCCCAGCTGTAATTTGTTACCTCACATAGCTATTTTATCGTCTTTTGGGAGAGAGACATCACTAGTGAACATCATGTGACTCCGGTCCGTATTACCATCATTGATCACATACACTATTTTACTTTTCGCTATTTTACTTACTATTGCAAAACACTATCTATCACTACTATCATATTGCTTTTAACCCTTTGTGAACTACAAGGCCGGAGAGATTGACAACCTCTCTGTACTCGTTGGGAGCAAAGTTATTTGTATCTGTGTGCAGGTCCACGTTGATTGCTAATTGCGCCGTTAGAAGTTGACACCTACCTGTTGAACCTAGGAGTCTCTGGGGATTCGATCCTTGGCATCTTTGCTAAGGGAAAACACTTCTACTTACTGCATCTTACACCTTCCACTTGGGGTAATCCAACGAGGGGTTCGAGGCCCATCAAGGAGTATTTTCTGGCGCCGTTGTCGGGGACTCCACTCTTCAGGATAGGGGAGTTGCATGCTATCTTTTACCTTTGCTTATTAGTCTTGTTAGTTTACCTTTCATATTTGCTTTAGTTCCTTTTATCGAAAATCACAAAAATAGTTATCTTGTTCCTTAGTTATCATTATGTCGGGTCCTTTTGTCTTTGACGAGGCAGAAGTTCTCACCTTTAAAAAAGAGGTGGGGAAAGTTTGAAAGATGCTTGGTATAGAATTAATGATTCACAAAAAAGAGCCACCAAGAAGCAACCTACTACTATCTTACTTAGGAATTTTTATGTTGGAATCACTTCTTGGAATAGGTTTATTTTAGATACTGCTATCAATGGGAATTTCCTAGAGGCCCCAGTTTGGGAGTCTCTTAGTATTATTGAAAATCTTGTTGGGAGTCCCCCTGTTGTTAGCGTTCGAGAGGACATCACCCTAGCTCACATTATGAAAAAACTTGAAAAAACAGAGCTAGAGATGCCAAAAACTAATAAGATGAATGAGTTGGATCGAAAGATCCAAGGGAATTTGAATAGACTTGATAGCTCCATGCATAAATTTTTTAAAATTTTGGAGACCGTCAAATTCCATGATTCTGACTTTTCTTGGATGGACAAGATTGAGGAGATATTTGATACCTTAGGAACTACTTTCTCCTCGATCAAAACCGAAAAGGTAGAAACTCTGGCAAAGAGGGAGCCTAAGTTCGTTCACGTTCCAAAGGCTCCCCGTTCTAAAAGCAATCCACCTATTGCCAAAGGGGTTGAAACCGTAAAGACTTTGAAAGAAACACCTATCGTTGACGAATTTATAAATGAATCTACCCTTGACTTTTATCCTTTTGGTCTTCTACCTAGAAGTATCTCTATGAGGCCTTTATTTGAGAGTCCTCTTAAGACTAGTTGTATTATTGAAGAGCTTTTTGATGATCTTGATGATGGTTCAATTGATACAACTTGATCTATGCATTATGCCTAGCTTAAAGGCATAAAAGAAAGCGCTTTTGGGAGGCAGCCCACATGAATAAATTTTTTGCTTTTGTTGTGTCTTGATGTTGTTTACTTCTGTAGCATCATCATTGTATCTTTACTTTTCATATTTGTGCCAAGTATAGCCTCTGATTGCTAGAAAGTTCATAAGTTATGAGGTGCTGTCCAGGAAACAGATTCTGTCCTTGGATATAAAAATTCGTATAAAATCACCAGATAATCTTTTTGGTCTGAATATTTTCGATAGTGTTCTCTATATAATTGTCTTTCGTGCGTCAGTTCTGAGTTTTTTTATTTGAGTTGCAAAAATATCCCGAACAGGTCAATTACTGCCTGCTGTTCTGTTTTTCACAGATTCTGTCCTGTTTTGCCTTACCTTCACTTTGCAAATTAAGAACTTGCTTTTTCTTTGCAAAAACCTTTTGAAAATCTTGAGAAACAGTAGAACTTCAAGAATATACTTATTTCCAGCAAGGTATAATTATTTTATTAAGGGTACTAACCTCGCTAATCAGATTATGATGAGTTATGTATGAAGGGAGTTTTCAAGTGTGCGAGGGAAGATGATAAAAAGATTCAGGAGTGTCAAGCGCTCAAGCTTGGGGATGCCCCCGTGCACCCCCAAGAAATATTCAAGGAGACTCAAGCGTCTAAGCTTGGGGATGCCCCCGTGCATCCCCTTCTCCATCAACATTATCAGTTCGTCTTTCGTTCCGCTATATTTTTATCACTTCATGTGTTATGTGCTATGCTTGGAGCGTCTTGCT
Source organism: Secale cereale (assembly GCA_902687465.1). Taxonomy (NCBI): domain Eukaryota; kingdom Viridiplantae; phylum Streptophyta; class Magnoliopsida; order Poales; family Poaceae; genus Secale; species Secale cereale. Next base: position 633,147,425 of record LR738715.1, read on the forward strand.
TTTAGTTTTCTTTTTAGTTTTTCATAACGAGTCGGAACCCAGCATTCCTTTATGTGGGAGATAAACATGCTCCACCTCTACCTAGAACATTACATAGAATTTTCATGTCTATCTATGCTGTGTGTGTTCTTTATCTTTTAATAGCTACTATCGTGCTCTGTTCTTAGTATTCATGCTTATCTTTTCAAGAGCTTTTATTTAGTTGGTTGCTTGAACTCTTTTTAATTATCATGATCACCTTATTAAGAGAGTTTGCTTCCGTTGCATGGGTTAATATGTCTATGTTAAATATGCTACTTTCATGATGGTGCTTAGTAGTTCAGGTTTTCTTATGGTTAATCACAAATAGCTGGGGGGTTCCCAATATGTCATTGGAGTACCAACTTGGTTTCTTTGCCTATGATGTGGTATGGTTTAGTAATATCTTCCTTTGAGAATTTATTTTGATTGACTTGGCGTATGCTCACGCATATTCAAGACTGTAAAGAAAGTCTGTCAAGCCTTGATGATCTTTTATTTCTGAGTAGCGATATAACTACCATGCCTGATTCAATATTGCTTTGTCGCTCTGCATGATTATGACCATCATTGCTCTCTTAGTTGGTCGCTCCCAGTCTTTTGCTAACCTACACCTGCACTAAGCAAATTAACCATGCAATACATAGCTCATGGGAAAGTAGCCTAAAAACTATTATGGTAAAGAATATGTTGCTGATGTATCTTATTTCTTATGAGTTGCTTGCTGAGCGGTAACCATGTTTCTAGGGACGCCATCAACTGTCACACTTTTGTTGAATATCATGTGAGTTGCTATGCATGTTCGTCTTGTCTGAAGTAAGGGTGATTTACCGTGGGTTGAATTAATATGCATATTGTTAGAGAAGAACATTGGGCCGCCAACCAAAGCCATGCATCATGGTGGAAGTTTTAGCTTGGACCTTAATCCTCAATCTCTCATGAGAATATGCTTATGCATTAAAGAGGAGTCCATCATATATTTTCTATGTTGTCCCGGTATGGATGTCCTCAAGTTGAGATTTATCAAAAACGAGAAATCAAATGCGATCTATCTCCTTGGACCTTTGTACAGGTGGCATAGAGGTACCCCTTTGTGACACTTGGTTAAAACATATGCAATGCAATGATAACCCATGGGAATCCGAGCTAATTAGGACAAGGAGCGAGCACTATTGGTATTCGATGCATGAGGCTTGCAACTTATAAGATGTTTTATACATGACACATATGAAGTACTACTACCGTTGACACAATTGCTTCCATGTTTCAAAATAAAAAGCTCTAGCACTTTAAGCATCAACTACTGAGAGCATGATTGTCATTCTGAGTGTAATGTGCATTGTCCCAAAGTAGCATTGTCTTTTGCATGATTGTGATATCGTTTATTTTGAAATGATTGTATCTAGTTATCACTTAAACCTTGAAGGTGCCCCTGCACTTATGTTTTGCATCACTAAAGGGGGCAAGCTAGATATCACTTGATCATATTTGCACATCATGTTCATTGCAAATCTTTTTGATGTTTCAGTTTCATGTTGTAAAACTTTCAGTCATTTGTGATTTTCTCTTGAGACAACTTAATTACTTTAGAATCATTGTCTCAGTAAGCTTTTGTCATATGACTATGAGAAAGTCTTATATGGTTAATAGCATGTCACCACAGAAATTATTCTTGTTATCATTTACCTACTCGAGGACGAGCAGGAATTAAGCTTGGGGATGTTGATACGTCCAAAACGTATCTATAATTTCAGCTTGCTCCATGCCACTTTTGGGTGATATTGCAATGATATTCATACACTTCCATACACTTTTGATCATATTTGGACTAACTTACTAATCCAGTGCACCCCAGTGCCAGTTTCTGTTTTCGGCTGTTTTTGTATTTCAGGTTTTCACGTTTCGAGAACTGCCCAGAAAAATACAGAAAAAATATATAAAAAATCAGCGTATCGGGAACGACACTGCTTCCGAAGGGGAGCCTCGGGGGGCCACAAGGGCCCCAGGCGCCCCCCCCCCCTGGGCCGCGCCGGGGGGGCGCCTCGGCACCCCGAGAGCCCCCCGGTGCCCTACTTTGGCAGATATATAAAGGGTCCCCCGTAACCCTTGAAACAGGACTTCTTTTCGCGATCCCATCTCTGTTCCGCCGCCGCCGCCGCTTCCAAGATCGGGAGCACCAGGAGAACTCTTCCCGGCACCCTGCCGGAGGGGAGGATCACCCCCGGGAGCTTCTCCACCACCATGGACGCCTCCCGGATGACTCGTGAGTAGTCTCCCTTGGACCATGAGTCCATGACCAGTAGCTATGTGATGTTCTCCTCCCGTTCTTGTGCTTCACTAATTAGTCCTCGTGAGCTGCCCTACATGATCGAGGCACCTATGTAATCCTTATGTTGTTGCTATGTTGAGTTTGCTGGGATTCGATGGATTATGAGATTATGTTCAGATTGATCTTGAGTAATATATTTGATTCACCTCTTTTATATTTTAGTTCATAAGTAATTCTTGCATGTTCTCCGTTGTTATTCATTGCTTTGGCCAAGTAGTAAGTAGTGACTCCAAGAAGGAACGTTATGCTCGATTGTGGGTTCATGCCCCTCGATGACTAGCTTGAGTGACAGAAACATGAGTCTAGCGGATGTGCTGTTGCCACAAGGGGGAAAACAACGGTGCTTGTGCCCGCGGGTGCAAGGATTGTTTACTTTACGCAAAGTTCTTTTAATGCAGTTGTCTGTTGCATTGAGTTTACACTATGGGTGGGACTCGCAACTTAATACCAGCGAGATGTTCTGGATAGATATCTCAAGGTGGATGATTAGTAGTAGATGCAGATGGATTTCGGTCTACATACTTTGGCGTACCGCCCATGCTTTGAACCTGAACCTTTCTTGCAATGTAGTCAGCATTGGTTTGCGTTCGTGGTCCTGTCAATTGCCCAGCTGTAATTTGTTACCTCACATAGCTATTTTATCGTCTTTTGGGAGAGAGACATCACTAGTGAACATCATGTGACTCCGGTCCATATTACCATCATTGATCACATACACTATTTTACTTTTCGCTATTTTACTTACTATTGCAAAACACTATCTATCACTACTATCATATTGCTTTTAACCCTTTGTGAACTACAAGGCCGGAGAGATTGACAACCTCTCTGTACTCGTTGGGAGCAAAGTTATTTGTATCTGTGTGCAGGTCCACGTTGATTGCTAATTGCGCCGTTAGCAGTTGACACCTACCTGTTGAACCTAGGAGTCTCTGTGGATTCGATCCTTGGCATCTTTGCTAAGGGAAAACACTTCTACTTACTGCATCTTACACCTTCCACTTGGGGTAATCCAACGAGGGGTTCGAGGCCCATCAATCCTCCAACTCTTATACTTCGTCTTCTTGATCCAAAACCTTTTCTAAATTATCATGCCATGTGTATAGAACAGTATAGTATTTTCTTATAAAAATATTTTGGCCAAATAGTATTTTCTAAAATTAGTTTTCCAAAAAAACCCTGAATTGAGGTTTGCACTGCAAGTACCTTATTTAGGGTGTGAAAAATCTTTCAAAAAGTATATTTGAATCCTATTAGGTATAGGACTCCCCTAAACCACAAAATTATAATTTTGAAAGTTATTTATATACTTTATTTAAAAGCTTTTTCTTAAGGCCAGAAATGGTCTTAAATAGGGAAAAATTATTTAATTATTTCAAAAATATTTGCCAAAATTAAGGGAAACTCATAGGACATATATTGTCCATATATAAGAGTTTCAACACATGGTCATGTTCAAAATATTGGACAAATCCTTCATTAACCCTTTCTAGATATTTCAAGCTTTTGAAATATTTACAAAGGGAATATTCTCCAAAAATTCCAGGGAAATTCTATCATGTCAAATATGACATATTTGATGATCTTACAAAGCCTCATGCATTGAAGATCAAGGAAACATCATCTAATCCCCTCAAAACCATTTCTGTCCATTTTGAAGTTTGAGCAACTTTACATTGCCAAACTTGTCCAAATACTCTCAAACTTGGTGCACATGCTAAAATGATGTAATTATGCATCTATGCCAAATGGCACAAGCTTTGGAGTAGGGTAACTTGATCAGAGTACCCCAAAACCATTTCTGTTCAAATTCAAATTTGAACAACTTTACATTACAAACTTTTTACCTGGGGCTTCAAACTTTGTGGGCATGGTCATAACCCCAAATGATGACACTACACCAAGTGGTGCATCAAGGAGAGATTATTTGCTTAACCTAATCTTGAGAAATTCATTTCTGTTGTTTTCTAGGGTTCAACAAAGTTGCATTTGCAACCTTGCCCAAATGAGCTCAAATTTGGTGGAAGGGCCTAAATGTATGTGACATTTCATCCTGTTAAGTCCCATGTCAATTGGAAGTCATTTGCCTGCCCAAAACTACATCAAACACCTTCTGTCCTTTTACCAAAACCATTGTTTTGCCCCCTTTTACTATTCTACTTGAGCTCAACTTTTTACCACAGCTGCTCCTAGTCACCTTCTAACTCCAGGGACTCTTTCTCCTCCACGGCTCAATGATTGAGGGGGGGTGAAACCCCATTTTACATCTCTGAACCTCCATTTTCACCCTTGTCTCTCAGCACACTCCCCTTCTAGAAGCTCACCAGGGCATCCAAGACCAAAACCTCTTTGTTTACTCCTCCCCTGACCCCCTAGACATCATTGGGCAAAGTGGACGCGTCCAGAGCGACGAGGACACGGCCATGCCGGCCATACGGGCGTTCTGGAGCGCGCTACAGTGCCCTGGCGCACTGTAGACGCCCCCAATCAGCAGCACCCGACAGCCTAGGGCGATGGGATTGTGTCCCCCGAGGCCGCCTCGGCGTCCGGGACACGCTAGACGGTCGGCCCCCTCCTCCTTCTCTCTCCGGCGACCTCTGTCACGCGTGCCCGAGCGTCGCCCGCGTCCACCAGTTGCCGCCCGCGTCCCTGGCATGCCTCGCACTCGTTCCTCTCTCCCTCTCTCTTTCCCTGGTCGTAGACCATGCCCAGCAAGACCCCCGACTCGAAGGCAAGCCCCCCGTGGCCTACAGGGACGGCTACGGCCTCGTCGGCGCACGACCCGCTGTGCACCACGCCCTCTTCTACATAAGGCCGCTCGGGTCCTCCTCTTCGCCTCATTTTGCTTCCCCTAGCTCCCGTGCACCCCCAAGCTAAAGCACTGCTCCTCACGTGCCCCCAATGCGCCGCCATGGCCGGAGCCGAGCCGCCGTCCATCGCCAAAATTCTTGCCATCCCTAGCTCGCCTCCCTTCCTTTCCTCCACCAGAAGAGGTGCGAGGGTCCGGCGACCCTTTCCCCTACTTCTCCCAGTCCGCCGGGGCACCACACGCCCCTCCCCAGCTCCTCGTCGCCCGAATGGGCATCCGCCGAGGCCATGCCGAGCGCGCCACGGTCGTCTTCTACCGGCCGTACCGACCTCCCCCGATGCGCTGCTTCCCAGTGACCCCTCCGGTGGCCACCGCTTGGCCAGAGGTGGCCTGTGCCGCCGGGGGCAGGAGCAGCAACCTCCCGTCGACGAGGCCTCTGCCTCCTCTGTCGCGGGCGGGAGGAAAGAGAAGGCCTGCTGGTGCGACCCGCTCGTCGGTGACCCAGCGGGGCGGGCCCGACATTTTAAGTGGAGGCGGGTCCGCAATTTCCCGTGTCCGCGCGGCGAAAACAGGATCATCGAAGTACGCCTCCTGCGTCACCGCATCTCCCCGCACAGCCGAGCCACCGGGCTGGCCCAAGGTCTATCTGTCGCCATGTGCGCAGTATAAGGGTATAACCCCTTTTCCCTTTTATTTTATTTTTCCAGTAAACATCAAAAATCCATATATAATTGAAATTAACTCCAAATTTTATGATTCAAATTTCTGGTAGTTTCTAGAATCATGATCTACCTGTTGGTGCAACATGCACATTTTTCTAGAAACCTTTTCTTCGCAAATAATTATCAAATGTCATTATTCCATTTTCTGTGATGAACTTTAGAAAATCATAGAGAGCTCAAATTTGATCCAAATGCAATGGTTCAAATTCCTAGATGCTTGTAATATCCAAACTTAGTTTTGAACTTAGTTTTGGAACATTTTTATTAATACCTTCTGTACCCCACCAAATAATGAGCCATTTCTTCATATTTATCAACTTTGCAAAATCCTAGGAAATTCATTTGAACTCCAAATCGAGTGAAACCAACTCCTAGATGCTTCTAAAATCATGATATGTTAAATAGGTGCCTTTGCTCATTGTTCAAAAATATATTTCTGTACACTTCTTTCAAGTCCATAAACCCCTTGTTTCCATCATATCGAAATGTTCCAAACTATCCATTGATCCAATATCTATGAAAACACCTTGGACATTTCTCATATGACCAGAGGTATACTAGAAAAGTCCAACTCCTATTTTTAGAGCACTTTTATTTTTGCTTTGTTGTGTTGCTTATTACGATTATCTCCATCGTTAGTTGACGAAATAAACGGAGTACTCGGAGGTGGACCAGAAGGTTTGAAGACTCGGAAGGACAAGGCAAGCAGCCCTTTGACCATGTTCGAGAAACCTTTTTATGCATGTCTCATAGCACCTTATTATCAATGCATCGGAATCATGTTGAGGTGGAGACCAGTTTGGTTGCTACCTCTGTCACTTTACTATTGAAACTTTCATCAAGCATGACCCTACCTTCCTATGAGGGTTATGTGGGTGGGAGGTAGTTAGGTTGCTATAGTAGTGGCTACGCAAATGGGACGGGTATATGCATGGTGACGGAGGTAGCATACTTTCAAAAGACATTTCGAAAACCCCGTCGGGTGCCACTTATGCCCGAGGGAGATGGTGAGTTGGGAAACCACTTGATGATGAAGTGGTGTACCGAGGCAAGCGTGTGTGTTGTTTTGAAAACGGATTGGTTTAAGTTGCGACCGTTATTCCAACCTTACATGCGCAACCACTCTACCCTTATATGGGAAAGGGCATTATTGATTACCTAGGTCGATACTAGCATGGTGCCCTCATTACTAGTGACGGGGGTGACACGAGGTCACTCTCGGGACGGGGTTGTGCTTGGATAGGCGGCCATGACTGATTTAACAGGGCACCGAACACACCGTTGGTACCCCGTGTCAGTGGTATGTGATGAATATGGGAGCGAGGCTCCACAATTTTTAAGATGTAAAATGTTGGGCACGGGGGTTACTACCAATCGAGTGGACTCCATATTAGTGTCGCCTAGGGAAAGATAGTGATCGGGTGCTTACCCCGGGTACTTGAGGTACCACGGGTCGTGGATGACACGGAATTTCCCCGGATCTAGTGGGTAAAGTGTGCAACCTCTGCAGAGTGTAAAACTATTCGAATAGCCGTGTCCACGGTCAAGGACAGTTGGGTAACCGCTCTTGGGCTACGTCAATGTTTGCGAAACCTGGTGTGTGTGTGTGTGTGTGAGGAAACAACACGGTTCAGTGATATTGATGATGTGATTCTTGAGGAAGTCACAATGAGCTTGAGCATGAGTTGATTGTTGGGGATCGTAGCAGAAAATCAAAATTTTTCCTACGCGTCACCAAGATCTATCTATGGAGTAATCTAGCAACGAGGGAGAGGGGAGTGCATCTACATACCCTTGTAGATCGCGATGCGGAAGCGTTGCAAGAACGCGGATGAAGGAGTCGTACTCGCTGCAATTCAGATCGCGGTTGATTCCGATCTAAGCGCCGAACAACGGCGCCTCCGCGTTCAACACACGTGCAGCCCGATGACGTCTCCCACGCCTTGATCCAGCAAGGAGAGAGGGAGAGGTTGGGGAAGACTCCATCCAACAGCAGCATGACGGCATGGTCGTGGTGGAGGAGCGCGGGACTCCAGCAGGGCTTCGCCAAGCACTGCAGGAGACGAGGAGGGAGAGAGGTAGGGCTGCGCCATGCGACAGAGGTCAAAACCGTGTTATGGGCAGCCCCAAACCTCACATATATATAGGAGGAAGTGAGGGCTGCGCCCCCTTTAGGGTTTCCCACCCCTAGGGGTGCGGCCACCCTAGATCCCATCTAGGGGTGGCGGCCAGAGGGGGAGAGGGAGAGGGGGGCGCACCAGATTGGGCCCTAGGGCCCATCTGCTCTAGGGTTTGCCCCCTTCCCCTCTCTGATGCGCCTTGGGCCCTTGTGGGGGGGGGCGGGGCGCACCAGCCCACCTGGGGCTGGTCACCTCCCACACTTGGCCCACGCAGCTCTCTGGGGCCGGTGGCCCCACCCGGTGGACCCCCGGGACCCTCCCGGTGGTCCCGGTACGCTACCGATAGCGCCCGAAACTTTTCCAGTGACCAAAATGGGACTTCCCATATATGAATCTTTACCTCCGGACCATTCCGGAACTCCTCGTGACGTCCGGGATCTCATCCGGGACTCCGAACAACATTCGGTAACCGCGTACATACTTTCCCTATAACCCTAGCGTCATCGAACCTTAAGTGTGTAGACCCTACGGGCTCGGGAGTCATGCAGACATGGCCGAGACAACTCTCCGGCCAATAACCAACAGCGGGATCTGGATACCCATGTTGGCTCCCACATGTTCCACGATGATCTCATCGGATGAACCACGATGTCAAGGATTCCATCAATCTCGTGTACGATTCCCTTTGTCTATCGGTATAGCACTTGCCAGAGATTCGATCGTCAGTATACTGATACCTTGCTCAATCTCGTTACCGGCAAGTCTCTTTACTCGTTCCGTAACACATCATCCCGTGATCAACTCCTTGATCACATATTCTGCACATTATGATGATGTCCTACCGAGTGGGCCCAGAGATACCTCTCCGTCATACAGAGTGACAAATCCCAGTCTCGATTCGTGCCAACCCAACAGACACTTTCGGAGATACCTGTAGTGCACCTTTATAGCCACCCAGTTACGTTGTGACATTTGGTACACCCAAAGCATTCCTACTATATCCGGGAGTTGCACAATCTCATGGTCTAAGGAAAAGATACTTGACATTTAGAAAAGCTTTAGCATACGAACTACACGATCTGTGCTAGGCTTAGGATTGGGTCTTGTCCATCACATCATTCTCCTAATGATGTAATCCCGTTATCAACGACATCCAATGTCCATGGTTAGGAAACCGTAACCATCTATTGATCAACGAGCTAGTCGACTAGAGGCTCACTAGGGACATGGTGTTTGTCTATGTATCCACACATGTATCTGAGTTTCCTATCAATACAATTCTAGCATGGATAATAAACAATTATCATGAACAAGGAAATATAATAATAACCAATTTATTATTGCCTCTAGGGCATATTTCCAACAGTCTCCCACTTGCACTTGAGTCAATAATCTAGTTCACATTGCCATGTAATTAACACTCACAGGTCACATCGCCATGTGACCGACATCCAAAGAGTTTACTAGAGTCAGTAATCTAGTTCACATCAATATGTGATTAACACTCAATGAGTTCTGGGTTTGATCATGTTATGCTTGTGAGAGAGGTTGTAGTCAACGGGTCTGCAACATTCAGATCCCTATGTGCTTCGCAAAACTTTATGTCATATCGTAGATGCTGCTACCACGTTCCACTTGGAGCTATTCCAAACTGTTGCTCCATTATACGTATCCGGTATCTCTACTCAAAGTTATCCGGATAGGTGTTAAGCTTGCATCGACGTAACTCTTTATGTCGAACTCTTTATCACCTCCATAACCGAGAAACATTTCCTTATTACTCTAAGGATAATTTTGACCACTATCCAGTGATCTACTCCTGGATCACCTTTGTACCCTCTTGCCAGACATGTGGCAAGGCACCCATCAGGCGCGGTACTTAGCATACCGTATAGAGCCTATGACAAAAGCATAGGGGACGACCTTCGTCCTTCCTCTTTCTTCTGCCGTGGTCAAGTTTTGAGTCTTACTCAACTTCACACCTTACAACTCAGGTAAGAACTCCTTCTTTGACTGATCTATTTTGAACTCCTTCAAAATCATGTCAAAATTGTGTGTTCTTTTGAAAGTATCATCGGGCGTCTTGATCTATCTGTATAGATCTTGATGCCCAATATGTAAGCAGCTTTATCCAGGTCTTCCTTTGAAAAACTCATTTCAAACAACCCATTATGCTTTCCAGAAATTCTACAACATTTTGGATCAACAATGTGTCATTCACATATACTTATCAGAAATGTTGTGATGCTCCCACTCACTTTATTGTAAATACAAGTTTCTTAACAAACTTAGTATAAACCCAAAAACTTTGATCACTCCATCAAAGCATATATTCCGACTCCGAGATGCTTGCTCTAGTCCATAGAAGGATCGCTGGAGGTAGCATATCTTTTAGCATCCTTAGGATCGACAAAACCTTTCTGATTGTATCATATACAACCTTTCCTTACGAAAACTTGTAAGGAAACTTGTTTTGTCATCCATCTGCCAGATTTCATAAATGCAGCTAATGCTAACATGATTCCGACGGACTTAAGCATCGCTACGAGTGAGAAAATCTCATCGTAGTCAACTCCTTGAACTTGTGAAAAACCTTTTTGCCACAAGTCGAGCTTCACAGACAGTGACATTACCGTCCACGTCCATCTTCTTCTTAAAGATCCATTTATCTCAATGGCTTGCCAATCATCGGGCATGTCCACCAAAGTCCATACTTTGTTTTGATACATGGATTCTATCTCGGATTTCTCGGCTTCTAACCATTTGTCGGAATACGGGCCCACCATCGCTTCTCCATAGTTCGTAGGTTCATTGTTGTCCAACAACATGACTTCTAAGACAGGATCACCGTACCACTCAGGAGTAGTACATATCCTTGTCGACCTACGAGGTTCGATAGCAACTTGATTTGGAGTTCATGATCACTATCATTAGTTTCCTCTTCAACAGTCATAGGTTCCACAGAAACATCTTTCTGTGTTGCACTACTCTCTGGTTGAAGTGAGGGTTTGACAACCTCATCAAGTTCTATCTTCCTCCCACTCAATTCTTTCGAGAGAAACTCCTTCTCGAGAAAGGACCCGTTCTTAGTGACAAACATTTTTGTCCTTGGATCTGAGATAGAAGGTATACCCAAATGTTACCTTTGGGTATTCTATGAAGATGTATTTGTCCGCTTTGGGTTCGAGCTTTTCCCGGCTGAAGCCATAAGCATCGCAGCCCCAAACATTAAGAAAACGACAACTTTGGTTTCTTGCCAAACCATAGTTCATACGACGTCGTCTCAAAGGACTTAGATGGTGCCCTATATAAAGTGAATGCAGCTTTCTCTAATGCATAACCTCAAAATAATAGCGGTAGATCGGTAAGATACATCATAGATCGCACCATATCTCATAAGGTTCGATTACGATGTCTGGACACACCATTACGCTGTGGTGTTCCAGGTGGCTTCAACTGTGAAACATTTCCATAATGCCTTAAGTGATTGCCAAACTCATAATTCAGAAAATCTCCCCTTGATCAGATCGTAGGAACATGATCTTCTTATTATATTGATTCTTAATCTTCACTCTGAAATTGCTTGAACTTTTCAAACATTTCAGACTTTTGCTTCATTAAGTAAATATACGCATATCTACTCAAATCGTCAGTGAAGATGAGAAAATAACGATATCCACTACACGCCTTAATTCTCATTGGATCACACACATCAGCATGTATGATTTCCAACAAGTCACTTTCCCGTTTCATTGTACCTGAACACGGGATCTTAGTCACCCTGCCCAAGAGGCATGGCTCGCATGTGTCAAGCGATTCAAAATCAAGTGACTCCAAACATCCATCAGCATGGAGTTTCTTCATGCATTTTATGCCAAAATGACCTAAGCGGCAGTGCCACAAGAAAGTGGTACTATCATCATTAACTCTACATCTTTTGGCATTAATATTATCATCATGTGTATTACTATGATCGAGATTCAACGAACCATTGGGTGCATGACCATAAAGGTATTATTCATGTAAACATAATAGCCATTATTCTCTAACTTAAATGAATAACCGTATTGCGATGAACATGATCTAATCATATTCATGCTTAACGTAGACACCTGATAACATTTATCTAGGTTCAACACTAATCCCGAAGGTTGAGGGAGCGAGCGATGGTGATCTTATCAACCTTGGAAACACTTCCAACACACATCGTCACCTCCCCCTTAGCTAGTCTCCGCTCAGTTCGTAGCTTTTGCTTCAAGTCACTAATAATAGCAACTGAACCGGTATCCAATACCCAGGTGCTACAAGGAGTACTAGTAAGGTACACATCAATAACAATATACTTTGTCGAAGTTTCCAGCTATCATATCTACCATGTATTTGGGGTAGTTCCGCTATCATATGACTGTTCCCCTTACAATAGAAGCACTTAGTCTCGAGGTTTGGGTTTAACCATGGGTTCCTTCATCAGAGCGACAACTGGTTTGCCATCCATGAAGTTTCCCTTCTAGCCCTTGCCCTTTTGAAACCAGTGGTCTTTGTTAAACCATCAACACTTGATGCTCCTTCTTGATTTCTACTTTTGCGGTACTAAGAACCGCTAACAGCACCGGGATCATCTCCATCCTTTGCATGTCATAGTTCATCACGAAGTTCTAGTAGCTTGGTGATAGTGTCTAGAGAATTCTGTCAACCACTATCTCATCTGGAAGATTAACTCCCACTTGGTTCAAGTGATTTTAGCACCCAGACATTCTGAGCACATGCTCACAAGTTGAGCTATTCTCCTCCATCCTTTTGGCAAAAGAACTTGTCAGAGGTCTCATACCTCTCAACACGGGCATGAGCCTGAAAACCCAATCTCAGCTCTTAGAACATCTCATATGTTCTGTGACGTTCAAAACGTCATTGCAATCCCGATTCTAAGCCGTAAAGTATGGTGCACTAAACTATCAAGTAGTCATCAGGACGTGTCTGTCAGGTGTTCACAACATCCACAGACAACGTTGTAGGGGTTTGCATATTGAGCGGTGCATCAAAGACGTAAGCTTTCTGTGTAGTAGTGAGGACACTCCTCGGACTACGGACCCAGTCCGCATCATTGCTTACAATATCTTTCAACTTAGTCTTTCTCTAGGATCGTACTAAACAAGAGCTACAACGCAGTTATTGGTCTACAACATAATTTGCGAAGACAACTTAGACTATTGTTCATGACAATTAAGTTCATCTAATGAACTCCCACTCAGATAGACATCTCTCTAGTCATCTAAGTGATACATGATCCGAATCAACTAGGTCGTGTCCGATCATCACGTGAGAAGGACTAGTCATCAACGGTGAACATCTTCATGTTGATCGTATCTTCTATACGACTCATGTTCGACCTTTCGGTCTTCCATGTTCCGAGGCCATGTCTGTACATGCTAGGCTCGTCAAGACAACCCTAAGTGTATCGCGTGTGTAAATCTGGCTTACACCCGTTGTATGCGAACGTTAGAACCTATCACACCCGATCATCACATGGTGCTTCGGAACAACGAACCTTAGCAACGGTGCATAGTTAGGGGGAACACAATTCTTGAAATTTTAGTGAGAGATCATCTTATTCACTACCGTCGTTTTTAAGCAAATAAGATGTAAAACATGATAAACATCACATGCAATCAAATAGTGACATGATATGGCCAATATCATTTTGCTCCTTTTGATCTTCATCTTCGGGGCTCCATGATCATCATCGTCACCGGCATGACACCATGATCTCCATCATCATGATCTCCATCATCGTGTCTTCATGAAGTCGTCTCGCCAAACATTACTGCTACTACTATGGCTAACGTTTAGCAATAAAGTAAATTAATTACATGGCATTATTCAGTGATACCACTGTTGGGGATCGTAGCAGAAAATCAAAAATTTTCCTACGCGTCACCAAGATCTATCTATGGAGTAATCTAGCAACGAGGGAGAGGGGAGTGCATCTACATACCCTTGTAGATCGCGATGCGGAAGCGTTGCAAGAACGCGGATGAAGGAGTCATACTCGCTGCAATTCAGATCGCAGTTGATTCCGATCTAAGCGCCGAACAACGGCGCCTCCGCGTTCAACACACGTGCAGCCCGATGACGTCTCCCACGCCTTGATCCAGCAAGGAGAGAGGGAGAGGTTGGGGAAGACTCCATCCAACAGCAGCATGACGGCATGGTGGTGGTGGAGGAGCGCGGGACTCCAGCAGGGCTTCGCCAAGCACTGCGGGAGACGAGGAGGGAGAGAGGTAGGGCTGCGCCATGCGACAGAGGTCAAAACCGTGTTATGGGCAGCCCCAAACCTCACATATATATAGGGGGAAGGGGGGGCTGCGCCCCCTTTAGGGTTTCCCACCCCTAGGGGTGCGGCCACCCTAGATCCCATCTAGGGGTGGCGGCCAGAGGGGGAGAGGGAGAGGGGGGCGCACCAGATTGGGCCCTAGGGCCCATCTGCTCTAGGGTTTGCCCCCTTCCCCTCTCTGATGCGCCTTGGGCCCTTGTGGGGGGGGGGCGCACCAGCCCACCTGGGGCTGGTCACCTCCCACACTTGGCCCACGAAGCTCTCTGGGGCCGGTGGCCCCAACCGGTGGACCCCCGGGTCCCTCCCGGTGGTCCCGGTACGCTACCGATAGCGCCCGAAACATTTCCAGTGACCAAAACGGGACTTCCCATATATGAATCTTTACCTCCGGACCATTCCGGAACTCCTCGTGACGTCCGGGATCTCATCCGGGACTCCGAACAACATTCGGTAACCACGTACATACTTTCCCTATAACCCTAGCGTCATCGAACCTTAAGTGTGTAGACCCTACGGGCTCGGGAGTCATGCAGACATGGCCGAGACAACTCTCCGGCCAATAACCAACAGCGGGATCTGGATACCCATGTGGGCTCCCACATGTTCCACGACGATCTCATCGGATGAACCACGATGTCAAGGATTCCATCAATCCCGTGTACGATTCCCTTTGTCTATCGGTATAGCACTTGCCAGAGATTCGATCGTTAGTATACTGATACCTTGCTCAATCTTGTTACCGGCAAGTCTCTTTACTCGTTCCGTAACACATCATCCCGTGATCAACTCCTTGATCGCATATTCTTCACATTATGATGATGTCCTACCGAGTGGGCCCAGAGATACCTCTCCGTCATACGGAGTGACAAATCCCAGTCTCGATTCGTGCCAACCCAACAGACACTTTCGGAGATACCTGTAGTGCACCTTTATAGCCACCCAGTTACGTTGTGACGTTTGGTACACCCAAAGCATTCCTACGGTATCCGGGAGTTGCACAATCTCATGGTCTAAGGAAAAGATACTTGACATTTAGAAAAGCTTTAGCATACGAACTACACGATCTGTGCTAGGCTTAGGATTGGGTCTTGTCCATCACATCATTCTCCTAATGATGTGATCCCGTTATCAACGACATCCAATGTCCATGGTTAGGAAACCGTAACCATCTATTGATCAACGAGCTAGTCGTCTAGAGGCTCACTAGGGACATGTTGTTTGTCTATGTATCCACACATGTATCTGAGTTTCCTATCAATACAATTCTAGCATGGATAATAAACAATTATCATGAACAAGGAAATATAATAATAACCAATTTATTATTGCCTCTAGGGCATATTTCCAACATTGATTACAACTCTTTCTCGATAATGATGTCTATAACCTCCTGATACTTGTTGCAGACACATGCATGCCCTTGTTATATGTTGATCATGTTTGCATATGAAAAACTAGCTTTCCGCAAAACTGCCAATTAGCAGTAGAGCCTTGCATAATTATTCTGTCATCACAGTTGGGTTGCTTGCGAGTACATTCAAAGTACTCATTGGCTTGCCACTGGTTATTTTATTGGCTAGGGATGAGAGAACGGGATATGATGAAGATTTCTTGGTGACGAGCATGCGAGCTAGGACGCTTCCCAGTCAGAATGCCTGTAGGGTTAAGGCAGATGGCATGGGTCCAAGTTGTTATTGAAGATTTCCGCTGCGATGATATAATCAAGACTTGACCATTATGGTCCTATTTGTGTAATACGGTATGTATGGATGTAAGACTCTTGTTATTCAGCTTCTGTATGTTCAGTGAGCATTGATCTCTGGGATCACTGTACACGTGCATTCGGTGATCACGACTTATGAGTCGGGGTTCCCACGGAGATGGTATCAGAGCCATCCTGACTGTAGGAAGACTTAGTTAGCATGGTCGTTAGTTAGGGTAAAACTATTTCCAAAACTATTACTAGTTTTCAAAACTATCTATACTTCTCTTCCCCTCTCAGTTTTTCGAAAACTAGGCTATACTTGATCTCTTCCCCTTCAAAAATGTTGGTCGCTAGAACCCTTATGCCCCTGACCACTGGATTTTCTGTAATCCTCGTGGAGTGCACCTTGCCAAACACTCACCCACCACTTCTGCACGCAAGAGTGGCGACACCACGACAAGACGATACCAACAGAAAATCCATCCTCGAGGAATGAGGACATGAAGACCCAGAAGATGGTGACACCCTTGACAGTGCCCCAAGAAGATGCAACATTGGCCTATGATGACCAGTGTATAGGTTATGCAAAATCATGATATACATCGCTAATAGAGTAATCCTGTCACTACCATTGTTGTATCGGCAATCACCGGTGGATGAGAACCTCGCCATTTGGTCCGCCTCACTATAGTGAGCAGGAAAACGGTTCTCTTCGTCCCCCCGCTCTTGGTGTCGATGTTTTCATCAACGTAACCGACATGTTGAACCTCTACTATGCCTTGTTAATGTCATTGCATAAAGGATTGCCTACCTGATACCCTCGACGCCCCAGAAGGCACAAGGGATCGTCATGATTAAAGAGACAAGAGAAGACCAAGTCAACGCCAGCTACAAGGAGGCACCTTCACCACATCACCTCATCAGGCGATAAGTTGTTGAAGATTCTTCAGGCTCAACCCGGATCGTTTATCAAACAACTACAAGGGACATAGCAACACCTGAGGAAAGCTCAGAAGACTGCACGAGGCACAAGTCACGACTGCTGAGTCCGAGAACCCCTAGGGTAGGATGAGTCGTGTACCCCCTATGCGCAGTCGAGTCCGTATGATGGTTCGAATAGAACCATGATTGTGTGTTGCTTGCTTTTATTTGTTTGTGTTTTGATATAAGTCGCACTTTTGCCCTAGGCAACAAGTGCATGGCTATATCATCTTCTTTGCCTTGTTTCTTTTGTTTGGGCCTTTTTGCACCTGTTTGTTTGCACCTGCACTATAGAACCCCCTCTAGGCATTCCCCTCCTCTATGCTTCTTATTCCCTCTCTTCTCTCTCCCCAACTGAAGACCCGCAAGACAAGATGCTCCAAGGATACTACCTCGGCAACCAACTGGCACTGAAGACTTCTGCTACAACCTCCACGACCAAGTGCAACCCCATGAAGTTTATGTTTAAACCTCCAGGCTAGAGACCCATTCCTAGACCCTTTGATACTTCACGAGGCACCCCAGCCCGGATCCTTAACCATGTGCTTAACCCATAGAATTGCGAGAGAACCAGTTAAGCCTCTGCAACCTTGCACAACACTTGGTTTGTAATGGAACTAGTGGACACAGTAAGTGAGCACATTTTCATCCTAATAAAGCACAAGGACTAACGATGCCATAGATAGACCAATTTGAGGATATAAGACAGATGACTTGGTGGCTTTATATAAGTGACTTCGGGGAATTATCTGAGACCTTGATGGATTGTGAGGTTTCATATTGGTGGGATCCTGACTTTGGGGAAGCATGTAGGAATTCTCGTCGGGCATGAGATTTGGATTTAAGTAGGTGATTCTGGTTGGGTATAGATGCTAGATATGTCTGCATGGTTCGGAGTAAATTGGATTTAGACCGATGATCCTGATCATGATACCATGCTTCTCGGTGCACAATAAACTAGGAGATTGGATTATTTGTCGGAATTGATTTAGGGATCTATATAATCATGACCTTGGAGTTTGCTTGACCCGGATGATGGGAATTTGGTGGACTTACTATCATAATGCTAAGTCCTTCCAAGAATTTGGGTATTATAGGGACTTGAGATCTTGTGCAACACCATAGACATCGGATTTGTAGAATTGTTGGATTATGTGGTGATTGATGGAAATTACCGGGCTATTAGAGTTGATCTATAGGAAGGAAACAAAATCTTGGAGTGGCATATGATGTGTTTCCTTAGAATAGAGATGCATTATCTGGAACCTTGCAAGAATAGGTTGAGTGCTTGGATTGTGGAGTTTAATTTAAGCTTAGCAGCATGTATGATCTACCCATGGATTTTAGGGGTAGACGTACATATGGATTTGGAGATCGTAGACAAGTGCAATTTTGTTAGACCTCCTCTTGAGAGTCATGAGGATATGTATGGCATGAGTGGTGATTGAAGTTGGTCTATACAAGAGGATGCATTTAGTGGTATAAGGTTATTCGTTTGGAATACTAGATAGAGCTATTGGCATCTCAGAAACCGTGCTTAAGGATAAGATAATAAACATTCACTCACTCACTAGAATCCTTGAAACCCTTAAGCCCCACCAAGCCACAACCTGGCCAGATCCCGACCACGGGCCATGGCTCTAAGTCAGGAAGACCTTGCAAATACTCAACGGAGACCACCACCAATACCCCAGCCTACCTTGCGTATCCCATAGACCTCATGGAGTAATTGGACAAGTTGGGTAACATCATTATTTGATGGCCTACTTGTCTGCCCGAAGGCAAAAGAAGAGACGGACGGCTGGATAGAAGACATTTGAAGAGACGGACGGCTGGATAGAAGACATTTTCTAAAATTAGTTTTCCAAAAAAACCCTGAATTGAGGTTCGCACTGCAAGTACCTTATTTAGGGTGTGAAAAATCTTTCAAAAAGTATATTTGAATCCCATTAGGTATAGGACTCCCCTAAACCACAAAATTATAATTTTAAAAGTTATTTTTATATTTTATTTAAAAGCTTTTTCTTAAGGCCAGAAATGGTCTTAAATAGGGAAAAATTATTTAATTATTTCAAAAATATTTGCCAAAATTCAGGGAAACTCATAGGAAATATATTGTCCATATATAAGAGTTTCAACACATGGTCATGTTCAAAATATTGGACACATCCTTCATTAACCCTTTCTAGATATTTCAAGCTTTTGAAATATTTACAAAGGAAATATTCTCCAAAAATTCCAGGGAAATTCTATCATGTCAAATATGACATATTTGATGATCTTGCAAAGCCTCGTGCCTTGAAGATCAAGGAAACATCATCTAATCCCCTCAAAACCATTTCTGTCCATTTTGAAGTTTGAGCAACTTTACATTGCCAAACTTGTCCAAATACTCTCAAACTTGGTGCACATGCTAAAATGATGTAATTATGCATCTATGCCAAATGGCACAAGCTTTGGAGTAGGGTAACTTGATCAGAGTACCCCAAAACCTTTTCTGTTCAAATTCAAATTTGAACAACTTTACATTACCAACTTTTTACCTGGGGCTTCAAACTTTGTGCGCATGGTCAGAACCCCAAATGATGACACTACACCAAGTGGTGCATCAAGGAGATATTATTTGCTTAACCTAATCTTGAGAAATCCATTTCTGTTGTTTTCTAGGGTTCACCAAAGTTGCATTGGCAACCTTGCCCAAATGAGCTCAAATTTGGTGGAAGGGCCTAAATGT
Organism: Secale cereale; assembly: GCA_902687465.1. NCBI lineage: Eukaryota > Viridiplantae > Streptophyta > Magnoliopsida > Poales > Poaceae > Secale > Secale cereale. The sequence continues at coordinate 633,167,174 of LR738715.1, forward strand.
ATGTGCCATTTTATCCTGTTAAGCCCCATGTCAATTGGAAGTCATTTGCCTGCCCAAAACCACATCAAACACCTTCTGCCCTTTTACCAAAACCATTGTTTTGCCCCCTTTTACTATTCTACTTGAGCTCAACTTTTTACCACAGCTGCTCCTAGTCACCTTCTACCTCCAGGGACTCTTTCTCCTCCACGGCTCAATGATTGAGGGGGGTGAAACCCCATTTTACATCTCTGAACCTCCATTTTCACCCTTGTCTCTCAGCACACTCCCCTTCTAGAAGCTCACCAGGGCATCCAAGACCAAAACCTCTTTGTTTACTCCTCCCTTGACCCCCTAGACATCATTGGGCAAAGTGGATGCGTCCAGAGCGGCGAGGACACGGCCATGCCGGCCATACGGGCGCTCTGGAGCGCGCTACAGTGCCCTGGCGCACTGTAGCCACCCCCAATCAGCAGCACCCGACAGCCTAGGGCGATGGGATTGTGCCCCCCGAGGCCGCATCAGCGTCCGGGACACGCTAGACGGTCGGCCCCCTCCTCCTTCTCTCTCCGGCGACCTCACGCGTGCCCGAGCGCCGCCCGTGTCCACCAGTTGCCGCCCGCGTCCCTGGCATGCCTCGCACTCGTTCCTCTCTCCCTCTCTCTTTCCCTGGTCGTAGACCAGGCCTAGCAAGACCCCCGACACGAAGGCAAGCCCCCCAGGGGCCTACAGGGACGGCTACGGCCTCGCCGGCGCACGGCCCGCTGTGCACCACGCCCTCTTCTACATAAGGCCGCCCAGGTCCTCCTCTTCGCCTCATTTTGCTTCCCCTAGCTCCCGTGCACCCCCAGGCTAAAGCACTGCTCCTCCCGTGCCCGGAGCCGGGCCGCCGTCCATCGCCAAAATTCTTGCCATCCCAAGCTCGCCTCCCTTCCTTTCCTCCACCAGAAGAGGTGCGAGGGTCCAGCGACCCTTTCCCCTACTTCTCCCAGTCCACCGGGGCACCACACCCCCCCAGCTCCTCGTCGCCTGAATGGGCAACCGCCGAGGCCGTGCCGAGCGCGCCACGGTCGTCTTCTGCCGGCCCTACCGACCTCCCCCGATGCGCTGCTTCCCAGTGACCCCTCCGGTGGCCACCGCTTGGCCGGAGGTGGCCTGTGCCGCCGGGGGCAGGAGCAGCAACCTCCCGTCGATGAGGCCTCTGCCTCCTCTATCGCGAGTGGGAGGAAGGAGTAGGCCTGCTGGTGGGACCCGCTCGTCGGTGACCCAGCGGGGCGGGCCCGACATTTTAAGTGGAGGCGGGTCCGCAATTTCCCGTGTCCGCGCGGCGAAAACAGGATCATCGAAGTACGCCTCCGGCGTCACCGCATCTCCCCGCAGAGCCGAGCCACCGGGCATGCCCAAGGTCTATCTGTCGCCATGTGCGCAGTATAAGGGTATAACCCCTGTTTCCCTTTTATTTTCTTTTTCCAGTAAACTTAAAAAATCCATATATAATTCAAATTAACTCCAAATTTGATGATTCAAATTTCTGGTAGTTTCTAGAATCATGATCTACCTGTTGGTGCAACATGCACATTTTTCCAGAAACATTTTCTTCACAAATATTTATCAAATGTCATTATTCCATTTTCTGTGATGAACTTTAGAAAATCACAGAGAGCTCAAATTTGATCCAAATGCAATGGTTCAAATTCCTAGATGCTTGTAATATCCAAACTTAGTTTTGGAACATTTTTATTAATACCTTCTGTACCCCACCAAATAATGAGCCATTTCTTCATATTTATCAACTTTGCAAAATCCTAGGAAATTCATTTGAACTCCAAATCCAGTGAAACCAACTCCTAGATGCTTCTAAAATCATGATATGTTAAATAGGTGCCTTTGCTCATTGTTCAAAAATATATTTCTGTACACTTCTTTCAAGTCCATAAACCCCTTGTTTCCATCATATCGAAATATTCCAAACTATCCATTGATCCAATATCTATGTAAACACCTTAGCCATTTCTCATATGACCAGAGGTATCCTAGAAAAGTCCAACTCCTATTTTTAGAGCACTTTTATTTTTGCTTTGTTGTGTTGCTTATTACGGTTGTCTCCATCGTTAGTTGACGAAATAAACGGAGTACTCGTAGGTGGACCAGAAGGTTTGAAGACTCGGAAGGACAAGGCAAGCAGCCCTTTGACCATGTTCGAGAAACCTTTTTATGCATGTCTCATAGCACCTTATTATCAATGCATCGGAATCATGTTGAGGTGGAGACCACTTTGGTTGCTACCTCTGTCACTTTACTATTGAAACTTGCATCAAGCATGACCCTACCTTCCTATGAGGGTTATGTGGGTGGGAGTAGTTAGGTTGCTATAGTAGTGGCTACGCAAATGGGACGGGTATATGCATGGTGACGGTGGTAGCATACTTTCAAAAGACTTTTCGAAAACCCCGTCTAGTGCCACTTATGCCCGAGGGAGATGGTGAGTTGGGAAACCACTTGATGATGAAGTGGTGTACCAAGGCAAGCGTGTGTGTTGTTTTGAAAACGGATTGGTTTAAGTTGCGACCGTTATTCCAACCTTACATGCGCAACCACTCTACCCTTATATGGGAAAGGGCATTATTGATTACCTAGGTCGATACTAGCATGGTGCCCGCATTACTAGTGACGGGGGTGACACAAGGTCACTCTCGGGATGGGGTCTTGCTTGGATAGGCGGCCATGACTGTTTTCACAGGGCACCGAACACACCGTTCGTACCCCGTGTCAGTGTTATGTGATGAATAAGGGAGCGAGGCTCCACAATTTTTAAGATGTGAAATGTTGGGCACGGGGGTTACTACCAATCGAGTGGACTCCATATTAGTGTCGCCTAGGGAAAGATAGTGATCGGGTGCTTACCCCGGGTACTTGAGGTACCGCAGGTCGTGGATGACACGGAAGTTCCCCGGATCTAGTGGGTAAAGTGTGCAACCTCTGCAGAGTGTAAAACTATTCGAATAGCCCTGTCCACGGTCAAGGACAGTTGGGTAACCACTCTTGGGCTACGTCCAATGTTTGCGAAACCTGGTATATGTGTTTGAGGAAACAACACGGTTCAGTGATATTGATGATGTGATTCTTGAGGAAGTCACAATGAGCTTGAGCATGAGTTGATTACAACTCTTTCTCGATAATGATGTCTGTAACCTCCTGATACTTGTTGCAGACACATGCATGCCCTTGTTATATGTTGATCATGTTTGCATATGAAATACTAGCTTTCCGCAAAACTGCCAATTATCAGTAGAGCCTTGCATAATTATTATGTCATCACACTTGGGTTGCTTGCGAGTACATTCAAAGTACTCATTGGCTTGCCACTGGTTATTTAATTGGCCAGGCATGAGAGAACAGGATATGATGAAGATTTCTTGGTGACGAGCATGCGAGTTAGGACGCTTCCCAGTTAGAATGTCTGTAGGTATAAGGCAGATGGCATGGGTCCAAGTTGTTATTGAAGATTTCCGCTGCGATGATATAATCAAGACTTGACCATTATGGTCCTATTTGTGTAATACGGTATGTATGGATGTAAGACTCTTGTTATTCAGCTTCTGTGTGTTCAGTGAGCATTGATCTCTGGGATCACTGTACACGTGCATTCGGTGATCACGACTTATGAGTCGGGGTCCCCACACCTCATCACATTATAACTGATAATGGCACTAATTTGTCGAAGGGTGCTATGAAAGAATTCTATGAATGGGAGCATATTCGTCTTGATGTATCATGAGTGGCTCACCCCCACTCTAATGGTCAAGCTGAAAGGGCCAATCAAGAAGGCTTGAGAGGTACAAAACCTCGGCTTATGGTGCCTTTGCAAAGGACGCCGGGTTGTTGGGTTGCGGAGTTACCTTCAGTGATTTGGAGTATCAATACTACCCCCAACAGATCCACGGGTTATACTCCTTTCTTCATGGTTTACGAAGCAGAGGCAGTTCTCCCCAGTGACATCCGTCATGATTCACCCCGTGTGGCAGCTTATGTTGAAGCTGATATTGAGACGGAACGTTAGAATGATCTTGACCTCTTGGATGAGGAGCGTGACCATGCGGTGGCTCGATCAATAATTTATCAGCAATATCTGCATCGGTATCATTGCCGCCGGGTTAAAACCCGGACCTTCCAAGAAGGTGACTTGGTGCTCTGGCTCATACAGGATCAGACAAATATGCACAAGTTATCCCCACCTTGAGAAGGAACTTTTGTGGTTGGCAAAAATATGAATAATGGGTCATATTACCTCATCGATATTCGATACCACAAGGACTTGCACATGGCGAAGGAGGAGACCCGCCGGCCCTGGAAAATTGCTCAACTTTGGCCCTATTACACTTAAGCCATTGGCTCTAAAGTTGTATATTTTTTGTCAATGTATATATTATGATAAGTATAATAAAGCCGGCATCCCTGATGTTCAAGGCCTTTGTCATTTCATTTCTAAGAATTCGAGTCTTTATTGTCAATTCATAGAAAGATCACTTGGGGGCTTCCTGCTTACTAAGCATAGCTGTGACTACCCACTTGATCCGGCTTGTATGCCTTGCTGAAAATTACTTGGGGGCTTCCGGCTCATTGAGCATAGCTATGACTACCCGCTTTGATCTGGCTTATATGCCTTATTGCAAAATACTTGAGGGCTTATTGCCCAAAGCTGAAGGTTACCAAAGAGAACTTGCGACAATGCGCAGTTCAAACATAGGTATCCTGCCTTGAGAGCTTGTCATAGGTCACTTGGGGGCTTCTTGTTCAATGAATAGAGCCATGATTGCCCTTTTGATCGGCTTGGAATGCGAGGTGTATTCACCAATATCCGGGTTATCCTGCCTATATGTCTTGGTTACTCCACCTAGGTAATCCTGGAATGACCTGCCGTACTCTCAACAGTTAATCTTGCAAAGACTGTGAACTTGTTGAGGTTAAAATGGCGGTTGGTCATGTGAGGGCCGGCTTACAGGTTTGAATGAAGGATTAACTTAATGGCTGTGCGGCCCTTGAAAGCACTTGAAATTTTGACTTGGTAGCCAATGAAAAGCATTGCTTTTTCTGATTTGTTATTTTATTTGAACATTTCTTGGATTCATAATCCTTGTTTCGTATTTGCATATGGATTATAGTAATGAAGGCCATGTAGCCTTGATCTTTATAACTCATATTTGAGCATATGCGAGGTTTGATAACCCAGCCTGGCTTTGGACGTTAAGTCGTCAGAAGATTTGACATTGTTCCATTGAAAATTATGAGATTGAGCATATTTGAGTTGTCACTTTTTGCTGCATATGGCGGTGTAAGCCGACAGTCTGAATTAATGTTACATGTATGATAATACTTGTTTTCTGAATATGTCAGGTTTTGATAACCCGAACTGATTATAGATATTGAGTCGCCACATCATGTGATCTGGGACATTGTGACCCGCCCTTGTGTAAACCTCCAGGGCACATGATGTTTTTTTGGGTGCAGGGAATATAACACGATGATCCAGACAATTGATGCTATTATGAGTACGACTAGCAAGTCTTTAAACATCAGACTGACGGTTTAAAAAGTATTCAGCAGATAAACATGCATGATGGCATGAGAGATCATTGTTTCATCTACACCTGTTACATGGCTATTCAGCCCAAATGATCAAAGAGTTTTTTCAATAAAAACCACGGTTCTACACTTGGAGAGCCGCCCTCCAGATCAACTGTTTCGCTCCTGTTGAGTTGAAGCTTCTGGTTCTTCATCTGTCGTCTCGAAATTCTGCGATGACCAATTGATGTCGGTTAAGGCTTGGAATTTAGCTTCATCATTAATAAGCCCAGAAGGATCAATTTCAGGAGCAAAGGTGTGCTTGCGTACTGGATGGATAAGCTCAGCAATGTTATAAACCGACGCATTCACTTTGGAATTTTCTTTTGTATAAGCTGCCTGATACCTGGAAAGTTCGGTTTCTTTAGCTAGTTGGCTTGCCAATGGACACATCTCCTTCACGCAAGCGGCAAAGTCATCCTAATCAAATGGCGACCATCCTCCTTCTGACTTGGGCAGCCTATGGCCAGCTCCTCCGGGTCTAACTCTGCCTGCCACGCCTTTGCCCGGCTCAAGGCAGCAATTGTGCCGGCTCTAATAGAGGATAGCTTTATCTCTTCAATCCTGCGTGGCAAGGCAGAGAGCTTGTCCAAGACTTCTCGGAGAAGTGACGATGGCTGCTTAGTGTGCAAAATGGCGGCTATGGTGCACTGAGTGCCTGTGTACAATTGCTCTACCAAGGTATAAACCGCCTTTAACTTCACCAATGTGTCCTGCCCAAGATTGGTAATCCTGGGGCCTGTGAGTCAAATGAGGATTTAAAACGGGCAGCCGAGTTACAAATGAATGTTGGGACAAAGGTCAAGGTATTTTGTATTACTTACCAAATATAGCGGCAGTCATGCGCGAAATTTGGCGGTTCAAGCCGGTCAATTCGGCAAAGACCTCTTCTAAAGATGACACGGTCTTCTCTGCTTGCTTGGTTAGAGTGGTTTTTTCCTCAGTCCAAGTGGATATTTTTGAAGCAAAATCTGTCTTGAGCTTTTCCTTTTCAACTAGAATAAAGTTGAATTTGGACTCATCCTTCCGGGTCTTAGCTTCTTGATGTTCAAGCCAGGTTCTTAAATAATCCAGCCGAGACTGGAAAGACAAGGTTATATGGTCATTGTTAAGTTCTTACAGAGCAGGATATAAGTACAAGTCCCAAGCCCTTTTCAAGCAAAGTACCCAGCACTTGGGGGCTAATGTATGCTGGAGTTTTAACTACATGATTGAACCAGCTCATCTTTATCAAAATGAGCCGGCCCATGAGGGCTATGATATGAAGATCTTTTTCTTCAATGATTGAACCAGCTCAATTTTATCAAAATGAGCTGGCCCATGAGGGCTATGATACGAAGATCTTTTTCTTCAATGATTGAACCAGCTCATCTTTGTCAAGATGAGCCAGCCCATGAGGGCTATGATGTGAAGTTTTTTCTTAATTGAACCAGTTTATCGTCTTCATGATATGCCGACCCATGAGGGCTATGGCTTCAAATTTGCAGATGTTGCTTATTCTTAAGTCTTAACCCTATTCATAGATGTTTATTCCTACCATTAAGCCTTGGGGGCTGGATGACTAAATAGACAGAGGAAACATATGTTTATACCTCATATTTCTTCCGCATGTTCTTGATGATATCAGCCTCCTGATCACGACCAGTATGAAGACGAATCAGATAGCTGGAATATAGCTCATTGACATCCAAGTTTTGATAGCTGGCGATATCAAAGTGGGATTTGCTCTTCTCAATAAGTTCCTCCTTGGCTATGTGTTTGGCAAGGACGGTAGGATTCCTTGGAGCTGAAAATCCGGTGCCAGTAATTAGGATGTCTTCGGTTTTATCTACAGTTGGGTTGACTGAGGTGGACGACTTAGTATTCCATGGGCCAATATCCATGGGGCTCACAGGAGTATCAACATTTTTTGGTGGCGGTTCATCAATAATAGCCTCAGGGCTCAGGGCTAAGGTTTGAGCTTGGTTTTCTGGCTCATGAACTTTGGGGTCTTCAACCGATTTATTCAGGTACAATTTTTTATCGGCTTCACTATACCCCTAGAAAGTAAAAGCAAAGGTGATAATGATACAAGTGGGTCATCTTACAAATGATTAACATGGCCAAACTAAAATATCATCACCCGAGGACAATCTTGAAAGCAGGCAGCTGGGTCTGCGATGAGTCACTAGAAGAAGAATGAGAGTCTCCCTGATAATTTGAGTCGGAAGAGTTTAGTGGTTGACGAATAAGACCTGCCTTCGGGTACAAAGAGATTGAGTTGTGTGGCAGCTCTTTCTGACGTTTCGGATGAACCGACATGTTGCGTAAACCGGCGGAAAGATTTTCACAACTGCTGGTCCGGGTTATGCGCCGGGCTTCGTGCTATTGTTTCTTTAAAATAAAATTGGGATCCAAGTAAGATAAAGGGTGAGAAAATCTTACTTTCCAGCTCATTCGTCGAGTTTTCTGTCTTGGTAGAGCTTCGGAGTCGGAGAAAGGACAATTACCTCTTCACCATCTACATGGCTGGCTTCTACTTCCTCCTGATAGTAATCAGTGTCAGTGAGGTGTATGAAAAAGGAACCAAGAGAATCGAGTTCTACCTCTGACTCATTTTCTAGATCAGTGGCATTTGTCTTCTTTTTGGCAGGCTTCTTGGTAGCCTTAGTCTTGGTCCGGAGCTTTTTTGCCGACTTGTCCTGAAGTTTCTTGGTCCAGAAGGAGGAGTTAGCCTGCAAATAACCAAGTGATAATAAGAAAATGGCTTATGGAAATAGTGATTAAGCTGGAAATTGTTCAAAAGTACTTATGGCTAGAGGTTGGTTGCAGGTGTAAAATGGAGCCAATCCCATTTGGCTACAAGTTTCTATGCTCTCGTTTAGCAAAGTTTTTGTTATCTTATCGACATCATCAGTTAGCTCTATGACGTAGTGGCATTGTGGGTCTTTGAGGTTGCCAGTATACTCGCACATTAAGCCGGACTGGCAGCTTAAAGGCATGATCCGCCATGTGGCCCAGCAGCGAACTAGGCCGACTCTAGTCAAACCATTTGCCATCATGGCTCTGATCATGGAAAAAATGGGCATGGCCCGTTCTTCTGTGCTGATCCGATCTGGGAGAGGATGTTTGTTGCTGAGTCGGGCTATGCGGAAACCTGATAGAGGATTTGCAGTAAAACCACGTCTGGTTCCAGTCCTTGGGATGACTGGGAAGGGTGGCTGCAGGGAAAGTAGCTTCTTTCTGTCGCCAAATTGAAATGCCACCAAGTTCTAAGCTGGGCCCATCAGTGAATTTGGCTTGGCGGTTAAGATAGTAGAATTCTCCGAACAGTTCTACAGTGGGCTCTTGTTGGAGATATACTTCGCAGAAGACTTGAAAATTGCAGATATTTGAAACAGAATTGGGTCCAATGTCTTGCGGATGAAGTTGAAATAAATGCAACACATCACGAAAGAATTTTGAACCGGGGGGGTGAACCCCCGGAGCATATGATCAGTAAAAACTATGACTTCACCCTCCTTAGGGTCAGGGGTGGTCTCGGATCCTGGGACTCTCTAGTGGATAATATTCTTGGCAGCTAAAATGCCCACTTGAACATGCTCTTTCAATATCTCCTCGGTAACCCGGGAGGCAACCCAGTTGCAAGAGGTAATAATTTTGGTCCTTTTTGGTGATGACGGCCTAAAAAGGAAAAAATATTGCTGAGTTAAGGTTTTACTATTAAGCTAGCCAATTATCAAAGGGGCAATACATTATGCGAGGACAATTTATATACAGTAAGTACCGTCAAGGTCGCCATTGTTAAACCGGGAGAATAATGTCGGCTTATACAGATAGTGAACATATACTGGCGGCTTAATGAAGGGGACTAATGGTATATGTCAGGTTACGGTTTATTGTATAAGCTGCCCGTGCGATTACAGTGCGATGAATCTATGAATTTTTGCTAAGTGATGAACAAACATGTTCTGCAGATTTATTCTATGGTTTTAGATCTAGAGCAGTGCAGAAAAGGAAATAAAATTGTAAACTTAAGGTTGCAGTAGCGGAAGAACTCATGTGCTCAGACGAGATCCCATATGGAAGAAGTGCCTTCAATAATTGAGAAAAGGATGATAAACTACTCCTCCTCAACTTCTATATCATGTTCAGATCAAAATACACGATCTAAAAGAAGAACGGTGAAGAACACCGATGAACAACAAGAACCCTAATGCAGATCTGTTGCTTGGGGAAAAGAGAACTTACAAATGCTGTTGTGCTGCGGAGGAGCGCCATAGTTCTCTGGCCCGTTCAGGTTGACACAGCGGCCGGAGTTGGTGCAGATGATGAAGGACGACGGTAGCAGAGCTCGGGATAGCACAGGCATCACGAGGAGGAAGATGGAGACGAGGGGGCAGAGTAAAAAAGTGAAAGAAGGACGCCCCGTTCCTATTTATAAGGAAGTGGATAGATGGCATGCGTGGGAATTGAGGAGGACGAAAAATGATTATGGGGCTATGTGGACGCCTCGATTTCCGGGAAGCTCATTAAGATAAACACCCGCCGAGATATCTCTGGCCTTGTGCAAAATTAATGCGCAATGATATCACAGCGGATTAACTTGATTTGGAGATATGACGTCATGGCGGGTTATTGTCAATGGTAAGGAATTGATAAATAAAGATCCTATGAAAGATAAAGATTGATATGAACCAGTTCAAATCAACCTGGGGCCTAATGTTGGGGGTATAACTACTGGGTATGACCCGGCCAGGAGGGGCCGGGTTATACCACTGGCGGCTTAAGGATGAAGAGGCCTGCTAAGGCCCAGGAAGATATGGAGATGGCGGTTTACATAACAATCCAATGGAAGGCCCAAGACCCGGAGGCGACTTGAAGCCCGTGGGTGTGAACCGCCATATGTTAAAATTGTATTGTAAGGCAAGGTTTGTAAGAAACCGAGCCGATCATATTTGTGTGAGCCGGCCGGGACTTTGTAAGCCGCCGAGCACTGTCCTGTATATAAAAGGGTGACCCGGTGACTTGTTGACAGAGACAACAATCGCTCGAGAACCAGGTCAAGCATATTAGCTCCCTGGTTATTGAGACCCGAGCAATGCAACCCTAGCTGGATTAGACTTTTACCTCATTGAGAGGGGACAACCAGGATAAAAACTCTCTGTGTCCTTTGTCCCATTCAACCCCTTTAAGCTAACATAGGTGCGATGGCTCCACACCTAAGTCCTTTTGTTAGGGAATCTGTGGTGACAAATCCACGAGTGAAGTGCTACGAGGACTCAAGACAAGAACATTTGATAAGATGTAGAAGTACGGCAGGCGATGGATCGATGAGCTGCCGGTGGTTCTCTGGTCCCTCCATACGACACCAAGTCGAGTCACCGGTTAGACTCCCTTCTCCCTAGTCTACGGGGCAGAAGCAGTGCTCCCCACGGAACTCATATACGGGTCTCCTCGAGTGCTTGCCTACGATGAAGTAGCACAAGAACATCACCGGCGTGACGACACTGTGCTACTTGAGGAGAACCGTCTCTTGGCTACTTTACGTGTTGCACGATACCAATAGGCCATGTGTCGCCATCATAGCTGCATGTTCCATGCCCGGAGTCTTGCGAAAGGTGGCCTTGTCCTTAGGCGCGTTTAGTCCGCCAAGGGTGCAAAAAAATTGACACCAAAGTGGGAAGGCCTTACCGGGTAGTACGAGTCACCAGACCTGGCGCAGTCCGTCTAGAAACCGGAGATGTCATTCAATTGCACAACTCATGGAACATTGAGTGTCTTCGTAAGTTCTACTCATAAGACGCGGCTGTCGAGCCCTGCCCCAGCCGCCACCCTTTTGTACAAGCTTTGCTGATGTTGCATGTAACCCTTTGTACAAAGCCAGGCGCAGACCTTGAGCAGTAGAATAAACAAAGTGTTGCCCCCCCCCAAAATGCATGCATGCATAGCTTTGCACAAGCATCTCATGAGCATATAGACCAGGGGCATAAGCTACTATGTTTCCTTCTGCGCTAACTGCAGGTTTCTTGCCGCAGACCGCGTCCCGAAAAGAAGAGATGGAAACAAGGCTACATATTGAGCCCCAGCAAGCAACACAGATAAGTTCCATCTCTTTCTGCCCATTTATATTTCTGTAATAAAAAACTTGTGCATTCTTGAAAGACCCCATCACCTGCATGGCATTTGTGCTCCCGCTCTATGGTTTGAAAAACGTTTCGTCCGAGGCCGTTGTAGTTGCATCTACTGGAAGAGGTTCGACGAGGGCTGGTTTCCTTCCACGATGTTGTGCCCGGTAGGCCAAGTCCTCCGGCAACAAATGAAAGGCGCAGGCAAGGCAAATTTCTGGGAAGGAGCTTGTTTACTTGAAAGTAAAGAGGCATTTTCCCTCTGTATGTATAACATTCGCGCACAGGCGCCCGACAAGGCTGTTTTTCTTTTCATTAAACATGTTGATAAACAAGTACATATCTTATAGAACACAAACATGGATAGAAGAGATTACATATTTGAAACTAAAATTTGGCAGATGCTTACATATTTTAGATTGAAAAAAGATAAGTGCCCCGTAATCCCTTTCTTGTCCCTGTCCTCCTAGGAACTATAGTGGGAGGTGAAAGGGAGCCGAAAGAGCGCCCAGCCGGAAGCCCAGCCTGATCTTGCCGGGAACTGCCGGGAGCAGCCTAACAAGATCGGGAGTGGCGAGGCTTCGAAGGAGGGGGGCAGAGAGAGCAGATGGAAAACCCTCTGGTCACCTCCACCAAGGCCAGTGGGACGCTCGAACGTGGGCATCGGAGGAGAGCGCCTACTGGGGCCCAACTGGAAGACTGCCGAAGGAGGCGAAGGCACCAAGAGAGCATCCCTCCCCCGCAACGACCTGGAGAGGTCGGTGATGACGGTGCCGAGGGGGATGGCGAAGAACCATAGAGCGGGTAGCTCCCAGACAGTACGAGATAAAGGCGACGGTGCCATTGTACTCCGACCTGGCGGACTGCCCTCCGCCTTCGTCGTCTCCGCTGGCTTCTTCCTCATCACCATCGCTCCGGGAGACCGGTGGGCCCTGGACCTGCCACCCCCGTCGGAGAGACAACCAGTGGCGGCGATGCTGACCGGGGCGCACGGAGAACGCCGTCACCAACCTCGGCGGGCAGGATGGCGCCCCCATCTTCAGCACGGTCCCCAGCCTCGTCAAAGGAGGCAGTGCAAGGATTACCATAAACCCCGAGCATGGTTCCGTGAGCGGGCACCTGAAGCCACGGAGACCTCGCTGGCGGATTAGCGAGTTTCATCAACTTGTGGCAGAGATAACGCCTCTTCCCCAAGTGGCAGAGCTGCGGGGAAGGGGAAAGCGTCCGACCACCACGAGGGAGCATGACACCCTCCGCATCGGGGTTGACATGATGTTTGCGGAAACGTCACCGTGAACTACAGCTGCGCCCACTACGGTCACCACGTCATCCAAGGGTTCGGACCAGACTCACTCTCCAGGAGGGTACGCCAATTTTCAGGACCACCATTCCTAGGTTGAGACCCAGGGATTGCCACTGGCCTCCTCCCCTCAACATTTGAGGGAGATGAAGGATTCTAGCGAGGAGAAGAAGGAGATGTGTGTGAGTTGGTCCCTTGCCCGTCTCCCCTTTTATAGGCAGATTGGGCAGGGGGTTGGCCCCTCACCCATAAGACAACCGCCCTTATGCACCAGCCCGTGCCTCCGTTACCTAACCCGCGCGACGCATGCGTCGTACATGGCAGAAGGAATACGTGTGGTGGGATAAGTGAAATGGTGGTTACCGAACCGTGAAATAAAGTCATGCATGGGCCATAACAAGGTGGCTGCCACCATGTTTGGCATTGCATGATGAGCAGGACGAACGGAAACAACCCTCATTCAAGAACAGATTAATGAAGAAGCAAGGAAAATATCAGAAACAAGCTACTACAAGACCTCTTCTTGTGTACTGGATAGGGCCTACCCCGATGATGCTCGGCAGCGTGTTTGAGCCAGTCCCGAGGACTTCTGTCGGTGCAACAAAAACCTTGGTATGTTGCCCAGAATATACACAAGCACGAGGGCAAGGTTACAAATGCAAGACAAGGCCGAGCCGAAGAGGTATAAGACAACCTTGGTATGTTGCCCAGACTGTACACCTCTTTGTGAAGTCAAAGGGAAGATCAAGAAGACCAAGACAACGCAAAGGAACAAGATATCACCAAGAAAAACCCTCCCTTGCCGGGTAGGCGAGCCCGGCCAGGTCGAGGCCACGCCAAGGCAAATCTCAAGACTCCCCCGGCAGGCTTGCCGGGACGCCAAGGGCGGGTCACCCCGCTAAGGCACGACCGCTCCACTGCACGAAAACTCGGGTCATTTATCAGTGTGGTGTCGAGCCCTCACATGATTAAGTTGCATCCACCGAGCACTTGGCAGCCACCCATAAGGCCTTTTTTCTCCAAATGACGCCCGTCCAGCGACGTGTCAAGCAGACAAGACAAGAGACAGATAGAGTAGAGCGGCAAGGCTTGCCGGGCTACTCCACAATGTGACACTAAGCAATGCATTTAATGCACCCTGTCCTGTCTGCAGAGTTAGGTATGATAGCACTGTTGGCCATCTAATCAACCAACAATGATTATGTCGCCACTATGGATTCCCCTAGGACTATAAAAGGAGAACCGAGGCGAGCTTAGGGAGGATTTGGACCCTTGTATACTGATATGCGCGTAGTCGCTCTCCCCGAGGCCACCTTGTCGGGCATGAGAACTACGTATTCCTCGCACTCCTCATCTAATCCACCAATGAAGTAGTAGGGTTTTACGCTTTGCAATGGCCCGAACCTGGGTAAAAACCACCGTGTCACCATTTTCGCGCGGCCCCATCGGCCTCCGCTCTTTGTGCAACATGCCCTTCCACCTCACCGAACCACAAAGGGGCCTACGGTCCCATAGGTGATCGTGTTTTCCCACGACAGTAGGTCTATGGTGAACTACTCACACATCATCGGAGAGCCACCAATGAGGATGATGAACCCCTCCGTGATGTTGTTAGATTGGATCTCGTGGTTCTAGAACTTGCGACGGCTAGGATTGTGTTTCGTCTCCTCTCCTAGGGTTTTTGGAAATTCCGAGGATTTATAGAGTGAAAAGGCGGTGGAGAGGACCTCCGTGGGCCCCATGATACATCAGGGCACACCAGGAGCCTCTGGCGCACCCTGGTGTCTTGCGGGCCCCAGGGGCCTCCCCTCCAGGTGCTTCCTTGGCTCCCAAGTTGTCTTCTGGTCCCAACAAAATCTCCAAAAAGTTTCGCTGCATTTGGACTCCGTTTGGATATTTTGCGAAGTAGAAAACAAGCAAAAACAACAACTGGCACTGGGTACTATGTCAATAGGTTAGTCCACAAAAATGATATAAAGTTGCTATAAAATGATTTTAAAACATCCAAGAATGATAATATAACAGCTTGGAACAATAAAAAAATTATAGATACCTGATATGTATCCCGTATCTATAATTTATGAAGAATTCATGCCATGTTTACAACAATTTTATATAGTTTTGGTATTACTTGATTAGAACTAACCCGGACTAACGATGTTTTCAGCAGAACTACCGTGCTGTCATTTTTTGTGTAGAAATAAAAGTTCTCGAAATGGGCTGAAAAAATACGCTGATTTTTTATTGACCAAAAGAGACCCCCGAAGCATCGGAGCTGGGCCAGGAAGTGGACGAGGAGGCCACAAGCCAGGGGGCGCGCCCTACCCTACAGGGCGCGCCCCTATGGCTTGTGGGCCCCTTGAGCACCCCCTTGACGTGAGACTGTCCCCAAAAATTCCTATAAATACTAAAACCCCTAGAAAGAATCTTAGATCGGAAGTTCCACTGCCGCAAGCCTCTGTAGCCAATAAAAACCAATCGGGACCCTGTTCCGGCACCCTACCGGAGGGGGAAATCATCATCAGAGGCCATCTTCATCATCCCGGCAGACACCATGATGATGAGGGAGTTGTGGGTGACAATGGGATGTTCTATTGATTCACTTGATGTATGTTTTGGCTAACAACTTGCGGATTCCCATGGTGACATTGGGTAATCTATGCATAGGGGTTGGTACTCATTTGCATATTCTTTTCTCCGATAGAAATCTTGGGGTACTCTTTGAAGTTCTTTGTGTTGGATTGAATATTATGAATTTGAAGTTGGGTGATGCACATCATATAATCGACCTAAAGAAACTTGTGTTGACATTGGAGTATCTAGGTGACATTAGGGTTGATTGAAGTGTGCCATATGGTGTTATTTTAGTACGAACTGTAGGGATGTTTGTGACACTTATACGAATAGCCCAATAGATTGATAGGAAAGAGTAACTCTGAGGTGGCATCGTACCCTACAAGAAATTTCAACTTATGTTCTCCCCGATAGGAACTTTGGAGTGATTCTTTGTTGAACGTTCAGGGATTATTACATGATCCAATTATGTTATCATTGTTTAGAGATTTTGCGGTAGTGAAAATATGAACCCTAGGCCCTGTTTCAAGCCTTGTAGTACCCTTTTTGCTCACTTTTACTACTTGCTACCTTGCTGTTTTTATATTTTCAGATTACAAGAACCTATATCTACTATCCATATTACACTTGTATCACCATCTCTTCGATGAACTAGCGCACCTATACAATTTACCATTGTATTGGGTGTGTTGGGGACACAGGAGACACTTTGTTATTTGTTTGCATGGTTGTTTGAGAGAGACTATCTTCATCATATGCCTCCCACGGATTGATAAATCTTAGGTCATCCACTTGAGGGAAAATTGCTACTGTCCTACAAAACGTTGCGCTTGGAGGACCAACACGAGTCTACAAAAAGAAAGGTTGCGTATTAGACTTCAAGTTCTTTTTTGGCGCCGTTTCCAGTGAGGTGAGTGCTTGAAGGTATATCTTTAGATCTTGCAACTGAATTTTTTTTGTTTCTTGTTTTATCACTAGTTTGGTTTATAAAATAAAACTACAAAAAAATGGAATTGAGGCCGCCTCATATTATTCATCTTTATAATGTCTTTCGTGAAAATGATGGTTCGGAAAATTGCACCAAAGTGTTAGAAGAAGTCAATAAAGTGTTTGGCATAAAATCTTTGAATGATGAGCACGATTGCAATTTTGTTAGTATGAATTCTTTGAACATCCACGGTACTAATGATATGCAAAGCCATAAGCTTGGGGATGCTATGTTTGATGAAGATGATATTTTTAGTCCCCCATGTTTTAATGAGCAAATTTATTATGATGAAAGCATGCCTCCTATTGATGATGATTATTGTGATGACACATATGTTATAAAGAATACTAATAACCATGAAACTTGTCATCATGATTTTAATCAAGTATCTCATGATAGTTATTTTGTCGAATTTGCTCCTACCACTACAAAGAACGAGAAGAAATTTTCTTATGAGTAGTGTAGTAAAATTTCCGTGCTTATGCATCATGAAAATAGTGCTTTTATGTGATTGTTATATTCTCGAAATGAGTCATGATGCTACTGAAAATTATTATGAGAGAGGAACATATGCTTTTAGGTATTGCAATAATATCAAGTTTCCTCTCTTTGTGTTGAACGTTTGGAAGTCATGCTTGTTTTTCCTTCCAATGCTTATTGATTATTGTTCCCATAAATTGTTTGCTCGCAAAATCCATATGCATAGGAAGAGGGTTATACTTAAATGTGCTAGTCATATGCTTCATGATGCTCCTTTTGCATTTCAATTCTTTAATTCTATGTGAGAATCATTGAAATCATCATGCCTAGCTAAAAAGGCGTTAAAGAAAAGCGCTTGTTGGGAGACAACCCAATACTTATACCTATTGTTTTTGCGTGTCCATATGATTAAACTACTGTAGTAATTATGTTTTATAGCTTTTGTTTCAATTAACTGACAAGTAAAGCCTTTGGCATAGTGTGGATGATAGTAGATTTGATTCTGAAAACAGAAAGTTTTGCGTCCACTGCAGAAAATTCTATAAATCAGAATTGTTAGAGTTGCATAAGTATGGTGATTGTCCAAATCATTACATCATGTTCTATTTTTGACAGATTTTGTTTTCAATGCATAGTTTGCTTGTTTTAGTGTTTCCCTAGCTTATATTAAGTGATATAAATTGTGGAAATGATAAGGTATAGTAGGTATGGTGTGAGAAAAATTATGAATATTTTCTTTGACAGTACCTAAGTGAATGATTTGCTTTATCATACTAACGATCTCACGAAGTTCCGTTAAGTTTTGTGTGATCGAAGTTTTCAAGTTTTGGGTGAGAAATCGATATGAGGAGAATAAGGAGTATCAAGACCCTAAGCTTGGGGATTCCCACGTCACCCCAAGGTAATATTAAAGGAAGATCCAAGCAACAAAGCTTGGTGATGCCTCGGAAGGCATCCCGTCTTTCGTCTTCAACATCATTGGTAACCTTACTTAGAGCTATATTTTTATTCGTCACATGATATGATTTTTTTCTTGGGGCATCATTTTATTTGCTTGTTGTTATTTAGAATAGTGTTTTGCATATTTTATTTCAATAAAAAGACAAGTATAGCCTTTACCATGCTTATTTTGCAAGTCTATATGTTGCTTTTTGAAAACATAAAGTTTTCTATAATTGTCCGAATTCTTTTGGAAAGTAAGAATGTGATAAAATCTTGAAAGTTTTACACAGTGAGCATGAATAAGTTCTCTGTAATGTGGTAATGTTTCAGAATTTTTTGAGCTAGGGAAGTATGAGCATAACTGCACTCTTTACAGAGTGTCCTGTTTAGACAGATTGTTGTTATGTTTGCATTGTTTGCATATGTTTAATGATTCTATTTGAGGATAGGAGTATTAAATATGCAGAGTCTTTTAGTATGCAATGTCAAATTATATTTTTAGTGTTTTTCTACAATATAGAATGCTAAGGTTTTGCATGGATTTATACTAACTTATCTCACGAGTTCTTGTTGAGTTTTGTGTGCATGAAGTTTTTAAGATTCCAGTAAACCGTGATATAAGAGGAATTAAAGAGACACAAGAGCTCAAAGCTGGGGGATGCCCAAGGCTTCCCTACTTAATATTTAAAGAAGTCTCAAGAATCTAAGCTTGGGGATGTGTAACAGCCTGGATTTTGCCCTTTTCTTTTTCCTTTGATTTTCTTGATTTTATTTGCTTTTCAGTGGCTTTGTGGTTCTAAAACTTGGGTAGATAACGTCTTCCTAGGTTTTATAGTGTCTTGCCATCCTTCTCATCATCCCAAGACCCTGTCATTTTCATCCTTGACCCAACTCAATATTCTTTTTCCAAGGAATATTCATTTTTCAATTAAAGGAATAATTCTTTTTGCCCTAGGTTGTTAAGCAACCTATATCTCTGTCATTCTAAAAATTCCCAAATAATTCTCATAAATTGTTTTGGTCATATCTTGATAAATATGGCAAAATATTTCATTGCCATGTTCAAAAATAATTCTCCAATAATCATTTTCCTATTCTGCCCTAAATGGCACTTTGTGAAGAAAGTGTTATTTATCTTTTCCCAATTGCCTCCAAACTTTTTGGACATCTTTTCATGGCCATATCATTGCCTTGTGCCAAATTTTAACTTCATTTTCCTAGTAATTATTTTTCAGCAGTTTTCCAAAGTTTCTGTCCAGAAAGGAACTTTGTGAAGGAAGTATATTCTAGGCATGTCCAAATAAGTTGAAACTTTGTCACATCCTTCATTTGACCAAATAATGACTCTCTACCAAATTTGAGCTTATGGAGATCATCTATGTTAGCTCAGCTCCAAATCTTGGTTTCTGGTCAGATTTTCACTTTGTGAAGCAACTATATTTTATTTTGCTTCATTTGATCTGACAATTTACCACGACATTCTTACATCTATATCTACTCCCTCCACCATGTTTTGGCTCAATCCACTTAGCCATTTAGCCTTAGTAAATTTTCCTATTTTCTGGTCAGAATGGAGCTTTGTGAACCAAGTGCCACTTTGGTAATTCCAAATGGCATGAAATTTGTACAACGGCTCCATATGGTCAAATAACCCCACTCCACCAAAGTTCAGCTCATGACACTTAAGTATGTGAGTGCAACATCATAGTGCCCTAATCTGGCCTGTTTTGCACTTTCTACAACAAGTATCTTCTAAACTCCTCCTCTTAGTCTGATTTTTGGTAATCAAACTCACCTTAGTGTGAGATCATCACCAGACAAAGTTTTTACTTCTGTACAAAGTTGGTGTCCCCATTGCACAGCACAAGCACTTGGCTGCTGGTTTGCTTGGGGCCATCTGCAAATCTTTTCTTTGCCCCTGGACCCAATTAGTTCTTCATTCAGACTCAGGGCACTAATGTCATTCTACTAGACATGGTTGGTCCGTCCAAAACGAGCAATTTGCTCCCGTGCGCATGGTGATCACGCTTACATCATGCATATTGCAAGCTCTGGCGTGTTCTTGCCCCTGTTCATGTCTCCTTCCTCCTCGTCTCGACATCCCTCCATGTCCTGGAGCTCCCCCGTGCTTGTCTGCGTCGTCCTGTGCCTCTGCCTCGTCGTTGTTCGCCATAAATGCGCCGCTAGAACAGTGCCCGTGCCGCGTCCAGCCACTGTCCACAATTAGAGCACTGCTCGAGCTCGCTAGCGATGCTCTAGAGCCCTCCCCTCGGCTATATAAGCATGCCCCGAGCCCTTTCGCAGCTCACCCACTTCTCCCTAGACTCATTTGGCCACCGGAGCGACCACATCTCGCCGGAGTTCGCCTCGGCCATCGCGGTCTCTTCTTGTTTCCGATGATCCTAGCCTCTCCATCGCAGTTCCACCACCACCAACTTGTTCCTCTCCTCCTGGCGCACCTCCCCCACCTCTTCTTTTTGCCCCGGAGTCCCTCGAGGTCCTCTTCCCCGAGCACGGCCACCGCTCGTTCCTCTCGGGCACCTCCTCATCCGGCCACCACAAGCCTCTCCAGCCTTCCCCGACCTAACCATCGTCCTCCCCACACCACCACAAGCCGCCCACCTACTCAACCTCATCGGGGACCCCTACATCGTCGCCAACCACCACCACTCGACCACCTCCGCCATCTCCTCTGTCCTCTGCCGCCCGACGCTCCAGTGCTCCCTCGCGCCTCTTCTTGCCGGAGACGGGCGCGGCGAGCCCCTCCGCAGTTGTCGGCGCCCTCGCCGCGGCCAGGGATGGCCAGAGCTGCCCGCCTCAGCGCCGGCCTCGCTCATGTCGTCGCTCTTCAGTTCCCGATCGGGGAGGCAGCGAGGAGGAGGAAGGAGCCAAGCCTGGTGGGCTCCGCGCAACCCCGACCCCACCCATAAGTGGCTCATGGCCTTATCCAGTCAGATAAGTGGAGGCGCATTTTCGGAAAAGTGTTTTCAGTTATCTAAAAGTGTATTTCTGCTCTGTTCTAACTGATAATACGTTTTCCCTTCTGGAAGGCGTATTCTTCTCAACTACGGCCATAATTTGCTCCACTGCGTGTGGTGACCACGCTTGCATCATGCAGATTGCAAGCTCTGGCGCGTTCTTGCCCCTGTTCCGTATCCTTCCTCCTCGTCTCGACGTCCCTCCGTGTCCTGGAGCTCCCCCATGCTTGTCTGCGTCGCCGTGTGCCTCTGCCTTGTCGTCGTTCGCCTTAAATGTGCCGCTAGAACAGTGCCCGTGTCGCGCCCAGTCAGTTTCCACCATTAGAGCACTGCTCGAGATCGCTAGCGATGCTCTAGAGCCCTCCCCTCGGCTATATAAGCATGCCTTGAGCCCTTCCGCAGCTCACTCACATCTCCCTCGACTCATTTGGCCACCGGAGCAACCACATCTCGTCGTTTCTCGCCGGAGTTTGCCTCGGCCATCGCGGTCTTTTCTTGTTTCCGGCGATCCTAGCCTCTCCCTCGCAGTTCCACCACCACCAATGTGTTCCTCTCCTCCTAACGCACCTCCCCCACCACTTATTTTTGCCCCGGAGTCCCTCGAGGTCGTCTTCCCCGAGCACGGCCGCCGCTCTTTCCTCTCGGGCACCTCCTCGTCCGACCACCACGAGCCTCTCCAGCCTTCCCCGACCTAACCATCGTCCTCCCTAAACCACCACGAGCCGCCCCACCTACTCAACCTCACCGGAGACCCCCTACATCATCGCCAACCACCACCACTCGACCACCTCTGCCATCTCCTCTGTCCTCCGCCGCCAGAGCCGCTCCAGGCCTCCCTCGCACCTCTTCTTGCCGAAGACGGGTGCGGCGAGCCCCTCTGCGGCCGTCGGCTTCCTCGCCGCGGCCAAGGATGGCCGGAGCTGCCCGCCTCATCACTGGCCTCGCTCCTATCCTCGCTCCTTAGTTCCCGATCAGGGAGGCAGCGAGGAGGAGGAAGGAGCCAAGCCTGGTGGGCTCCGCGCAACCCCGACCCCACCTGTAAGTGGCCCATGGCCTTATCCAGTCAGATAAGTGGAGGCGCATTTTTGGAAATGTGTTTTCAGTTATCCAAAAGCGTATTTCTGCTCTGTTCTAACCGATAATACGTTTTCCCTTCTAGAAGGCGTATTCTTGCCAACAACGGCTATAAATGCGGTTTTCTTTTTAGAAAACGTATTCTGCCCAAAGGTGCTTTCTGTTTTAACCACCAGGGACCTGTTGGCTGAAGAATTTTTCACAAATAAGTCCTAGATCTTCCACACCTCATATCTCCGCAACCGTAGCTCTGAATCAGGTGAAACCAACGCTCACTTCTTCTTATCGTCGAGATCTTTCTGTTGGTACCATTTTCACCAAGTGTTCATACTGTGAAAATGACCATTATGCCATTGCCTCTAATCAGCCCCTCCGAGGGAGAAGCGTTTCGGCGTTTGGTTCTGCGGCTTCACCGCACTTCTTCCCGGAGTCTCCGTCGCCCCCAAGCAAGCCACAATAGCCACTTGCATGATAGCCATGCATTAGCCATGGTTTTCAACTTGAATATTTAATAAAAGTTTGTTGTTATCTGTCTGCTTATTTGCTACTATTGTCGTTGTTTCGGTTATGCTCGTGGTTTCATGCTTACTTTCATGATGTGATCTGATGCTTCTTGTTAGCGTGTACTACTCGCTAGTAGCTTGTTCACATGTATGCTTGGTAGTAGAAGTACATGCTAGTAGTAGTAATGCTCATCTGTTGCGTGTTTGTCGTTTTCTATCTAGTACCATTGTTGTGTATGTTCTGTTGCAACTAGCTGGTTACATTCTTACTTGGTAGTATTCTTGTTATATTCTTGCATGGTATTTATTGTTGATGCTAGTATGTTCTTGCATGGTATTTATTTATGATGATAGTAGTCATGTTATGCAATGACTAGTGGTATGCTTGTGATATTCATGCTCGTCAGTATGCCATGCTCATTTGGTTAAATATTTCATTGTGGTTATGCTCGATGATTATGTTGCACCTCCATGCTTATGTTGGTATCATGCTCATGCATTGTAGTTGCATCATGTTATTTTATTATGACTCAGCTTATTGCATTCAAGTTTAACAGGATAATAATGAACTTGAACAACTGTTGGCTGAGTCATGGTGCCACCAAATCAAGCTTTTTCCAGTGCAGCCACATATGCCTTTATGGGAGGCCCTAGCTGGATCTATTGTCATGCCTCTCGCCGGTGCCTCCTGCTAGGGAAGGTTATGGGCACGCTACCCTGATCAGGTAGGAGGACATACGCCTAGTGAGCCCGAGTTTGGTTATGTGCACATGTCCCTGTTTGGGACCATATTTGCCACGACGGTGGCAATTGGTGTCTTTGGTAGACACGGGGCCACCCAGGACTTAGCCCAAAGGGGAGTTGGTCGGAGTGGCCAGGAGAGTGTCATGGTGGTAGATCGGCTTTGTCGGAACACCGTTGGTCCACCCGAATGGGAGTATGAGGCCATGGGTTCTGTGGTGTGGGTAAAGTGCGCTACCTCTGCAGAATGTGTTTTAATCTATCGATAACCGCGCCCTCGGTCATGGGAACAAGTTCTTAGTAGGTCACACTACGGTTCAACAGTTATAATAATAATGTGCTTAATAACAACCCTGGTTCGAGGATGAGAAAGAGATTGGTTGTGATCGAGAGAAGATCACCCTGGTATCATGGATACCGAGTTGTTGGATATTCGTGATGTTATGCGAGAGTCAAGGGTAAAGATCAAGCTGCTTGTGGTCATTAAATGATTACTACGGTATTGTTTATACCAAGGTTGATTTGATCCTGAGATGATCGTGTGATGTCCGTGGTGGTAAGTTCGTGCATATGATGGTTACGAGGTAACCCGAATAGAGTAAGTCGGTGCATGGTAATGTCATAATGTTGTACTCCCTCCGTCCCAAAATTCTTGTCTTTGATTCATCTAGATAGGGAAGTATCTATCACTAAAACGTGACTAGATACATTCATATTTAGACAAATCGAAGACAAGAATTTTGGGACGGAGGGAGTATGTTAGTATTACCATGTTTGTATGTTCATGCCATACTCGTATTGTGCTAGTTGTACATACCATGTTATCCTGATGATGTCGTGCTCATGGATGATTTAGCGTGATAATGCCATGATGTTGTTTGTCTTGATTGCTTTTGGTTATTGTGAGCTTGCAAGTACGTTCAATGTACTGACCTGGCGTGTCATTCCAGTTTGCAGGTCATGCCTGGATTGCTTGCTTGTTCTGGTGCGTTCGCAAGCTAGGATAAACATTCCAGCCAGAGTCCCTGCGGATTGGAGTCCATCATCGTCGTTCGTTGTTCCACTGCCAGTAGAGGTTCCGCTGCCTCCAGTTGTTATGATGCTTGCATAGAGCAACCGTGGTGGGCGTAGCGTCGCCGTGCCGGTGTTATCCATTGTAATATCAGAGACCTTGTATCCATATTCGCGTTGTAATAGAAAGCTGGTTTGTTCTATGCTAAGCAATTCCTTATTCCGGAAGACTTCACCTCGATCTTTGGGCTCGAATATGGGGCGTTCCGGTTTCTCTGAGCCGGGGTGCCACAGGATGCCGAGGTTGGCATCCCACCTTTATTCATCAACAATTATCAGTTAGTATCGGTTGAGCCTAAGTTTTTGCTTCTTCACATGATGTGTGTTATCCTTGAAACGCCATTTTATTTGGTTTTGCTCATTGTTTGAATAATATCCCAAGATCTACAAACTTAAATGAGAGAGAGTCTTCACATAACTAGATAATTATTCAACTACTCATTGATCTTCAATTTTATCTTTCTGGAGTAGTTTGTCATTTACTCTCGTGCTTCACTTATATCCTATGAGTAAATGGTTGAACGAATTGCGTAAACCTAAAATAATATATGTTTCATATGCTTATCCCATGGGGAGTAATGACTTCACATATAATAATTATAGGTGGTAAATTTATTGAAAGATTAGCAAACACAACATTGGTCACTTGAACAATTCATGAAAGAATATTGAAGGAAAAGAGATTCCGCATATAAATATACTATCTTGGACATCTTCTATGATTGTTAGCCCCATTAATTATTTCAAACTTGAGCAAATTAGTTGAAGTTGGACAAGGAAGACAATGTAATGAGTTATGTTTGGATATATTTGTATAGAAGTTATATTGTTATAGATCCTCCAACATGTGGTGTTTGCTTAGATCTTTTGCTAGCCAAAAATTCGTACTAAGTAGAGATACTATTTGCGCATCCAAAAACCCTTTAACCGAGTTTATTGCCATAAGTGTCCACCATACCTACCTATATGCGATATTTACCTGCCGTTCCAAGTAAATTTTGCATGTGCCAAATTCTAAATCTTCAAATAATAATCCGTTTTGTATGCCCAAATCGCTCATGAAGTGACAGGGGCGGTCAATATCTTCCATGCTAGGTGGATTATTCTCACGATAAGTGTTTATTCGCTTGTAATTCACGAGAAAGTGGCTGGTAATTGGGATGCCCATTCCTATGATCCAAATCAAAATATAATAATAAAAGAAAACTCCCCCGGATTGTTGTTGGTATGGAGGGCACCCGTGGATTCGGCTAGCCATGGCTTGTGTTTGTTGGTGAAAGGTAGTAAAACATAAACCTTTCTGTTTGGGAACCGCCTATAATGTGTCTAGCATGGAAGATATTATGAACTCTTGGTCATTATGCTGTCAATTAAATCATACCTCTGAAATTGTATTCATCCCGGTTTTAAAACCTTCAAGCTCTGGCACCTCTGCAAATCCCTGGTTCCATCTGCAAAGGGCATATCTTTTACTTTTATGCAAGAGTGAATAGTTTTCCTTCTCATTTTATCCTCAATTATTCCCTAGTTGCCAAGTATCATGTGGTGGGGAAAGATCCAAGCATGTATGGCCATTCAAATATATTTGATCATGAACTATTATTGTTGACCTTTATTTATATGATAAATAAGTTGGGAGGCGAAACATTAAGCCCCTATCTTTCTCTGTGTTCGATGGATCCTATTTGTTCTAAAAATATGCTTTGAGTGGCAGCAATCATGGAAGACTATATGATAGTTGAGTATGTGGAATTTGCTAAATCAAAGCTCTTATATAGACCCTTCCTGAAATAAGACGAATTGCAATTGTTTAATGACTGAGAACGTAATTTGTTAGTTTTCAAGAAAGTTTATCACTCGTACGCGTCGATGCTAGTGAGTGTGGGCGATAGGGGGGGTCCTTCCCACACGACCCAGAAACCATCGGGCATAGGGAGCCTTGATGCATACATTTATCCCTATATAACTGTTTCTGATATCTCGAATATCACAAACGCTTCATCCTTGCTACTCGTTTGTGCTCGCATTGCCATTGCCATCGCATTGCCATCTAGGAAGATTCCATGTACGGGAGTTTTACGATGCCTGGCACATCACAAACAGTTCATGATTATAAACCATGTACGATAGGTAGACAATCGCACACATTTATTTTCCCCACACCGTATGCGATGGTGTCTGACATCACACACGCTTTGCAAACAGCAGTTGTGTGCATTGTTACACATGTTTCCTCTCCATGAACCGTGTCGATTATGATGTACATCGCACACGTTGTGCTTTATTAACCGTGGGCGCCGTAATGACCTGCGCACCCTAATTTCACCCTAATTTAGCTTTATTCATATCCATCAGGTTCAAACAACCAATGCATTATTCGATTCACAGGTACATATGTTTAAGAATTACATAAGCGCCAAATAAAGAATGATGAACAAGGGTTCTATAATTTTAGTATTACAGATGGTAAAGAAAGAGGCGACACACATTCCGGCTGCTGAACGAGGTGAAGCGGAATGGTCCTATTGTGCTCTCTTGGATGCAGAAGGCATGCAGGACTCTAGTCCCAACCCCTTATGATGGTCGGCCGCCAATCATGTAATTTGAGAAGTAATCTTGAGTAAACTGCTTCAGGGTCCACTGCAAAGGAAAAAAGATTCAGAGATTTTCATCTAACACAACTCATTACAGGCAGTAAAAAGAAGGCTACAGGGTTCTTACTTACCATCCTGTAGTTCACCGTTGTCTTGCATAAAGTGTAAACAAATAGTTCGATTGACGTCTTTGGACCCATTTTAATGATAATCTTTATCAGTTTCCTCACTTGATGCTGGTTCATGAATATCTCATTGCCCTAGAAAGGGTCGAAGTGTGGAACTTTGGCAATGATATATGTACCTAAAAGCACCAAGTTAATATTAGAAGCTAAACAACAATTGAAAAATGATCTAGTACAACACTCCCTCCATCCCATTATATAAGATTTAATTACATGTATATCTAGACATCATCTGAACATTAAGGTAACACTCTTCGTTATTGCTATGTAGCCTGGGATTGCATATTTAGTCATTCAGATATACTAAATATGGCCCTAGTTAACCTACTAATAAAAGGGTTACAAATATATTCAGTGAAATGTACGATTCTACGATTAATCCCTTATCAGCCCCAGGATATATGGTACCAGCTACCGATATCCTAAACAGTGAGTACATATAAGCAATGGGATGAAAATAACCTCGATGGAAAACAACACTATTCTCAGTATTGTCCTGCATGAGTATATATAAAGGCATGTTAAGCACAACAGGCTAAACATCAACGAAATATATCCATGGTAGACAACATAATCTACAAATGATAGCTGCAGTGTGCAGGCTTAAGCACGCTAGTTAAGAAAAACAAGAAGTGGAACGGTGTGCTAGCTGTATGAGGCATAACATTTAAAAACAAGCAAATAGTCATTCTAATTGGTATTGTGCAGGTCTAAAGTACACTAGTTATTGTTAAAAAAATGAAAATGCATGTTAACTGCAATATCCTTAACAACAACCAAATATCATAATTCAGAGTGGTATTGTTGAAACTGTTATTGATGAAATTGAACTGCATGGAAAATAGTTGCACATATAGGGTATCACATTGTGAAGAACTGAAATAAATAAGTCATAAGGCCATCTCTAGTCGATCCTTTAAAAGTTACAGGACTAAAACCCTTAATGGATATATATATATATATATATATATATATATATATATATATATATATATATATATATATATATATATATATATATATATATATATATATATATATATATATATATATATATACAGAATAGTTATTCGGATCACGATTGGCCCTATATAGGGCTCGAAGACGCGTTCCCGACCTCACTTCCCTTTCCACCGGGCGAAGCCCCCGAGCCCACACCCCACGCGATGTGCCCCTCGCACGACACCACACAACTATGCGAGATCCTGCCGC
>LR738715.1:633204113-633234985 GCA_902687465.1 Secale cereale
GGCGTGGGGGAGGGGGAGCAGGGGGAGGTGGTGGTGCGGCGGCGTGGGGGGAGGGGGGAGGTGGCGGGCCAGGAGGGGAGGAGAGAGAGGGTCTGGGTGGGTGAGGAGGGGATCCCGGTGAGGAGAACATAAAGTGGGCTCTTTTGCTGGATTAGTTTGTAGCTACGGGTCGCTCGGTGGTGTTATGAGAATAAGGCCTTTGTTATGAGAATAAGGTCTTAAGGGGTGTTATGAGAATAGACCCACCCTATATATATATATATATATATATATATATATATATACTCCAGCGATTTTTGGCCTTTTCTAGTCGATCCCCTAAACTTAACGTTGTAAGCTTCAATTTGATCAAGTTCAAAGCAGGTTCAACTGAAAGTAGCATGCATTCAAACATAAACATAGATAGTTTTGCATAACCGAATATAAAACATAAATTTAAACTAAGCTAAACTACTTTCGGTCGAAGTAGAGGTCGAGCCAATCCTTCCTCGTCATGTACGGTGTGCCACGAGCCGGGTCTGGGCCGGTGCCGTCGTCGGGGTCGTTGGGGAAGGCACTCCTCCACTCGTCGATGTCGGTCTCCTCGTCCTCGGGGCCCACCTCGATGGCCTCCGCCTTCGACCTCGTCATCGGAGGAGAGCGCGATAACCTCTCCTCCATCTGCGTCTCCGTCCTCGCCGCCTTCGACCTCCTCATCGGAGGAGAGAACAATAACCTCGCCGCCCTCTGCGCCGGCAAAGATCACCCGTTCCACCTCCACGAGCTCCGTATGCTGCCGGCGGAGCTCTTGCATGTAGGCTTCGTCGGCGGCCTCAGCCTGAAGGCGCTCCCACGCTTCGCGGTCCTCCTGCGCCATAGCCGAGCTCACCACCCCTGGCTCCGGCGGAACGAGGTCGACCGAGCGTGTGCCGAAGGGGAAATTGAGCCTAGCCACTGTGCCGTGGCAGCAGAACTGCCAGCTGTCGAACTCCATGGCCGCGAGCTAGGATGTGTGGAAGCTACCGAGCCACCGGTGGGTGTGGGTCCCCCGATCAGTAATCTCGGCGACCTACATCACCCAACACTGCTGCCGAACCTTGAGGTGGGACCACGTCGGCTGCTAGGTCTGAGGGAGGACGGGGAAGTCCTCGAATCGGCGTAGGGGCGCGGTGGCGGGCGAACTGGGGACCAGCGACGGCGGATCGATCCCGCGGAGGACGATGGGGACACCTCGGCGGCCACCTTGCCGTTGTCGGGAAAAAAGGCCACGATAAACCTCTTTTTGGCCATTGGCTCCTCGAGCTCCCCGGCACACAGGTAGAGGTTGAGGATGGAGGCGCCGGGGATGGCGGCGACCTACCAGTGGTTTCGAGGGTTGTGTGTGTCTGTGTGAACGGAGATTTTCGGGAGTGTGTGGTGTGTGTGGAGGGGGGGCTGGGGGGAGAGGGAAAGGTGGTGTTTGAGGAAATACTTCACCAACAGAAAAATTTACTAGGCAGGAGTAACAAGGCGGGGCTACTGAAAATTTGGATCAAGGGCGAGCAGACATTTTTGAGATTGCGAGGGATGCAGAGGCGGGAGTAAAATGCCGGGGCTACTGAAAATTTGAATCAAGGGACTAAAGCAGAGCGGGAGTAACAAACATCGCACATGCTCCGCACATACTAATCCTGTACTATCAAACATTAAAACCTTCTCTCGTAAGCCATAGGCGTACTATACACCGACGGTGCTCCAGGATATTTTGTACTACATCTCACACGGTTAGTGATAATAAGTTGTGTGGGATCTACTTGGTTTTTCAACTTGATTTATATTACATAATGGGGTCACAGTAGCAATGGAAGGTGTGTGGAGTTGAAATAAGTTTAAAAAAATGACATGCCTTCATAACATATGAGTTTTCGTCTGAAACCCTGATATATACTTCGGAAGAGATTGTCCATTTGTACATGAAGTGCATCCTATTTTTGTCGTAACCCTCTCAACTTTTTAGCACATGCTATGTGGGCGAAATGATGATACAATGCCAACTTTCAACCTTTTCAGAGTTCATTTGTACTGCTTTTCAATTTTCAGGGTCATTTAGCTCAAAAAAATCAGTAAATGCGTGAAAAACAACAATTCAAGTCAGAAAGGGTTGAAAATTGGTGACGTGGCTTCGAATGGTGCATACTGAATGCACAAAAAGTCTGGAGTTGAAATAAGTTTTGAAAAATTAGATGCCTTTGTAACAGATGAGTTTTCGTCCTAAACCCCGATACTTCGGAAGAGATTGTCCATTTTTTACATGAAGTGCATCCTATTTTTGTCATAACTCTCTCAAATTTTTAGCACATGCTATGTGGGTGAAATGATGATACCATGCCAACTTTCAACCTTTTCATAGTTCATTTGTACTGTTTTTCAATTTCAGGGTCATTTAGCTCAAAAAATATCAGTAAATGCATGAAAAATAGCAATTCAAGTCAGAAAGGGTTGAAAATTTCTGATGTGGCTTCGAATGGTGCATACTGAATGCACAAAAAGTATGGAGTTGAAATTAGTTTAAAAAAATGAAATGCCTTGTAACAGATGAGTTCTCGTCCTAAACCCTGATACTTCGAAAGAGATTGTCCATTTTGTACACGAAGTGCATCCTATTTTTGTCGTAACCCTCTCAACTTCTTAGCACATGCTATGTGGGTGAAATGTTGATACCATGCCAACTTTCAACCTTTTCAGAGTTCATTTGTAGTGATTTTCAATTTCAGGGTCATTTAGCTTAAAAAATCAGTAAATGCATGAAAAATAGCAATTCAAGTCAGAAAGGGTTGAAAATTGATGACGTGTCTTTGTATGGTGCATACTGAATGCACAAAAAGTCTGGAGTTGAAATAAATTTAATAAAATGAAATGCCTTTGTAACAGATGAGTTTTCATCCGAAACCCGGATACTTCGAAAGGGATTGTCCATTTTGTAGACGAAGTGCGTCCTACTTTTGCCGTAACCCTCTCAAATTTTTTGAACATGCTATGTGGTGAAATGTTGATACCATGCCAACTTTCAATTTTTTCAGAGTCCATTTGTAGTGCTTTTCAATTTTAGGGTCATTTAGCTAAAAAATATGTAAATGCATGAAAAATAGCAATTCAAGTCAGAAAGGGTTGAAAAATTGCCGACGTGGCTTCGAATGGTGCATATTGAATGCACGAAAATTCTGGAGTTGAAATAAGTTAAAAAATGAAATGCGTTCGTACCATATGAGTTTTCGTCCGAAACCCTGATACTTCGAAAGAGATTGTCCATTTTGGACACGAAGTGCTTTCTATTTTTGTTGTAACCCTCTCAACTTTTTAGCACATGCTATGTGGGAATGAATTTCAAACACTAGGGCACCGTTGATTGCCGGTAAAACATTGAGATACTTTATTTTTAAATTCTAGTAAATCAAAAACTCGTCTGAAATAGTTTTTTTTTTGGGTTTAATACTGCATCTCGACCATATATGAATATAAATTCGCAGTATGACTGAATGAAAAATATGGTCTGAGCGAACATGCATTTTTCTCTCTTAATGTACATATTTACCAAACGATTTTCTTTTGAAAAAAGTCAATGGTTTATAAATATAAAATTCTCCTCGCAAACGTTTTAGTTAGAACACCCGTATGCAAACCGGGAGCTTCCCCATGAAGCCAAGGAAAAATGTGCCGAGCAGGATTTTTGCGGCTCTTGATCGCAAACGTTTTAGATAAAACACTGAATGCAAAGTGAGAGTAGGATTTCTGCATGTCTTCAACGCAAACGGTTCTTTTGGATGACCCGTGTGCAACCACTTACAACCAATTTGGTAAGATTTGCATTTTTCATATTAGGTATGTTTCCATTTGTCAAACTGGAAAGATTGACATTTGTTGATCTAGTAACATTGCCATTTGTCAAACTTGGAACACTACGATTTGTCAAAATATGAAGCTAAAATCACTAGCAGTATCTAATTTTGCAACTAAAATTCAGTAATTAAGCATAGATGGAGGCGAGGATGCGTGTTCTGCCGGGCGTGCAACGGGCGGCGTAGTTCCCGATACGGCTTTAATGCACACGAGGGAGAGGGTAGCGGTTCCCGAAATGTTGAACGACCAATGATGCATGGTCCTTCAATTAGCATCGTGAATGCATGAGGGAAGTAATGGGAGGAGTACCGGGAAATGAGGCAGCACGATGTGAATGCAACGCAGATTGCACTCATATCAAGGCACCCCTCCATTCCAATGCATCTACCACATCGTACGCACCTAAGCATTTTCCTAAGCACCTACACTAAGCGCAAAAGTGCTCACTCCAGACCAATGGCGGCGATGCGCGCTAGCGTCCAGCGGTTGCGCCAGATGATCCATGACGTCGGCCTGCGGCATGGCACCGAGGCTCGTATCAAGACTGTGTTGGCGACCGGCTAGTGGATGGCTGTCGTCGATGCCAGCTATGACCCTCAGTTGGACCAGATGATCGTTGCGACCACCAACAAGTTCACCGTCGTCAAGAAGCTCGCGGACAACATCGTTGTACTCCTCCAGCCTGCGCGCCAGGGCTCCTCATTGTCTGCCACCCTAATCGGCCTCCATGGTCGGAACCTCTTTCAAGCACTGGTGGCCCTACGACTCCCCGCCGACGCCACGAAGAATGTCCACCTGGAGGTCGCGCTCGCCGCGAGGCGCCTTGCCCTACAAGACTTCGTCACCCTACACATCCACGTGTACAAACAAATCGTGTACATAGGTATCTACAAGGCCAGTGAGGATGCTACGACGTTGGCCTTCTTCCACCGGCTGGAAGCCTTGGATGCCTTTGCTGAGAAGCACCTTGACCTCACCACAAAAGCCGCCACTCCTTAGCCACCGGTTGGTGGCCCGGCGCACTGAGTTGAGGAGGAGGTCGTACGTTGATGGATGCATCTTTCTTCTTGTCTCATGTAACCACCACTGCGATCGCATCATCGTGGCCTTAATTCTTATTGTGCTATTGCATTCTCATTCCAGTTAATACAGACATGTGCGATCCCTTCGCTTAATTGTATGCATCACTATAATTAGAGCTCCATCCAAACTATGGAGCAGTTCCTTGCCAAGGACAAGTACCAAGTGGTCGGCTTCGACCTTGAGTACACCATCGGTCGTGTCGGGAACATTTGCGGGGGACGTGGCATTGACCATTGGGCGGCAACAGTCGGTCATCCAGGCGCCCAATAAAGGATGAAAAGAGGGATCCTACATCAGTTCATTAGGCTGAACCATATGTTGTATATCACGCACACCTTTATCTGGTTGACCATTTTTGTTACTTTCCTAATAGCGAACAGTTCATCGGAGTGAACTGTATGCCATATATCGCACACACATTGATATGGCTTCCTGTTTTTGTAGTTATGTCTAATCGCAGACAGTTTGTCTGGATCAACTGTATGCCCTGCATCGCACACGCAACTAAACTCTGAACCATGTTTGATGCGTCTGTAATCGCAAACATTTTTCCCTTTCTTGACAGTTTTTTACACCACCGTTTGCGATTATTGCATCTCACACAGTTTCGTCGAAGGGTCTCCGACATAGTGTCGCATTAGCAGCAACCTGCAGTAGTGCATGGTCTATACTTTAACATCTGAATAGCTTGCTACTTGATCATGAGAAGTTTTATGGGGTGAGCTACTGTTTATGATATATATTGATGCTAGAAAAAGTGTTTGAAATTATCATTGATCAAACTTATACGCTATGCTAGCATTCACACTTTATAAATTAGTTCTTTTATCATTTACCTACTCGAGGACGATTAGGAATTAAGCTTGGGGATGCTGATACTTCTCCAACGTATCTATAATTTATGAAGTATTCTTGCCATGTTTACAAAAATATATATGGTTTTGGTATGATTTGATTAGAACTAACCCTGACCAACACTATTTTCAGCAGAACTACCATGGTGTCGCTTTTGTGCAGAAATAAAAGTTCTCGGATTGGGCTGAAAATTTACGATTATTTTTTATGGACCAAAATTGACCCCCGAAGCATCGGAGCTGGGCCAGGAAGTGGACGAGGATGCCAGAAGCGAGGGGCGCGCCCTACCACCCAGGGCACGCTCCTATGGCTTGTGGGCCCCTCGAGCACCCCCTTGACGTGAGACCGATGCCAATAATTCCTATAAATACTAAAACCCCCAGAAAGAACCCTAGATCGGAAGTTCCGCCGCTGCAAGCCTCAGTAGCCACAAAAAACCAATTGGGGCCCCGTTCCGGCACCCTGTTGGAGGGGGAAATTATCACCGGAGGCCATCTTCATCATCTCGGTGGCCACCATGATGATGAGGGAGTAGTCCACCCTCGGGGCTGAGGGTTTGTACCAGTAGCTATGTGTTTTATCTCTCTCTCTCTCTCTCTCTCTCTCTCTCTCTCGTGTTCTTGATTTGGCATGATCTTGATGTACCGTGAGCTTTGTTATTATAGTTGGATCTTATGGTGTTCTTCTCTCTACCTTGTGATGAATTGAGTCTTTTCCTTCGAGGTTTTGTTATGTTAGATGGAATCTTTGGATGTGAGAGCAATTGATGTATGTCTTACGATGGGATATCAGTGGTGACAATAGAATGTTCTATTAATTCACTTGATGCATGTTTTGGTTATCAACTTGCGGATTCTCGTGGTGGAATTGGGGTAATCTATGCATAGGGGTTGGTACGCATTTCATATTCTTTTATTCGATAGTAATCTTGGGGTACTCTTTGACGTTCTTTGTGTTGGATTGAATATTATGAATCTGAGATTGTATGATGTACATCATATAATTGACCCACATATACTTGTGGTGACATTGGAGTATCTAAGTGACATTAGGGTTGATTGATATGTGTCATGTGGTGTTATTTTAGTATGAACTCTAGGGATGTTTGTGATACTTATAGGAATAGCCCAATAGATTGATCAGAAAGAGTAACTTTGAGGTGGTTTCGTACCTACAAGCAATTTAATCTTATGTTCTCCGCGGTAAGAACTTTGGATTGATTCATTCATGCACGTTGAGGGATTGTTATCTGATCCAATTATGTTATCATTGTTGAGAGATGTTGCGCTAGTGAAAGTATGAACCCTAGGCCTTGTTTTCAAGCCTTGCAATACTGTTTTTGCTCACTTTTACTACTTGCTACCGTGCTGTTTTTATATTTTCAGGTTACAAAAACTATATATATGAAGGAAATATGCCCTATAGGCAATAATAATGTTGTTATTTATATTTCCTTGTATATAATGATAACTGACTTTTATTCATGCTAGAATTGTATTAACCAGAAACTTGATACATGTGTGAATACATAGACGAAATACAGTGTCCCTAGTAAAGCCTCTACTAGACTAGCTCATTATTCAAAGATGGTTGTGTTTCCTAATCGTAGACATGTGTTGTCATTTGATTAACGGGATCACATCATTAGGAGAATGAGGTGATGGATAAGACCCATCTGTTAGCTTAGCATATTGATTGTTTAGTTTTATTGCTATTGCTTTCTTCATGACTTATACATATTCCTCTGACTATGAGATTATGCAACTCCCGAATACTGGAGGAACACTTTGTGTGCTATCAAACGTCACAACGTAACTGGGTGTCTTAGAAGGTGTTTCTTGAGTTGGCATAGATCAAGATTAGGATTTGTCACTCCGTGTATCAGAGTGGTATCTCTAGGCCCTCTCGGTAATGCACATCACTATAAGCCTTGCAAGTAATGTGACTAATGAGTTAGTTACGGGATGATGCATTAAAGAACAAGTAAAGAGACTTGCTGGTAACGAGATTGAACTAGGTATGATGATACCGACGATCGAAGCTCGGGCAAGTAACATACCGATGACAAAGGGAATGACGTATGTTGTTATGCGGTTTGACCGATAAAGATCTTCGTAGAATATGTAGGAGAAAATATGAGCATCCATGTTTCGCTATTGGTTATTGACCGGAGATGTGTATCGGTCATGTCTACATAGTTCTCGAACCCGTAGGTTCCGCACGCTTAGCGTTCGATAACCATTTGTATTATGAGTTATGTGTTTTGGTGACCGAAGTTTGTTTGAGGTCCCGTATGATATCACGGACATGACGAGGAGTCTCAAAATGGTCGTGAGGTAAAGATTCATATATTGGAAGGTTGTATACGGACACCGGAATGGTTCCGGAGAGGTTCAGGGATTTATCGGAGTACTATGAGGCTATTGGAACCCCCCCCCAGAAAGTTAATGGGCCTCATGGGCCATAGTGAAGAGGAGAAGGAAGCCATGTGAGGTGGCGCCCCCCCCCCCCAATCCCAATCCGAATTGGACAAGGGGTGGGGGGGCGGCCCACTTTCCTTCTCCCTCTCCTCCTCTTTCCCCTTTCCCTTCTCCGTTGGAAGGAAGGATGGGGGCGAATCCTACTAGGAACGGAGTCCTAGTAGGACCCCCCATCTTGGCGCGCCCCCCTTGGACCAGCCTCCTCCTCCCCCTCCTTTATATACGTGGGCAGGGGGCACCCGAAAGGCACACCAGTTGTTTCTTAGCCTTGTGTGGTTGCCCCTCCACAGTTTACTCCTCCGGTCATAGTGTCGTAGTGCTTAGGCGAAGCCTTGCGCGGATCACATCACCAACACCGTCGCCACGCCATCATGCTGACGGAACTCTCCCTCTTCCCTCTACTGGATCAAGATCTCAAGGGACGTCATCGAGCTGGACGTGTGCCGAATATGAAGGTGCCGTACATTTAGTACTTGGATCAGTTGGATCGTTAAGACGTTCGACTACATCAACCGCGTTAATATAACACTTTCACTTTTGGTCTATAAGGGTACGTAGAAACACTCTTCTCATCTCATTGCTATGCATCTCCTAGATAGATCTTGCATGAGCATAGGATTTTTTTTGAAATTGCATGCTACGTACCCAACAGTGGCATCAAGAGCCAGGTCGATGCGTAGATGATATGCGCGAGTAGAACACAAAGAGTTGTGGGTGGTAATAGTCATACTGCTTACCACCAACGTCTTACTTTGATTCGGCAGTATTGTTGGATGAAGCGGCCCAGACCAACATTACATGACTGCGTTCATGAGACTGGTTCTACCGACGTGCTTTGCACATAGGTGGCTGGAGGGTGTCTGTTTCTCCAACTTTAGTTGAATCGACTTTAACTACGACCGGTCCTTGTTGAATGTTAAAACATCACACTTGATG
The DNA here is from genome assembly GCA_902687465.1 of Secale cereale. Classification (NCBI taxonomy): domain Eukaryota; kingdom Viridiplantae; phylum Streptophyta; class Magnoliopsida; order Poales; family Poaceae; genus Secale; species Secale cereale. The sequence continues at coordinate 633,213,323 of LR738715.1, forward strand.
AAAAATCAGTGTGGTTTTGATGTGTAGGTAAGACGGTTCTTGCTAGAAGCCCGTAGCAGCCACGTAAAACTTGCAACAACAAAGGAGAGGACGTCTAACTTGTTTTTGCAGGGCATGTTGTGATGTGATATGGTCAAGACGTGATAATTTATATGTTATTGTATGAGATGATCATGTTTTGTAAATTATCAACAACCGGCAGGAGCCTTATGGTTGTCTCTTTATTGTATGAATTGCGAGCGCCATGTAATTCCTTTACTTTATCACTAATAGTTAGCGATAGTAGTAGAAGCACTAGTTGGCGAGACGACCACGACGCTACGATGAAGATCATGGTTTCAAGCCAGTGACGATGGAGATCATGGCGATGCTTTGGAGATGGAGATCAAAAGCACAAGATGATGATGGCCATATCATGTCACATATTTTGATTGCATGTGATGTTTATCCTTTTATGCATCTTATTTTGCTTAGAACGACGGAAGCATTATAATATGATCCCTTACTCAAATTTCAAGGTACAAGTGTTATCCCTGAGTATGCACCGTTGCGACAGTTTGTCGTGCCGAGACACCACGTGATGATCGGGTGTGATAAGCTCTACATTCACATACAATGGGTGTAAGATAGTTTTGCACATGCAGAATACTCGGGTTAAACTTGACGAGCCTAGCATGTACAAACATGGCCTCGGAACACTGGAGACCGAAAGGTCGAGTGTGAATCATATAGTAGATATGATCAACATAAGATGTTCACCATTGAAAATTACTCTATCTCATGTGATGATCGGACATGGTTTAGTTGATTTGGATCACATGATCATTTAGATGACTTGAGGGATGTCTATCTAAGTGGGAGTTCTTTAGTAATATGATTGGATGAACTTTAATTTATCATGAACTTAATCCTGATAGTTTTTTGCATATCTATGTTGTTGTAGATCAATGGCCCGTGCTACTGTTCCCTTGAATTTTAATGCGTTCCTAGAGAAAGCTAAGTTGAAAGATGATGGTAGCAACTACATAGACTGGGTCCGTAACTTGAGGATTATCCTCATTGCTGCACACAAGAATTATGTCCTTGAAGGACCGCTAGGTGATAGGCGTGCTGCTGGAGCAACTCCTGACATTATGAACGTCTGGCAAGCTCGATCTAATGACTACTCGATAGTTCAGTGTGCCATGCTTTACGGCTTAGAATCGGGACTTCAAAGACGTTTTGAACGTCATGGAGCATATGAGATGTTCCAAGAGTTGAAGTTAATATTCCTAGCAAATTCCCAAGTTGAGAGATATGAAGTCTCCAACAAGTTCTATAGCTGCAAGATGGAGGAGAACAGTTATGTTAGTGAACACTTACTCAGAATGTCTGGGTACCATAACCACATGACTCAGCATGGAGTTAAAGTTGATGATGATAGTGTTATTGACAGAGTTCTTCAATCACTTCCACCAATCTATAAAGGCTTCGTGATGAACTATAATATGCAAGGGATGGAGAAGACTATTCCCGAGCTCTTCGCAATGCTCAAAGCTGCGGAGGTAGAAATCAAGAAGGAGGATCAAGTGTTGATGGTTAACAAAACCACTAGTTTCAAGAAAAAGGGCAAGGGAAATAAGGGGAACTTCAAGAAGAATAGCAAGCCAGTTGCTACTCCAGGAAAGAAACCCAAGTCTGGAGCCAAGCCTGAAACTGAGTGCTTTTACTGCAAAGGGACTGGTCACTGGAAGCGGAACTGCCCCAAGTATTTGGCGGATAAGAAGGATGGCAAAAATGAACAAAGGTATATTTGATATATATGATATTGATGTGTACCTTACTAATGCTCGTAGTAGCGCCTGGGTATTTGATACTGGTTCGCTTGCTCATATTTGTAACTCGAAACAGGGGCTACGAATTAAACGAAGATTGGCTAAGGATGAGGTTACGATGCGCATAGGAAATGGTTCCAAAGTCGATGTGATCATTGTCGGCACGCTACCTCTACATCTACCTTCGGGATTAGTTTTAGACCTAAATAATTGTTATTTTTTGCTAGCGTTGAGCATGAACGTTATATCTGGATCTTGTTTGTTGCGAGATGGTTATTCATTTAAATCAGAGAATAATGGTTGTTCTACTTATAAGAGTAATATTTTTTATGGTCATGCACCCTAGATGAGTGGTCTATTTTTGTTGAATCTCGATTGTAGTGATACACATATTCATAAAATTGATGCCAAAAGATACAAAGTTGATAATGATAGTGCAACATATTTGTGGCATTCTGCCGTTTAGGTCATATTGGTGTAAAGCGCATGAAGAAAATCCATGCACATAGACTTTTGGAATCACTTGTTTATGAATCATTTGATACTTGCGAACCACGCCTCATGGGCAAGATGACTAAAACTCCGTTCTCCGGAGCAATGGAGCTAGCAACTGACTTATTGGAAATAATACATACCGATGTATGTGGTCCAATGAGTGTTGAGGCTCGCGGCGGGTATCATTATTTTCTAACCTTCACAGATGATTTGAGCAGATTTGGGTATATCTACTTAATGAAACATAAGTCTGAAACATTTGAAAAGTTCAATGAATGTCATATTGAAGTAGAGAATCATCGTAACAAGAAAATAAAGTTTCTACGATCTGATCGCGGAGGCGAATATTTGAGTTATGAGTTTGGTCTTCATTTGAAACAATGTGGAATAGTTTCACAACTCACGCCACCTGGAACACCACAACGTAATGGTGTGTCCGAACGTCGTAACCGTATTTTATTAGATATGGTGCGATCTATGATATCTCTTACTGATTTACCGCTATCATTTTGGGGTTATGCTTTAGAGACAGTTGCATTCACATTAAATAGGGCACCATCTAAATCTGTTGAGACAACACCTTATGAAGTGTGGTTTGGCAAGAAACCCAAGTTGTCCTTTCTTAAAGTTTGGGGCTGCGATGCTTATGTGAAAAAGCTTCAATCTGGTAAGCTCGAACCCAAATCGGAGAAATGTGTCTTCATAGGATGCCCAAAGGAAACTTTTGGGTACACCTTCTATCACAGATCTGAAGGAAATATATTCATTACTAAGAATGCATCATTTCTAGAGAAGGAGTTTTTCTCGAAAGAAGTGAGTGGGAGGAAAGTAGAACTTGATGAGGAAATTGTACCTTCTCCCGATTTGGAAAGTAGTTCATCACAAAAATCAGTTCCAGTGATTCCTACACCCATTAGTGAGGAAGCTAATGATGATGATCATGAAACTTCAGATCGAGTTACTACCGAACCTCGTAGGTCAACCAGAGTATGTTTCGCACCAGAGTGGTATGGTAATCCTGTTCTAGAAGTCACGTTACTAGACCAAGACGAACCTACAAACTATGAGGAAGTGATGATGACCCCAAAATCTGCAAAATGGCTTGTGGCCATGAAATCTGAGATGGGATCCATGTATGAGAACAAAGTGTGGACTTTGGTTGACTTGCCCAAGATCGGCAAGCCATTACAAATAAATGGATCTTTAAGAAGAAGACTAACGCCGATGGTAATGTTATTGTCTACAAAGGTCGACTTGTTGCGAAAGGTTTTTGACAAGTTCAAGGAGTGTATGTTCGTCAGGTAACGTTAGCGCCTCTAAAAAACCTGCACTTATACAATAAAGAGACAAACGCATAGAAACTAAGAATAATCCTACACTATACAATGAAGAAATTACAGCAGATTATAGTTGGAAATATGCCCTAGAGGCAATAATAAAATGGTTATTATTATATTTCCTTGTTCATGATAATTGTCTAGTGTTCATTCTATTATCCGGAAATCATAATACATGTGTGAATACATAGACCACAACATGTCCCTGGTGAGCCTCTAGTTGACCAGCTCGTTGATCAATAGATGGTTATGGTTTCCTAACCATGGACATTGGATGTCATTGATAACGGGATTACATCATTAGGAGAATGATGTGATGGACAAGACCCAATCCTAACCCTAGCACAAGATCGTGTAGTTCGTATGCTAAAGCTTTTCCAATATCAAGTATCCTTTCCTTAGACCATGAGGTGCAACTCCCGGATGCCTTAGGAATACTTTGGGTGTGCCAAACGTCATGACGTAACTAGGTGGCTATAAAGGCACACTATGGGTATCCCCGAAAGCATATGTTGGGTTGGCATGAATCGAGACTGGGATTTGTCACTCCGTATGACGGAGAGGTATCTTTGGGCCCACTCGGTAAGACATCATCGTAATGAGCTCTATGTGACTAAGGAGTTGGTCACATGATGATGTGTTATGGAACGAGTAAAGAGACTTGCCGTAACATGTTTGAACAAGGTATCGGCATACTGACGATCGAATCTCAGGCAAGTGCTATACCGGTAGACAAAGGGAATCGTATACGAGATTGATTGAATCCTTGACATCATGGTTCATCCGATGAGATCCTCGTGGAACATGTGGGAGCCAACATGGGTATCCAGATCCAGCTGTTGGTTATTGGCCGGAGAGATGTCTTGGTCATGTCTGCATGGTTCCCGAACCCGTAGGGTCTACACACTTAAGGTTCGATGACGCTAGGTTTATGGGGAATAGCTGTACGTGGTCACCGAATGTTGTTCGGAGTCCCGGATGAGATCCCGGATGTCACGAGGAGTTCTAGAATGGTCAGGAGGTAAAAATTTATATATGGGAAGTCCCATTTTGGACACAGGAAGTGTTCTGGCCGTTATCGGTAACATACCGGGATCACCGGAAGGGTTCCGGGGGTCCGCCGGGTGGGGCCACCAGTCCCAGAGGCCTGCGTAGGCCAAGTGTGGGAAGGGACCAACCCCTAGGTGGGCTGGTGCGCCTCCCACCAAGGCCCAAGGCGCAGGGGAGAGGAGAGGGGGCAAACCCTAGGTGCAGATGGGCCTTGAGGCCCACCCTAGGCGCACCCCCCTCTCTCCCCCTCTGGCCGCCCCCAGATCCAATTTGGGGCTGGCGCCACTCCTAGGGGGGAACCCTAGATGGGGGCGCAGCCGCTCCCCTCCCCCTATATATAGTGGGGGTTTTGGGGCTGCTGGACACACGAGTCTCCCTCTCTCTTGGCGCAGCCCTACCCCTCTCCCTCCTTGTCTCTCGCAGTGCTTGGCGAAGCCCTGCTGGAGTGCCACGCTCCTCCATCACCACCACGCCGTCGTGCTGCTGCTGGACGGAGTCTTCCCTAACCTCCCCCTCTCTCCTTGCTGGATCAAGGCGTGGGAGACGTCACCGGGCTGCACATGTGTTGAACGCGGAGGCACCGTTGTTCGGTGCTTAGATCGGATTCGGCCGCGATCTGAATCGCTTCGTGTACGACTCCACCGACTGTGTTCTTGCAATGCTTCCAAATGCGATCTTCAAAGGTATGAAGATGCACTCCCCTCTCGTGGCTAGTAATCTCCATAGATAGATCTTGGTGATGCATAGGAATTTTTTTGATTTTCTACAACGATCCCCAACAGTGGCATCATGAGCTAGGTTGTAGAACACAAGTTATTGTGGGTGTAGATCTTGTCAATTTACTTGTCGTTACTAGTCTTATCTTGATTCGGTGGCATCGTGGGATGAAGCGGCCCGGACCGACCTTACACATATGCTTACGTGAGACAGGTTCCACCGATTGACATGCACTAGTTGCATAAGGTGGCTTGCGGGTGTGTGTCTCTCCCACTTTAGTCGGATCGGATTCGATGAAAAGGGTCCTTATGAAGGATAAATAGTAATTGGCATATCACGTTGTGGTTTGGGCGTTGGTAAGGAACGTTCTTGCTAGAAACCTATAGCAGCCACGTAAAAAACTTGCAAGAACAATTAGAGGACGTCTAACTTGTTCTTGTATATGGCCAAAAGGATGTGATGAATGATATATATGTGATGTATGAGATTGATCATGTTCTTGTAATAGGAATCACGACTTGAGTGTCGATGAGTATGAAAACCGGCAGGAGCCATAGGAGTTGTCTTATTTTGTTGTATGACCTGCATGTCATTGAAAACGCCATGTAATTACTTTACTTTATTGCTAACCGTTTGCCATAGTAGTAGAAGCAATGTTTGGCGAGAAAACTTCATGAATACACGACGATGGAGATCATAGTGTCATGCTGGTGACGATGATGGTCATGGAGCCCCGAAGATGGAGATCGAAAGGAGCAAAATGATATTGGTCATATCATGCCACTATTTGATTGCATGTGATGTTTATCATGTTTTACATCTTATTTTCTTAGAATGACGGTAGTAGATAAGATGATCTCTCACTAAAATTTCAAGAATTGTGTCCCCCTAACTGTGCACCGTTGCTAAGGTTCGTTGTTCCGAAGCACCACATGATGATCGGGTGTGATAGGCTCTAACGTTCGCATACAACGGGTGTAAGCCAGATTTACACACGCAATACACTTAGGGTTCACTTGACGAGCCTAGCGTGTACAGACATGGCCTCGGAACACGGAAGACCGAAAGGTTGAACATGAGTCGTATAGAAGATACGATCAACATGAAGATGTTCACCGTTGATGACTAGTCCGTCTCACGTGATGATCGGACACGGCCTAGTCGATTCGGATCATGTATCACTTAGATGACTAGAGAGATGTCTATCTGAGTGGGAATTCATTAAATTTGTTTAGATGAACTTAATTATCATGAACATGGTCTATAATCTTTACAATATGTCTTGTAGATGAAATGGCCCACGCTAATATTGCCCTCAACATCAATGCGTTCCTAGAGAAAACCAAGCTGAAAGACGATGGTAGCAACTATACGGATTGGGTCCGTAACTTGAGGATCATCCTCATAGCTGCCAAGAAAGCATATGTCCTCGAAGCACCGCTAGGTGATGCACCCGTTTTCCCAGCAACTCAAGACATTATGAACGCCTGGCAATCGCGTAGTGATGGTTACTCCCTGGTTCAGTGTGGCATGCTTTACAGCTTAGAATAGGGGCTCCAAAAGCGTTTTGAGCAGCACAGAGCATTTGAGATGTTCCAAGAGCTGAAAATGGTTTTCCAAGCTCATGCCTGAGTCGACAGATATGAAGTCTCCGACAAGTTCTACAGTTGTAAGATGGAGGAGAATAGTTCTGTCAGCGAGCATATACTCAAAATGTGTGGGTTGCACAATCGCTTGTCTTAGTTGGGAATTAATCTCCCAGATGACGCGGTCGTTGACAGAATCCTTAAGTTGCTCCCACCTAGCTACAAGAGCTTCGTGATGAACTTCAATATGCAAGGGATGGATAAGTCCATTCCCGAGGTATATTCAATGCTGAAGTCAGCGGAGGTGGAGATCAAAAAGGAACATCAAGTGTTGATGGTGAATAAAATGTGACGCCCGAAGACCGACGTCCCAGAAGATTCCAGATGTTCCGGGTTCTCCCGTGTGTTTCTTTTGTGTTTGCTTTATTTATTTTGCATTGCATCATGTCATCATGCCATCATGTCATTAATCTTTGCATCTCAACTTAAATAAATTGTGTGGACCTTCGGTCCATTTAAATCGAGGGAAGAATGACTTCTCTTTAAAACATATCCTCCTAATATTTATGGAGCTATATTAATAAATATTCCATTGTTTGGAATTAACCCTAACATACTTGCATATTTTTCCCACGCCTTCTCTTTCTCTTTTCTTGCCTCTCCTATTTTTCGTGGACCGTGGACATTTTTGCGAGTCCAGGAAAATTGACCTCATGTCCTAATTCTCTCCTAACCTTCTCCTCTCTTTTCTTTCTTCCTATTTCTTTTTCTGTAATTCAAAGAGGAGAAGAGCAGCCGCAGCGGGCCTCCACCCCAGCAGCCCAGCAGCCTAGTTCCTTTGGCCCAAACCTCCGAGCCACCAGGCCACTTCCCTCCCAGGCCGGCCCATTGGCCCAACACCACCGAACCCTAGCCCAACACCCCGACCGCTCCTCACAGCGCTCGCTCTCCCTCCCTCGCTCCGCCACTTCTTTTCTCTCGCTCGATCGAGCCATCGCCCGACAGCTCCCTCCTCCCATCGATCCCCTAGCTCTCACCGCTCCATCTCCCTCTCACCCAGCGTCGCCCGACCCGATTCCCTCCACCCGCCAGCGCGCTCCGGCCCTCAGGCCCCTCGTCCTCCAGCGCCCGTCCTCCATGCTCCGGCCGTCGCCATGGCCTCCCCAAGCCTCTGCGTCGCCCTGCCTCCTTCTCCTCCTCGCGTCGCCAGGCCGCGGCCACTGCCTCGCAGCCGCGCGGGCCCTTCCTCGCGCCTCCAGAGCGCCCGTGCTGCCTCCCTGCGCCTTCCCTCGCGCCTCCCATCGCCTCCAGTACGCAGCACGCCGCGGTGACCATCTCCCCTGCCTCGCCGATCCCTCGCAGGGCCTCCTCTCGAGTGCCTCCTCGCGCGCCCTCCGGCCCGCGACCGGTCCCTCCATCACCAAGGCAGCGCAGCACCCCTGCCTCCTCTGCCCACCGCCGTCCTCCCTCGGCCAGGCCCTGCTGCCTCCATCCCGCGCGCCAGGGGCAGCTGACCCGCCAGCGCCTCCACCTCTTTTTTTTCCGTCGCCAAGCTGCCGCGGTTCTGTCTGGCCAGAGTTGCCGCTGCCATGGCCCCTTCAGCGCCAAGTCCTTGCTGCCGTTTTTGTTTTTTTGCCGAGTTATTATGTACGAGGGACCCTGAGACCGCCAAGTTCCCCTTCGGCAAGTACCACGACGATGCGTCAAGGTCCTCTCCGATGCCCAAGTTCGACTACCGATGCGCCAAGTACCTCTACGGAACGTGCGTGTACGACTACATCCGATGTTGTTTTGGCAAGTACCACGACGACCGAGTTAAACTACGACCCGAGACCGGAAAGACCGCTACGAACGTGTTCGACTACCTTCGGTGAAGAAACGAGTACAACTACTTCCTCTCCGAACAGAACGTCTACTTCCTCTACGACCGTGTACAACTACTTCCACTACGATCTCGAACCGCCCCGAAACGATCGCTCCGAAGGTATAACCCCGAGACGATGACCCTTGGAATGTTTGTGTGTTGTATGAGATGTTTCCCGTGTTTGCCCGTGCCCGTTTCGCCCTTTTGTCATGCTCCTCGGTTGCCTCATCGCCGACCCGTGGGAACCCGGTGACGGGATCACCCCACCTTCCATCTTGTTCGACTCGCTCGCCACCTTTCTTTTGCTTTGGACTCTCAACGAGTTACCGGAACCGAGATGTTGCCGTTGCATCATTTTCGGATCGTTGCCATGGCACCCTTTTCCTTCCACCACGGTGACAATGCTTCATATCTCTCTTGTTCCCTTTTAATATAAACTTGCATAAAACTTGATCATGTCATCCGCATCATGTTAACAACCTTTAAATGTGTGAATTGCTGTTTGCTTAAAAATTGCTAAACATGCTCATGGGGATTTTTCCGGATATGTTGTTGTTATTTCCGGCCTCATTTAAAATGCCTAAATAGTGTAGTTTTATTATGCTTCACCTCTTGCTATGTTAAAAACATTTAATCTTGTCTTGTAAATAACGAGAGTCAACTAAGTAATTAACATGTGGTGTTTCGTCAATATGCAACTCATCGCATATTGAACTCCACTTAACTTTTAGTTTTGTTTGTGCACTTTGCCATGCCATGCATATTTAAACTGGACATGCATCATATGGGTTTTGCATCGTATGCCATGTTTACGCTTGTGTGTTTACCGTGTTGTTTGCTTCTTTCCGGTTGCTTCTCTTGTTAGCTTCGGTTTCGTTCCGGAGTTGTGAGGATTCGCTCGTCTATGTTGCTCCGTCTACTTCTGGACCCGTTCTTCTCCTTCGCGGAATCCCAGGCAAGATGATCATACCCTTGGATACCTTTACTACCATTGCCATGCTTAGTTGTCTCGATGCTATCGTTACATGTCGCGCTACCCATCTTTTATGTCAGCCTCTCCTTGTTGCCATGAAACCTCTAACCTTTGACACCTTCCTAGCAAAACCACTGTTTGGCTATGTTACCCGCTTGCTCAGCCCCTCTTATAGCGTTGTTAGTTGCAGGTGTAGATGAAGATCGCTCCAGGAGGGAACTTGTTGTTGGTATATCACAATATCTATAATTATTATTAACACACCTATATACTGGGCATGGGTGGAAGGCTTGGCCTTTTGCGTTCCTTACACGATGGGTGGATGGGGGCCCCTTGACAGTTCGATTTTGAATAAAACTCCTCCAGCAAGGCCCAACTTTGGTTTTAATTTGCTCATAATAACAACTTAAATAATTAATTAATTGCATAGGGGGTCATGTCCCCGGGTTCTTAATTCTACATAGCAGGGGGGGCCGGTGCTGATGGTGTTGGTCCCAAACGGGGAGTCTGCGGGGTCACCACGAGGAAACTCGAGGATTGATATAAACCTGTAGAATCGCCCATCCGGACGTGGCCTGAGACGAGATACGCGCGGCTACTATCAGGGTGTCGGCACGCCGGGAGGTCTTGCTGGACTTGTTTTACCATTGTCGAAATGTCTTGTGCTACCGGGATGCCGAGCCTGATCGGATTTCCCTAAGATAAGGAGTGATGATATTATATTTATCACTTCAGCTAATCGTGAGAGCTTGTGATGGGCTAAGTTGGAACACCCCTGCAGGGTTATGATCTTTCGAAAGCCGTGCCCGCGGTTATGTGGCGGATTTGGAATTTGTTAATGTCCGGTTGTAGAAAACTTGACAGAGGATCTGAAGTAAAACACACAACTGTGTGAGTAATCGTGACTGTCTCTTTTCACTTTGAGAAGAGAACACGGTGGGGTTATGTTTGATTCGTATGTAGTTCAGGATCTTTAGCGATCACTACTTTTGCGACCGTTTGCGTAGATGCTCTTCTTATTCTGTTACTCGTAAGTTAGCCACCATAATTGCTTAGCCGCTGCTGCAACCTCACCACTTTACCTCTTCCTACCCATAAAGCCTTGCTTGTCTTGATACCCATGGTTATGGGATTGCTGAGTCCTCGTGGCTCACAGATACTACAACACCAGATGCAGGTTCACCCGAGAATGATGCAGGAGCTGGTTCAAGTACTTCACTAGGAGCTCAATGAAGATTGTGGCCGTTTGCTTGAGACGCTTTCGACGATGAGTAGTGGTTTCTACTAGGATTCGATCCTGACCTGTGGCTTTATGTTGTTTTGGTATCTTTCTTTTGGATCTTCACCCGTAGTCGGGTTGTGATGTTTTGAATGATGTTTTGCTTATGTAATGTATTGTGTGAAGTGGCGAGTGTAAGCCAACTATCTCCTTTTGCAATTTAATCCCTCTTTTACATGAGTCGTGCAAAGATACCAAACTTGAGATCATTCTAGGATGGGCTTATACCTTTAAGTCATGCCTCGACACGTAGGAGGTATAGTCCCATCCTGGGCATTACAAGTTGGTATTCAGAGCCTTCTCCGACCTAGGAGCCCCCACTGATTGATCGAATCGTTGACGGTTGAGTCTAGGCACACACACTTGAAAATGTTTTGAGTCCTATATTTATATCGGAGAGTAGGATTTCTTTTTCTTCTCATCTCTTTTCATTCTGGTAAGGACTCCTGACGATTACTCTTATCTCTTCTAAACTCAAAAATGCACCAATTTTTTCTTAGGATCTCGCGAGTATTGTTTGGATTGTTTCGATGTCTTTGTGACGAGAACATTGTTCTCGATGCCTCCTGTCATTAGGGGTTGTGGCAGTGTCCCGGGGAGTTGAGCTCCGAGGTGTTGTCGTCACAAATCCATCGCGGCAGTACTAGAATACTTAAGATGGCCGACATCGAAAACTCTCCTATGCGGTTAGTGGCAAGATAACCCCGACATCACCCAGTACTAGGGAGGTAGTTCGGGAGTATTGCCATAGCTTGTATAGTGGATGCGTTTCGAAGGTCCGAGGTAAACGGTTTCCGAGAACAACTGGTTATGTGTTGAAGGATGGATACAGCTGGCTGTAGGATTAGAGTTGAGTGCGCGGTGCTTCACCTGTATCCCCAACACCTGATTGCATAACTGGAAACTTTCGGAAATTAATAGGTGGGTTCATCTAGTAGTTCTAGGCATTCTTCCAACGAGTGCATGATATGAAGTTCGGGGTTCTACATTGAGTAAAGTGGTTTTATGGGCTTGTTCCGATCGGGAGTTGCATCTTAAAGGGTCCTTGGCTATGCTGATCCGGGGATTGCAAAACCCTTTTGTAACACGTTCCATGAGCTTTCAGCACGAATGTGTCGAACGAAGCTTCTATCTTGTATTTGTTCTATCTGATCCTTGTTGCTTTTTATTTACTTTTGTTCTTCCAAGTGGCTTCTCGTCAAGTTGATGTACCTGCGGAATTCATTCGTTCAATTCTCTGTTCGGATAAATATGTTGCAACATAATCTTCTTCATAAACATATCTATCATTTGTTTTGTTTGATTCTGGTATTCGAGTTGCTTCGATGTCAAATGTTGATTCCACACCTTCCTAATCGATATTCTCATATTTATATGGGAGTGCTAGTCCTTCTTAACCATCAATATGGTCATGTTAAATTCTTTTCAACCGGTGTCCATTTTGTTCGTCTCAAGTTGTCTTCGTTTTTCCCACCCTCCCACCCTTCTTCTTCTTGGAGCAACAAATTCTCAGAGGAGATATCCATTTTATTCATGTGATGCTTATTCATTCTTTTCCTTCAATGTTCTTATCCGGTGATTACCGTGAAGATGCTCAAGAGCTTCAAGTTCGTCATTCTTTTGTTCTCGAATTCTTCCGATGGATGTAATTCAAGAATTCGGTGTTGATCTTATCCTTTTCCTCATTTCACAATGTTTTCTTATTCTGGGGCACCAATTAATCATTTTCCTCTTGCTATTCATATCCGGAGTGCTGAAGATTCATAATTCCATTCTTAATCCGTTCAAATTATTTTGAGGATTGTCTTCTTATTCAAGCCATTTAATTCAACCGGTGCAATATCTCTTAAGCAATCTATTTCAACGGTGATTTCTTTGAGTGGGCCCTAACCCACAGGTCTTTTCCCAGGATCTTACCTGACTCTTCTATTATTCTGGAGTTATACTCAAATTCTTTTAAAGTGTGACGTAAGAATGGATTCCATCAGTCATATGACTTCTCCAAGATCGCTTTCAAATTCTTTTTCACCATTGGTTCAACCTTTTTAATTCTTCATTCTGGAGTGCTCAGCAATTCATGGCATTTCTCGTCTTCGTTCACAACATTTGAAGACCGGAGAAGAGTTTCTCTTAACCTTGGCCCGTTCTCTTGAAGATTCGTGGTTCTAGCTTCTTGCCATCCTCATTATTGTCCTGATTGTGAGGAATTCTTTTATGCCATCCGAAGCATTTCATGAATTCTTTTCTTTGTGATCCTCCGAAGGCCATCATTTCAGAAGATTTCTTCATTCTCAGTTTTCAACTTCGTCCTCCAAATATTCTTCATTGACGCATCTTCGTTCGTCTCAACATTTTTACGGTGGCTCGTTCAAGATTACCCTTCCGTTGTTATCGTTTTAATTCATTTGTTCTTTTCTTATTCCTACCGGTGGTTCGTTGAAGATTTACCCAAGCTTGTGCGAGATCTCTCTTTAATTCTTTCCAACGAGAATAAGTAGTATGCCAAATCCGTTGCTTGTCATCAATTTAATTTGATGGAGGATAAGCATACAGTAAATCCTAGTCTTATTTCCTCAAAGTGATTAATCTCTGTTTTCCGGAGCTTGTTCATCATATCATATTCTTGGTCCTAAGTTGTTCATCTTGTTTTCCAGAGTTCCAAGTTATTTCAATTATATCATTCCAAAGCTCAATCTAATTCATCGCAGGCCTTGAATCTTATTCTTTTCATCTTCCACTTCTCATGCTTTCATTACCGGAGTTTTCATGGTGGTTCTTCAAGATTTAATTCATCCTTGAAGTCTTCATCAAGATTCTTGTTGGAGCTCAAGCATTCTTCATCATGTTTCCAATTACAATCATTTCTACCTTATCTTTTCAGATGGTGTTATGTCATTCTTGTCAATTCCTTCATGTTTCATGATTCACGAGTTATCAAGAATGAGATATTTAAACCCTCATTTTCCTTGTTCAGGAGATCTTTTCAACCCTTTAATTATTCCTTGGACTTATCTTGGGTTATAATTCACTTAAAGCTTTCCCTAAGGATTGTTGCTATTATGGTGCTTATAAATGACCCAAGTTCTTCATTTATCATTCCGGTGAGATAAGTTTTTCATCTCCTTGTTGATCTCAATCAAATCAATTGTTTAAGTTAGTGGCTGGTTGTCACCTCTTAATTTTGAGATGTTTTCCATAAGCCCACATCAAGCTTATTCTTTCGTTGTTGAATTTCCAACAACTCCGTTCAACCCTTCTTCGTAAGGATGATTTGCAATTCATTTCTGGGAGAAGTTGTCATTTTCTTCTCCATTCATTTCTTTCGTTGATTTATATGTTATTCTTTCATTCCGGAGGCATTGTGATGTTGCTCTATCCAAACCATCATAGCGTTTTATCGAGATCATGTTCTTTCCCTTGTTTATCATTACCCGGAGTATTATGTCCTCTTTTCAAGTTCCCTCATCTTATCAAGTTTTGCCTCTCTTTTAACCGGAGTGTTGTCTGAATCCTTCTTACCCCTTGTGCCATTCTTTTAATTGTTCCGGAGGCTGTGTTTTGTTGTTTTCATCAAGTATCTTCCCATCTCCTCAAGTTCTTGTTAATTCCTTCCATTTTCAGTCGGAGTGCTGTTCAAATTATGTCATTCTTTTTCCTTGGCTATACCATTGCAGTTGCATATTCTTTTGGTTCGTAAGCTCTTGTTTCATGTCTTTCAACCTGCAAGGTTGTCTTTATGCTCCTGGTTCCCCTTTTTCTACCGGAGTGCTCTTAACTTCGTTCATCTCTGTTGTATTCTTTCCTTCAATTTGTTCAATCTCTCAAGGTTCTTTGGTTTCACTCGTCTGTCAAAGAAGCAACTTTGTTTTACCTCTTCTTTTCCGTTTTTACCCGATGATATCTCTTGGATCTCGGGTCGAGATCCTCTGTTAGTGTGGGAGAGTTGTGACGCCCGAAGACCGACGTCCCAGAAGATTCCAGAAGATTCCAGATGTTCCGGGTTCTCCCGTGTGTTTCTTTTGTGTTTGCTTTATTTATTTTGCATTGCATCATGTCATCATGCCATCATGTAATTAATCTTTGCATCTCAACTTAAATAAATTGTGTGGACCTTCGGTCCATTTAAATCGAGGGAAGAATGACTTCTCTTTAAAACATATCCTCCTAATATTTATGGAGCTATATTAATAAATATTCCATTGTTTGGAATTAACCCTAACATACTTGCATATTTTTCCCACGCCTTCTCTTTCTCTTTTCTTGTCTCTCCTATTTTTCGTGGACAGTGGACATTTTTGCGAGTCCAGGAAAATTGACCTCATGTCCTAATTCTCTCCTAACCTTCTCCTCTCTTTTCTTTCTTCCTATTTCTTTTTCTGTAATTCAAAGAGGAGAAGAGCAGCCGCAGCGGGCCTCCACCCCAGCAGCCCAGCAGCCTAGTTCCTTTGGCCCAAACCTCCCAGCCACCAGGCCACTTCCCTCCCAGGTCGGCCCATTGGCCCAACACCACCGAACCCTAGCCCAACGCCCCGACCGCTCCTCACAGCGCTCGCTCTCCCTCCCTCGCGCCGCCACTTCTTTTCTCTCGCTCGATCGAGCCATCGCCCGACAGCTCCCTCCTCCCATCGATCCCCTAGCTCTCACCGCTCCATCTCCCTCTCACCCAGCGTCGCCCGACCCGATTCCCTCCTCCCGCCAGCGCGCTCCGGCCCTTAGGCCCCTCGTCCTCCAGCGCCCATCCTCCATGCTCCGGCCGTCGCCATGGCCTCCCCAAGCCTCTGCGTCGCCCTGCCTCCTTCTCCTCCTCGCGTCGCCAGGTCGCGGCCACTGCCTCGCAGCCGCGCGGGCCCTTCCTCGCGCCTCCAGAGGGCCCGTGCCGCCTCCCTGCGCCTTCCCTCGCGCCTCCCCATCGCCTCCAGCACGCAGCACGCCGCGGCGACCATCTCCCCTCCCTCGCCGATCCCTCGCAGGGTCTCCTCTCGAGCGCCTCCTCGCGCGCCCTCCGGCCCGCGACCGCTCCCTCCATCACCAAGGCAGCGCAGCGCCCCTGCCTCCTCTGCCCGCCGTCGTCCTCCCTCGGCCAGGCCCTGCTGCCTCCATCCCGCGCACCAGGGGCAGCTGACCCGACAGCGCCTCCACCTCTTTTTTTCCGTCGCCAAGCTGTCGCGGTTCTGTCCGGCCAGAGTTGCCGCAGCCATGGCCCCTTCAGCGCCAAGTCCTTGCTGCCGTTTTTGTTTTTTTTTTTGCCGAGTTCTTATGTACGAGGGACCCTGAGACCGCCAAGTTCCCCTTCGGCAAGTACCACGACGATGCGTCAAGTTCCTCTCCGATGCCCAAGTTCGACTACCGATGCGCCAAGTACCTCTACGGAACGTGCGTGTACGACTACATCCGATGTTGTTTTGGCAAGTACCACGACGACCGAGTTCAACTACGACCCGAGACCGACAAGACCGCTACGAACGTGTTCGACTACCTTCGGTGAAGAAACGAGTACAACTACTTCCTCTCCGAACGGAACGTCTACTTCCTCTACGGCCGTGTACAACTACTTCCACTACGATCTCGAACCGCCCCGAAACGATCGCTCCGAAGGTATAACCCCGAGACGATGACCCTTGGAATGTTTGTGTGTTGTATGAGATGTTTCCCGTGTTTGCCCATGCCCGTTTCGACCTTTTGTCATGCTCCTCGGTTGCCTCGTCGCCGACCCGTGGGAACCCGGTGACGGGATGACCCCACCTTCCATCTTGTTCGACTCGCTCGCCACCTTTCTTTTGCTCCGGACTCTCAACGAGTTACCGGAACCGAGATGTTGCCGTTGCATCATTTTCGGATCGTTGCCGTGGCACCCTTTTCCTTCCACCACGGTGACAATGCTTCATATCTCTCTTGTTCCCTTTTAATATAAACTTGCATTAAACTTGATCATGTCATCCGCATCATGTTAACAACCTTTAAATGTGTGAATTGTTGTTTGCTTAAAAATTGCTAAACATGCTCATGGGGATTTTTCCGGATATGTTGTTGTTATTTCCGGCCTCATTTAAAATGCCTAAATAGTGTAGTTTTATTATGCTTCACCTCTTGCTATGTTAAAAGCATTTAATCTTGTCTTGTAAATAACGAGAGTCAACTAAATAATTAACATGTGGTGTTTCGTCAATATGCAACTCGTTGCATATTGAACTCCACTTAACTTGTAGTTTTGTTTGTGCACTTTGCCATGCCATGCATATTTAAACCGGACATGCATCATACTTGTTTGTGCATCGTATGCCATGTTTATGCTTGTGTGTTTACCGTGTTGTTTGCTTCTTTCCGGTTGCTTCTCTTGTTAGCTTCGATTTTGTTCCGGAGTTGTGAGGATTCGCTCGTCTATGTTGCTCCGTCTACTTCTGGACCCGTTCTTCTCCTTTGCAGAATCGCAGGCAAGATGATCATACCCTTGGATACCTTTACTACCATTGCCATGCTTAGTTGTCTTGATGCTATCGTTACATGTCGCGCTACCCATCTTTTATGTCAGCCTCTCCTTGTTGCCATGAAACCTCTAACCTTTGACACCTTCCTAGCAAAACCACTGTTTGGCTATGTTACCCGCTTGCTCAGCCCCTCTTATAGCGTTGTTAGTTGTAGGTGAAGATGAAGATCGCTCCAGGAGGGAACTTGTTGTTGGTATATCACAATATCTATAATTATTATTAACACACCTATATACTGGGCATGGGTGGAAGGCTTGGCCTTTTGCTCGGTGTTTTGTTCCACTCATGCCACCTAACGCGCCGATAAACCGGCATTATGTTCCTTGATTTTGCGTTCCTTACACGATGGGTGGATGGGGGCCCCTTGACAGTTCGACTTTGAATAAAACTCCTCCAGCAAGGCCCAACTTTGGTTTTAATTTGCTCATAATAACAACTTAAATAATTAATTAATTGCATAGGGGGTCATGTCCCCGGGTTCTTAATTCTACATAGCAGGGGGGGCCGGTGCTGATGGTGTTGGTCCCAAACGGGGAGTCTGCGGGGTCACCACGAGGAAACTCGAGGATTGATATAAACCTGTAGAATCGCCCATCCGGACGTGGCCTGAGACGAGATACGCGCGGCTACTATCAGGGTGTCGGCACGCCGGGAGGTCTTGCTGGACTTGTTTTACCATTGTCGAAATGTCTTGTGCTACCGGGATGCCGAGCCTGATCGGATTTCCCTAAGATAAGGAGTGATGATATTATATTTATCACTTCAGCTAATCGTGAGAGCTTGTGATGGGCTAAGTTGGAACACCCCTGCAGGGTTATGATCTTTCGAAAGCCGTGCCCGCGGTTATGTGGCGGATTGGAATTTGTTAATGTCCGATTGTAGAAAACTTGACAGAGGATCCGAAGTAAAACACACAACTGTGTGAGTAATCGTGACTGTCTCTTTTCACTTTGAGAAGAGAACACGGTGGGGTTATGTTTGATTCGTATGTAGTTCAGGATCTTTAGCGATCACTACTTTCGCGACCGTTTGCGTAGATGCTCTTCTTATTCTGTTACTCGTAAGTTAGCCACCATAATTGCTTAGCCGCTGCTGCAACCTCACCACTTTACCTCTTCCTACCCATTAAGCTTTGCTTGTCTTGATACCCATGGTTATGGGATTGCTGAGTCCTCGTTGCTCACAGATACTACCACACCAGATGCAGGTTCACCCGAGAATGATGCAGGAGCTGGTTCAAGTACTTCACTAGGAGCTCAATGAAGATTGTGGCCGTTTGCTTGAGACGCTTTCGACGATGAGTAGTGGTTTCTACTAGGATTCGATCCTGACCTGTGGCTTTATGTTGTTTTGGTATCTTTCTTTTGGATCTTCACCCGTAGTCGGGTTGTGATGTTTTGAATGATGTTTTGCTTATGTAATGTATTGTGTGAAGTGGCGAGTGTATGCCAACTATCTCCTTTTGCAATTTAATCCCTCTTTTACATGAGTCGTGCAAAGATACCAACTTGAGATCATTCTAGGATGGGCTTATACCTTTAAGTCGTGCCTCGACACGTAGGAGGTATAGTCCCATCCTGGGCATTACATAAAACTACTAAGTTCAAGAAAGGCAAGGGTAAGAAGAACTTCAAGAAGGACGGCAAAGGAGTTGCCACGCCCGGTAAGCCAGTTGCCGGGAAGAAGCCAAAGAATGGACCCAAGCCTGAGACTGAGTGCTTTTATTGCAAGGGAACAGGTCACTAGAAGCAGAATTGTCCCAAATACTTAGCGGATAAGAAGGCCGGCAACGTCAAAGGTATATGTGATATACATGTTATTGATGTGTACCTTACCAGCGCTCGTAGTAGCTCCTGGGTATTTGATACTGGTGCAGTTGCTCACATTTGTAACTCAAAGCGGGATCAGCGGAATAAGCGGAGACTGGCAAAGGACGAGGTGACGATGCGTGTCGGGAATGGTTCCAAGGTCGATGTGATCACCGTCGGCACGCTACCTCTGCATCTACCTTCAGGATTAGTTTTAAACCTCAATAATTGTTATTTAGTAGCAGCTTTGAGCATGAACCTTGTATTTGGATCTCGTTTAATGCAAGATGGCTACTCATTTAAATGTGAGAATAATGGTTGTTCTATTTATATGAGAGAAATGTTTTATGGTCATGCCCCGCTGGTCAATGCTTTATTCTTATTGAATCTCGAACGTGATATTACACATATTCATAGTGTGAATGCCAAAAGATGTAAGGTTGATAATAATAGTCCCACATACTTGTGGCACTGCCGCCTTGGTCATATTGGTGTCAAACGTATGAAGAAGCTCCATACAGATGGACTTTTGGAGTCACTTGATTATGAATCATTTGACACGTGTGAACCATGCCTTTTGGGCAAGATGACCAAGACTCCGTTCTCCGGAACAATGGAGCGAGCAACCAACTTGTTGGAAATCATACATACTGATGTGTGCGGTCCAATGAGTGTTGAAGCTCGCGGTGGCTATCGTTATGTTCTCACCCTCACTGATGACTTGAGTATATATGGGTATGTCTACTTGATGAAACACAAGTCTGAGACCTTTGAAAAGTTCAAGGAATTTCATAATGGGGTTGAGAATCAACGTGACAGAAAAATAAAGTTCTTACGATCGGATCATGGAGGAGAATATTAAGTCACGAATTTGGCACGCACCTAAGGAAATGTGGAATTGTTTCACAATTGACGCCGCCTGGAACACCTCAGCGTAATGGTGTGTCCGAACGTCGTAATCGTACTCTGTTGGACATGGTGCGATCCATGATGTCCCTTACTGACTTACCGCTATCATTTTGGGGTTATGCTTTAGAGACTGTCGCATTCACTTTAAATAGGGCACCGTCTAAATCCATTGAGACAACACCGTATGAACTATGGTTTTGGAAGAAACCTAAGTTGTCATTTCTAAAAGTTTGGGGATGCGCTGCGTATGTCAAGAAACTTCAACCTAAAAAGCTCGAACCCAAATCGGAAAAATGCGTCTTCATAGGATACCCTAAGGAAACTATTGGGTATACCTTCTGCCTCTGATCAGAAGGCAAGGTCCTTGTTGCCAAGAATGGATCTTTTGTAGAGAAAGAGTTTCTCTCGAAAGAAGTAAGTGGGAGGAAAGTGGAACTCAATGAGGTGATTGTCACCCCTCTTGAACCGGAAAGTAGCGCAGCGTAGGAAGATGTTTATGTGGTGCCTGCACCGACTAGAGAGGAAGTTAATGATAATGATCATGAAGCTTCAGATCAAGTTACTACTGAACTTCGTAGCTCCACGAGGACACGTTCCGCACCAGAGTCGTACGGCAACCCTGTCCTGGAAATCATGTTGTTAGACAACGGTGAACCTTCAAACTATGAAGAAGTGATGGCGGGCCCGAATTACAACAAATGGCTTGAAGCCATGAAATCCGAGATAGTATCCTTGTATGATAAAAAAGTATGGACTTTGGTTGACTTGCCTGATGATCGGTGAGCCATAGAAAAAAATGGATCTTTAAGAAGAAGACTGACGCGGATGGAAATGGGACCATCTATAAGGCCCGACTTGTCGCTAAGGGTTATCGACAAGTTCATGTTGGGGAACGTAGTAGAAATCAAAAAAAATCTACGCTTTCACCAAGATCCAACTAAGGAGACATCTAGCAACGAGCATATGAGAGTGCATCTACATACCCTTTTGTAGATCGCGAGCGGAAGCTTTCGAGGAAGCGTGGATGAAGTAGTCGAACTCTTCGCGTTCTTCGTCACCGATGATCTAGCACCGAACGGACGGCACCTCCGTGTTCAACACACGTCCGGTACAGCAACGTCACCTCCTTCTCGATCCAGCAAGGGGGGAGGAGAGATCGTCGGAGATCCAACAGCACGACGGCGTGGTGGTGGATGCAACGGGAAATCCTGCAGGGCTTTGTCGGCGCCCTGCGGAGGAGGAGGAAGGTGTGACGGGAGGGGGAGAGGCGCCAGAGACTTGGGTGCGGCTGCCGTCTCCCCCCCACATATATATAGGGGGCCAGGGGGGTGCGCCAGCCCCTGCAG
>LR738715.1:633235222-633257974 GCA_902687465.1 Secale cereale
CCCCCTAGGGTTTCAAACCTAGGCGCATGGGGAGGGGGGGCCCATGTGGTGCGCCAGCCCACCAGGGGCTGGCCACTTCCCCCACGCAGCCTAGGGGCCCCACCGGGATGGCTGGCCCCAACCGGTGGACCCCCGGGACCCCTCCGGTGGTCCCGGGACACTCCCGGTGACCCCCGGAGATCACCCGATGGCCGAAACTGGACTTCCTATATATCATTATTTACCTCCGGACCATTCCGAAACTCCTCGTGACGTCCGGGATCTCATCCGGGACTCCGAAAAACTTTCGGGTTTCCACGTGCATGTATCTCTACGACCCTAGCGTTACCGAACCTTAAGTGTGTAGACCCTACGGGTTCGGGAGACACGTAGACATGACCGAGACCACTCTCCGGTCAATAACCAACATCGGGATCTGGATACCCATGTTGGTTCCCACATGTTCCTCGATGATCTTCATCGGATGAACCACCGTGTCAAGGATTCACTCAATCCCGTATGTTATTCCCTTTGTCCATCGGTTCGGTACTTGCCCGAGATTCGATCGTCGATATTCCCGATACCTTGTTCAATCTCGTCATGGCAAGTCTCTTTACTCGTTCCGTAATCCATCATCCCGTGACTAACTCCTTAGTCAATTTGAGCTCATTATGATGATGTCTTACCGAGTGGGCCCAGAGGAACCTCTCCGTCATATGGAGTGACAATATCCCAGTATTGGTTCGTACCAACTCAACAAACACTTCCGGAGATACCCGATGTGTACCTTTATAGCCACCCAGTTACGTTGTGACGTTTGGCACACCCAAAGTATTCCTACGGCATCCGAGAGTTGTACAACCTCATAGTCTAAGGAATAAATACTTGACACCGAAAAGCTTATGCATTACGAACTATATGATCTCGTGCTATGCTCAGGATTGGGTCTTGTCCATCACATCATTCTCCTAATGATGTGATCCCGTTATCACTGACATCCTATGTCCATGGTCAGGAAACCGTGACCATCTGTTGATCAACGAACTGGTAACTAGAGGCTTACTAGGGACTCATTGTGGTCTATATATTCACACATGTATCGCTGTTTCCGTACAATACAATTCAAGCATGAAAAACAGACAATTATAATGAACAAGGAAATATAATAATAATACTTTTATTATTGCCTCTAGGGCATATTTCCAACAGTCTCCCACTTGCACTAGAGTCAATAATCTAGTTCACATCACCATGTGATTAACATTCATAGGTCACATCGCCATGTGACCAACATCCAAAGAGTTTACTAGAGTCAGTAATCTAGTTCACATCAATATGTGATTAACACTCAATGAGTTCTGGGTTTGATCATGTTATGCTTGTGAGAGAGGTTGTAGTCAACGGGTCTGCAACATTTAGATCCCTATGTACTTCGCAAAACTTTATGTCATATCGTAGATGTTGCTACCACGTTCCACTTGGAGCTATTCCAAACTATTGCTCCATTATACGTATCCGGTATCTCTACTCAGAGTTATCCGGATAGGTGTTAAGCTTGCATCGACGTAACTCTTTACGTCGAACTCTTTATCACCTCCATAACCGAGAAACATTTCCTTATTCCTCTAAGGATAATTTTGACCACTATCTAGTGATCCACTCCTGGATCACCTTTGTACCCTCTTGCCAGACAAGTGGCAAGGCACACATCAGGTGCGGTACTCAGCATGGCATACCGTATAGAG
The DNA here is from genome assembly GCA_902687465.1 of Secale cereale. Classification (NCBI taxonomy): domain Eukaryota; kingdom Viridiplantae; phylum Streptophyta; class Magnoliopsida; order Poales; family Poaceae; genus Secale; species Secale cereale. Next base: position 633,236,947 of record LR738715.1, read on the forward strand.
CCTATGACAAAAGCATAGGGGACGACCTTCGTCCTTCCTCTTTCTTCTGCCGTGGTCAAGCTTTGAGTCCTACTCAACTTCACACCTTACAACTCGGGTAAGAACTCCTTCTTTCACTGATCTCTATTGAACTCCATCAAAATCATGTCAAAGGTGTGTGTTCTTTTGAAAGTATCATCAGGCGTCTTGATCTATCTCTATAGATCTTGATGCTCAATTATATAAGCAGCTTTATCTAGGTCTTCCTTTGAAAAACTCCTTTCAAACAACCCTTTATGCTTTCCAGAAATTCTACATCATTTCAGATCTATAATATGTCACTCACATATACTTATCAGAAATGTTGTAGTGCTCCCACTCACTTTATTGTAAATACAAGTTTCTAACAAACTTTGTATACCCAAAAACTTTGATCACTCCATCAAAGCGTATATTCCGACTCCGAGATGCTTGCTCCAGTCCATGGAAGGATCGCTGGAGCTAGCATACCTTTTAGCATCCTTAGGATTGACAAAACCTTTCTGATTTTATCACATACAACCTTTCCTTACGAAAACTGGTAAGAAAACTTGTTTTGTCATCCATCTGCCAGATTTCATAAATGCAGCTAATGCTAACATGATTCCGACGGACTTAAGCATCGCTACGGGTGAGAAAATCTCATCATAGTCAACTCCTTGAACTTGTGAAAAACTCTTTGCCACAAGTCGAGCTTCATACACGGTGACATTACCGTCCACGTCCGTCTTCTTCCCAAAGATCCATTTATCTCAATGGCTTGCCGGTCATCGGGCAAGTCCACCAAAGTCCATACTTTGTTTCGATACATGGATCCTATCTCGGATTTCTCAGCTTCTAACCATTTGTCGAAATACGGGCCCACCATCGCTTCTCCATAGTTCGTAGGTTCATTGTTGTCCAACAACATGACTTCTAAGACAAGATCACCGTACCACTCGGGAGTAGTACATATCCTTGTCAACCTACGAGGTTCGATAGCAACTTGATCCGAAGCTTCATGATCACTATCATTAGTTTCCTCTTCAACAGTCGTAGGTTCCACAGAAACATCTTTCTGTGTTGCACTACTTTCTGGTTGAAGTGAGGGTTCGACAACCTCATCAAGTTCTATCTTCCTACCACTCAAATCTTTCGAGAGAAACTCCTTCTCGAGAAAGGACCCGTTCTTAGTGACAAACATTTTTGCCCTTGGATCTGAGATAGAAGGTATACCCAACTGTTACCTTTGGGTATCCTATGAAGATGTATTTGTCCACTTTTGGGTTCGAGCTTTTTCCGGCTGAAGCCATAAGCATCGCAACCCCAAACATTAAGAAACGACAACTTTGGTTTCTTGCCAAACCATAGTTCACACGGCGTCGTCCCAACGGACATAGATGGTGCCCTATCTAAAGTGAGTGCAACTGTCTCTAATGTATAACCTCAAAATAATAGCGGTAGATCGGTAAGAGACATCATAGATCGCACCATATCTCATAAGGTTCGATTACGACGTCTGGACACACAATTACGCTATGGTGTTTTAGGTGGCTTCAACTGCGAAACAATTACACAATGTCTTAAGTGATTGCCAAACTCATAACTCAGAAAATCTCCCCTTGATCAGATCGTAGGAACATGATCTTCTTCTTATGATGATTCTTAACTTCACTCTGAAATTGCTTGAACTTTTCAAACGTTTCAGACTTTTGCTTCATTAAGTAAACATACCCATATCTACTCAAATCGTTAGTGAAGATGAGAAAATAGCGATATCCGCCACACGCCTCAATTCTCATTGGATCACACACATCAGCATGTATGATTTCCAACAAGTCACTTGCCCGTTTCATTGTACCTGAAAATGGGATCTTAGTCATTCTGCCCATGAGGCATGGCTTGCATGTGTCAAGCGATTCAAAATCAAGTGACTCCAAACATCCATCAACATGGAGTTTCTTCATGCATTTTATGCCAAAATGACCTAAGCGGCAGTGCCACAAGGAAGTGGTACTATCATCATTAACTCTACATCTTTTGGCATTAATATTATCATCATGTGTATTACTATGATCGAGATTCAACGAACCATTGGGTGCATGACCATAAAGGTATTATTCATGTAAACAGAATAACCATTATTCTCTGACTTAAATGAATAATCGTATTGCAATGAACATGATCTAATCATATTCATGCTCAACGTAGACACTTGGTAACATTTATCTAGGTTCAACACTAATCTCGAAAATAGAGGGAGCGTGCGATGGTGATCTTATCAACCTTGGAAACACTTCCAACACACATCGTCACCTCGCCCTTAGCTAGTCTCCGTTCATTTCGTAGCTTTTGCTTCAAGTCACTGATAATAGCAACTGAACCGGTATCCAATACCCAGGTGCTACAAGGAGTACTAGTAAGGTACACATCAATAACACGTATATCAAATATACTTTGTTGAAGTTGCCAGCTTTCTTATCTACTATGTATTTGGGGTAGTTCCGCTACCATGTGACCGTTTCCCGTACAATAGAAGCACTTAGTCTCGAGGTTTGGGTTCAACCATGGGTGCCTTCATCAAAGCGACAACTGGTTTGCCATTCATGAAGTTTCCCTTCTAGCCCTTGCCCCTTTTGAAACCAGTGGTCTTGTTAAACCATCAACACTTGATGCTCCTTCTTGATTTCTACTTTTGCGGTCTTAAGCACCGCTAATAGCTCCGGGATCATCTCCATCCTTTGCATGTCATAGTTCATCACGAAGTTCTAGTAGCTTAGTAATAGTGTCTAGAGAATACCGTCAACCACTATCTTAGCTGGAAGATTAACTCCCACTTGGTTCAAGTGATTTAAGCACCCAGACATTCTGAGCACATGCCCACTATTTGAGCTATTCTCCTCCTTCCTTTTGGCAAAAGAACTTGTCAGAGGTCTCATTCCTCTCAACACGGGCATGAGCCTGAAATCCCAATTTCAGCTCTTAGAACATCTCATATGTTCTATGGCGTTCAAAACGTCATTGGAATCCCGATTCTAAGCCATAAATTATGGTGCACTAAACTATCAAGTAGTCATCAGGATGTGTCTGTCAGGTGTTCACAACATCCATAGACAACGTTGTAGGGATTTGCACATCGAGCGGTGCATCAAAGACGTAAGCTTTCTGTGTAGCAGTGAGGACACTCCTCGTACTACGGACCCAGTCTGCATCATTGCTTACAATATCTTTCAACTTAGTCTTTCTCTAGGATCGTATTAAACAGGGAGCTACAACGCAGTTATTGGTCTACAACATAATTTGTGAAGACAACTTAGACTATTGTTCATGACAACAAAGTTCATCTAATGAACTCCCACTCAGATAGACATCTCTCTAGTAATCTAAGTGATACATGATCCGAATCGACTAGGCCGTGTCCGATCATCACATGAGACGGACTAGTCATCAACGGTGAACATCTTCATGTTGATCGTATCTTCTATACGACTCATGTTCGACCTTTCGGTCTTCCGTGTTCCGGGGCCATGTCTGTACATGCTAGGCTCGTCAAGTCAACCCTAAGTGTATCGCGTGTGTAAATCTGGCTTACACCCGTTGTATGCAAACGTTAGAACCTATCACACCCGATCATCACGTGGTGCTTCGGAACAACGAACCTTAGCAATGGTGCACAGTTAGGGGAAACACAATTCTTGAAATTTTAGTGAGAGATCATCTTATTTACTACCGTCGTTCTAAGTAAACAAGATGCATAAACATGATAAACATCACATGCAATCAATTAAAGTGACATGATATGGCCAATATCATCTTGCTCCTTCGATCTCCATCTTCGGGGCACCATGATCATCTTGTCACCGGCTCGACACCATGATCTCCATCATCATGATCCTCATCATCGTGTCTTGAAGAAGTCGTCACGCCAACCATTACTTTCTACTACTATGGCTAACGTTTAGCAATAAAGTAAAGTAATTACATGGCGTTTATTCAGTGACACGTAGGTCATACAATAATTAAGACAACTCCTATGGCTCCTGCCGGTTGTCAAGTTCATCGACATGCAAGTCGTGATTCCCTATTACAAGAACATGATCAATCTCATACATCACATATATCATTCATCACATCTTCTTTGGCCATACCACGTCATATAGCACATGCTGCAAAAACAAGTTAGACGTCCTCTAATTGTTGTTGCAAGTTTTTTACGTGGCTTCTATAGGTTTTCTAGCAAGAACGTTTCTTACCTACGCCAAAACCACAACGTGATTTGTCAATTTCTATTTACCCTTCATAAGGACCCTGTTCATCGAATCCGATCCGACTAAAGTAGGAGAGACAGACACCCGCCAGCCACCTTATGCATCTAGTGCATGTCTGTCGGTGGAACCAGTCTCACGTAAGCGTACGTGTAAAGTCGGTCCGGGCCGCTTCATCCCACAATACCGACGAATCAAGATTACACTAGTAACGGCAAGAAATTTGATCAAACTCAAACGCCCACAACTGCTTTGTGTTCTACTCGTGCAAGATGCTACACATAAGACCTAGCTCAGATGCCACTGTTGGGGAACGTAGCAGAAATCAAAAAATTTCAACGCTTTCACCAAGATCCAACTAAGGAGACATCTAGCAACGAGCATATGAGAGTGCATCTACATACCCTTTTGTAGATCGCGAGCGGAAGCTTTCGAGGAAGCATGGATGAAGTAGTCGAACTCTTCGCGTTCTTCGTCACCGATGATCTAGCGCCGAACGGACGGCACCTCCGCGTTCAACACACGTCCGGTACAGCAACGTCACCTCCTTCTTGATACAGCAAGGGGGGAGGAGAGGTCGTCGGAGATCCAACAGCACGACGGCGTGGTGGTGGATGCAACGGGAAATCCTGCAGGGCTTCGCCGGCGCCCTGCGGAGGAGGAGGAAGGTGTGACGGGAGGGGGAGAGGCGCCAAAGACTTGGGTGCGGCTGCCCTCTCCCCCCCACATATATATAGGGGGCCAGGGGGGTGCGCCATCCCCTGCAGATGGGATCTGCAAGGGGGGGCGGTGGCCTGGGGGGGAGTCTTGCCCCCCAAGGCAAGGGGAGCGCCCCCTCCCCCTAGGGTTTCAACCCTAGGCGCATGGGGAGGGGGGCCCATGTGGTGCGCCAGCCCACCAGGGGCTGGCCACTTCCCCCACGCAGCCTAGGGGCCCCACCGGGATGGGTGGCCCCACCCGGTGGACCCCCGAGAACCCTCTGGTGGTCCCGGGACACTCCCGGTGACCCCCGGAGATCACCCGATGGCCGAAACTGGACTTCCTATATATCATTCTTTACCTCCGGACCATTCCGGAACTCCTCGTGACGTCCGGGATCTCATCCGGGACTCCGAACAACTTTCGGGTTTCCACGTGCATGTATCTCTACGACCCTAGCGTTACTGAACCATAAGTGTGTAGACCCTACGGGTTCGGGAGACACGTAGACATGACCGAGACCACTCTCCGGTCAATAACCAACAGCGGGATCTGGATACCCATGTTGGTTCCCACGTGTTCCTTGATGATCTTCATCGGATGAACCACCGTGTCAAGGATTCACTCAATCTCGTATGTTATTCCCTTTGTCCATCGGTTCGGTACTTGCCCGAGATTCGATCGTCGGTATTCCCGATACCTTGTTCAATCTCGTCATGGCAAGTCTCTTTACTCCTTCCGTAATCCATCATCCCGTGACTAACTCCTTAGTCACTTTGAGCTCATTATGATGATGTCTTACCGAGTGGGCCCAGAGGAACCTCTCCGTCATATGGAGTGACAATATCCCAGTCTTGGTTCGTACCAACTCAACAAACACTTTCGGAGATACCCGATGTGTACCTTTATAGCCACCCAGTTACGTTGTGACGTTTGGCACACCCAAAGTATTCCTACGGCATCCGGGAGTTGTACAACCTCATAGTCTAAGGAATAAATACTTGAGACCAAAAAGCTTATGCATTACGAACTATACGATCTCGTGCTATGCTCAGGATTGGGTCTTGTCCATCACATCATTCTCCTAATGATGTGATCCCGTTATCACTGACATCCTATGTCCATGGTCAGGAAACCGTGACCATCTGTTGATCAACGAACTGGTAACTAGAGGCTTACCAGGGACTCATTGTGGTCTATATATTCACACATGTATCGCTGTTTCCGTACAATACAATTCAAGCATGAATAACAGACAATTATCATGAACAAGGAAATATAATAATTATACTTTTATTATTGCCTCTAGGGCATATTTCCAACAGTTCAAGGAATTGACTACGATGAGACTTTCTCTCCCGTAGCGATGCTGAAGTCTGTATGAATCATGTTAGCAATTGCCGCATTCTATGATTATGAGATATGGCAAATGGACGCCAAAACGGCATTCCTTAATGGCTTCCTTAAGGAAGAACGGTATATGATGCAGCCGGAAGGTTTTCTCGATCCTAAGAATGCTAACAAGGTATGCAAGCTCCAACGCTCCATCTATGGGTTGGTGCAAGCATCTCGCAGTTGGAACATTCGCTTTGATGAGGTGATCAAAGTGTTTGGGTTCATACAGACTTATGGTGAAGCCTGTATGTACAAGAAAGTGAGTGGGAGCTCTGTAGCATTTCTCATATTATATGTAGATGACATATTTCTAATGGGAAATGATGTAGAACTCTTGGAAAGCATAAAGGCCTACTTGAATAAGTGTTTTTCAATGAAGGACCTTGGAGAAGCTGCATACATATTAGGCATCAAGATCTATAGAGATAGATCGAGACGCCTCATTGGTCTTTCACAAAGCACATACCTTGACAAGATATTGAAGAAGTTCAATATGGATCAGTCCAAGAAAGGGTTCTTGCCTGTATTGCAAGGTGTGAAATTGAGCGCAGCTCAATGCCCGACCTCGGCAAAAGATAGAGAAAAGATGAGTGTCATCCCCTATGCCTCAGCCATAGGTTGTATTATGTATGACATGCCATGTACCAGACCTGATGTGAACCTTGCCATAAGTTTGGTGGGGAGGTACCAAAGTGATCCCGATATGGAACACTGGACAGCGGTCAAGAACATCATGAAATACATGAGAATGACTAAGGATATATTTCTCATTTATGGAGGTGACGAAGAGCTCGCCGTAAAGGGTTACGTCGATGCTAGCTTTGACATAGATCTGGATGACTCTAAGTCACAAACCGGATACGTGTATATTTTGAATGGTGGAGCAGTCAGCTGGTGCAGTTGCAAGCAAAGCGTCATGGCGGGATCTACATGTGAAGCGGAGTACATAGCTTCTTCCGAAGCAGCACATGAAGAAGTCTGGATGAAGGAGTTCATCACCAACTTAGGAGTTATTCCGAGCGCGTCGGGCCCGATGACTCTCTTCTGTGAGAACACTGGAGCTATTGCCATTGCCAAGGAGCCTAGGTTTCACAAGAAGACCAAGTACATCAAGCACCGTTTGAACTCCATCCGGAATTATATTCAAGATGGAGACATAAATATTTGTAAAGTGCATATGGATCTGAATGTCGTAGATCCGTTGACTAAACCTCTTCCACGAGCAAAACATGATCAACACCAGAACACTATGGGTGTTTGATTCATCACAATGTAACTAGATTATTGACTCTAGTGCAAGTGGGAGACTGTTGGAAATATTCCCTAGAGGCAATAATAAAATGGTTATTATTATATTTCCTTGTTCATGATAATTGTCTAGTGTTCATTGTATTATCCGGAAATCATAATACATGTGTGAATACGTAGACCACAACATGTCCCTAGTGAGCCTCTAGTTGAATAGCTCGTTGATCAATAGATGGTTACGGTTTCCTAACCATGGACATTGGATGTCATTGATAACGGGGTCACATCATTAGGAGAATGATGTGATGGACAAGTCCCAATCCTAAGCCTAGCACAAGATCGTGTAGTTCGTATACTAAAGCTTTTCTAATGTCAACTATCCTTTACTTAGACCATGAGATTGTGCAACTCCCGGATGCCGTAGGAATACTTTGGGTGTGCCAAACGTCACAACGTAACTGGGTGGCTATAAAGGTACACTACGGGTATCCCCAAAAGCATCTGTTGGGTTGGAAAAAATCAAGACTGGGATTTGTCACTCCGTATGACGCAGAGGTATCTCTGGACCCACTCCGTAAGACATCAACGTAATGAGCTCTATGTGACTATGGAGTTGGTCACGTGATAATGTGTTCCAGAAGGAGTAAAGAGACTTGCCGTAATGAGATTGAACAAGGTATCGGTATACCGAGGATCGAATCTCGGGCAAGTGCTATACCGGAAGACAAAGGGTATCGTATATGGGATTGATTGAATCCTTGACATCGTCGTTCATCCGATGAGATCATCGTGGAACATGTGGGAGCCAACATGGGTATCCAGATCCCGCTGTTGGTTATTGGCCGGAGAGATGTCTCGGTCAGGTCGGCATGGTTCCCGAACCCGTAGGGTCCACACACTTACGGTTCGATGACGCTAGGGTTATAGGGAATTGATGTACCTGGTTACCGAATGTTGTTCGGAGTCCCGGATGAGATCCGGGATGCCACGAGGAGTTCCGGAATGGTCCGAAGGTAAAGATTTATGTATGGGAAGTCCCGTCTTGGACATCTGAAGTGTTCTGGGCGTTATCGGTAACGTACCGGGACCACCGGAAGGGGTCTGGGGGTCCACCGGGAGGGGCCACCAGCCCCAGAGGCCTGCGTGGGCCATGTGTGGGAAGGGACCAGCCCCTAGGTGGGCTCACTACTAGGAAAAGGCCTACTAATGGCGCACCTAATTTGGCCATTAGTGGCGCATTAGTGGTGCGCCATTAGTGCCACGCCATTAGTATATTTTACTAATGGCGCACCTCTGGTGCGCCATTAATATCTGGTATACTAATGGCGCACCACAGATACGCCATTAGTATACACAGCAGTGCGCCATTAGTATGCCTCCCAGGGGGCCATGTATACCCAGGTGCTTTGGCATAGTAATGGCGCACGGCAACAAGATGCGCCATTAGTAACTTCGGCATAATAATGACGCACTGTCTAATGATGCGCCATTAGTATCCTTTGGCATACTAATGGCGCACTGTGATGTGATGCGCCATTAGTATGAATATTAGGTTTTTTTTTTATTTTCTGTTTTTTGCACAGGTTACAAAATGTATAATTGGACAGAATATAAACAGCACACATCAACAACAGATTCATCGAATACAATAGAAGATTAGTCTCTGAATACAATTCATCATATTAGTCTCCGAATACAATTCATCATATTAGTCTCCGAATTGAAAAGACCAAACAAAGATAGAACATTATATTACAAGTCTCGAGACCGCGAGTAGCGAGTTTGTCTTCACATTACAGGTCAATATCGATCATCTAAACTACCATCACATAGAAGAGAGTTGCGATCATCACGATGAAACTCGTCTTCATCCGGTTCCTCCAACGCTCCCTCCCCTCTCCCGCTAGATAGCGGGCGTATCTAGATTCGGCCTCGGCCCTAGTGGTGTACCCTTTGTAACTGTTACTGCTGAATCGGTGAACCTGTCTCCGACACTCCTCCATGTCGTCGTAGACTCTGGGAATACATAAGCAATATATAAGTATGCAACAGAACGATCGAAAGAGAAAAGCAAGACATTAATAGCATCGATTACATCTAAGTTGAACGACTCTCGAAACCAAAGAGACATACTACAAGTTCATTAAAGTTTAATTACAACATGAGCCAATTGATGTTTCAGAACTAGACACAGCATCACTGCTTTCGACTCGACTCAAGGGACCGGAGCGTGGATGAAGTCGCCGTCTATCGTGGGAGTCATGAAATCACGGGCGTTGTCAGCCTGCATTTGTAGCATTGTGTCGATGTCACTGTTGGACGGTTGATTTCTGAGGTAGAACTGCCCCGAGGTACGAAGGACATCTTGATGGATGATTTCCGCAAACTCCGACTGGATGCGAAAGAATTCTTGTCTGATGTCCGCGTCCTGGATTGCCGACACGCTCGCGGCCCAATCTTTGAGTTTACTCGGTAGCAGAAGTTGATGATGGTCCCATACGATCGCCCGCATGTGATGGATGGCATAGTAGGCACCCTTCTGACTGCCAGGCGGCTGCTTGACGCAGCAGAACGTCATATTGTGGGAGAACACGTGCTTGCTGTACTTACGAATAGGCCTGGTGAAGGTGCCTCCAGATTTGGCGTAGCCGGGGAGAACATCATCAAGAACCTTCTTGACATTTGTGTAGTCTATGTTCGACTGACGGTCCGTGTCGAAATACATGGCCATGGAATATTTGGGGCTTAGGAGGATGAGCGTGCAATGTGTGTCACAGCAGAAAACACGGAATGTTAAAAGAAAAACGATTGAAATCTAAGAATTCATATGTTACGGGGCGGTTGAGGCGAAGGACTTACTCGGGAAAGTAAGGCACGAGGAAGTTATCCTTATTTCGGTTTGCCAGAATGACGCCTTCGAGGTAAGAACTCGCGACTTGCCGGTCCCCAGCGCTGCCCAGGATCTTGGCACGCATGTAGAAGGGGCCGACTATCACGATGTCCGGGGTCTTGTCGTGAATGATCCGCATCTCCATACTCAGCGAAAATAGCCGAACGAAGGTGTAGTGCAGCGGAAGAAGGTTCAACATAGCGTGGATGTCATCAAACCGCAGGACGATCGTACCCCCGATGGAGTTATCCACAAAGCCCTTACCCTCTGGCACCTTGGCCGCGAAAACCGGGTATGCCACATCCTTCTCTCTGAGACACCGCCTCTCCAAAGAAAGAACACTGTCATGCAGACTCCGCATAGCACCGGTTGCAGCATCGAGCATATTTGTCGGTAGCATCGGCCTACCCACCATATGCACCCTCCTCATTACATCCTCAGGTGAAGGTGGCCCCTCCTGAGCACGGATCGTACTCGGTGCCGGCTGGCTCGCACCCTTGTTAGTCTTTCTTTTGCGTGCCTTCTTCTTCTCCTGTAATGGGACCGAGTTCTGCTCACAGACCGCCTTCTTGAGTGTGTTGGGGCTGATAATATTTTGCACCTCGCCTATCTAAGGCTCGGTGAAGTCGGCAGCTGGAGGCGTCTCCTGAGAGCTGAATGGAAGACGAGGCCTGTTGCAACTTGGCTTCTCCGCGGTACCAGCTAGATCGCGCATGTCTTTTGTTAGGTTGGTTCTTGAGAAGGAGGCCCCATGAAGTCGCCACCGTACCCATGATCTACAAGTTCATTAAAGTTTAATTACATCGTCGCGAAGCCACCTTCGATGTCCCATGAACACGGTTTTCGAAGACCCGGGATCTCTATCTAGCTGGCGATACGTTGTGTCATCCATGCACCTGACGCATCCAGAAAATCCATGGACCACCTGCCCCGCGACATATCCGTAACCGAGATAGTCGTGCACCGTCGTGAGCAGTGGCTCTCATAGGGATATATTCTTTATTTGCGGCGTCCCACGTATTGGCTGGCGTTTTCCACAGTCTGTCTAGCTCCTCTTTCAGCAGCCCCAGATACAGATTGATGTCGTTCCCTGGTTGTTTCGGTCCTTCAATTAGCATACCCATGTGAATGTACTTCCTCTTCATGCACAACCAGGGGGGGAGGTTGTACATCCACACAAACACAGGCCTGGTGCTATTTATGCTTCTCTGGCTGCCAAATGGATTGACTCCATCAGTGCTCGTGCCCAGCACGATGTTCCTTGGATCGTTCCCAAATTCTAGGTCTTCGAAGTTCAACGCTTGCCACTGGCTCGCATCCTTAGGTTGACTCAGCATCTTATCTTTTTTATCTATCTTCGGATCATTTGCGCCATCTTCTCGCTTCTTCTCCTCCCTATCCGCGTGCCAACGCAGGAGCTTTGCTACCTTAGGGTCCGTGAAATACCGCTGCAAACGAGGAGTGATCGGAAAGTACCACACCACTTTTCGAGGAGCTTTCTTCCTCTTCTTGTATCGAGTGACGCCGCACACCGGACATATGGTAGACTCCGCGTGCTCGTCCCGACAAATGATGCAATTGTTCATGCACACATGGTATTTCACGTGCGGTAAATCGAGAGGACACACGATTTTCTTCGCCTCCTCCAAACTGGTGGGGCACTTGTTCCCCTTGGGAAGACGTTCGTGCCAGAATGACATGTTCTCGTCGAAGCATGCGTCGGTCATTTTGTGTTATACCTTCATCTCCAGAGCCATGAGCGTTACTTTCAGGCGGGTATCCTCGGGCCTGCATCCTTCATACAATGGAGTAACCGCGTCTAACTCAAGTTGATCCATCTTGGCTTTCTCTCGGGCGGCAGCTCTTGCGTTATCGGTCTGCTTGAGAAGCAGCTCTTGAATATGAGGGTCCTGCACCCAGCCCATCGATGGTCCAGCGTCGTCTGCTCCGCCGACATCATCATCTTCATGATCATGCCCGTCGTCTGCTCCGGCATCTTCCTCATCATCATGTCCTGCATCTTCTACATGATGACTGTGTACAACATCACCGTCGTGATCATCTCTGGAGATTCTTCGTCTTCTCGCCCGCCCGAGCCGCGATGGTTGTCTTGCTGCCCTTCCTCATTTCTTGCCCGGCCCCCAAGGACGACTTCGTAGTCATCTTCATCACCTTGCCACCAATAGCCATCCATGAAACCACGCAAGAGCAGGTGGTCCCGCACCTGCCAGGAATCCGGGTCCGCAGTAAGGCTCTTCAGCTTGCATCTTCGACACGGACATCTTATCTCCGTCTCGTTCTTTTGAAGCATCTCGGCCTTCGCAGACCTCAAAAACCTATTCACGATGCCTTCGGTCATCGTGCGCACCATGGTCGCCTGCGGGGTAGAGCAAAACGATATTTTAGAACCAAGAAAAAATTTGCCATGACTTTCCCTAAAAATAGGACAAAAAAGAATGCTTAATGCCAAAATTCTCACCGAAACGGAAATGAATCAACATTCTGGGAAAATATTGGCAACTATCGCATTTCAAATACCGGTACACCTCCAAACACAAACACATATGCAACACAACAAACATATGCAACACCACGAACATACATAGATCTAGCTAGGCCATAAAAAGTGCATGTGCACATTGTTGTATGGAGAACAACATAAATATAGCTTCCCCGCTTACTTACCTATCAAAACGAGGTAATTTAACCACTTAATTTGAATGAATCTATGGTGGAAATGAGGTGAAAAAGAGGAGGGACCCGAGACAAGGAGGAGGTGGAGAGAATGAAGTGGGGAGCAAGTGAGTGTGGGTAGGAGAGGCTGTCCAAAATATCTTGTTGCTACCCACTTACTAATGGCGCACCCACTATAAATGCGCCATTAGTAATCAAGGTTACTAATGGCGCATCTTCAGTTAGTGCGCCATTACTAGTTTTGAAAAAAATACTAATGGCGCACTGTCCCACAGTGCGCCATTACTAGTTGAAACTAGTAATGGCGCACTGTGGAACAGTGCGCCATTAGTAGTTTTGCAAAAAAAAAAGATTAAAAAATATAATAAAAAAAAGAACATTAGTGGCGCACTTTACTGCTGGTGCGCCATTACTAGTTACAACTAGTAATGGCGCACTCTGTCTGGATGTGCCATTAGTATGTTTGGACAGGCGCACTAGTTCAAAAAAAAACTTTTTGATACTAATGGCGCCCCCTGGGCCAGGTGCGCCATTAGTAGTTTGAACTCTAATGGCGTATCAGAGGTTTGTGCGCCATTAGTATATACTAATGGCGCACTGCTTGTCTGGTGCGCCATTAGTATCAATTCCATATATAGCCCTTTTTCCTATTAGTGGCTGGTGCGCCTCCCACCAAGGCCCAAGGTGCAGGGGAGAGGAGAGGGGGCAAACCCTAGGTGCACATGGACCTTGAGGCCCACCCTAGGCGCGCCCCCTCTCTCCCCCTCTGTCCGCCCCCTAGATCCTATTTGGGGCTGCCGCCACCCCTAGGGGGGTAACCCTAGATGGGGGCACAACCTCTCCCCTCCCCTATATATAGTGGGGGTTTTGGGGCTGCCAGACACACGAGTCTCCCTCTCTCTTGGCGCACGAGTCTCCCTCTCTCTTGGCGCAGCCCTACCCCTCTCCCTCCTCGTCTCTCGCAGTGCTTGGCGAAGCCCTGCTGGAGTGCCACACTCCTCCATCACCACCACGCCATCGTGTTGCTGCTGGACGGAGTCTTTCCCAACCACTCCCTCTCTCCTTGCTGGATCAAGGCGCGGGAGACGTCACCTGGCTGCACGTGTGTTGAACGCGGAGGCACCGTTGTTTAGTGCTTAGATCGGATTCGGCCGCGATCTGAATCGCTTCATGTACGACTCCACCGAACGCGTTCTTGCAACGCTTCCGCATCGCGATTTTCAAAGGTATAAAGATACACTCCCCTCTCGTTGCTAGTAATCTCCATAGATAGATCTTGGTGATGCGTAGGATTTTTTTTGATTTTCTGCAACGATCCCCAACAATTATACCCACTGGGCATTATAGTTCTGTGTTCGGCACCAGTGACACAAACAACAAATTACATACACTGGGCAAATAAAACCCATACATCATGGACACGCATCAACAGATCTTACCATTTGAACTATAATCTCTTCAGAAAATAGGATTGGCCGGATTCAGATAGCACAAATTTCAGTCTGCAAAATCTCCAATTCCTTTGTGGTTACCTTAGTGTCTTGTTTCATTTTTTTGACTCGTGCATCTAATACCTGCAAGTCCATTCTCAACATGTTCATTGCATGTTGAGAATCATGTACACATTGTCTTACCACCTCTAGTTCATGCTCGAGAACATCAGCACATTCCAATTCCAATCCATAATATTTTGGTAACGGCCATGTAGCACTGCTCTCATAACTTTGTGTTGATGTCACTTCATCCTTAAATGTTTCTGTAAGTACACATGACTATGGCAAAAATATAGTTACAACAGTAAAGCGAGCAAGGCAGACTATTTTGTACATGGCAGAAACAGCGAAAATAATAATGGTACACGTCATGAAGCATAAGCAGGTGATATTTTGAAAAATTAATAAAAATGGTAGTCTGTGCAGTCCGCATACAGAAACCTCTCAGCTCACCAGGGGAGCATGATGTTGGGGCCAAATTAGAGAGGTTACAAATTTAGACCACACGCAGCTACTGAACATTATATATATAAATGTTGTTGTAAGTACACATGACTATGGAAAAAATATAGTTACAACAGTAAAGTGAGCAAGACAGACTATTTTGTACATGGCAAAACAGGGCAAATAATAATGTTACACATCATGAAGCATAAGCAGGTGATATTTTAAAAACTAATAAAAATGGTAGTCTCTGCAGCCCGCATACATAAATCTCTCAGCTCACCAGAGGAGCATGATGTTGGGGCCAAATCCAAAACACAAAGAGGTTACAAATTTAGACCACATGCAGCTACTGAACATTATATATATACTAGCAAGATGCCCGTGTGTTGCATGGAACATCAAGATGCATTTGTATGAGTAGTTTATCTGGAGAAAAGGATGAACGAGGGAAGGCCTTATTTGCAAATGTGGAGAGGGGTGTGGGTATCTTTTTGCAAAATTGATATGTTACCTTCCTATCCGTCAGATATACATCGGACGGCCTATAATGCAGGATGACAGACACACCATCATCACCAACTTTGTTTTTTATAAGACTAGCAAGATGCCCGTGCGTTGCACGGAACATCAAGATACATTTATATGAGTAGTTTATCATGTGGGAGATAAGGATGAACGAGGGAAGACCTTCTCTGCAAATGTGGAGAGAAGTGCGGGTATCTTCTTGCAAAATTTTCGTAGTTTCCTTCCTATCTGTCAGATATAGAACGGATGGCCTATATTGCAGGATGGCAGGCACACCATCATCACCAACTCAGTTTTTTATAAGAGTAGATAGATAACGAACTCATTTTTTTATAGGAGTAATAGACTAGCAATATGGATGTGCGTCGCACAGAACATCAAGATGCATTTATATGAGTAGTTTATCTTGTGGGGGATAAGGATGAACGAGGGAAGACCTTATCTACAAATGGGGAGAGGAGTGCAGGTTTCTTTTTGCAAAATTTTCATAGTTTCCTTCCTATACGTCGGATATAGATCGGATGGCCTATATTGCAGGATGGCAGGCACACCATCATCGCCAACTCTGGTTTTTTATAAGAGTAGAGATAAAGATATAGTAGAGAGTAGAAGTAAGCAAGCATTTGGCCATTCTGTAGCTCAATTAAAGTCTTAGGGAGGATAATGAACAACACAAGGATTCATACAAATCTACTACAGCAAGCAAAACTATGCAATCATTAGCCTCGTATAAACTAGATTGTGAGCCTCATGGATTAATAGTTGGTTAATAGACTTCAAAGCTTCAGGCACACTTTGCTAGAGTAATTAAATGGTAATATATTTAATAATGTAAACTAATAGTTATACAAGTACCCAACATCAGACATCGTTGTTTGGGCATCTCATTAACTGAGGACAAACAAAGCAATTGAAAAGAGCAATTTAACTATGCCTGAAACTAACAAGTAGTTGAACTGTTGAGTTGGCAGTATGCATACATGCATGCATCAATAACATCCATGTCCTAGCTACATTTCTCTACTCTCTACTCTTATAAAAAACAGAGTTGGCGATGATGGTGTGCCTGCCATCCTGCAAATATAGGACGTCCGATCTATATCTTATGGATAGGAAAGAAACTATGACAATTTTGCAAAAAGATACCCGCACTCCTCTCCACTTTTGCAGATAAGGCCTTCCCTCGTTCATCCTTATCTCCCATAGGATAAACTACTCATATAAATGCATCTTGATGTTCCGTACAACGCACGGGCATCTTGCTAGTACTATATAAAGGAACAAGTAATGTAATATTATTTGCCTCCTATGAAGTATCTCGACTAGTATGTAATCAAGATCCTAGTAATGATAGGGAGGCTAATGATGTGAATATGTGTTTGGTTATGGCATTTATGACTTCAACAACTCTAACATAGCACGAAGCAATTTCACACTGTACACTACTATAAGATGTTTTAGATATTTAAAAGTAGACAACATCCGTAATGAGTGAACAGACACATAAAAATGTGCTTACATACATCTGATTTGCAAAAAAGTTAGAACATCATATGGTAGTGAGCGGAGGGGTTTTTAATCAATGGCCAAATGATTGGGTTACAAGTGAAGAACCATACGCAAGCACAATGTCAGACAAATAGGATGTCTTGGTAATTGTAATACAGTGACTTACCATAACTGGTTGAACACGCTCAGCGCTGCTCCTCCTTCTCTTGTGAGGCTCCTTCCTAACATATTGTACTTGGAAATCCTCAATCTTATCTTCATTGCACCCCCTCTGCAAGGTGACACAAACTAGTTACTGGTCTCCTTGGAAGATAAATATGCATACTTTCCAATCCGTGGACAACACACAAGGATGAGTTTATAACAAAATGACACCACATAATGAAACATGCCACATCTCTTGCACACAATGAATTGAGCATTTACTATGTGTGCACTATGTAAAAACTAGGCAAACCATCAAACTGGATCTCCAGGTACTCTTGGAGACCCTACTTTAGTGTACAGCCAAACCTTTATGTCACCTATGAGTTATAAGCCCCCACTAAAGTAGGCCTTAGTATTTAAATCGTTGACAAGCTCGGTTAGGTCCAGAACATCAAGTAATCAAAGCAATCAGTCCTAGTATGGTTGGCTGATACAACCAAGGAATTGAACAGATGTGTGAGCAAATCTTGCACAACACTGAATTACATATCAAGAAAAGAAGCATAGAAGGAGGCTTAAAGACCATCAATTGATTGACCAGATTTAAGGGGCATTTAAATATCATGTGCAACGTATGAACTAACATAAACATTGCATATTTCAGATTCTATAATGAAATGCACATGTATTAGGTTATGACATGTATGATGCCTAAATGTACACTATAGCACGCAGGAGTGATTCATCATTACACACACAATTGAATTGCAGGTTAAGGGCCAGTTCTATTCCAACTTTTCAGAGCTTATTGTCAAAATAAGCCATAAAATATGTGTAATGTATTACGTCTGTTCCTGAATACATGTCTTTGTAGAGATTCCAGTATGGACCACATACAGATGTATATAGATGCATTTTCGAGTGTAGATTCACTCATTTTGATCTCTATGTATTCTATAGTGGGATCTCTAGAAAGACTTGTATTTAGGAATGGAGGGAGTATCATGTATGACATCTACATCTCTAATTTAGCAGCTAGTAGTGGAAATCATTGTCTGCACAAAGGGATTACTAGTCGAAAATCCTAGCAAAGCATGCTGGTAGGCACACAACAATACAAGAGAGAGAGAGATGCACTTACAAGATCATAGCAATGCCTCAGTCCAGGATCTTGGTTGGCCAAGCTATTAGATCTAGAAGAAACATCGTGCTTGTAGTTTTTGCCAGCTGCATAACATGTAACAACGACCTATTAGTATATTTGAAGTACATCGGGCAGGTGATGCTGGACGGGTTTAAAGGTGACAAGTACCTAGCCCGCAGTGGGTGCTTGGCATCTTGCCATCCGGTGGGAATCAGGTTAGAAACGTCAAGGGTGATGACGCTGCACTAGCTGTCGGGGTCCGGTAAGGAGATCTAGAACCGTGGAGTATGGTGTTTGTGGAGCGGTTCCAGTATGGGTGGACTACAGTGTGGGCAAAGCGGAACTGAGGTTGTGGACGAGGGCGTCGGTGAAGCTGCTCCAGTGGTTGGGTTCAGAATGGTGTCGACGATGCAGATATGCGGCCGTGGACGGGGCTTCAGAAGCTGCTCCGGTAGGTTGGGCGAGGGTGCGACAAAGCGAATCTGAGGCCGTGGACTTGGGCATTGGCAGAGCGGCCTCGGTAGGGTTGAGAATGGTATAGGCGAAGCTACTCTAGTAGGGTTGAGGATGGTGTCAGCGAAGCGGATTCGGTAGGGTTGAGAATGGTGTCGGCGAAGCGGCTCCGGTAGGGTTGAGGAAGGTGTCGGGAAAGAGGATCAGAGGTCATCGGTGGGGCGGCTCTGGGGGTGTCGACGAAGCATCTCCGGCGGGGAGTACGAAGGAGTCGCTGCAAATGCGCTGCGGTAGACGAGAGTACCAGCGAAGCAGATCCAGCGCCGTGGAGAAGGCGGGCACTGAATGGGCTCTGGTACAGTGGTGGATGAGCAGTCTACTTGTTTCCAGGGAGGTGGGAGGGGTAGATGCGGCCGCAGAAGTAGATCCGACGAGGTGTACGCGGCTGGCAGTGAATGGGCGCTGGTACGCCGATGATTGAGCAGTCTAGGGTTTCGAGTGGGGAGGGGTACAAAGGCCGATGAAGTACGGACGGCGTGATGTAAGATGCTGTGGTGCTGTGGAGTAGTCGTTTATGCGGGAGGGGAGAGGAAATGGGCGTGCCATGTGGTGGGGGGAGACCGTAAGTTACCAAAGCAGCCCCGACCTATTATGCAAATGAGGGCCGTATTGCAATTATTGTTCTCCGTGCACCAAGGATAGAAGGGGAATTTCGCATGCAAAAGACTGGGTGGCGGAAATTTTAGACGGAGGTGGGAGATTTTGCCGCCCACGGGATCATTCGTATCCAGTTACAACTAATTTTGGACAGTGCTAGCAGGAAGGTCATGCAAGACTTTGTATGCGGGGCACACGTCAGCACTTAATGAAGTCCACCCCAGGAAAAAGACAATAACACGGGATGATGCACCGATAACTTGGACGTTCACATGGGCGCGACCAATCGTACGTGTGTAGAGGTGCGTTCACACAAAAACGGATCAAACGCTCGGCCAATGTATTTCTCGTGTAAATATATAATTTAGTGCCATTGGTTATTTATTTTAAACATAATGCCTTTTTTGTGGTGGATAAACATAATGCATTGACGTGTTAATTTTAATATAGAGGCACAAAAAGAAATGGATATTGTAGTCCCACAAAATAAATGGATATTGTAGTCCGCAACCTCATATGATTGCATGGCCTCCATTTCATAAATTGCGTACCCATTGAATTTATATATGAATATTACATATATTACTTTATAATAGAACCTTAAATTATCCAAGACTAATGAACTTGAATGCAAAACTAACAATGGTGCATGTACATGATAACTAAAGTGGTTGTTTGAAGAAATATCACTCTAACTTTGGCATGCACAATTTAAAAGGACTATTTGGAAAGAAAAAACTGTGGTATGTGAGTGTACAATCTTTGTAGTGTTGAATCGATATTGTATCTTTGGCCACGATACGAAGTAGATATTGATTTATGTTCAGGCAATGCATGTCCACGATCACTAGATAGTGATACGTGAATGAATTATGCAATCTCTCTCACAAGCATACATGTATCATTTCTCCGTGGGCATCAGAATCACACACGTGCACTTTGTGTATTTCTCTCCCTCCGTCAGGGTTAGAATTCATATTTCTACCCCGTCCTACAAGTCCCTCACACAAAAACACACATGCTCTCTTTGTCGAACAAGCCTACCCCTTTAATTCCGCTCACCCACCGCCACTAATGTCTCAAAGTATAACTATGTCTCGCACACATATGAGTAAGGTTAACTCGAGTCCCGGAACCATATGAAAACATACAATGGGATTCCAGTAGAGCACCATTTGTTTTGAGATTTCGCTCACACACACACACACACACATACACACACACAAACACACACACGCGTGTGCAGACATTGTTTCTCTCTTCATTTTTTTCCAGCACTAGCATGCACACCGCTTGTTTATGTCCGTGATGCTTTAAGTATGCCTTGCACACATGATATCTACCTATCCATTAATATAGATATGTATCACACAAACTCCTTCTCCCTGTATCTAAGTCTCACTCGCACCCCCCCACACACACACACTTCCCGACACCGAAGGAATAGGGTGTGGCACATCGATCT
>LR738715.1:633258233-633302314 GCA_902687465.1 Secale cereale
TATCAATTGGCTTGTCTCTCAAACACACACACACACACACACACACACACACACACACATACACACACACACACACGCTAGTTCTATCTCTGTACCTCACTCACACACACTCGATACGTCTTTCTCTTCGTAGCCCCCTCGATTTGTAGACTTTTCGTGCGCACACAAGTTTAATGCCGATGATGATGGACCCAGTGTGCCTTATTTTTACCGACCTCATGTGATACTTGTCACCCTGTTTTCTATTAATTAACAAGGCAACCTTTTCTTTGTTACTACTAGTGAATTTGATATCATTCGGGGCAGACATAAAATATATTGCTTCAACCAATTATCGCAGTAACTATTTAAACATAAACTTGCAAAATGCCCGTGCTTTGCACGGAACATCTAGATGCATTTATATGAGTAGTTTATCCTGTGGGAGATAAGGATGAACGAGGGAAGGCCTTATCTACAAATGTTGGTAGGAGTGCGGGTATCTTTTTGCAAAATTGTTATAGTTTCCTTCCTATCCATCGGATATAGATCGGACGACCTATATCGCGGGATGGCAGGCACACTATCATCACCAACTATGTTTTTTATAAGTGTAGAGATATAGATATATAGACTCCTATAAAAGACTCTGTTGGTAATGATGGTGTGTCTGCCATCCGTCATCTATGACAATTAGGTCTGCATCTAACGGTTGTGAGGTAAGTTGTGGCATTTTTGCTACAATAGCCCACTTCTATGATCCAATTTGCAGAAAACCCCTTATTATCTTATGAGAAACCACATCCCTCCCTAACCTCATCAAAACAACCTAAGAAATATATTTTGAGTGAAAGGTAATATATTTTTAGTGGTATATAACTATATATGTATATCAAAACAAGAGTGTTTTCTTTCAAGTTTGTGAACAAGTACTATTCTACTTTGGATTCGTTGCAACACACAGGCACGTTGCTAGTAAAACATAGAGATATTTCTCTTGAATCGACCACAACGAACATGTGGTGGACTGGTTAGAGCCAGATGCTCGCAATCCGATGACCTGACTTCGAATTATGTCTTACACCTTATTTTTTAATATATACTTCTTTCATTACTGTACTGACAGTGGAACCCACAGAGTACTTAGAATAAGATTAAGGATGGATTTATTTATTTTTAACTTTCTGTACGAATTTGTAGCCACCCTGCAAGTCATGTACACTGTACGTGCAATTAACTTTTTATAGAGGGGGGATCATACACGCAATTAACTCAAATGGATTGGATGTGACTCTATTATTTCAAGCATAAGAGCATCTCCAACGACCACCAATGCAAATTTCCTCCCGCTTCCTTCCGCGGAGGACGACATCCAATGCCAGCGACATACATTTTCACAACTCTAACCAACCAGAGGAAATTCATGCGAACACGGACTGATTTCATATAAGCATGAAGGATTTCGTATAAAAAGCCGGATGTTCATATAAACATGACAAATTTTATTACATTTACATGAACTAAACGGGGTGCTAATCCGGCTCTTGTGGTATAATTAATACCTAAACTAAATGGTCGCCCGCGTCTCCCTTTGTCTTCCTCATGTCCGGCACACACTTGCGTGGTCGACGAAGGTCCTCGCAAGAGACGAAGCAGCCAGAAAACCACATGTATACGCAGTCGTCGCCTCAGCGGTGGCCTTCATGGAACCCAAGTGGCGGCGGCCTCCCGTGTTTTACTTCTCCTCGATGATGGCGGCGGAGACGGAGAAGCTGGCCACCGACTCGTCGCTCTCCGCGCACCCACCTTCTGTCTCTGCCTGCATTGCACTGCCGCAAGCACGGGAGGTGCAGCCACCACAGACACGGGAGGCGCAGCCACCGCAGACACGGGAGGCGTGGCCGCACACGCTGGTGGCTTGGTACGACGCGGCAGAGATGACGCCCGTGCCGCCGTGCTCACCGCTGTGCCGGCATGGAGCAACTCGCCACTCCTCATCGAGCTGAACTGGAGTGGCGAGTTGTTGAACCACACGCCGGCTTGGTGCGGCAACTGGCTCCGTCCGGCCAGGCGAGGTAGGAGAAGCACTGAGCGGCCTCACTCGTATCCGGAGGGCTTGGCGGGCCACCCAACCGGGTTGTATGCCAAATAATGGCTCCTCGGAGGCCATCGGAAGAGTGGAGTAAAGGGTGAAAGAGGAGATGGGAGAGAGGCGGAGGGGTGCGATTCTTGCCCTCTGTCTAGCCTCGTTTAAATAGAGGAAGGACGGTTGGAGCTTGGCCGACATCTGGCCTCGTTTAAACTGAGGGCGGACGGGAGGAGCTCGGCCGGAGTTGCGTTTAATTCCGGCTCGCTCATGAATGGACGTGTGGCCGAAGTAGGTTTATCGGTTTGCATGCGGGTTTAACGGAGGCATTTGATGGAGGCGTGGAGGCGTGTTCAGCCGGGCATGCAGTGGGCGGCGCAGTACTATTTGATTTGTCAGCTACAGTAAACCAGGACGGTTCCCGATACTGCTTTAATGCAAATGAGGGAGAAGGTAGCGGTTCCCGAAATGTTGAACGGCCAATGAAGCATGCTGATGAGTGATGAATGCATGAGGGAAGTAATGGTAGGAGGACGAGGAAAAGAGGCAGCACGGTGTGAATGCAACGCAGTTTACACTCATATAAAGGCACCCCTCTATTCCAAGGCATCTACCACATCGTAGGCACCTAAGCACCTACCCTAAGCGCAAAAGTGATCACTCTAGACCCATGATGGCTATGCGCGCGAGCGGCCAGTGGTTGTGCCAGATGGTCCACGATGCTGGCCTGCGGCATGGCACCAAGGATCGTCTACAGACGGTGTTGGCGACCGACTGGTTCATGGCCATCGCCGACGCTAGCTACGACTCTCAGTTGGACAAGATGATCGTTGCCACCATCAACAAGTTCACCGTCGTGAAGAAGCTCACCGACGACATCGCCGTACTCCTCTAGCCTGCGCGCCGAGGCTCCTCATTGCCTGCCACCCTAATCGGCCTCCACGGTGAGCAACTCTTTCAAGCCCTGGCGGCCCTGCGACTGCCCACCGACGCAACGAAGAATGTCCACCTCGAGGTCGCGCTCGCCGCTAAGCGCCTCGCCCTGTAATAATTCATCAACATACACATCCAGGTGTACGAGGAAGTCGTGTACATAGGCATCTATAAGGCTGCTGAGGACGCTATGACGTTGGCTTTCTTCAACCGGCTGGAAGCCTTGGACGCCTTTGTTGAGAAGCACCTTGACCTCGCCACAAAAGCCACCGCTCATCAGCCGCCGGTCGGCGGCCTGGCGCACTGAGTCGAGGAGGAGGAGGTCGTTAATGGAGGCATCTTTTTTCTTGCCTTCTATTATCACCACTGTGATCGTGTCATCGTGGCCTTAATTCTTATTGTGCTATTGCATTGCTGTTCCTAGCTACTACTACCCTGCTTATCTAGCGGGAAAAGCCCCGCCCTAGCGTTTCAATCGTTATTTCTATCTATCGATCGTGCCAAAGAGCAGAACCAAATGTTACAATTTATACAAGTTTCTCTACTCCTATAAAAGAGTCAGTTGGTGATGATGGTGTGTCTGCCATCCGTCATTTCTGACCATTAGATCTGCATCTAACGGCTGTGAGGTAAGTTGTGGCATTTTTGCAATGCACGGGCCGGCGCATTGGTAGTAGAAAAAACAAATTCCGGGGTTTGGCACGAGTTCGTACTGTGGAAGCACCACAAGGCCTGGCGCAGGAGTTACATTTCCCTCTCAGGGCCCACGGGATCGAGCTTCAGCGTCCAGGGCACCTGCCTTTAAGTCAATGACATGTGGACCCTAAATGCGGCCGGCCCGCATGTCATTGTCATAAAAGTAGAGGGGCGATGGGACCGAGAGGGGTGAGGCGCAGGTTAGCGGACGTGTGGGTGTCATGGGTTTGAGCGGCGTCATGGAATCGCGTGGGACGAGGCTTGCCTACTCCCCCTCCCATGCTCCGATCCGTACTCCCGCACCACTAATTTTCATCCAACGGTTAAAATAGATTTCCTTGTGTGGGTCATCTATAGCCTCAAAAAAGGTAAACAAAGGCCGTATTTCCAGGAAGTAATTTCCTGCATGAATATGTACACGCATGCAAGACCCTTTCCTGCTCATCCTCCGAGCGTGGCAACAGGTGCCTGCCTAACCCATGTAGCACGTTGCACCGCCAGCGAGTAGCATCTCCTCCATGCCTACGCTGAGCCTGGAGGTTCAACAGCGTGCGGCCATGGGCCAGCGTAGGTCAGCTACGGGGAAGTGGCATCGGTGTGGTTCGAGATGCCTAGGATGCTGTTGTCATGGCAGCATTTGCGACTCACTCGTTCGAGATGAACCAGCCGGTGGTGGCATGGCCGTTGCGAGGGTGCCACTGCTGGAGGTCGGGGTGTTATGAGGCGTAGATGGCCACATCGGCGGGTACTACATGTATTAAAGAAGTAGTAGAAGGCAAAGATGTGCCTTTATTTTATTTATTATATTTGTGGCTGAGGGGTGATGCATGTGTTCCCAGCCTGAGGTTGCCACGCCTAACCTTGGTCATGCCACAACATCTTAGGCATGTGTTTGGTTCATTGCCACATTTGTGGCTTGCCACACTTTTCTAGTTACATGGTCCACATGTCATAGGTTCAATTTTTTGCCAAATCTTGCCACACTTGTGGTGGCCATTTTGTTAGCCATACTTTTTGTGGCAGCCACACTTTCCCTAAGGTTAGTTGTGGCAAAGTTAGTCATGAACCAAACAGGACCGAAATGTGTCACAACCGCTGGATGAAAATTGGATGGTGTGGGAGTACGGATCGGAGCTAGGAGCGGAGCATGCAAGCCGCGTCCAATCGTGTGTGGCTGTGGTAGAAACTTGATGGTCATGGCAGTTCAGCTGGCCCACATGGCATGAACACAAAGGCAGAGGAGCGGTGGGGCCGAGAGGGGTGAGGCGCACGTCGGGGGACGTGTGGTGTCATAGGTTCGAGCGGCATCATGGGAATCACATGTGGCTGTGGTAGAAACTTGATGGTCGCCGCAGTTCAGCAGGCCCACATGTTATGCACACAAAGGCAGAGGTGCAGTGGGGCGGAGAGGGGTGAGGCGTACGTCGTGGTACGTGGTGCCATCGGTTGGAGCGGCGTCGTGGGAATCATGTTTGGCAGTGGTAGAAACATGATGGTCACCGTACTTCAACTTCCATGGACAAGCTTGCCCTAAAAAAACTTCCATGGAAAAGCTGCCATGTTTACTGGCACATCCATTGCATACCGATCACTACAAGGGGTACTACTACTATAGAAAACTAGGCGGATAGATAGTTCATTACAGTCAATCAGACCTACGCTACTACACTTGTTCCAAAGATATGCACACAAGCAAAATAGTTCATCTATATCAATGTACACAGAAAGGAAATATTTTTTTTTACTAGAGAGGTAATAGTACATCCATCTATAATGCCCTACTGCTGATGCATCTATATCAATGTACATAGAGAGGATTTTTTTTACCAGAGAGGAAATAGTACATCCATCTATAATGCCCTACTGCTGCTGCAACTTCTTCTTCTGCTTCTTCTTCTTCTTCTTCTTCCTCTTCTTCTTCCTTCTTCTTCTTCTTCTTCTTCTTCTTCTTCTTCTTCTTCTTCTTCTTCTTCTTCTTCTCATTTTCCGTGGGAGAAGGTTTCACAACATGCTCTATCAACCTTGCAGCCATCTCGAAACTCACACGGGCATCGAGGATATCATATTTTATCTACTCATAGGTCAAGAGATAATTCTCCCATCCGGATGACCTTAATCCCAGTGTCTCGTCACCCTTCTCAAGATTTGTTCCGAGCACTGAATTTTCTACGTTGAATGGGGATGGTGTTTCTTTATCACAATCATCTACATGAATTCTAGTTTGTAGGTAAGCGATGTTTTTCAAGTCAATGTTATACGGCGCCAACTTCTATTTGTCCCCTTTGATGGTTGCCCCACAGTAGTATATGTCCTCCTGAGACATGAAATCGTGGATCTCCCCTGGTATGGACGGCGCGTGTATGATGTGATACACCAAAACTTCATCTTCGAGGCACAGCTGAAGGACGATGGCGTGATACGTCCAAAACGTATCTATAATTTCTGCTTGCTCCATGCCTCTTTTGTGTGATATTGCTATGATATTTATGCACTTCCATACACTTTTGATCATATTTGGACAAACCTATTAACTCAGTGCACCACAGTGCCAGTTCCTGTTTTCTGCTGTTTTTCTATTTCAGGTTTCCCCCATATTAAAAGTGCCCTAAATATTCCTGGAAAAATACAGGAAAAATCAGCATATCGAGAGCTTCAAGAAAAACCAAAGCAGGGCTAGAGGGGAGCCTGGGGTGGCCCAGGCGGCCACCCGGCGCGGCTCCACCCCTGGCCGCGCCAGGGGGGCGCCTGGGGCCCCACCTCCGCCTCTGGTGACCCCCTTTTGCATATATATTGCTCGCGTCCCGAAACCCTCGAGGACGGAACCCTTTTTCGCGATCTCGTCTCTGTTCCGCCGCTGCCGCGCTTCCAAGATAGGGAGCACCAGGAGAACTCTTCCCGGCACCCTGCCGGAGGGGAGAACCACCACCAGGAGCTTCTTCACCACCATGGACGCTTCCCGGATGAGTTGTGAGTAGTCTCCCTTGGACCATGGGTCCATGACCAGTAGCTATGTGATGTTCTCCTCCCCTCTTTGTTCTTCATGGATTAGACCTCGTGAGCTGCCCTACATGATCGAGGCACATATGTAATCTTTATGATGTTGCTCTGCTGAGTTTGCTGGGATCCGATGGACTATGAGATTATGTTCAGATATGTGATGTTCTGGATAGATATCTCAAGGTGGATGATTAGTAGTAGATGCAGATGGATTTCGGTCTACTTGCCTTGGCGTACCGCCCATGCTTAGAGCCTCTACCTTTCTTTACAGCATAGTTAGCATTGGTTTGCGCACATAATCCTGTCAATTGCCCAGCTGTAATTTGTTTACCTCGCTTAGCTGTTTTATCATCTTTTGGGAGAGAGACATCACTAGTGAACATCATGGGACCCCGGTCCATATTACCATCACTAATCACACCCGCTATTTACTTCCTGTTCTTATTTCCTAGTTGCAGTCATACATATCACTATTATCTCTTGCATTTGATCCTTTGTAAACGACAAGGCCGGACGGATTGACAACCTCTCTGTACTCGTTGGGAGCAAAGTTATTTGTATCTGTGTGCAGGTCCTGTCAAGCAAAAGTTTCTGGCGCCATTGACACCTACTTGTCGACCCTCGGAGTCTCACGGGATTCGATCCTTGGTATCTTTGCCAAGGGAAATTTTCCGCTACGCTACATCTCAAACCTTCCACTTGGGGTAACCAACAAGGGGCGAGAAGCCATCATGGCGCGTTGGATCTTCCTAGTGGCACGATCCGTGTACTCTGCATCGAGACCAATGACCTTCATCGCCACCCTTTTGAGGGAGTTGGATACATTGTTGATCCATTCCCGAACAACCCTTGGGTGGTTGGTGACGGTGGCAACTACGCTCAACGAGCCTTCGACGAGGACATGTTTGACGCTAAAAACCTGCATAGGGATCTATTTCCCCATTTGCAACTGCTGGACCGAAGGGCTATGGTTTGGAAAATTAGGATTAAGTGGCTAGTCTAACTGAAGAAGATGTTTATTTA
The DNA here is from genome assembly GCA_902687465.1 of Secale cereale. Lineage (NCBI taxonomy): Eukaryota > Viridiplantae > Streptophyta > Magnoliopsida > Poales > Poaceae > Secale > Secale cereale. Next base: position 633,265,948 of record LR738715.1, read on the forward strand.
AAGGGGCTTCTGAATTACTCCATGAGTATCTGAAGAGGTCAAAACAATGTGAATCCAATGGGGTTTGAATGCAAATGAAGGAGAGGCGAAGAAGCCGAGTAAAAGCGGTTCCCTACGGAGAAGTAAATGGGAGAAGTGGCATGCAGGCAGTTGATTAGACAGCTAGGTAGACCAACCTGCAAAACGGAAAGGCTATGAAGGTAGCGTACTGAGGAGTGGAACGTGTCAGTGTACATGCCCCTCCTTCTATGTGCCACTTGTTAATTGAGGTCACTCTTTCGAATCACCGTGGCAAAACATTATATGATTCCTTTTTATTTCTGCACCCCTCCTGGCATGTGGGACCTACGCAAAACCCACTTGTTTGGCCGAACAGATACACAAACATATCCATCTCTTTGCACAAAAAAGTGTCATAGCTGGTTCGGATGGATATTGCCGCGTGCGTGCGAGACACAACGTTTTCTGGTTAAGGAAATATGTGATTATCCTCAAAAAAGAAAAAGCCCTTCTTCGCGCTTCCGCATGCACGAGAATTTGGTTCTGCTCGCAATATGGATACTACACAGAGGATGAAGTGAACCCAAAGCCCTACCATGCAGTACTACTACGTATGCTACCTGGAGCTAGTACTAGTAAAATTGTAGTACACCTGTTGGTCAAAATATTATTCATTCGATCCTCACAGTGAAGTGACAAGACCATGCGCCCGAGGTGATAGTAGTCTAGGCGGTGTGTTCGGGTTATCAAAGTTAGCCCCACGATGTGCACTGTGCAGTCACTGTCACCGCCGACGTGGGTTGGAGCGGCATCGTGGGAATCGCATGTGGTAGTAGTGAAACATGATTGTCAGCGTGGCTCAATTTCCATCTCTTTACACACAAAAAAGTTTCGTAGCTGGTTCGGATTGATATTGGCGCGTGCCTAGGAGACACAACCTTTTCTGGTTAAGGAATGTGCGGTTATCCTAAAAAAACCTTATTCGTGCTTCCGCATGCACGAGAATTTGCTTCTGCTCGCAATATGGATGGTACCTGGAGGATGAAGTGAACCCAGAGGCATACAATGGTACACTTGATAGTCAAAAATTATTCATCCGGTCCTCACAGTGAAGTGACAAGACCCTGCACCCAAGGTGACGCTAGTCCAGGCGGCGTGTTCGGGTTACCAAAGTCAGCCTCACCTGGTGCACGGTGCAGTCACTGTCACCACCGATGTATAGCATGTCTCGCCTCGTCTCCCTCTCACCTAGAACCACTCCATCTCCATCTCTGTCTCGCCGGAGAGGTCACTCTTCATCATCTCACTGTGCCCCCGCGTACCCTCGCCTCGCTCGCCTTCCCCAGTACCACTATTTCCTTGCTAGCCGTTCCAGCACTGAGAGTCTTCTCCCCCGTAAATCAAGCCCCCAAAAACCCCACCTTCCAAACTCCACCATGGCCGAACGTGAACAATGCAACATCCATATGAGACACGATTGGAGCAATCTCCCAGTGACATCCTCGACCTCTTTTGTTCGTGTATGGATATGTTGAGTGTCGTGCGGCTGACTGCATGCTCGAGGAACATGCACGCGACCATCGTCGAAGCGAGGCCTCAGCTTTTCAAGACACCCTGCTTGCTGCTATCTGGTCTAGCAAGATTTGCTCACCATGATACAGAGGCGTACATGATGCCCCTTGACTTCAATCCGACCTCCATTAGCCGAAACTTCTTTGTAGGTATGTAGTGGGTTGCCGTACATCATTTCCCTCAACTTCGATCCGATCACCATCGCCCAAAACTTCTTGGCAGGTATGTACTGGGTCGGCATGAACTCCCACTTGAAGGCTGCCGTCAGAGAAGACGAGAAAAAGTTGGTGCTTGTGAACCTCCAGACCTCCCATGAGATTATCCTTCCTTCGTTGGAGTATGTAGGGTTTTACCGTAGCGGTCCAAGTCAATTAGATTACTACATCAGTTGGACGGACCTTGTTTTGCAGAAGATTGTAATCTGCCAAGTTCCCACACGATATGCGGATTACGCAGACTTCAGCTAATTGCCTCGTTTGACCGCTGACTCGCCTATCTTTTCGCCGGTGCCGTCTTTAGCTCGAGACGACTCACCTCGTAGTGGATCATCGAAGTTGATACACACTTATGTGATGCTATTGAACACAATGGCATCATCTACGCAATCGACAAAGCAGATGGCACCACGTATTGCTGGGACGGTGCATGTAAGTTGTTTTTGTCTGATTTTAATGATAATGCCATGACATAGTTTGATCTTTTTGTTATGATTGGCATATCCCCCTTTGAGCAGAATTTGAGTAGAACTATGGCAATGTATTAGAGATGCCGTAAATCAGCTATATTTGGAATGAGTTAATTCATGTGATTGTGACCATGTCATTACAGCCAATTTATACCCTTGAATAATCAAACGGTTAGGAAGATATGGATATTCTCCTTACTTTGTAATCTACATACTACACTAAATATGAGTGTGTATCAATAGCCTTGTTAGTTTCCTCATTTTCATGATGTAGAAACATGCATCAAACTGTTGGTTTCATCTAACCATACATTAACGAAGTAAATGTGCATATGGATAACTCTATATTTGGAAGTAGTAAAATCCTGTAATGCTTACCATGTGTACGTACCTATATTCGCCCTTCATCAATCAATGGCTAGAATAATATCCTCACAAGAATTTTAACCACAGAACATGAGTATATAACAATGCATGGTCTGTTAGTTTCCTTGAAGAAATTGTTTGTGAGGACAGAACATGATTACATAACATGCATGACATCGTAGTTTCCTGTGAAGAGTTGATTGTGAGATAACATGAGTATAACCATGCATGGCACTTCTATATTTTCGAACCCAGTATACATTTTCCTGTATTTTCCTCTCAGTTCCAATAGGGATAGATCAATGTTGATTCTTGCATTATCCTACTCATACTCTGAACAACACCGATCTTACATTAACAATGTATGTCCTTTTTGATGTGATGCAGTGTCCCTATAGTTACTGCCCTTTGTAATCACACCACCTTTACCAAAAATAGGGAAGCACAACTGGTTCCTCGATCGATCAGACGACGACAAAAGACTGATGGTCATTCGCACACCTGAGCCGGAAGAGTTATATTGCAAAAACCCCACTGTGTACAAGCACAGTGAAATACGTGAGTATCCGGATAGTGGCTGTTACGTCTATGAGCAGGATACCAGCTTGTTTGGGCCTTCCGGATTTTTGAGTTGGAAATGGGTAAACAGCCTTGGTTCACACTCTCTATTTCTCAGACTCAATTTTCCAATTAACCAGGAGATCACCGTTGGCAAGGACCTTGATGGTAGAGAGGCTCTGTTTGCTAGGGAAAACTGTGTCTACACGGCGAGCCCTAGAACTTCGGAAGCACACTACCCTGATTGTCAACGATACAACCTACAGCCAAAAGAAGGTGAGAATGACAAAGGCATCTAGATTAACTTGGATCCTTGGATGTCTCAAGTCTAACAGGTAGTGATGTGGTTCAAGCCTTCAGGTTGATAGGTAATTGGGCTGTTGCGTCGAAAGGGTGGAGTTCTGGTGTCTCCGAATCACTGGTGGCTGAAGCGGGGCTGCAAATTATGATGGTGTTGGATCATCCCTCTTTGAATGACTTGTTGTCTTTGAAGATTGTTCTGGATGGGTAGTTCTCTCTTTTGTTATGCATACTCCTTGTCATTTGGTAATCCTCGTCTATGTCACTCTTACTATGTAATAGTAGTTGCCTCTATTTGGAATGTCATTCTCGTCTGGATAATGAGAGTCTGTGCACCACAGATGGGTGCGTTTTGGTGGTGTAGCAAGACTTCTTATGAATTATCATGTCTTGGTGTGTATGTCAGTACTCAATAGTAGTCACTAGTCAGTATTTGAATGTTGTACGTATCGTTGTTTCGAACTGTTTATTGTCTTGAACTGCTGGTGGGCTAAATGGGGGCATCACCATTCTCCAGAGAGGATATCTCCTATTTTAAAGTTAAATAATTTGAGCTCGGTGTCTTTTCGATGATGTACACTTGTTTGGGCCAGTGAGGTGTCATTGAATATGGGCCGACTAGTAACGCAATCCAAACGGGTTAATTATGACTCTCAGGTCGGGCGCTCAAAAATAGAAAGAAAAAGGACTCTTGGGCCGACATATGGGCGGCACCGGTGTTTTCGTGCGCTTGCGCGCCGAGAGCATATTGGCGCGTGTTCGAAATTCATGCTACCTTTTCATCCCCGATCTCCCACCCCCCCACCTCTGGAATCTCAATTCCTACTCCAGTTCCCCCAAATCCCCTTCCTGTACTCCATGTACTCAAGCGCACTATCATGTGGCTGGTCAACGTGGATCTCTGATCTGGAGATCTTGAGGTCCATCCTACCTTCGGTGTTGCGTGCTATCGCTCAACAGTGGCATGGCAACGCTTGACGACCAGTTTGCCGGCAAAGTGCTGATGGTAACCATCAACAGAGACCGGCCTCCTGTCTCACCATACGACCTTGTCAAAGCTCTTCGCATTGAGCACGGCATCCAAGTAAGTGACTTGCTCGTTGAAGTCTGTCTGCCACCGGCTGATTTCTTCGTCAGGTTCTGGACAACTTTCGACTGCAGTCGTGTGTTCGAATAGTCCCGGTGTTTGTTCTGAGATGCCGAATTGGTTTGATTTGATCGGTGGCACCCAGGATGCGGCTCGGTGCTCTATGAGCTTGAGTTTTTTTACAAAGCTTACCTTCCACGGTATGCCTCGACGTGCTTGGAACAGCGAGTCCATGAATATTCTTATCAATGACCTTGAAGGTGAGGTCGTCAGTATGTTTGTTCCTCCAGACAACTGGGCTCTGACGGTTATGGCATGGATGAAGAAGCCGTCCACCATACCGAAGGTGATTGGTGTTGAGATACCGGTGCAGGAACCGAGGTTGTACTATTCGTCATCACTAAGGCCGTCGCGGACCATGTCGGTGTCAAAACCAGTGGATCTCGGGTAGGGGGTCCCAAACTATGCGTCTGAGGATCGATGGTAATAGGAGGAAGGGGACATGATGTTTACCCAGGTTCAGGCCCTCTCGATCGAGTTAAAACCCAACTTCCTGCTATATTAATATGGATGAATATGAATACAAGAGTTGATCTACCTCGAGATCATATTGGCTGAACCCTAAAGTCTAGCCTATGAGGATGTGAGATTCTCCGTTAGCCTCTAGGGACTAAACCCTCCAGTTTATATACACACCGGAGGGGCTGTGACGCCCGGGTAATTAAGCTACAGTAATGCCCCGTTAATAATGCCACGTCACCATGGTTACTGTTGTTAATCTTGCGACGATTCAAATCCTGTTCAAGTTTCAAATTTAGGATCGAGTTAAACATTTAAAGTTTTCAAAAGTCAAAACTAAAATGTTCTAAATGAGTTAAGTAAATCATGGTTAATAATGGTGGAGAAACCAAAATTTAATAAAATGTTTAAGTTTTTTTAAATAGTTAAAGCAATGGCTTAGATAATAAATTAAATGCCTTTTATAAATTATAAAGTATTAAACCACTTTAATTAGGTGTAGGAATTATTGTGGCAGCAGTATATATTAAGAATACTAATTTAGGAACTAGTTTTGTATTTTTATTTGACCTAAAATAATTAGAGGCTAAAAGAAAACAGTAAAGAATAAATAAAATGAAAGAAATAAAAGCAACAACAACAACGAGGAAATGATAGAGGCCCCACTGTTGCACTGGGCTCTATGCAGCCACGGTGCATCTGGCCTATCTCACGTACAGGGGAGGCAGGGGCCATGGCGTCGCGCACATCCAGGCGCCATGGCCGTGGATGCCCTCCACATCGCCCCTCCTGGCCGTATATGATGACCTCCGAAACCCTAGCTCGCCCTCATCCATTCCCCCCTCTTTCCCCCATCGGTCCTGTCCTCTTCTTCACGAATTCGAGCTCGAACAAATTGCGGTGACCGCTGCCTCGCCGTCGTTTCCGCGGCCACTGTCGTCGCCGTCATTCAGGTTTACGTCCAGGAGGTTTGCCTCGCTCGACCTCGTCCGTTCCGAGCAACAGAGCAAGCCGGGCCGCCTCGTACGCACGCCATCATCTTCTTCTTTGTCCCGTACGTCGTTGTCCGTCATCAATTCTGCCGTTCCAGTCAACCCCGACTCTCCCCGACCTCACCATCGGCATCACAGTGAGCTGCTCCTCCCTACCCCCCTCGCCTCACTGTCAATCCATAGCCGCAGACCCATGCCCGCCCGAGGCCGCTGTCGGCGTACTAAAGTAGGGGTACCTTAGTATCCCGACTTGTGCACGGGCAGTAGCAGCGTCCCGTGGTCGGGCTCACCACGCGCCCGCCAAAACCCGCTCTGGGTCCCTTGAAGCCATTCAAGAACAAAGTATTCAAGTTAAGAAACAAGACCCCGGCGAGAGGGGCTTGCCGGGAAGGCCGCTCCAGGCTCGAGATCATCCCTACTGCACAAGACCCTGGCAAGAGGAGCTAGCCAGGAAGACCAAAGAACAGCATTTCAGAAGACATGCCGTGGCGCACCGCGCGCCCCGGCAAGGCCCAGAGAGCGGCAAGCTTCCGGGCCCGGCAAGGTAGCGACCGCGGCAAGGTGCTTGCCACGGCAAGCTTTCACTGTGTGCCTGCGCTCCAGCTCATCTGGCCACGCGTCGCCCTGGGGACCTTCCTGGGGCACGTGGCGGATGGCTGTGCAACCTGGGGGTACACGGTGGCAAGCCACGATTACTAGGCCTCCGTCGTGGCGAACAGAGGCGCCCGGACAGACGCTTTTTGGGGTGACGGCGACGGGCATTCAATGCCCTTGTCCCCCACCGTCAGGGTTAGGTATAGACCACTGTACATACACTGTACATGCACTGTTGCAACTACCACCGATTTTACACTTTTACCCTCCTCTACGTTGACACCTGTCGGTGACCCCTTTGAGCTATAAAAGGAGGTCCATGCACAACGTAGAGGGGGTTCGATTTCAGAAACTTGATCACTCCCACGCTCGGTGTAGCTAGCACTGTAGATCTTCTTGCTCCCGAGCCAAGAACTCAATATAACCAAGGCAGGAGTAGGGTTTTACGCATCCGTGCGGCCCGAACCTGGGTAAACTGCTCGCGTGTGCCCCTCGATCTGCTCTTCGTGCTCCCTCCGCTCCCTTGCCGTACCGAAAAGGGGCTCCGGTCCCATCGGTGTTCGTGGGCGACTAGTTTCCCCGACATCTTTGGCGCGCCAGGTAGGGGCGTCGAGGTTGTGCGAACCTGATCCGGCGCTCACGTCAGCTTCATCGACTACGCCAGTATGCCCCCGAAGAAGAAGGCTTCGGAGGTAGGAAGCCCGTCCGCGTCGATCCCACCACCACCAAAACCAATGGTTGGTGCGGTAGACGCTGGCGGAAGGGTGGACGCCGGCGAGGAAACTCACGGCGCCGCCAAGTCCAAGGACAAGACGGACGACCGAGCCCATTCCAAGACTTCAGCGTCCGTGCACGCACCTCGCCCCTCTCAGGAGGTGCCGGACCAGCAGCGGCGTGGTACCCAGGGTACCATACGCTTGCTGGGACGTGGCCAAGCCGGCGGGTCGCGGGATGCTCAAGGCCAACGCGTCGCTACGAGCAAGGCGCGGTCGCCGGGGCGAGACCCTGCTCCTTCTAACCCTGTTAGAAGTCCGAGCATATCTCGCTCCTCGCACCGCTCGCCACCGCTTCCCTCCTCTCCAGCAGAAGCTCTAGCTAGGGCTCAGCTGCTCCTCGACTTCCCTCCAGTGGCGGACAAGGCCGAAGACTGGAGGGCTACAATCCAGAGCCTCATCACCTTCGCCAACAACGACACGCCGCAGCAGCCGACAACATCACGGCCGAGGCAAGTCAGCCAAGCGAAGGCTGATGGAGACAAGACCGCCGGGGGTGCGACCACCGTGCGCTCCCCGCCGCAGAAGCAAAAATCGCCGACTCGCCGGATCAACGTCGATGACGACTCCACGGCATCGTCGGATCCGCGAGCTCGCCGCGATCAGCGCCAAGTCCTCGACGACAGGCGACAAGAGGACGCTCAAACTCGCATCGAGCGTCGAAGAGAAGCACGGCGACAGTCTGACTAGCGCGCTGGGACCGTTGTCGACTTGTGAGCGCCCGGTGAACCAGGCGACTTGCCGTATGCGGCAGGTTGCCCTGCGTTCACCCGAGAGCTGCGGCAAGTCCAGTGGCCCAGCATGAAGAACTTCAAGCCCGACGTACCCGAGAAGTACAACGGCAAGACCCATCCCTCGGAGTTCCTCAGCATCTACACCATCGCGGTGCAGGCTGCCGGGGGACGCGACGAGAAGATTCTAGCGAATTACTTCCCGCTCGTGCTTAAGACAAACGTCAGATCTTGGCTTATGCACTTGCCGGAGAACTCCATCTCTTCTTGGGCAGACTTGTGCCACCAGTTTGTCGGCGCCTTCACGGGCGGCCACAAACCCCACGGCCAGGAGAGCGATCTCCACATTCTTACCCAGAAGGAGGGAGAGTCCCTGCGAAAGTACATCCAGAGGTTCAGCCGCGTTCAGCACAACATCCCGGATGTCCACCCTACCGCGGTTATCAGCGCGTTCCACCAGAACGTGCGTAACCGCCGGATGAGGGAGGAAATGGCGATGACCAAGATCCGGGACGTCAGCGAGCTTTACGCTCTAGCTGACAAGTGTGCGCACGCTGAAGAAGGGAGGAGACTCCCCGGAGAGGATACTGGAGCAGGAGGAACTGACAGCGAGGATGCCGCCCCGGCAAGGAAAAACCGGCGGCGGAACAACAAGAGGAAGAAGAACAAGGAAGTACTGGCTGTGGAGAAGTCCGGCAAGGAGGCTGGCGACACGAAAACTCAGGCTGGTGACTCCGGCAAAGATCCTGCCACTGTAGCCGCCGCCGACAAGCAGGACGGCTCCGACAAGTAGTACTGCAAGATCCACCGCACCAAGGGCCACGATCTCCAGAACTGCAAGAGGGTCGAATACCTCGTAGAGCAGCAGAAGGCTGAATACGAGCGACGCGACAAGGAGAAGGCCCAAGGAGGCGGAGGTGAGCCCAGCAAGAAGCGGCCTTTCAATGGCCGGGGAGGACGCTGCGGCAAGGCCAAGCAGCGGCAAGGAGATAGACCTCCCCGGGGCCGCGACAAGGATGAAGACGAAGACGACGACGAGGACATGAATGACGGGGACAACAGCGAGCAGGAGTTCCAAAAGGCCACAGAAGTTTTGTGCGTCGATGGAGGTGCCTCTCTGCACACTTCCCACCGCCAACTCAAGCAATGGGTGCGGGAAATGAATGCAGCTGAGCCACCCGTCGAGTCGCGCAAGCTGCTGAAGTGGTCCAGCACGCCCATCATCTTCGACCTTGATTACCACCCTGACCGCACAACTGCGGTCGGGTGCTTGCCGATGTTGGTTTCGCCAACCATCCGCAACCTCAAGGTCACCAAGATGTTGGTTGACGGCGGGGCCGGCCTAAACTTGATCTCCTCTGCTGTAATCGGGAAGCTGCAGATCCCCGACAGCGAGCTCGAGGAAACCGGAACTTTCCAAGGAATCAACCCGGGAAGGAGCAAGCCGAAGGGGAAGATCACACTGCCAGTGACCTTTGGCGGAGAGCTAAACTTCAGGACTTAGAGGATCACCTTCGACGTCGCCGATATTCCATTGCCATACAATGGAATACTCGGCCGTCCTGCGCTCGCCAAGTTCGTGGCAGCCTCTCACTATGCATATAACATGCTCAAGATGCCAGGACCAATAAGCGTCATCTCTGTCCCCGGCGACAAGAAGGATGCGCTTATCTTCGCCGACAAGATCTACCGGGACGCAGCAGCCGCGACGGACAGCAAGACACTTGCCGCTGAAGCTCCCGGGGGGAAGACCAAGTCCGGCAAGAGCTTTGGAGCCCACTCCGGCAAGCGCACCTCTTCGGAGTGCTGCGCTGCCGTCGAGGACGCACCATCGAGCTCCACCGGCAAGTGCAAGAAAGGAATGGCAGCTCCCCCTGCAACCAAGAAGGTGTCCGCCAAGGAGGACGACACTGGTGGTACCTTCACCATCAGTGCTACGCTCGATCCCAAATAGGAAAGCGCGCTCGTTGCCTTCCTGCGGGCGAATGTCGACGTGTTTGCATGGCAACCGTCTGACATCCCCGGCGTTCCCAGGAAGGTAATTGAGCACAAGCTTGCTGTTTGTCCTCACGCGCGGCCCGTCAAGCAGAAGGTCAGGAAGCAAGCGGTGGAGCGCCAAGAGTTCATTGCCGAAGAGATCAAGAAGTTGGAAGAAGCAGGCCTTGTTAGAGGTGTACTTCATCCTACGTGGTTGGCAAATCCAGTTGTCGTGCGCAAAGCTAATGGAAAGTGGAGACTTTGTATAGACTTCACTGATGTGAATAAAGCTTGTCCCAAGGATCCATTTCCCTTGCCGCGCATTGACCAGATCGTTGACTCCACGGCTGGATGTGAGTTGCTTTCATTTCTTGATGCATACTCAGGCTACCACCAGATATTCATGGCTGAGGAAGATGAAGAGAAGACCACATTCATTACTCCATGTGGCACTTACTGTTTCATACGCATGCCCTTTGGACTGAAGAATGCGGGCTCAACATTTGCAAGGGTGGTCCACACTGCTTTTGAGCCACAGATACACAGGAATGTAGAAGCCTACATGGATGACATAGTGGTCAAGAGCAAGGACAAGGATACCCTGATCCAAGACCTGGATGAGACTTTTGCAAATCTGCGCAAGATACAACTCAAGCTGAACCCCGAGAAGTGCGTCTTCGGAGTCCCCTCCGGCAAGCTTCTCGGGTTCTTTGTGTCCCAGAGGGGGATTGAAGCCAATCCCGACAAGATCAAAGCCATTGAGCAGATCGAAGCTCCGAAGCGCGTCAAGGATGTACGGAGACTTGCTGGTTGTGTGGCTGCCCTCAGCAGGTTCATTTCAAAGTCTGCAGAACGCGCCCTGCCTTTCTTCAAAATCTTGAAAAAGGCAGGTCCAATGAAATGGACTCCGGAAGCGGAGGCAGCGCTGCAGGACTTGAAAGGATACCTGTCCTCCACTCCTATACTTGTCGCACCTAAGCCGCAAGAGAAGTTGCTGCTATACTTAGCAGCAACCAATCAAGTGGTTAGTGCTGCGTTGGTAGCGGAGAGGGAGGCAGAGGAGGAGCCCACAGCCCTGGCAAGCACATCCAGCGACAAGCAGGGGGCTTCCCCGACAAGCTCTGGCCCCGACAAGGACAAGTCCGTGCAGGAACAAGGAGAAGTGCGAAATAAGATGGTGCAGCGCCCAGTTTATTTTGTAAGTTCCCTCTTGTAGGGGGCTAGATCAAGATACTCTGGGGTGCAGAAGCTGCTTTTCGGCCTCCTCATGGCCTCGAGAAAGCTGCGCCACTACTTCCAAGCACATGAGATAACAGTGGTCACTCGCTTTCCGCTGAAGAGGATATTGCAAAATCCAGAAGCAACAGGCAGGATCGTCGAGTGGGCACTAGAGCTATCAAGCTTTGGTCTTAAGTTTGAAAGCACATCAACTATACAGAGCAGAGCTTTAGCAGAGTTCATAGCAGAATGGACGCCAACACCAGACGAAGAAGTTCCAGAGACAAGCATCCCCGTCAAAGAAGAAAGCAAGGAATGGATAATGTACTTTGATGGTGCCTTCTCGCTGCAAGGCGCCGGTGCTGGTGTGTTACTCGTAGCACCCACCGGGGAGCACCTCAAGTACGTTGTTCAGATGCACTTTCCCAAGGAGCAAGCGACAAACAATACTGCAGAGTATGAAGGTTTGCTTTCCGGCCTCAGAATTGCAGCCGAACTTGGGATTAAGAAGCTGATTGTGCGGGGAGATTCATAGTTGGTGGTCCGACAAGTAAACAAGAGCTACTAGAGTCCTTTGATGGAAGCTTATGTCGATGAAGTGAGGAAGCTTGAAGAACACTTTGAAGGCCTGCAGATGGAGCACGTTCCAAGAGCTCAGAATGATATCGCAGATGGCCTCTCAAAGTGTGCTGCAATGAAGTTACCTGTGGAACCAGGGACCTTCGTGCTCAAGCTAACTCAACCATCCGCTACACCACCAGTTGGGCAGAGCAAGAAAAGAAAGTTGGTCTCCGGTGACTACTTGCTGGCGGATCTTCCTGAGGCCGCCGCCAAGGTACCCAGGATCGACGATCAAGTTGCTGAGGAACAGTCTGCTCCTGCGGACCCTAGGGTTCGTGCAGTCGAAGCAGATGTTCCCGGCAAGCCTTGCTCCGGCAGGCTTGCCGGGGAACGCTCAGCTCCGGCAGAGCCGCAGGTTCTTGTCGTGGAAGCTGACGTTCCCGCAGCAGCACTGATGCCTTTAGTCCTTGTTGTTGAGCCTCAAGCTCCAACCTGGGCACAGCAAATTATCCGTTTCCTTCAAACTGGAGAACTTCCCGAAGAACCAGAAGAGATAGAGAGAATAACCAGGCAGTCAAGTATGTACCAGTTCGTCGGCAACGAACTTTACAGAAGAAGACTTAATGGTGTCAGATTGAAATGCATTTCCCGGGAAGATGGACAGAAGCTGTTGGCAGAGATCCACGGAGGTATATGTGGACACCACATCGGCGCAAGAGCACTTGCCGGGAAGGCGTTCCGGCAAGGTTTCTTTTGGCCAGAAGCCCTCCAAGATGCGACTGCACAAGTAACCAAGTGTGAAGCGTGCCAGTTCCATGCCAAGAAAATACACCAGCCAGCTCAAGCTCTCCAGACGATCCCTTTGCCCTGGCCCTTTTCGGTCTGGGGGCTCGACATCCTCGGCCCCTTCCCCCACGCTGTCGGGGGCTTTGAGTACTTGTACGTCGCTATCGACAAGTTCACAAAGTGGCCGGAAGTGGAACTAGTGAGAAAGGTGACCGCACAGTCAGCAGTCAAGTTCTTCAGATCGATCGTTTGCCATTTCGGAATCCCTAACAGGATCATCACCGACAACGGCACACAGTTCACAAGCCGCACCATCATGCAATACGTCCAAGACCTTGGCGCTAAGGTCTGCTTCGCTTCTGTTGCTCACCCGAGGAGAAATGGTCAAGCGGAAAGGGCAAATGCTGAAGTGCTGCGCGGACTCAAGACAAGGACCTTCGACAGGCTGCACAAGTGCGGAAGAAACTGGATCGAGGAGTTGCCGGCGGCTCTTTGGTCAATCAAGACGACACCAAATCGAGCCACCGGACAGACACCCTTTGCTCTTGTCTATGGAGCGGAGGCAGTTCTCCCCACGGAACTCGTGTACGGGTCTCCTCGAGTGCTCGCTTACGATGAGCTCGAGCAGGAGCAGCTGCGGCAAGATGATGCATTGCTCCTCGAGGAGGACCGTCTCTAGGCTGCTGTATGAGCTGCTCGATACCAGCAAGCTTTGCGTCGCTATCATAGCCGCAAAGTCTAGGCCAGGAGTCTCGAGGAAGGCGACCTCGTTCTTCGGCGCGTTCAGTCCGCCAAGAACTCCAACAAGTTGACGCCGAAGTGGGAAGGCCCTTATCGGGTGAGACAAGTCACGAGGCCCGGCGCTGTCCTCCTTGAGACTGAAGAAGGCTTAACGGTGAGCAACTCCTGGAACATTGAGCATCTTCGCAAGTTTCACCCATGAGGCGCAGTTGCCGTGATCCGCTCCGGCAACCACCTTTTGTACAAATTCTTGCCGCTGTTGAATGTAAACCTTTGTACGAAGCCGGGCGCAGACCCCGTGCATCAGTAAAACTTTTTGTGCTTCGCACGGCTTGTCATTTCATGCATTCTTGTTTTCATTGCATGTATTATCTGACACTTTGTGCATCACACGATCCCGGTAAGCAATAACAAGCCACAAGGCTCCATATCTGTGTTTCCTCCCCTCTTCCTTTTTTCTCTCAAGCAGAAGAAGTGTTCCTCGCGCACGAGTTTGCCCGGGGGGAAGGAGACAGTGGTATGGACCAAGTGACTGTCCAAGAAAGGAAAGCCTTGCCGAGAAGCAAACAGAACACAAAAGCTAAGTTGCCAAAGTTTGAGCATTCAAATTTTTAAAATTCTTAGTTATCTTCCTTGAACGACCACACTTTGTATGGAAAACCTATGCGCGGAGGAACCTACCCGTGGCTAGCCGCGCCCTTGCTTTGTTTCGAGCACGCTCAACGGCTTAAGTGAGCTGCGACCAGTGTCGCGCCCTTATTTCGTTTTCTTGTTCGCTCAACAACCTAAGTGTGCTGCGACTAGCTGCGGCAAGGTTTCTTGCCAGCGAGGGCATTGCCAGCAGGCTGCTAAGAGTTCCGCACTCAGCGCTCGTGGCAAGGGTCCCTTTGCCGGCAAGTTCCCTAAAAGCGTAAGGTGGAAAGCATACAAAGTAAAGGGATCGAGCAAGGGAGATAACACTTCATTGACTATCCAAAACAAAATTATATTACAAGATAACTTGCCGCTGTTCTAACCAACTACTATCCATGACTTAATCGACAGCGGCAAGGGAAGCAGAAAGAAGGGGGCCTAGTCTACGCGGTCTCCGTCGACCCTCTTGATCTTGCCCACCTTGGCCACGATGTGGGCGACGCGAGCCTTCAACGCTTCTTGGTCGGCTTCGGGCGGCAGGGTCCGGAGGACGTTGTCAAAGTTGATCGCGGGGTTGCGGTAGACGATCTTTGACAACACTCGCTCCATAGTGCCCGTGCAGAGCCTGCGCACCTCGTTAGCCAGTGCGTGGGGAGCTTCTCCCGTAGCTGCGCGAGGGCCGGCGCCACTCCTCTGAAGAAGAAGCTCAGTTTGGCGCTGTGGGGAAGGCTCTCATCGGGGGAGTACACGAGGTGCTCCGCCCTCAGCGCCACCATCTCCTTGTCGATGTTGGCGGCGGAGGCGACGAGCTCCTCGGTCCACTGCTCCACCGTCCGCTGGAAATTGTTCTGCGACAGGGCGGCACTGTCCAGCAGCGCCCTTTCAGCCCGGAGATCTTCCTTCAACTTGGACTCCCTATTCCGGGCCCCGTCAAGCGACTCAGTAAGGGTGGACAATTTTAGCTCCAAGTCTGCGATGGAGTCCTTGGCATCGTTGAGCTCTTTGCCCTTCTCAGAGAGTTGGACCTGCAGCTCCGAGTGGCTGTGGGCGTCCTTCTCCCTTTTAAGTTTGAGCGCGGCAACCTTCTCCTCGCTCGTCTTCAGATTAAGCTCCAACTGCGCCACCCTCGCCTCCAGGTCCCTCTTGGCGGTCTCTGCGGCAGCAGTGGCGTCCCTCGCCTCCTGCAGAGCCCCGCCAATGGACTGCTCGCGCGCGGTAAGGTCGTCCTCGTGGCTATCGAGGTCGACTTTCCGCTGGTTCAGCGCTCCTTCCCGCCGAGCCAGATCCTCGGCGGCCAGACGCTGCTGCTCCTCAACCTCGGCCTTCTCGAGGATGAACGCTTGATGCGCTCTGGCGAGCTCCTCCCGCTCCTCCGCCAAGTTCCGGAGGGCCGCTTGGTTGGCGGCACGGAGCTCGGCGGCGCGCTTCTCCAAGTCGATGCTAGCCTTGGCGGCCAGAGCCTCTCGGGACTCCAGCTTGGCCTGCCTGGCTCGGTACAAGGCCAGAAGCCGGCGCAAGAGCTGCTCCTCTTCGGGCTCGCTGCTGCTGCCGGGCGCGTCGACAACCCTTAGCCCGACGCAGGAGAGGACTTCTCCATCGAAGCTCTCCCCCTCCGCGGGTTCCCTTGATGAGGACGCCCACGGGACTTGGATGAAGACCCCGTTGGCGGCCTCCAGATAGATACCCGGCCCAGTCGCGGCAGCGGAGGGGTCGGCGGCCGGTGCAGCGTCCGGCGCTCCTGCGGCCTCAGGGCCGTCAGTGCGGTCGCCGGTCTCCTCCCCAACTGCCGCGTCAGTGGCCGCGGGGGTCTCGTCGGCGACGGGCTCGTCAGCAGTGGCGGCGTCGCCAGCATTGTCGCGCACTTCCTCCTCGGCGATGGTCTCCGTCTCCATCGGCTCCGGGGCAGGCGGATCTAATAACAGAAAAAGAAAAGATGAATCGTCAAGCAAATATCCAAAAAAGAAGAGTTCAAAAGAAGGAAAGTACAAGGGTTTACCTGCGCGGGCCTCTTCAGTAATGGGGTCCCTCGCCGGGGAGTTCTCCCTTGGCGGCGTAGTAGTGGCCCCCGCTGGCGGAGGGCTGCTGGCACCTTCCCTTGGCAGGGCGCCCTCCCTTGCCGGGGTGCTCGCCCTTGGCGGGGTACTCGCCCTTGGCGAAGTACCCGCCCTTGGCGAGGCACCCTCCCTCGCCGGGGAACTCCTCCTTGGCGGGGATGGTGGGACAAGCGGCTCGTCGGGAGCAGTCTCCTGGCGCTCCTGCGGCTGCGGCTCCACTTCTGCACAAGTCAACAAGCAAACAAGACATCAATAAGGATAAGAAGCTCAAGCGCGCCCGATAAGCAGAAAAGTGAACAAGGAACTTACGCTGGGGGCCGCTCTCCGGAGCAACCGGCTGGTCCGGCAAGCCTTTCGCGGGCACATCCCCTGCCGCGGCGACGGGCTCGTCGTCCTCGAGGTCAACCACAGGGATCTTGGCCCTCTTTGCCAGCCTCTGGGTTAGGGTCCTGGAAGCCAAACAAGATCAGAGTTAGGCAAAGAGAATTCAAGACAAGAGCAACAAGAATTAAAGGAAATAAAAGTTGCAAGTGCTTACTCTTCCTCCTCCTCGTCGGAGCTAAGGGCGGAGAAGTCAAATTCCGCCTCGCGCATCCCAGCGCGAGGAGCTGGAGGAGTAGGCTCCCTCGGGCGCTTGGCGGGCTCCGAAGCCGTGGGTTGCGAAGACCCCGCTCCGGTCGTCGCCGAGGACCGAGGGGCGGAAGGAACACCAGAACCGCTTCGGGAAGATCCCCCTCCGCTTGCCGCAGGGACACGGGGCGCCTCCTTGACGACCTTGCTCGTCGTGGTGTCACGCATCGCACGATGCTTCGGCTGCTGTCAGGGCGCCGGCTGCTTCACCGTCTCGGTGGTCTTGCGGAGGCGCTTCTTTGGCTGTGGCGGAGGACTTGGCGGTGGCGGAGAATTCTCCGAGGATGAGGAAATGTCGTCGAGGTTCAGTGACCTGCCCGAGTCTTCGTCGGAATCGCCCGATTCGGCGTCCTCCTCGACGGGCTCACTGGACTCGATCCCCTGCCCGGCAGCCTCGCTCTTCCCGGCAGGCTCCCCGGCGGGCTCCCCGGCAGGCTTCCCGGAGGGCCTCAGCAGTTTGAGGATCTCCTCCTCCTCGGCCCGGCTCACTGCACCCAAACTCACCCGCAGCCGCCACTGCGGCAGCCTCCTCCATCCTGTTGGCGATATACGCCATATCACGGTCGGTGGTCGCACGGGTGAGGCCTTTCTTCTCTTCGGGGTTGCGCGGCCGTTCAACCAGATTGTCAAAGAAGGTCTGCACGGTCTCTTCCGAAGGCATCAGCCAAGTGGGATCAACCCCGTGGGAGTCGCACTGGGGCATTGCCGCACGGATGGCACTAAGGGCAGAGTTGTTGCATAAGGGAACTACTCCCCGCGACGGGGTAAACCACTCCTTGTGCTTGGGGTCATGCTTGAACATCGAGCGGACCATCCCTTTGAGTTCCAGGACGGTGAAGTTGTAGTTCAGCCCGGGGCGCAGCCTCATGCAGTCTGCCGCGTTGCCGAACTCCCAAGCAGGCCTCTTCCTATCCTGCAGGGGAGCAATGCGGCGATGAAGGAAATCCACCCCGACCTCACCTACAGTAAGGTTGGCTTCCCGGAGGCGAAGGATCCTAATGAGGGCTATCTCCAGCTTCTCATCCTCCGGGGCCAGATCGCTCCAATCCTTGCCGCGCACTATTGCAGCCCGACGAGCAGAGGTAAATTGCTGGGTGTCAGGACCCCGATCCTAAGTCACACCGATCTAGCTGTAACACGTCATATCACTTTGCGGCCTCACGCACGGTAACCCCACGGGTGCCACCTTACCTGGCCCGGGACCGTTTGCGCATTTTGGCACACGTATATGAAAGTGTCGCTAGCATCCATATGACAGAGAACCCGGGCCGACATGGCTAGTTATAAACCAAAAGTGGCACTAGATTACAGAGACAGGCATCCATGACCCAGCAACGAACGTGTCGGTCATCAACGTATGAACCCAAGTCGTAGCAAGCTACAAGGACTTAAAGGAACAACGCGTGACATTTCCCCTAAGGGACAGACACAGGAACGAAGAAGGACACATGCCGGCCAGCCTACGTGTTCCGAGCAGTAGCAAGCTACCAAGGCTCATTGGAATCACTAGGAGGCATTTCCCTGTAAGGTAGGCTACCAAAGGAAAACAACTAGGTGTCGAATCCCACACATACCAAGCATTTCAAACATACACGCAATATGCTCAATATGTGCAAATACAACATTGCATCACAACAGAACTCTATGACTCAAAGTACTTTATTTAAAAGGCTCCAAGAGCCATACATAACATATCCATACAGGTAGGGGTCACATGACCCAACACCCAAGTCATACAGTCATACAAGCACAAGCGGAAGCTACATGTCTGAGTACAGACAACTTAGAAAATAAAACAGGCTTGGTGTAGCCTGAGTATCTACAAGGCCCTTCACAAGCTCCAGATCTCCGTATGGGTGTCAAGCTACTCGTCGACGTCAACGTCAATGTAGAACCCATCAGCAGGGGCAGGGTTCTCCTCTGCAACAGTTATTAAGCAAACATGAGTACAAAGGTACTCAGCAAGTCTTACCACAGAACCTATCATACATGCAACATTATCAAAGGGGGGTAGTGGAGTTCATAGCAGAATGCCAGCTTTGACCTTGGCTAACCTATACTATAACTCTCAACAGATTGCAAGATGTTATTACGAACACGAGTCCACTACTCACCACATCAATACACTACCGAGGATCCTCTTCCGTCATCCTACGGAAGGGTCATCCTCGGCACTCACGCTTATCTTGAGGCTTTTAGTAGTATCCATCAACTTGTCTATGAACTGTAAGAGTAACCAAGTAGTTCGTACCGCGAACAACGGCTATTCGAATAGATTGATAACCCTGCAGGGGTGTACTTCTTCACACATGTTTTCACCACTTAGCGTCTGCACACGACATGTGCTCGGCAGACTTCAAGCGAAAGCCGACGTGGGTGTAGACCATGACCTAACCAACCACTCAAGTCTCTCGTCCAGGTTTATCGCCTATTTGGGTTCCATCCGTGGGGAGATCCCGCCGGGGTGTCGCTCACGGCCCCAAACGATGTGTACAGGGTTCCCGAGTCACCAAACGGGCAACCGGTACACCGTGCCACGTACCTGTCGCATCACAGCCCACCCCGAGGGTCAGCGCTGTGCACGACCTCCAGTAAGCTATAAACACCAGAAACTAGTTACAACTCATGGACAGAGTACAAGGATAGTCAATAAGTCGAGCGGGGTCATATTTCAGGGCCCAATGTGTGGTAGTAACTGTAACTTGAATCACACACACAGATCTCGGGTCCTATGGATGATTCCAATGAAACAACCCACCATGTACTCCTACATGGCCTTTCATCGATACCTTTACCAAGCGTATTCCACACTTCCTTCTCTTTATCGGTATGATCATTTCACTCTGATCCATCACCTAGATGAACCAGACCAGACACAACTCTAAGCATAGCAAGCAACATAAACAAATAGCATGGTGGATCACACATCACATGGCTCAATCAACTCCTACACATGCTAGTGGGTTTCAACTATTTACTGTGGCAATGACAGGTCATGCAAGGGATAGGGTTCAACTACCGCAGCAAGTAGCAGTTCACACGCTGTTGCCTTAATGCAGTAAAAGAGAGCAGGAGCGAGAAGATTGGGTTTGTATCGGAATGATCAATGATTGCTTGCCTGACAAGGTAGTTGTCGGGTACTGCTCTTCAACTGGATACGCAGCAGTATCCTCGGGAGCAGGACCTAACACAGAGAATACCGGCGATACAATCATTAACAAACAGATGCAACAATATGATGCATGCTCATGACATGGCAAGATGCATGTGTGTTGGCTAATGCAACTAAAACCAGAAGGGTTTGAACCTATTTGAATCAAAGATTCAAATTGGAGTTCAAACTATTATTTAAATAAGTGCATTATCATGTTTTTGATGTATACAGCAAGTTAACTTGTTCAAACATGCATGAAACCAGTGCCATTGGAAAGATTGGATTTTTCTGATCATTTTTCATATATAAATCTTTTCCATCTGAGCTATGGTTGATTTTATATGATTTTTAGAAGTTTTGGGTATTTTCTGGAATTTCCTGAATTAATTTTTAATCTTAAAATCCCAGAAAAACCTTTACTGCGTCAGCATGACATCATGCTGACGTCAGGAAGTCAACAGGGCCAGTCCAATTCAAACCTGACCAGTGGGACCCACTGGTCAGTGTCACAGTTAACTAATTAACTAATTAGAATTAAATTAACACCTAAACTAGGTTTGACTTGCGGGCAGGGCCCACATGTCAGTGACCCAGGGGGTCAAACCCGTGTTCAAAACAGGTCCATCTCGCCGACGTTTAGCCGCCGGCGAGGCCAAACACGGCGGCGTGCTTCGGAAATCGTCTACGGGGCACGGCTCGAGCTGCGGCTAGGCGCGTTGGAAAGCTCTTGCCCTTGCGCGTCGGATGGTGGTGGTCGCCGGACCTGGGGTGGCCGGAGACGACGGCAACAAGCTCGGCGGCGGCGACCGGCGTCGGGCGTGTGTGGAGATGCGGCTGCAGGGGCCTAGGAGATGGACGGGTGCCACTGACCAAATGGTCACCGGAGCATCACCGGCGGCGAGCACGGCGGCGGTGCGTGCAGGTGAGCTTCGTGCGGTGCGTTCCAGGGCAGAAGAGAGCCAACGGAGAGGGGGAGGACGAAGCTGGGCTCACAGGGGTTGCAGCTGGCGCCGGAGCGAGCTCGGTGGTGGTCGGAGCTGAGCGGAACGGCGAGGGGGATCTCCGCGGCCGGAGTTGGGGAAGAAGAGGTCGGGGGCGTCTCCAGGGCGGGCGAGCGCTCGAGGCTCGGCCTGTTCGAAGCAGTCGAGGACGGCGGAGACGACGGACACCAAGGCGGGGCTCAGGGACGACGGTGGGCGCGGCTTCTACGATGGTGCGAGCACGACGATGTCGGCCATGGCGCGGGGAGAGCGAGGGAGAGGAGCCGGGGAGAGGGGGAGGTGTCTGCGAGGTCGGGGGCGACGTGTATGACCAGTCCAGCTCTCCAGGACGGCGAGGGGAGGAAGCAGGGCGGCGGGCAGCTGCGTGGCGCGCCGTGCGGTCGCCGTCGAGCACTTGCCTGCCTGCCTGGCCGAGCCAAGCAGCTCGCTAGAGCGGCAGCTGGGCTGGGCCGGCAGGTGGGCCGGGTGGGGCACCAGGTAACTCCTTCTCTCTCTCTTTTTTTCTATTTCTTTTCTGTTTCATTTGTTTTGCAACTTTGTTTAATTAAATAAAATGCCAGAGCATTTTTATAACTCATAACACTTGTCATGCCTACTGTATATAATATGAACAGTAGGAAACATTATAGTTTATGATTATTTGAGCATTTAAAATATTTTATAGCATTTAAATGCCCAAATTCAAATAACATATGATTTAATCCAGTGACCTTGGATGTCCTAGAAAATTGTGCACCGTTTTTAGCAAAGGTTTGAGACCAAGGCAAAAATGATGAACATTTTTGAAGGGCATTTTGGGTACATTGGAAAATATTTTAACAAACCCTAGTTGTTAGGAGAGGGGTGCTGGGGTTTCTGTTAATCCCATTTCAAAATTTCTTTGAAAAGTAAACATGATGCACACACCAAATAACCCTAATGCAAGTGCTAACTAGGGATGTGACAACTCACCCCCACTTAAAAGAATCGCGTCCCGAGATTCTGGTTCCTTCGGAAAGAGGGTGGGGTACTCAAGTCGAAGACGATCCTCCCTTTCCCAAGTAGCTTCACTCTCGGAATGATGTGACCATTAAACCTTGAGAAATTTGATATTGTGGCGTCGAGTGGTGCGCTCGGTTTGATCAAGAATACGAACGGGGTATTCTCGATATGTGAGATTGTCCTGGTGATCAAGCGTTTCGTGGTCCACTCCGCGGATAGGATCCGAGAAGCAACGCCTGAGTTGGGAAACGTGGAACACGTCATGAACTCTGGAGAGGTGCGGAGGTAGTTCCAGTTGGTAGGCAACTTCTCCTCGTTTGGCAAGAATGCGAAAAGGACCGATGAAACGAGGGGCCAATTTGCCTTTGATACCGAAGCGATGGGTTCCCTTAAGAGGAGTAACCCGAAGGTAAGCCTTATCGCCGACTTCAAAAGTCACAGCCTTATGATGACTATCATATTGGCTCTTTTGGCGAGACTGGGCTGTTTTCAATCTCTCACGAACGATGCGAACTTGCTCCTCTGCTTCCTGAATCATATCCGGGCCAAAGAATTGTCTTTCCCCGGTCTCTGACCAGTTAAGAGGTGTTCGACACCCTCGTCCATATAGAACTTCGAAGGGAGCTTTGCCCAAGCTGGCTTGATAACTATTGTTATAAGCGAATTCGGCAAATGGAAGACATTTTTCCCACTCCATACCGAAAGAAATGACAGTGGCTCGAAGCATGTCTTCTAGAATTTGATTGACTCGTTCCACTTGACCACTTGACTGCGGATGGAAGGCAGTACTGAAGGAGAGAAAGGTTCCCATAGCATTCTGGAAACTTTCCCAAAATCGGGAAGTGAAAAGACTTCCACGGTCCGAGTTAATCTCCAACGGTACACCATGAAGTGATACTATCCGAGAGACATACAAATCTGCTAGCTGGCTAGCGGTAATACTCTCGCGAACAGGCAGGAAATGAGCTACTTTAGAGAGACGGTCGATAACGACGAAGATAGCATTATTCCCTTTCCTGGTCCTGGGAAAACCGGTAATGAAGTCCATACCGACTTTGTCCCATTTCCATTCAGGAATAGCTAAAGGTTGAAGGGTGCCAGCAGGCCGTTGATGCTCTGCTTTGACTCGACGACAAACGTCGCAGTTAGCAATGAATTGAGCGATTTCTCTCTTCATCCTAGTCCACCAGAATCTCTGACGTAGATCCTGATACATCTTGGTACTACCGGGATGAATCGTGAGAGGAGATTCATGAGCCTCCTTAAGGATTAACTGCCATAGATGGTGGTTCTTGGGAACCACTACACGGTTCTCAAAGAAAACAACACTTCGATCATCCATAGAGAAACTTTTAGCGAGTCCGCTAGCAATGTTCTCTTGGAGTCGGGTTATACCTTTATCACGCTTCTGGGCAGCTATAACTTGATCCATAAGGGTAGGTTTCGCCACCAAGGTGGAAAGGAATCCTCGAGGAACAATGTGAAGGTTAAGCTTACGAAATTCCTCGTGGAGAAGTGGTTGACCTTGTTGTAACATTAAGTTGTTACAATATGACTTACGACTTAGTGCATCAGCCATGACATTGGCTTTTCCAGGGGTATAAGTGATTACTAAGTCGTAGTCAGTGAGCAACTCAACCCAACGTCTTTGCCTGAGATTCAAATCCGGTTGGGTGAAGATATACTTCAAACTTTGATGATCAGTGAAGATTTCACAGCGATTACCAAGGAGGTAATGTCGCCACGTTTTGAGTGCATGGACTACAGCTGCAAGCTCTAAATCATGAGTAGGATAGTTATCCTCATGTGGACGCAACTGTCGGGATGCGTATGCAATCACTTGACGATCTTGCATGAGAATGCAACCTAGTCCTTGTCGCGAGGCGTCGTAATAGATTATAAAATCCTTGGAAAAATCTGGTGGTACCAGTACAGGTGCAGATGTCAGGCGTCTTTTCAGTTCCTGAAAACTAGAATCGCACTGTGGGGTCCACTCAAACTTTTTATCTTTCTTGAGGAGTTCGGTTAGAGGTTTGGCAACCTTGGAGAAATTCTCGACGAAGCGTCGGCAATAGCTCGCTAAGCCAAGAAAACTCCTAACTTGCTTGACCGATTCAGGAGGAGTCCAATCAAGGACGGCTTGAACTCGCTCGGGATTGACAGCAATACCCTTGCCAGAGATCACATGACCTACATAGGTTACTTCTGGCAACCAAAATTCACATTTAGAGAATTTGGCATAAAGGCGGTGCTCTCAAAGTTTCGTCAATACCAGCCTTAAATGCTCGACATGATCTTCCTTGTTCTTGAAATAGATGAGTATATCATCGAGGTATACCACGACGAATTTATCCAAATACTCCATGAATATATAATTCATTAACCGAGAGAAGGTAGCTGGGGCATTGGTTAATCCGAAGGACATAACGGTGTACTCATATTGGCCATAACGAGTAACAAAAGCCATTTTAGGAATGTCCCCGTTCTTGATTTTGATTTGATGGTAGCCCAACCTCAAATCCATCTTAGAGAAGACTGAGGATCCAGCGAGCAGATCATACAGGTCGTTGATCCTGGGGAGCGGATACTTATTCTTTATGGTGACCAGATTGACAGGTCGGTAATCTACCACCATCCGCTCCGTTCCATCCTTCTTCTTGACGAAGAGGACGGGGCAAGCCCAAGGGGAAGAACTAGGACGGATGAAACCTTTTTGCAAGCACTCATCGAGTTGTTTCTTTAGCTCAGCTAA
The DNA here is from genome assembly GCA_902687465.1 of Secale cereale. Taxonomy (NCBI): domain Eukaryota; kingdom Viridiplantae; phylum Streptophyta; class Magnoliopsida; order Poales; family Poaceae; genus Secale; species Secale cereale. The sequence continues at coordinate 633,290,613 of LR738715.1, forward strand.
TTCTAGTGGTGCCATCTTATAAGGTCTCCTAGAGATTGGGACAGTTCCTGGAATAAGATCTATCACAAACTCGACATCTCTGTCAGGTGGAACTCCTGGCAGTTCTTCTGGAAAAACATCCGGGAAGTCACGGACTACCGGGATATCTTCGAGTTCTGGTAGAGGGCTGGCATTAAGAGAGTAGAGCTGACGCTCGGCCATTCGGGTCAAGACATTGACTATCTTGCCGGATGGATGTGTAAGTTGAACGGTCCTAGTATAGCAATCAATTTTGGCGTAATGGGTTGTCATCCAATCCATTCCCAAAATGATGTTTATGTCCGAGGACTTGAGAGCGATTAGAGATGCTAGGAAAACAAGTCTATCGACAAGGATTTCATTTCCATGGCTTACCCTAGAGGTTTGCCACTTTGAACCAGGAGTTTGAATAACCATGGAAGTAGGCATGTCACAAAAAGTCATGTTGTGCAATCGAGCATAGCTCTCAGATATGAACGAATGTGATGCTCCAGTATCGAAAAGAACAGATGCCGGATGGCAGTTTACGAGAAGCGTACCAAGGACGACGTTAGGATCCTCATAAGCTTCCTCGGCAGAGACATAGTTGACATGACCACGTGTAGTGGGGATTGGCTTAACATAATTCACCTTGCCGGTTGGTTTACCACGGCCAACGGGTTTTCCTGGTTGGTTCTGAGGACACTCACGCATGTAGTGCCCCGGTTCTCCACACTTGAAACATGTCACAGTGGTGGTGCGTGGAGCAAAGTTAGAAGGTGGTCCTCCATAAGTCTTAGCAGGTGCAAACTGTTGAGTTGGGCGAGGCGCCTCATAGGATGGCCTTGGTGTGTACTTGGGTGGCAGAGCGGTGTTAGGAACCCACACACGGCGCTTGTGAGAGCCAGAGCCGGATGAGGAACCAAAGTCTCGAGTATGCTTGCGGGTGGCCTCGAAGTCGGTCTGGCCTGTTTCAGCACTGATAGCCTTGTTTACCAACTTCTGGAAGGAAGTGCACTTGTGCAGACGTAGATCTCGGCGGAGTTCAGGGCTGAGTCCCTTGCGGAACCTCGCCTGCTTCTTGGCATCGGTGGATACTTCCTCAGGTGCATAGCGTGCCAAGTTGCCAAACTCGCGACTATAGCCATCCACGGTTAAACGGCCCTGGGTGAAATTGCAGAATTCCTCCCGCTTGCGATCCATGAGACCTTCCGGAATGTGATGTTCACTGAATGCCTCACTGAACTCAACCCTGGTACTGACTTGGCCAGCAGGACGCATAGCTTCAAAGTTTTCCCACCAGAGATTGGCAGGGCCCTCAAGATGGTAGGCGGCGTAGATAACCTTGTCAGCTTCGGCCACACGGGCAGAGTGTAGCTTGTGGGTGATACTACGTAGCCAGTCATCAGCATCCAGAGGTTCAGTGGAGTGATGGAACTTTGGTGGACACATCTTGATAAAATCGTGGATTGACACCACGTCATTCCTCTGACGGAACCCAGTGTTCTGCTCTATGCGTTCCAGCAGACGGTTGGTCTCTCTCTTGTTCCGTTCAGCTTCGAGCATAACTTCCGCCAAGGAGGGTGGCTAGGGCAGATTCCCATCTCTAGCCCCACTAGCCTCACCCTGCTCCTGAGCAGCAGGAGTGTTGCGAGTGTTGACCATCCTAGGAAAACAAAACAACGGTTTAGACAAGGATGGCAAAAATTTGACATAGAAGTGCAGAATGTAATGGATGACACGAAATGCAAAGATGTTCATCCGTACGACATGGTAATATAGGAACTGCTATATATACACAAGTGGTCATACACACCATACAAAGTTTAGTACAAGCCAAGGCTAAAGTACAACTGCGGTGAAAGACGATACATCCCATCAGAGGCATTCCAAGCTCCTATACATTATTTAACTACACCTCCAGAACTCAGTACACACTAAGTCATATTCCACAAGACGCGCAGGACTGTGGAAATACAACTACTACAATACTACTACAACCACGGCCTAGCTCAGACATTCACGTAGTAATCCTCGTAAAGATTACCACCGTAGCCTGGAAGTGGAACAGATGGATCTTGGAACTCGCGGGCACTCGAAGGTTGTGGACCATAGGGACATGGATGTGGTCTCGATCCCGATGCTGGTGGTAACCGACGCCCATGTGGAGGTGTAATACCCCCAACGTCATGCCAATCCATGCGATCAGGCAGACGAGTCCGCACGGGGTACAAATCCCGCATGTCCAGATATCCGGCGTGCACAGCAGGTGCAAGCCGTGTCAAAGTAGTCCAATGAGCAGCTCGAGTGTTATACAGCTCCATTCGGAGGGCACGGACCTCACGGTCCCTATCCTCTAACATCTGAACAGTAGTCTGAAGCAGGGGCTCTTCATGAGCAGCATCAGTATACAGACCAGTGTAGTAACCTTCCTCTCCGGGAAGTGAGGCTGGCATGTAACAGAACTCAGTGTTCAGCAATAGGGCATGCCTAGCACGGAGAATGGTCATCATCGAATAAGCGGCATCCTGCACTGCCATCTCGATGGTAATCCCGAGTCCATAAGACCAATGGATGGGATCATTAGCTCCGGGATATGAGGGGTATATCCGGACTGTGCAGAAATACTAACTTTGATTAAAATCCCGGTACTGTTCCTCCACAGTGTATTCAGGATACCAGCGATAACCGGTCTCAGTCAGCACACGGACTAGCATGGCCGTGTAACCGGGCACATTAATGCATCGAGTCAAATGAACCACTTGGTGAGGAATGCGGCCAGACATCTGAAACACGGAATAATGCAAAGGCATTAGTGTTTCTGGAAGAAATCGGGCAGCATAACAACTGTAAATGCTCAAACAAAGATTTGAGACATCATACAAATGATAGCATAGCCACTCAACAACCCATATCAAGGTTCCCGTCCAACAATCATCATACTAAAAGGATAGAAACTGAACTGAGGCTTGAAACCAACAATCCTAAGAGTCTACGGATTAGTAACACATGAACCTAGAAGGGATAAGAGGCCTAGTCCTAAATCCCCGTAGAAAGAATAGACTGACTCAGATCAGAAGGCATAAGGTAAAGGAGTAAAAAGAGCCTTACGTTCCCTTCCACAATCAATTCCCCTACATATAACTAAGAATTTTTCTAGACTCAACATCGACCAGTTTGGCTTGAGAAACCTACAGGCAGTCCAGCTCTGATGCCAACGCTGTTAGGACCCCGATCCTAAGTCACACCGATCTAGCTGTAACACGTCATATCACTTTGCGGCCTCACGCACGGTAACCCCACGGGTGCCACCTTACCTGGCCCGAGACCGTTTACGCATTTTGGCACACGTATATGACAGTGTCGCTAGCATCCATATGACAAAGAACCCGGGCCGACATGGCTAGTTATAAACCAAAAGTGGCACTAGATTACAGAGACAGGCATCCATGACCCAGCAACGAATGTGTCGGTCATCAACGTATGAACCCAAGTCGTAGCAAGCTACATGGACTTAAAGGAACAACGCGTGACATTTCCCCTAAGGGACAGACACATGAACGAAGAAGGACACATGCCGGCCAACCTACGTGTTCCGAGCAGTAGCAAGCTACCAAGGCTCATTGGAATCACTAGGAGGCATTTCCCTGTAAGGTAGGCTACCAAAGGAAAACAACTAGGTGTCGGATACCACACATACCAAGCATTTCAAACATACACGCACTATGCTCAATATGTGCAAATACAACATTGCATCACAACAGAACTCTATGACTCAAAGTACTTTATTTAAAAGGCTCCAAGAGCCATACATAACATATCCATACAGGTAGGGGTCACATGACCCAACACTCAAGTCATACAGTCATACAAGCACAAGCGGAAGCTACATGTCTGAGTACAGACAACTTAGAAAATAAAACAGGCTTGGTGTAGCCTGACTATCTACAAGGCCCTTCACAAGCTCCAGATCTCCGTCTGGGTGTCAAGCTACTCGTCGACGTCAACGTCCATGTAGAACCCATCAGCAGGGGCAGGGTTCTCCTCTGCAACAGTTATTAAGCAAACATGAGTACAAAGGTACTCAGCAAGTCTTACCACAGAACCTATCATACATGCAACATTATCAAAGGGGGGTAGTGGAGTTCATAGCAGAATGCCAGCTTTGACCTTGGCTAACCTATACTACAACTCTCAACAGATTGCAAGATGTTATTACGAACACGAGTCCACTACTCACCACATCAATACACTACCGAGGATCCTCTTCCGTCATCCTACGGAAGGGCCATCCGTGGCACTCACGCTTATCTTGAGGCTTTTAGTAGTATCCATCAACTTGTCTATGAACTGTAAGAGTAACCAAGTAGTTCGTACCGCGAACAACGGCTATTCGAATAGATTGATAACCCTGCAGGGGTGTACTTCTTCACACATGTTTTCACCACTTAGCGTCTGCACACGACATGTGCTCGGCAGACTTCAAGCGAAAGCCGACGTGGGTGTAGACCATGACCTAACCAACCACTCAAGTCTCTCGTCCAGGTTTATCGCCTATTTGGGTTCCATCCGTGGGGAGATCCGGCCGGGGTGTCGCTCACGGCCCCAAACGATGTGTACAGGGTTCCCGAGTCACCAAACGGGCAACCGGTACACCGTGCCACGTACCTGTCGCATCACAGCCCACCCCGAGGGTCAGCGCTGTGCACGACCTCCAGTAAGCTATAAACACCAGAAACTAGTTGCAACTCCTGGACAGAGTACAAGGATAGTCAATAAGTCGAGCGGGGTCATATTTCAGGGCCCAATGTGTGGTAGTAACTGTAACTTGAATCACACACACAGATCTCGGGTCCTATGGACGATTCCAATGAAACAACCCACCATGTACTCCTACATGGCCTTTCATCGATACCTTTACCAAGCGTATTCCACACTTCCTTCACTTTATCGGTATGATCATTTCACTCTGATCCATCACCCAGATGAACCAGACCAAACACAACTCTAAGCATAGCAAGCAACATAAACAAATAGCATGGTGGATCACACATCACATGGCTCAATCAACTCCTACACATGCTAGTGGGTTTCAACTATTTACTGTGGCAATGACAGGTCATGCAAGGGATAGGGTTCAACTACCGCAGCAAGTAGCAGTTCACACGTTGTTGCCTTAATGCAGTAAAAGAGAGCAGGAGCGAGAAGATTGGGTTTGTATCGGAATGATCAATGATTGCTTGCCTGACAAGGTAGTTGTCGGGTACTGCTCTTCAACTGGATACGCAGCAGTATCCTCGGGAGTAGGACCTAACACAGAGAATACCGGCGATACAATCATTAACAAACAAATGCAACAATATGATGCATGCTCATGACATGGCAAGATGCATGTGTGTTGGCTAATGCAACTAAAACCAGAAGGGTTTGAACCTATTTGAATCAAAGATTCTAATTGGAGTTCAAACTATTATTTAAATAAGTGCATTATCATGTTTTTGATGTATACAGCAAGTTAACTTGTTCAAACATGCATGAAACCAGTGCCATTGGAAAGATTGGATTTTTCTGATCATTTTTCATATATAAATCTTTTCCATCTGAGCTATGGTTGATTTTATATGATTTTTAGAAGTTTTGGGTATTTTCTGGAATTTCCTGAATTGATTTTTAATCTAAAAATCCCAGAAAAACCTTTACTGCGTCAGCATGACATCATGCTGACGTCAGGCAATCAACAGGGCCAGTCCAAGTCAATCCTGACCAGTGGGACCCACTGGTCAGTGTCACAGTTAACTAATTAACTAATTAGAATTAAATTAACACCTAAACTAGGTTTGACTTGCGGGTAGGGCCCACATGTCAGTGACCCAGGGGGTCAAACACGTGGTCAAAACAGGTCCATCTCGCCGACGTTTAGCCACCGGCGAGGCCAAACACGGCGGCGTGCTTCGGAAATCGTCTACGGGGCACGGCTCGAGCTGCGGCTAGGCGCGTTGGAAAGCTCTTGCCCTTGCGCGTCGGATGGTGGTGGTCGCCGGACCTGGGGTGGTCGGAGACGACGGCAACAAGCTCGACGGCGGCGACCGGCGTCGGGCGTGTGTGGAGATGCGGCTGCAGGGGCCTAGGCGATGCGTGCGTAACACCTATCGCATCTACGCGCTGCGGTGAGTGTGATGGACGGGTGCCAGTGACCAAATGGTCACCGGAGCATCACCGGCGGCGAGCACGGCGGTGGTGCGTGCAGGTGAGCTTCGTGCGATGCGTTCCAGGCAGAAGAGAGCCAACGGAGAGGGGGAGGACGAAGCTGGGCTCACAGGGGTTGCAGCAGGCGCCGGAGCGAGCTCGGGGGTGGTCGGAGCTGAGCGGAACGGCGAGGGGGATCTCCGCGGCCGGAGTTGGGGAAGAAGAGGTCGGGGGCGTCTCCAGGGCGGGCGAGCACTCAGGGCTCGGCCTGTTCGAAGCAGTCGAGGACGGCGGAGACGACGGACACCAAGGCGGGGCTCAGGGACGACGGTGGGCGCGGCTTCTACGACGGTGCGAGCACGACGGCGTCGGCCATGGCGCGGGGAGAGCGAGGGAGAGGAGCCGGGGAGAGGGGGAGGTGTCTGCGAGGTCGGGGGCGACGTGTATGACCGGTCCAGCTCTCCTGGATGGCGAGGGGAGGAAGCAGGGCGGCGGGCAGCTGCGTGGCGCGCCGTGCGGTCGCCGTCGAGCACCTGCCTGCCTGCCTGGCCGAGCCAAGCAGCTCGCTGGAGCGGCAGCTGGGCTGGGCCGGCAGGTGGGCCGGGTGGGGCGCCAGGTAACTCCTTCTCTCTCTCTTTTTTCTATTTCTTTTCTGTTTCATTTGTTTTGCAACTTTGTTTAATTAAATAAAATGCCAGAGCATTTTTATAACTCATAACACTTGTCATGCCTACTGTATATAATATGAACAGTAGGAAACATTATAGTTTATGATTATTTGAGCATTTAAAATATTTTATAGCATTTAAATGCCCAAATTCAAATAACATATGATTTAATCCAGTGACCTTGGATGTCCTAGAAAATTGTGCACCATTTTTAGCAAAGGTTTGAGACCAAGGCAGAAATGATGAACATTTTTGAAGGGCATTTTGGGTACATTGGTAAGTATTTTAACAAACCCTAGTTGTTAGGAGAGGGGTGCTGGGGTTTCTGTTAATCCCATTTCAAAATTTCTTTGAAAAGTAAACATGATGCACACACCAACTAACCCTAATGCAAGTGCTAACTAGGGATGTGACACTGGGGTTCCTCTTCCATGACCCAACACCAATCAGCTCTCCACTCCTCCCACTTGCCGCTGAGCTCTCCAATCAAGTACGCCTCTTTTTTGGTAAGCCTGAAGATCCAGGAGATGCCACCGGAGAGTGGAGATCCAGACTCTACTCTAGGTGTGAAGAAGTGGCGGAACAGAGCTACGTTGGGATGGACCCCGACAAAGTTTTCGCACAGATGTGCGAAAACGGCCATTGTGAGAACAGCATTCGGGGTAAAATCTAGGAGGTGGAATCCGTACGTGTTCATCACATTGCAGAAAAACTCAGAGTACGGAGGACAAAGGCCACAGTAGAAGAACAAAGCGAAGTAGTGGTAACCTCCCGGATACATGTCGCAGGCTTCGCCGGGGAGGACTCTGGTGCGCGGGTGAGCCTTCGTCTCCCTCGCCCAGAACAGGTAATACTTGTCCCGCAGCTCCCTCGCGCCGAGCCTCGGCGGGAAGACCACCATCCTCTTCCGCATTGCGGCCAGCTTCGCCGCCTTGTCGGACTTCTCGCTCTTCGTCTTGCTGCTCTTCGGGGCCATGGCGGGGACGGCGAGAGGGGTCGGCAGCGCCGTGGAGGCGGGCGGCGGTGGAAGAGAGGTGGAGCTCGGCTCTCTGTCGACCTTTGGGGAGGCGGAGAGCGGCGGGAGTTTCTGAGATTGAAGACGCAATGAAGCAATGGGGGGGAAACTGCCCCTGCTTCCTCTGCTTTTAAGGGGGAAGTGGGGGACGTTCCGCATTTTCCCATTAAAGAAACAGGCCACGATCTCTCCCACGACGCCGCAATCGACGCGTGCCGTTAGGGAGGGATGCGGTGGATGCGGAGTGGGAAACGGCATGCCGTGGGCCGCGCGTGCCCATGCACTGTTTTGGGCCAGGCCCAACAGCGCTCGGCACCGTGTGTGGCCCAGGCCCGGGGGCTCCTGTCGGCGTACTAAAGTAGGGGTACCTTAGTATCCCGACTTGTGCACGGGCAGTAGCAGCGTCCCGTGGTCGGGCTTACCACGCGCCCGCCAAAACCCGCTCTGGGTCCCTTGAAGCCATTCAAGAACAAAGTATTCAAGTTAAGAAACAAGACCCCGGCGAGAGGGGCTTGCCGGGAAGGCCGCTCCAGGCTCGAGATCATCCCTACTGCACAAGACCCTGACAAGAGGAGCTTGCCAGGAAGACCCAAGAACGGCATTTCAGAGGACATGTCGTGGCGCACCACGCGCCCCGGCAAGGCCCGGAGAGCGGCAAGCTTCCGGGCCCGGCAAGGTAGCGATCGCGGCAAGGTGCTTGCCGCGGCAAGCTTTCACTGTGTGCCTGCGCTCCAGCTCATCTGGCCACGCGTCGCCCTGGGGACCTTCCTGGGGCACGTGGCGGATGGATGTGCAACCTGGGGGTACACGGTGGCAAGCCACGATGACGAGGCCTCCGTCGTGGCGAACGGAGGCGCCCGGACGGACGCTTTTTGGGGTGACGGCGATGGGCATTCAATGCCCTTGTCCCCCACCGTCAGGGTTAGGTATAGACCACTGTACATACACTGTACATGCACTGTTACAACTACCACCGATTTTACACTTTTACCCTCCTCTACGTTGACACCTGTCGGTGACCCCTTTGAGCTATAAAAGGATGCCCATGCACAACGTAGAGGGGGTTCGGTTTCAAAAACTTGATCACTCCCACGCTCGGTGTAGCTAGCACTGTAGATCTTCTTGCTCCCGAGCCAAGAACTCAATACAACCAAGGCAGGAGTAGGGTTTTACGCATTCGTGCGGCCCGAACCTGGGTAAACTACTCGCGTGTGCCCCTCGATCTGCTCTTCGTGCTCCCTCAGCTCCCTTGCCGTACCGAAAAGGGGCTCCGGTCCCATAGGTGTTCGCGGGCGACTAGTTTCCCCGACAGCCGCCATGGCCGGACTTCCGCGTTCGCACTCGCACAACCACTCCGGGCACTGCTCGTGTTGCTCCTCTTGAAGCGGCCTGACGCATGCGACCACGCACGCGCTCGTCGGCCCACACACGCCCGCGCTTGCTCACTCGCTCTCTCCGTGCCTACCACCGCTCGACCACTGCCGCTCCCGTGCCTCGCTTGGCCGCGCTCGCCGCGAGCTCCTAGCCGCCCCTGCCATGCCTGCCGGCGCGTGCTGCGTCGCCACTCGCGCCCAGGCCATGCCCCGCGCTGCTCTGCTGTGCTACTGCCTCACTGCTCTGCTGCGGGCGTGCGGCATTGCTGCTGCTCTTGCTGTCGCATGCTGGTGCCGCTGCAGCCGCGTCGCTCTTCTTGTTACTAGTGCCGCTATGTACTACTGTAAGTTGCTGCCGTTTGCTTGCTCTTGTCGTTGATTACTACTAGGTGTTGCTGCTCACTTGCCTCTGCTACTACCGCACTTGGCCATGGCCGCGAAGGCCCCTACATATGGCCATATGCGTGGCTGGCCGGGCTATGTCCAGTGATGGCCGACCCTTGTTTAATTAGTTAGGTGTAGCTTAGTACTAGTTTAATGCTAATTGAGCCTTTTAGCAAATGACATGCGGGTCTCATCTAATTAGTTTAGATAAATCCATTTTGAAAATATTAAAACAGTGACATCTGGGCCACCGCCTGCCCTTTGACTTGTCAAAGTTGACTTGGTCAATTCGGATTAACTAAATATAATAATTCCAGCAAATTATTAAAACTTGAGAAAAATATATAAAATAAACTATAACTTGGATGAAAATAATATATAGATGAATCTTGCTCAGAAAAATAAGACGAATCCGATTATGCCATCCACATACCTGTCACGTGTCTCTAACGCTGCAAACATGGAACTTTTCCCTCCGGTCATCTCTCTGACACAGGTCTGGAACTGGGATAACATTCCCGGTTGAATTCCCCCTTCACCTATATCGTGTAGACATACGTTAGGTCACACGTAGCACGCGTATTGCCATGTTATGCTTTGTGGTGCGATGTTTGCTTTATATTTACTGTTTCTTCCCCCTCTTCTCTCTGATAGACACCGTGACTGAGACCGCTGACAGTGCCACGGTAATAGACTGCATCGACGACGACCCCTCCTTCTTGCCAGAGCAACCAGGCAAGCCCCCCCCCCCTTGATCACCAGATATCGCCCATTCTCTTCTCTCTTATTCCTGCATTAGAATTGCCACTGTTGATGATTCGATAACTCCTATTCTGTTGCATAGCCTGTCATTGTTGCTACCATTGTTGATACCTTTACCTGCTATCCTAAATGCTTAGTATAGGATGCTAGTATTCCATCAGTGGCCCTACATTCTTGTCCGTCTGCCATGCTATACTATCAGGGCGTGATCACTTAGGGTGGTGATCACGGGTATATACTACATACATACTTTACATGACACATGATGTGACTAAAGTCGGGTCGGCTCAGTGAGTACCCGCAAGTGATTCCGATGTGGGGGCTGAAAGGATAGGTGGCTCCATCCAGGTAGCGGTGGGCCTGGGTTCCTGGCGGCCCCCGAGTGGATCTTTGTGGCGGAGCGATTGGGCAGGTTGAGACACCCAGTCGAGAGGTGGCCTGGCCCTGGTCGTTGTCCGTGGTTATTTCATAATAACACACTTAACGAGATTGTATATTTGATCTGAGTCTGGCCATTGGCCTATACGCACTAACCAGCTAAGTGGGAATAGTTATGGGCTCTCGACGTCGTGGTATCAGCCGAAGCCTTCTTGACGTCAGCGACTGAGCGGCGTGCGCCGGGTTGGACCGTGTAACGTGACTTCCTTAGTAATGGAGGTTGCTAGGTCTGCTCACCGGCCGCGTACGCAACGTGCAGTTGTGCATTGGGCAATGGGCCCGGACCCCTGCGCGCCTAGGACTTAGACCGGCGTGCTGACCTCTCTACTGTGCTTAGGTAGGGCTGCGACGTGTTGATCTTCTGAGGCCGGGCATGACCCTAGAAAGTGTGTCCGGCCAAATGGGATCAAGTGTGCTGGGTTATGTGGTGCACCCCTACAGGGAAGTTAATATATTCGAATAGCCGTGTCCCTCGGTAAAAGGACGACCCGGAGTTGTACTCCAACCTCATGACAGCTAGAACCGGATACTTAATAAAACACACCCTTACCAGTGCCGGATACAACCCGGTGATCGCTTTCCCATAGGATGACGAGGGGAGGATCGCCGGGTAGGTTTATGCTACACGGTGTTACTTGGTGAATATACCATCTACTCCCTTCTTCTGTTGCAAGACGGAGGCTGCCAGAAGCAAGGGTACTTGTGACTTTCCAGCTACTCTCTTCTACTGCCGCAAGATGGCGGTTGCCAGAAGCGTAGTATTCGATTGGATTAGCTATCCCCCTCTTATTCTGGCATTCTGCAGTTTAGCCCACAGATATTACCCCTTTACACATGTACCATTGCATATGTAGTGTAGATCCTTGCTTGCGAGTACTT
>LR738715.1:633302512-633353599 GCA_902687465.1 Secale cereale
CCCCCCCCCCCCCCCCCATTTCCTTCTTCTCGGTTGATGCAACCAGATCGGTGGAGTCTAGGACCCAGAGGATCCCGATGATGTTTCTACGTGGAGTTCGGCTTCGAGGAGAAGTTAGGAGGTCCCAGGCAGGAGGCCTTGCCTTTTCGATCTTTGCTACTTTTGTGCTAGCCATCTTATGGCAACTTGTTTAACTTATGTTTGTACTCAGATATTATTGCTTCCGCTGACTCTTGTGTTTTCGAGCTTATGTATTCGAGCCCTCGAGACCCCTAGCTTGTAATATAAACCTTGTATTATTTTAAATTTGTGTCTAGAGTTGTGTTGTGATATCTTCTAGTGAGTCCCTGATCTTGGTCATACACATTTGCGTGCAAGATTAGTGTACGGTCAAACCGGGGGCGTCACAAGTTGGTATCAGAGCCGACTGCCTATAGGAATCCCCCTTTCCAACTCCTTGGCCGAAGTTGAGTCTAGTCATTGAGTTTTTTTACTAACATGGCTGTGTGGCTTACGGGCCCACGTCGCCATTGGGTGGTATTATGATCTTTTATTCCTTGTCTTTACTCTTAGACTTTGATCTATCTTCTATTCGGGTTAAATGAATTTATTAACTTTAACACTAGGTTCTCGTAACTGATTCTCCCAAAGAGCCCTTGTTCCAGAAGATCACCTGCTTCGTCAGAAGATTCTGAGGATGTCCCTTGATATTTTCCCGAGACCCTTGTGCTCATCGCATTTGCAATTCATTGCCACCGATATATCCCTATGGATATATGCATGCACTTGTCATTCTCATGATCATTCCTCGTCACTCTTGTTGTTACAAGATGCCTCGAAATATTCTCCGTTGTCCCGAGAATCCTTTGAGTTTACTATCTCGCAGTTTTGTTTCAGAAGAAAACCCTTACGGCTATTTCCTCACATTTATCGAGGATCCGTTCTTCTCGATTGTTCATGTGTCTCACAAAATTCTTCGGAATACTTTTCGATCTTTCGAAAATCCTTTGCAGCATGTTACTCTTGAAATTCTTGCCTGCTGGCATTATGGTTAATTTCGTATGACTAGTAGTCTTTGTTAACATCCCTTATCATAGACATTTTGAGCCTATTGATTCAATGTGTGCGTATGCACGCAGTCATCGGGTTATCCTTTTTAAAATTATCTTTCCGGGTCAGACGTCATTCCGAAGATGAGTTGGTTCTCGGAAATTCAAACCTTTATCGATTGTCCATTCAACTTATCCATCCTTGATCCGAGTTTTTGCTTCTGATCCTTTGTTTTGGAAACCATAATTTCTTTCTATTTTAGCATCAGACTAATCAGGTGATTCTTGAATATGGTGCCTCTGCATTCTTTCTTCCTCTGAGTGAGTACCGATACTCACATCAGCTCCGTTGTGGATCGCCTGATCCATTGTTGGATTGTTATCCGACAGTGTCCTTCATATTCAATCACCATGTGAGTTCTTTCCCTGATACATAATGCCTTTGGTAAATTGTATCCTCTGCTTGGCCATCCATGCTGTGCTTTTGTGTAATGCCCAGGATGGGACTATACCTCCTACGTGTCGAGGCACGACTTAAAGGTATAAGCCCATTCTGGAATGATCTCAACTTTGGTATCTTTGCACGACTCATGTAAAAGAGGGATTAAAATGCAAAAGGAGATAGTTGGCTTACACTCGCCACTTCACACAATACATTACATAAGCAAACATCATCCAAAACATCACAACCCGACTACGGGTGAAGATCCAAAAGAAAGATACCAAAACATAAAGCCACAGGTCAGAATCGCCCCTAGTAGAAACCACTACTGATCGTCGAAAACGTCACAAGCATACGGTCACTCTCTTCATCGAGCTCCAAGTGAAGTACTTGAACCAGCTCCTGCATCATTCTCGGCTGAACCTGCATCTGGTGTTGTAGTATCTGTGAGCCACGAGGACTCAGCAATCCCATAACCATGGGTATCAAGACTAGCAAAGCTTTATGGGTAGGAAGAGGTAAAGTGGTGAGGTTGCAGCAGCGGCTAAGCATAATATGGTGGCTAGCTTACGAGTACAAGAATAAGATGAGCATCTACGCAAACGGTCGCAAAAGTAGTGATCGCTAAATATCCTGAACTACATACGAGTCAAACATAACCCCACCGTGTTCTCTTCTCAAAGTGAAAAGAGACAGTCACGGTTACTCACACAGTTGTGTGTTTTACTTCGGATCCTCTGTCAAGTTTTCTACAACCGGACATTAACAAATTCCAATCTGCCACATAACCGCGGGCACGGCTTTCGAAAGATCATAACCCTACAGGGGTGTCCCAACTTAGCCCATCATAAGCTCTCACGATTAGCTGAAGCGATAAATATAATATCATCACTCCTTATCTTAGGGAAATCCGATCAGGCTCGGCTTCCCGGTAGCACAAGACATTTCGACAATGGTAAAACAAGTCCAACAAGACCTCCCGGCGTGCCGACACCCTGATAGTAGCCGCGCGTATCTCGTCTCAGGCCACGACCGGATGGGTGATGCTACAGGTAAAACCAATCCTCGAGTTTCCCCGTGGTGGCCCCGCAGCACCCCCGTTTGGGACCAACACCATCAGCACTGGCCCCCCTGTTATGTAGAATTAAGAACCCGGGGACATGACCACCTATGCAATTAATTAATTATTTAGTTGTTATTATGAGCAAATTAAAACCAATGTTGGGCCTTGCTGGAGGAGTTTTATTCAAAGTCGAACTGTCAAGGGGTCCCCATCCACCCATCGTGTAAGGAACGCAAAATCAAGGAATATAATGCCGGTTTATCGGCGCCTAAGGTGGCATGAGTGGAACAAAACACCGAGCAAAAGGCCAAGCCTTCCACCCATGCCCAGTATATATGTGTGTTAACAATAATTATAGATATTGTGATATAACAACAACAAGTTCCCTCTTGGAACGAACTTCATCTTCACCTGCAACTAACAACGCTATAAGAGGGGCTAAGCAAGCGGGTAACATAGCCAAACAGTGGTTTTGCTACGAAGGTTTCAAAGGTTAGAGGTTTCATGGCAACAAGGAGAGGCTGACATAAAAGATGGGTAGCGCGACTTGTAACGATAGCATCGAGACAACTAAGCATGGTAATGGTAGTATTGGTATCCAAGGGTATGATCATCTTGCTTGGGATTCCGCGAGGGAGAAGAACAAGTCCATGAAGTAGACGGAGCAACAAGTCGAGCGAATCCTCACAACTCCGGAACGAAACCGAAGCTATCAAGAGAAGCAACCGGAAAGAAGCAAACAACACGGTAAACACACATATCATAAACATGGCATATGATGCACATCCAAGTATGATGCATGTCCGGTTTAATTATGCATGGCATGGAAAGTGCACAAACAAAACTACAAGTTAAGTGGAGCTCAATATGCAACGAGTTGCATATTGACGAAACACCACATTTTAATTATTTAATTGACTCTCGTTTATTTACAAGACAATATTAAATGTTTGTTGACATGGCAAGAGGTGAAGCAAAAACAAACTACCTATCTAGGCAATTTAAATGAGGCCGGAAAATAACAACAACATTTCCGGGAAAAATCCCCCTGAGCATGTTTAGCAATTATTAAGCAAACAACAATTCACACATTTTAAATGTTGTTAACATGATGCGGATGACATGATCAAGTTTAATGCAATTTATTATTTAAGGTTGACATGAAGATGATAAGGAGTATTTGTCACCGTGGTGGAAGGTAAAGGGTGCCACGGCAACGATCCGAAAGTGTTGCATCGGCAACATCTCAATTCCGGTAACCCGTTGAGAGACCGGTGCAAAAGAAAAGGTGGCGTGAGCGAGACATGCAAGATGATGGGGTGCTCCCGGTTTCCGGGTTCCCACGGGTCGGCGACAAAAGAGGGCACAACGGACACGGTGCAAACAAGGGATGCATCTCATACAACACACAACACATGGGTCATCGTCACGGGGTTATACCTTCAAAACAATCGTTTCGGGGCGGCTCGAGAGGGTAGAGGAAGAAGTCGTTCTCGCGATTCGTAGAGGAAGTAGGCGTTCACGTTCGGAGAGGAAGTAGTTGTACACGGGGCGACGGTAGTTGTACACGTTGGCGTTTCCGTTTCCGAAGAGGTACTTGTCGCGTCGTCGTAGAGGAAGTAGTGGAAGTAGACGTTTCGTTAACGTGTCGTGGTAGTTGATGTATCGCCGTGTAGTTGTTCCCGTTCGTAGTCGTTCACGTCTCCGAAGAGGTAGTTGATGAATCCAACATCTTATGGGTGACGGCAGTCGAACTTGAAGGTCATCGGCGTCGTGGTACTTGGGGGTTCTCATTCTTGCGACGGTAGTTGTACACGGGATCTCCATGTGTAGTCGTACTCGGTTCGTAGCGGTCATGTCACATGTCGTGGAACTTGTCGGTTTCGGGACTTGGCGATGGTAGACGTACTCGGTCGTCGTGGAACTTGGGGCTTCAACTTGCCGGTCTTGACAAAAAAATGAAGGGGTACTTGGTGTTTCATCGTGTAGTCAAACTTGACGAATCCGGAAGGGGAACTCGGCGCCCACGGGTGTTACAACTGCAGTGTCCACAACAACAGGAAAAAACGGCAGCAAGGTCTTGGCGGCGACGAGGTACTTGGCCAGCAGCAACATGACCACATGAGGCGAAGGCAGCGGCGCAGGGACGGAGGACGGCGCTGTCGGGGCCGAGGCCCGCGGCTGGAGAGACCTTGGACGAGGAGGACGGCGGACGAGGAGGCGAGGCCTGGCCGGGCTGCTCCCGCGCTGGAGGGGCGCGGCGCTCGGTGCTGCTGCTGCCTCTGGCCGGCGGCGGCTTCACGAGGCGCTGGTGGAGGAGGCAAAGACGCGGCGGCCTGGAGCGATGGGGTCGGCGCTGTAGAGGAGGAGAAGGCGCTGAACGACGGCTGGAGAAGCATGGCGCGGCGGCCTGGAGGAAGCCGAGGGAAGGCCGGTGGCCAGAGGACGCGGGGAGGCCGGGCGCGGCGGCTCCCGCGGCGGAGGTGAGGTGTGGGGCTGGCGAGGGGGGACGCCGGAGCGACGAGGCCCTGGCCGAGGCCCTCGAGGGGAGGCGCGGGAGATCGAGCGAGGGGGGTTCGTTGCGAGAGGGCGAGGTGCGCGGTCGGGCTAGGGGACGAGGGATCGGGCTGCGGGGCGACTCGGGAGATCGAAAGGTGGCTGCGTCGTATCGAGGAAGAAAGGAGCGGGGTCGAGGGGAGATGGGAAGATCGAGGGAGGCGGCGCTGCGTGGGAAACGGGACGAGGGGGGGATCGGGAGATCGGTGCGCTAGGTTAGGCCGCCGGTTGGGCCAGGGAGGGAGATTGGGCCGGCTGGGAGGGATGATAGAATGGGCCAGTCCGGCCTAGAAGGCTGAGGAAGAGCTTGGGCCGGCTGGGAGCCCATATGGCCAGCTGCTGGAGGACCTCAAGCTGGGATGCTCTCCTTCGCCAATTAAAAAAAACAGAGAAGCAAAAAATATTTATTTGGAAAAGCCAAATAAATAGGAAATGAAGTAACAACTGACATGTGGCTACTTTGATATATCAAAGCTCTACAACTATAGGATGAATATCTGGAGAGGATGGAGGATTTAAAAGATTTAAAAATAAGAGGGAATTAAGATGCAAGTTTGTTATGGTGAGTTCCATAATAATGGAATAATTTGATATAGCTCTCTAAATATTGAGAGGCTTTGTATAGGTTATAAAGAGAATTCACCCTGTGAAAATCCCTCGATTTAAATGGACTGAAGGTCCACACAATTTATTTAGGTTGAGATGCAAAAAATAAATATGACATGATGGCATGATGACATGATGTAATGCAAAATAAAAACACAAGCACAAATGAAACACACGGAAGAACCTGGAACATCTGGAATCTTCTGGGACGTCGGTCTTCGGGCGTCACAACTCTCCCACACTAACAGAGGATCTCGACCCGAGATCCTAGAGATAGCACCGGGTAAAAACGGAAGAGGAAGAGGTAAAACAAAGTTGCTTCTTCGACAAACGAGTGAAACCACGAACCTTGAGAGGTTAAACAATCTTGAAGAAAGAATACAACGGAGATGAACGAAGTTAAGAGCACTCTGGTAAGGAGGAACAAGGAACATTACGAGAACCTTGTAGGTTGAACGACGTGAAACAAGAGCTTACGAACCAAAAGAATAGGAAACTGCAATGGTATAACCAAGGAATAAGAATGACAGAATTTGGGCAGCACTCCGTCTGAAAATGGAAGGAATTGAACAATAACTTGAGAAGATGAGATGATACTTGATGAAATGAACAACACACAGCCTCCGGAACATTTAAAGGATGACACAAGAGGTAAGAAAGATTTCAAACAGCACTCCGGTTGAAAAGAGAGGCAAAACTAGATAAGATGACAGAACTTGAATGGAGGACACAACACTCCGGATAAATAGATAAACAAGGAAAGAACATGATCTTGATAAAAACGAGATGATGGTTAAAGAGAGCAATATCACAATGCCTCCGGAATGAAAGAATAGCATATAAATCAATGAAAGAAATGAATGGAGAAGAAAAATGACAACTTCTCCCACAAATGAATTAGGAAAACCTCTACAAAGAAGGGTTGAATGTGGTTGATGGAAAATCAACAACGAAATGAATAAGATTCATGTGGGCTTATGGAAAACATCTCAAAATTAAGAGGTGACAACCAGCCACTAACGGAAATATTTGATTGGATTGAGATCAACAAGGAGACGATAAACTTATTTCACCGGAATGATAAATGAAGAACTTGGGTCATTAATAAGCACCATAATAGCAACAATTCTCAGGGAAAGCTTTTTGGTGAAATAGAACCCAAGATTACTCCAACAAATAAATTGAAAGGTTGGAAAGATCTCCTGAACAAAGAAAATGATGGTTTTAAATATCTCATTCTTGACAACTTGTGAATCATGAAACATAAAGGGAAATTGTCAAAATGACATGACACCATCTGAAAAAATAAGGTAGAAAGAATTGCAATTGGAAAGCATGATGAAGAATGCTTGAGCTCCAACAAGAATCCTGATGAAGACTTCTAGGATGAATTAAAACATGATGAACCACCATGACGAACTCCGGTAATGAAAGCATGAGAAGTGAAAGATGAGAAGAATAAGATTCAAGGCCTGCGATGAATTAGATGGAGCTTTGAAATGATAATTGAAATAACTTGGAGCTCCGGAAAACAAGATGAACAACTTAGAACCGAGAATATGATATGATGAACAAGCTCCAGACAAAAGAATTAAACACTTGGAGGAACAAGAATAAGAATTATGTTATGCATCTCCTTCACCAATTTAATTGATGACAACCAAAGGATTTGGCATACTACTTATTCTCGTAGGAAAGAATTAAAGAGAGATCTCGCACAAGCTTGGGTAAATCTTCAACGAACCACCGGCAGAATTATGAAAAGGACAAATGAATTAAAACGATAACAACGGAAGGGAAATCTTCAACGAACCACCGTAAGAATATGGAGACGAACGAAGAGGCATCAATGAAGAATATTTGGAGGACGAAGTTGAAAACTGAGAACGAAGAAATATTCTAAAATGATGGCCTTCGGAGGATCACAATAACAAGATTTCATGAAATGCTTTGGATGGTATAAAAGAATTCCTCACAAACGGAACAATAATGAGGATGGCAAGAAGCTAGAACCACGAATCTTCAAGAGAACGGCCAAGATTAAGAGAGACTCTTCTCCGATCTTCAAATGTTGATAGTGAAGACGAGAAATGCCATGAAGAAATTCGAGATACTCCGGTCGAATGACAAGAGGAAGGTGGAGCTAAAGATGGAAATAATTGAAAACAAGCTTGGAGAGGGCATGTGACTGATGAAAATCATTCTTACGTCACGCTTTGAAAAGAATTTGAGTATAACTCAAGAAAAATAGAAGAGTCAGGTAAGATCCTGGAAAAGACCTGTGGGTTAGGGCCCACTAAAGAAATCACCGTTGGAAAAGATTGCTTAAGAGATATAGCACCGGTTGAATTAAATGGCTTGAATAAGATGACAATCCTCAAAAAATAATTTGAACGGATTAAGAATGGAATTATGCATCTTCAGCACTCCGGATATGAATAGCAAGAGGAGAAAGATTAAATGGTGCACCGGAATAAGAAAGCATTGTGAAATGAGGAAAAGGATAAGATCAACACCGAAGCTTGAATTAAATCCACCGGAGAAGAAATGAGAACGGAGAATGATGAACTTGAAGCTCTTGAGCATCTTCACGATAAATCACCGGATAAGAACATTGAAGGAAAAGAATGAGGAAACATCACATTAATAAAATGGATATTTCATTTTAGAATTTCTGGCTCCGAGAAGGAGAAGGGTGGGAGGGCGGGTAAAACAAAGACAACTTGAGATGATTGAAACAGACAAATCGTCAGATTTCTCAACGGCGTCCGTATGGAATAACTTGAATAGAAGGCACACCGATTGAAAAGGATTAACATGAAGATCTAGATGGTGAAGGAGAATTAGCACTCCCATAGAAATATGAGAACACCGATAAGGAAGGTATGGAATCAGCATTTGACATCGAAGCAACCCGAATACCAGAATCAAAACGAAAACAAAGGATAGATATGTTTATGAAGAAGATTATGTTGCAACATATCTATCCGAACAGAGAATTGAACGAACGAATTCCGCAGGTACATCAACTTGTCGAGAAGCCACTTGGGAGAACAAAAGATAAATAAAAGAACAAGGATCGGATAGAACAAATACAAGATAGAAGCTTCGTCCCACATATTCGTGCTGAAAGCTCATGGAACGTGTTACAAAAGGGTTTTGCAATCCCCGGATCAGCATAGCCAAGGACCCTTTAAGATGAAACTCCCGATCGGAACAAGCCCATAAAACCACTTCACTCAATGTAGAACCCCGAACTTCATATCATGCATTCATTGGAAGAATGCCTAGAACTACTGGATGAACCCACCTATTAATTTCCGAAAGTTTCCAGTTATGCAATCAGGTGTTGGGGATACAGGGGAAGCACCGCGCACTCAACTCTAATCCTACATCTAGCTGTGTCCATCCTTCAACACATAACCAGTTATCTCCGGAAACCGTTTACCTCGGACCTTCGAAACGAATCTACTATACAAGCTATGGCAATACTCCTGAACTACCTCCCCAGTACTGGGTGATGTCGGGGTTATCTTGCCACTAACCGCATAGGAGAGTTTTTGATGTCGGCCGTCTTAAGTATTCTAGAACTGATGCGATATATTTGTGACGACAACACCTCGGAGCTCAACTCCCCGGGACACTGCAACAATCCCTAATGACAGGAGGCATCGAGAACAATGTTCTCGTCACAAAGACATCGAAACAATCCAAACAATACTCGCGAGATCCTAAAAAAAAAAGTTGGTGCATTTTTGAGAATAGAAGAGATAAGAGTAATCGTCAGGAGTCCTCACCAGAGTGAAAAGAGATGAGGAGCAAAAGAAATCCTACTCTTCGATATATATATATAGGACTCAAAACATTTTCAGTGTGTGCCTAGACTCAACCGTCAACGATTCGATCAATCAGTGGGGGCTTCTAGGTCGGAGAAGGCTCTGAATACCAACTTGTAATGCCTAGGATGGGACTATACCTCCTACGTGTCGAGGCATGACTTAAAGGTATAAGCCCATTCTGGAATGATCTCAAGTTTGGTATCTTTGCACGACTCATGTAAAAGAGGGATTAAAATGCAAAAGGAGATAGTTGGCTTACACTCGCCACTTCACACAATCCATTAGATAAGCAAACATCATCCAAAACATCGCAACCCGACTACGGGTGAAGATCCAAAAGAAAGATACCAAAACATAAAGCCACAGGTCAGAATCGCCCCTAGTAGAAACCACTACTGATCGTCGAAAACGTCACAAGCATACGGTCACTCTCTTCATCGAGCTCCAAGTGAAGTACTTGAACCAGCTCCTGCATCATTCTCGGCTGAACCTGCATCTGGTGTTGTAGTATCTGTGAGCCACAAGGACTCAGCAATCCCATAACCATGGGTATCAAGACTAGCAAAGCTTTATGGGTAGGAAGAGGTAAAGTGGTGAGGTTGCAGCAGCGGCTATGCATAATATGGTGGCTAGCTTACGAGTACAAGAATAAGATGAGCATCTACGCAAACGGTCGCAAAAGTAGTGATCGCTAAAGATCCTGAACTACATACGAGTCAAACATAACCCCACCGCGTTCTCTTCTCAAAGTGAAAAGAGACAGTCACGGTTACTCACACAGTTGTGTGTTTTACTTCGGATCCTCTGTCAAGTTTTCTACAACCGGACATTAACAAATTCCAATCTGCCACATAACCACGGGCACGACTTTCGAAAGATCATAACCCTACAGGGGTGTCCCAACTTAGCCCATCACAAGCTCTCACGATTAGCTGAAGCGATAAATATAATATCATCACTCCTTATCTTAGGGAAATCCGATCAGGCTCGGCTTCCCGGTAGCACAAGAAATTTCGACAATGGTAAAACAAGTCCAGCAAGACCTCCAGGCGTGCCGACACCCTGATAGTAGCCGCGCGTATCTCGTCTCAGGCCACGACCGGATGGGCGATGCTACAGGTAAAACCAATCCTCGAGTTTCCCCGTGGTGGCCCCGCAGGACCCCTGTTTGGGACCAACACCATCAGCACTAGCCCCCCCTGTTATGTAGAATTAAGAACCCGGGGACATGACCCCCTATGCAATTAATTAATTATTTAGTTGTTATTATGAGCAAATTAAAACCAATGTTGGGCCTTGCTGGAGGAATTTTATTCAAAGTCGAACTGTGAAGGGGCCCCCATCCACCCATCGTGTAAGGAACGCAAAATCAAGGAACATAATGCCGGTTTATCGGCGCCTAAGGTGGCATGAGTGGAACAAAACACCGAGCAAAAGGCCAAGCCTTCCACCCATGCCCAGTATATATGTGTGTTAATAATAATTATAGATATTGTGATATAACAACAACAAGTTCCCTCCTGGAACGAACTTCATCTTCACCTGCAACTAACAACGCTATAAGAGGGGCTGAGCAAGCGGGTAACATAGCCAAATAGTGGTTTTGCTAGGAAGGTTTCAAAGGTTAGAGGTTTCATGGCAACAAGGAGAGGCTGACATAAAATATGGGTAGCGCGACATGTAACGATAGCATCGAGACAACTAAGCATGGCAATGGTAGTAAAGGTATCCAAGGGTATGATCATCTTGCCTGGGATTCCGCGAGGGAGAAGAACAAGTCCATGAAGTAGACAGAGCAACAAGTCGAGCGAATCCTCACAAATCCGGAATGAAACCGAAGCTAACAAGAGAAGCAACCGGAAAGAAGCAAACAACACGGTAAACACACATATCATAAACATGGCATACGATGCACATCCAAGTATGATGCATGTTCGGTTTAATTATGCATGGCATGGCAAGTGCACAAACAAAACTACAAGTTAAGTGGAGCTCAATATGCAACGAGTTGCATATTGACGAAACACCACATTTTAATTATTTAATTGACTCTCGTTTATTTACAAGACAAGATTAAATGTTTGTTAACATGGCAAGAGGTGAAGCAAAAACAAACTAACTATCTAGGCAATTTAAATGAGGCCGGAAAATAACAACAACAATTCCGGGAAAAATCCCCCTGAGCATGTTTAGCAATTATTAAGCAAACAACAATTCACACATTTTAAATGTTGTTAACATGATGCGGATGACATGATCAAGTTTAATGCAATTTATTATTTAAGGTTAACATGAAGATGATAAGGAGTATTTGTCACCGTGGTGGAAGGAAAAGGGTGCCATGGCAACGATCCGAAAGTGCTGCATCGGCAACATCTCAGTTCCGGTAACCCGTTGAGACACCGGTGCAAAAGAAAAGGTGGCGTGAGCGAGACATGCAAGATGATGGGGTGCTCCCGGTTTCCGGGTTCCCACGGGTCGGCGACAAAAGAGGGCACAACGGACACGGTGCAAACAAGGGATGCATCTCATACAGCACACAACACACGGGTCATCGTCACGGGGTTATACCTTCGAAACAATCGTTTCGGGGCGGCTCGAGAGCGTAGAGGAAGAAGTCGTTCTCGCGAATCGTAGAGGAAGTAGGCGTTCACGTTCGGAGAGGAAGTAGTTGTACACGGGGCGACGGTAGTTGTACACGTTGGCGTTTCCGTTTCCGAAGAGGTACTTGTCGCGTCGTCGTAGAGGAAGTAGTGGAAGTAGACGTTCCGTTAACGTGTCGTGGTACTTGATGTATCGCCGTGTAGTTGTTCCCGTTCGTAGTCGTTCACGTCTCTGAAGAGGTACTTGATGAATCCAACATCTTCGGGGCGACGGTAGTCGAACTTGAAGGTCATCGGCGTCGTGGTACTTGGGGGTTCTCGTTCTTGCGACGGTAGTTCTACACGGGATCTCCATGTGTAGTCGTACTCGGTTCGTAGCGGTCATGTCACATGTCGTGGAACTTATCGGTCTCGGGACTTGGCGACGGTAGACGTACTCGGTCGTCGAGGTACTTGGGGCTTCAACTTGCCGGTCTTGTCAAAAAAATGAAGGGGTACTTGGTGTTTCATCGTGTAGTGGAACTTGACGAATCCGGAAGGGGAACTCAGCGCCCACGGGTGTTGCAACTGCAGTGTCCACAACAACAGGAAAAAAACGGCAGCAAGGTCTTGGCGGCGACGAGGTACTTGGCCAGCAGCAACATGACCACACAAGGCGAAGGCAGCGGCGCAGGGACGGAGGACGGCGCTGTCGGGGCCGAGGCCTGCGGCTGGAGAGACCTTGTACGAGGAGGATGGCGGACGAGGAGGCGAGGCCTGGCCGGGCTGCTCCCGCGCTGGATGGGCGCGGCGCTCGGTGCTGCTGCAGCCTCTGGTCGGCGGTGGCTTCGCGAGGCGCTGGTGGAGGAGGCAGAGGCGCGGCGGCCTGGAGCGATGGGGTTGGCGCTGTAGAGGAGGATAAGGCGCTGAACGACGGCTGGAGAAGCATGGCGTGGCGGCCTGGAGGAAGCCGAGGGAAGGCCGGCGGCCAGAGGACGCGGGGAGGCCGGGCGCGGCGGCTCCCGTGGCGCAGGTGAGGTGCGGGGCCGGCGAGGAGGGACGCCGGAGCGACGAGGCCCTGGCCGAGGCCCTCGAGGGGAGGTGCGGGAGATCGAGCGAGGGGGTTCGCTGCGAGAGGGCGAGGTGCGCGGTCGGGCTAGGGGACGAGGGATCGGGCTGCGGGGCGACTCGGGAGATCGAAAGGTGGCTGCGTCGCATCGAGGAAGAAAGGAGCGGGGTCGAGGGGAGATGGGAATATCGAAGGAGGCGGCGCTGCGTGGGAAACGGGACGAGGGGGGGATCGGGAGATCGGTGCGCTAGGTTAGGCCGCCGGTTGGGCCAGGGAGGGAGATTGGGCCGGCTGGGAGGGAGGATAGAATGGGCCAGTCCGGCCTAGAAGGCTGAGGAAGAGCTTGGGCCGGCTGGGAGCCCAGATGGCCAGCTGCTAGAGGACCTCAAGCTGGGCTGCTCTCCTTTGCCAATTAAAAAAAACAGAGATGCAAAAAATATTTATTTGGAAGAGCCAAATAAATAGGAAATGAAGTAACAACTGACATGTGGCTACTTTGATATATCAAAGCTCCACAACTATAGGATGAATATCTGGAGAGGATGGAGGATTTAAAAGATTTAAAAATAAGAGGGAATTAAGATGCAAGTTTGTTATGGTGAGTTCCATAATAATGGAATAATTTGATATAGCTCTCTAAATATTGAGAGGCTTTGTATAGGTTATAAAGAGAATTCACCCTGTGAATATCCCTCGATTTAAATGGACCAAAGGTCCACACAATTTATTTAGGTTGAGATGCAAAAATAAATATGACATGATGGCATGATGACATGATGTAATGCAAAATAAAAACACAAGCACAAATGAAACACACGGAAGAACCCGGAACATCTGGAATCTTCTGGAATCTTCTGGGACGTCGGTCTTCGTGCGTCACATTTTGAGCCTGTGTAATTACTTTTGAAACTTGTGGTATATGTTACTAAGATGCCCGATTGGTTGAACCTATGCCTTCCCCTAATCCATGAGAACCCGGTAGTTTTCACAAGTCATACTCTTCCGGTGTTCTACCAGATAAAATTCCAACACTACAGTTTTATCAAAGCGAGAGGTGAATGAAATGATATGCATTAAAGAAGTGGGAGTCGACCTTGAACTTTGTGTTCGTACCCATGAAACTGATGTAGACCGTCTCGGAAGCTTCTTGCAAAATGATTATCCAGCTGTATGATTCTTTCGATATTCTTGAATTGATTCCTTATAGTTATGGTTCCGACCATGCTGACCTGATATAATAAATTTGATTGGAATTCATTCCAGTGCCTCGTTTATTTTTGGCAAGGTTGAAGTATCTGCTGTCATAGGTCAATGACCCGGTTCTACTTCTGTCATGTTCTACCTTCGAGTATTACCCTTGGTATCTCGAAGATGTCTTGCCATTGCACCACATCTTACTAACTTTGTTGAAGTAATGTCTTTCCTTGTCGTAATCACACTATAGGTTCTGGGTTGTTGTCAACCGAGGACACCGACTAGTGAAATTATTCTGCACTACAAATCAAATACCCCTAGTTTTTACTAGGAAATTTTGAACTCAATGTGATCATTCCAAGACTATCGGCTGCATCCTGGTCCTGCTATCTTTGACTGTGCTACCTCGTCCTTCTCTGGTGCATGAATTCTTCAATGTGTGAGCACGACTTATGTCGATATTTCTGCATCATGTTGCTTGTCTTGAAAGGCAATTTTCGTTCCGAGCTTGCATCTTATATATTGATCCTATAACTCGCCACTTCGTCATTCCCTTGCTTGTTGTCGTTGTTGTTTGATTGCATCCTCTTGAAACCTCTCGGCAAATGTGTGACTTCTTCCGAGATGTCAACTGTGTTCATGATGAGAAATACCCTCCTTGCCCTAGATGATTTTTATTATCATCGACAACACCCTTGACTTCCTTTCATTGCGAACTTGTCCACATTATGAATACAACTTGCTCTCCAGCTAGTGTTATGTTCTGCATTGAAGTATTACTGTCTTTTATGTCGAGAATGTTGTGGGGATTGCTCCACCTCTTAGAAATTCTCGGTATGATGATACTTCTCACCATCACCATTCTTCCTTGTTCCCCGTGTTGTTTTTAATCGGGATACCAATATGCTAACAATGCTGCTTGAGTTCTGTACTTCTTGCAACCCTATTGCTTTGAAGTTAATGATCGACAGATCGTTCTTAGACTACTGGTTATTGAATCGACACTCTAACATTGATCTTGCTGCCTAAGGTCATATTTCAGGCACACCTTTCAACTAATGTTTAATCGTGTATGTTTTCGTCGAGCATACAACATTATATCATTTGAATTGACATGTGCCATCTTCTTGTTCACATTATTGTGGAAATCCATCCATTTGGAATTCTTGATGAATTGTCGCTGAGCTCATCAGCCACCTCCTCATCCTCTCCTTGGTTTAATGATGAACTATTGTTTCGGGAACCCGCTCCCATAGTTCATTTCCCAATAATCTTGCAATGTCATTTCATCGATTTGTGTTGCACCTTTTCTTCTCGAACATCCTGAGTCTAAGGTATCATGACACCAATCGGATCTGAATCTCGGTCAGATATGATGGTTATGACAACTTTCCAGGAGTTATAATGTTGGTCCTTTGATGACCCGGTAATATGATGTCATGCCTAGTACCCCTGGCTGGAGGACCTATCATTATAATTTCTTTTGCAAGGATAACCATTCTTCCAGGAGGAAATTGTAAGACTTATTTTATAAGTTGCTCCAGATGGATTATTTGTGTATCCAAAGTCTGGCCCTTGATTGAAACACCACATCATTGCTACCTCGAAGCATGACAATGATACCCCGCTCATGAACGAGAACATTGGAGGCTCGATGCTAAGTGTTTCTTGGTCAGTTATCCAAACACCGTTGTATGGGTAACATCTTGATTAATCATTGCCTCTTTATCTGAATGGTTGGGTACTTGCTCTCCTAACCTGTATGCCATGTTCTGCTTGTCCATGGGAAGGATATACTCCTAATAATTGTGTGTAATAACATTTCTCCTTTCCAATGTTTTGTTTAACCTTCTTGATCTATATGATCTAAGCAGTAATAATTCTCTCCTTATGTAAACACCTCCTTGTAAAACTCTGTCAGTAAGACCTTGATTCTATTGTTGATAACATTCCGATACTGCCGGTGGACGAGAACTTTGCCTATTGGTCTGCCTCGTTTCAACGAGCGGGAAAATGGTTCTCTTTGTTCCCCGTCCTTGGTAACGACATTGTTGCCGACATAGTTGACAAGCTATCTAGTGACATGCCTCCCTGTCGCGGTTGTGCAAGATATCACCACCCTTCCTATTTTCAACCCACATGGTGGGCCCATAACCCACAGGTCCACTGGATCGAAACCTGACTCTTCTTTACAACTCGGATTCTAATGTATCCTTTGCACCTGGCTTCGTATGTGATTCACGAGCTAAATTATATACCATTATTCATCCTGGAATCAAACACCATGTTATTCTCGTTGTTCAAGCCCCAATTCTAGCATCTGTCTAGGCATCGAATGATTGCCTACCCATTTGAAACTTTGGTACCATCGTATATTGCACTCAACGAATTCACTCAAACACAACTCGTGGGGTACCTCGTGTATTTCCCATTGAGTTCACCGTCAGATGCCCAGCTTTGTGGAGATGCGTTCTTACGGAATTTTTCCCCTAGTCGCGTTCGTAGGACGATGGAGATCCCGAAGAAAGGATGACGACTTGATCACGATGACTTGAAGCAGAGAAATGGATACTTCAACGAAAGGGATCAACCTCTTCGAAAGGGCAGCCAAGACCGAGAAGACACGTTAGGTTTTTGCTACCATCACTTTTTCCCCCTTACTCCACTGCTTAAATCTCGGGACGAGATTTCTTGCAGTGGAGGAGAATTGTGACGCCCGGGTAATTAAGCTATAGTAATCCCCCGTTAATGATGCCACGTCACCACATTGTTAATCTTGCGACGATTCAAATCCTGTTCAAGTTTCAAATTTAGGATCGAGTTAAACATTTAAAGTTTTCAAAAGTCAAAACTAAAATGTTCTAAATGAGTTAAATAAATCATGGTTAATAATGGTGGAGAAACCAAAATTTAATAAAATGTTTAAGTTTTAAAAAAATAGTTAAACAAATAGCTTAGATGATAAATTAAATGCCTTTTATAAATTATAAAGTATTAAACTACTTTAATTAGGTGTAAGAATTATTGTGGCAGTAGTATATATTAAGAATACTAATTTAGGAACTAGTTTTGTATTTTTATTTGAACTAAAATAATTAGAGGCTAAAAGAAAACAGTAAAGAATAAATAAAATGAAAGAAATAAAAGCAACAACAACAAACAAGGAAATGATAGAGGCCCCACTGTTGCACTGAGCTCTATGCAGCCACAGTGCATCTGGCCCAGCCCACCCAGGCCTTTCCCCTATCTCACGTAGAGGGGAGGCACGGGCCATGGCGTGGCGCACATCCAGGCGCCATGGCCATGGATGCCCTCCACGTTGCCCCTCCTGGCCCTATATGATGACCTCCAAAACCCTAGCTCGCCCTCATCCATTCCCCCATCTGTCCTGTCCTCTTCTTCACGAATTCGAGCTCGAACAAATCGCGGTGACTACTGCCTCGCCGTCGTTTCCGCGGCCACCGTCGTCTCCGTCGTTCAGGTTTACATCCAGGAGGTTCGCCTCACTCGACCTCGTCCGTTCCAAGCAACGGAGCAAGCCGGGACACCTCGTACGCCCGCCATCATCTTCTTCTTCGTGCCGTACGTCATTGTCTGTCATCAATTACTGCCGTTCCAGTCAATCCCGGCTCTCCCCGACCTCACCATCGGCATCACAGTGAGCTGCTCCTCCCTACCCCCCTCGCCCCACTGTCAATCCGTAGCCGCAGACCCGTGCCCGCCCGAGGCCGCCATGGCCGGAGTTCCACGTTCGCACTCGCACAACCACACCGGGCAATGCTCGCGTTGCTCCTCCTAACGCGGCCTAACGCACGCGACCACGCACGCGCTCGTCCGCCCACACACGCCCGCGCTTGCTCACTCGCTCTCTCTGTGCCTACCATCGCTCGACCACTGCCGCTCCCGTGCCTCGCTTGGCCGCGCTCGTTGCGAGCTCCTAGCCGCCCCGGCGCGCCTGCCGGCACGTGCTGCGTCGCCACGCGCGCCCAGGCCATGCCCCGCGCTGCTCTGCTGTGCTACTGTCGTGCTGCTCTGTTGCTGGCCTGCGGCGTTGCTGCTCCTCTTGCTGTCGCATGCTGGTGCCGCTGCAGCCGCGTCGCTCTGCTTGCTACTAGTGCTGCTATGTGCTGATGTAAGCTGCTGCCGTTTGCTTGCTCTTGCCGTTGATTGCCACTAGGTGCTGCTGCTCACTTGCCTCTGCTACTACCGCACTTGGCCATGGCCGCGAAGGCCCCTGTATATGGTTGTATGCGTGGCTGGCCGGGCTATGTCCAGTGATGGCCGGCCCTTGTTTAATTAGTTAGGTGTAGCTTAGTACTAGTTTAGTGCTAATTGAGCCTCTTAGCAAATGACATGTGGGTCTAATCTAATTAGTTTAGATAAATCCATTTTGAGAATATTAAAACAGTGACATCTGGGCCACCACCTGCCCTTTGACTTGTCAAAGTTGACTGGGTCAATTCGGATTAACTAAATATAATAATTCCAGCAAATTATTAAAACTTGAGAAAATTATATAAAATAAACTATAACATGGATGAAAACAATATATATATATATATATGAAAGTTGCTTAGAAAAATAAGACGAATCCGATTATGCCATCCACATACTTGTCATGTGTCTCTAACACTACAAATATGGAACTTTTCCCTCCGGTCATTTGTCTAGCACAGGTCTGGAACTGGGATAACATTCCCGGTTGAGTTCCCCCTTCACGTATATCGTGTAGACATACGTTAGGTCACAGGTAGCACGCGTATTGCCATGTTATGCTTTGTGGTACGACGTTTGCTTTATATTTATTGTTTCTTCCCCTCTTCTCTCCGATAGACACCGAGACTGAGACCGCTGACAATGCCACGGTGATAGACTATGTCGACGACGACCCCTCCTTCTTGCCAGAGCAACCAGGCAAGCCCCCCGCCCCCTTGATCACCAGATATCGCCCATTCTCTTCTCTCTTATTCCTGCATTAGAATTGCTACTGTTGATGATTCGATAACTCCTATTCTATTGCATAGCCTGTCATTGTTGCTACCATTGTTGATACATTTACATGCTATCCTAAATGCTTAGTATTGGATGCTAGTATTCCATCAGTGGCCCTACATTCTTGTCCGTCTGCCATGCTATACTATCGGGTCGTGATCACTTAGGGTGGTGATCATGGGTATATACTATAAACATACTTTACATGACACATGATGTGACTAAAGTCGGGTCGACTCATTGAGTACCCGCAAGTGATTCCGATGTGGGGGCTGAAAGGACAGGTGGCTCCGTCCAGGTAGCGGTGGGCCTGGGTTCCTGACGGCCCCTGAGTGGATCTTTGTGGCGGCGCGACAGGGCAGGTTGAGACACCCAGTCGAGAGGTGGCCTGGCCCTGGTCGTTGTTCGTGGTTATTTTATAATAACACGCTTAACAAGATTTGATATTTGATATGAGTCTGCCCATTGGCCTATACACACAAACCAGCTACGTGGGAAGAGTTATGGGCTCTCGACGTCGTGGTATCAGTCGAAGCCTTCTTGACGTCAGCGACTGAGTGGCGCGTGCCGGGTTGGACCGCGTAACATAACTTCCTTAGTAATGGAGGTTGCTAGGTCTGCTCACCAGCCGCGTACGCAACGTGCAGGTGTGCGTTGGGCAATGGGCCCGGACCCCTGCGCGCCTAGGACTTAGACCGGCGTGCTGACCTCTCTGCTGTGCTTAGGTAGGGCTGCGACATGTTGATCTTCCGATGCCGGGCATGACCCTGGAAAGTGTGTCCGGCCAAATGGGATCAAGCGTGCTGGGTTATGTGGTGCACCCCTGCAGGGAAGTTAATCTATTCGAATAGCCATGTCCCTCGGTAAAAGGACGACCCGGAGTTGTACTCCGACCTCATGACAACTAGAACTGGATACTAAATAAAACACACCCTTACCAGTGCCAGATACAACCCAGTGATCGCTTTCCCACAGGGCGACGAGGGGAGGATCGCCGGGTAGGTTTATGCTATAGGATGTTACTTGGTGAACTTACCATCTACTCCTTTCTTCTGTTGCAAGACAGAGGCTGCCAGAAGCGAGGATACTTGTTACTTTCCAGCTACTCTCTTCTACTGCTGCAAGATGGAGGTTGCCAGAAGTGTAGTCTTCGATTGGATTAGCTATCCCCCTCTTATTCTGGCATTCTGCAGTTTAGCCCACAGATATTACCCCTTTATACATATACCATTGCATATGTAGTGTAGATCCTTGCTCGCGAGTACTTTGGATGAGTACTCATGGTTGCTTTGCTCCCCCTTTTTTCCTTCTTCTCGGTTGATGCAACCAGATCGGTGGAGTCTAGGACCCAGAGGATCCCGAGGATGTTTCTACGTGGAGTTCGGCTTCGAGGAGTAGTTAGGAGGTCCCACGCAGGACGCCTTGCCGTTTCGATCTTTGCTACTTTTGTGCTAGCCATCTTATGGCAACTTGTTTAACTTATGTCTGTACTCAGATATTATTGCTTCCACTGACTCTTGTGTTTTCGAGCTTATTTATTCAATCCCTCGAGACCCCGGGCTTGTAATATAAAGCTTGTATTATTTTAAATTTGTGTCTAGAGTTGTGTTGTGATATCTTCTAGTGAGTCCCTGATCTTGGTCGTACACATTTCCGTGCATGATTAGTCTACGGTCAAATCGGGGGCGTCACAGGGGCCTAGGGTTTGTACATACCACCTTGCAGAGGAAGGAAAGACTACACCCAAACCTAAAACTTGCCATTACATGAATACAGGAGTCCTATCCGGATACGAGAGATGATCTTCGATTGTGATCTTGATAGGCCACCAGTCCGGCCCACCAAGAGTTATATGGCCTCCCTAGGACCCCTCCATCCAGGACTCCCTCAGTAGCCCCTGAACCTGGCTTCGATGACGACGAGTTTGGCTTCCGTATAGTCTTCGGCATTGCAAGGTGGGTTCCTTCTTCCGAATATATCTTCTGCAAAAAAGTGTATTGTGTTCAGCTTTGCAAGATTAGTACAACCCTTAGCCTCGAAGGCAAGGCCTTTTAAAGAAAAATGAATAGTGTGTCTCTACTGACAACTTTTGGGTGAAGCATCGCGTCCAACCCACTAACTTATCAAACCGTTTTATTTGGTCCTCGTTTCGCGTTTCGAGGTATATCCTCATTAACACGTCCCATCAGAATAGAGATTATGCCCGCTTATTGTGGGATCCTTATCAATATGACGTGAGCACCCACGTCGCGCATTACGCACGGTTGCTTTGGTAACCGGCGAGGTTTATGGCTAAAGTGGGGGGATGCTCTGTATTCACAGCGTTATAAAAGGATATCTATCCCCTTCATCAGCCCCACGCCTTCCTCAAAGTCGAGCTCTCCAATTTCCCAAGCCCTAATATTCTCATCTCCTGCGCCCACCGCTCCTCGTTCCTCAACCACTACTCCCCTTCCCAGCAATTGCTGGATCCGGTGCCAGAGGCAAGTGGAAAGCTTCCACAGTCACAGAAAAGATCGTCGAGGATCTACGAAGCACGGGCTATCTCGCCGCTACTATCGCGCACCGAGTCCCTGCCAAGGGTCAGGTGATCCCCATCCCTGTGGCGGGTGAGAGGGTAGTGTTCACTTCCCATTTTTTTAGGGGGCTAGGGTTTCCACCCCACCCCTTTGTTCGGGGTCTTTTGTTCTTCTACGGGCTAGATTTCCATGATCTAGCTCCCAACTCAATCCTTTACATATCCGCCTTTATAGTGGTTTGTGAAGCTTTCCTCCGCATCCCTCCACACTTTCGCATATGGCTCAAAACCTTCAACGTGAAGCCGAAGGTGGTGGACAGACAGCACGCGGAGTGCGGGGGCGCCATGATTAGCAAGCTCCCGGATGCAACTTGGCCTAAGGGCTCATTCGTGGAGATGAATAAGGTCTGGCAGCAGGAGTGGTTCTACATCACCGTACCCCACGACACCAAATGAGCGGTGGAGCCTGCTTTCAGATCTGGACCCCCAGAGAGGCTGACCTCCTGGACCAAAAAGGTTCTGGACTGGGGGTCTACAACTGAAGTGATGAATCTCACGAGCCGTGTGTCCAGCATGATCTCCAGGGGCACCTGCTCTCCTCCGTGGTCCAGGTGATGCTGACCCGGCTTGTTCTCCCTTGGCAAAGTCGGGACTCCTCCCTATGGGAGTTTGATCCGGCAGGAGACAAGCCGCTGAAGCATCTCTTTGGCTTTACGCACAAGGAGAGTTGAAGCATATCTTCAAGAGCCAGAAGGAGTGGCCGGCAGAAACCGAAGACACGGGCTTTAGTACCACGCTCTCCACCCCAGAGGTAATAGAAAACTTTGCTGAACATATGTTTATTCCATTATTTAACGATAAGAGGAATTGGAGCTTTTACGTGATATACAGGGTTGGACGAAGAAGGCGACCCGGATTAAGAGTCCGGTGACTTTGCCCGAGGACCCATCATTGCCTCTACTGACAGCGATGCTGGTCCCGGCGACGTACAAGGCGCCGACCAAGAAACCCAAGAAGACGAAGGGCAAGGTGGCCGGAGATAGCCCCGGTCCTGTGGAAAAGAAGTCCGAGGAAATCAACATCCTCTCCTCCAACGATGTGGCGGAAGATGATGAGGAGGAAGAGGAAGAAGAATAAGAAGAAGAAGAGTGTGGAAATGCAAGGCAGGGGGGAGAAGAGGCGGCCGTTGCTGACGCAGGCACGGCCGCGCCTCGGAGGAAACTGAACCTCGCAGCTAGTTCGGATTCATCCGAACATAGCTTCATGGTGAAGCCCATGGTTAAACTCCTGCCCGAATCATAAGTTAATCCGGGTTCAAGCGTTGCACCTTTGTTTATTTAGTATTTTTGATGCTTACTTAGCATTTTTCTCCTGCTGACCTACAGCCCTCCCGGAGGACACCCCGATGCCTCCTTATCGGAGGGGAACTCTCTAGCTTCTGGAGAGACGGAGAGTGACCCGCTAGCCCGGGCTTCATCGTCCGTGATTGGCGAGGACACCGAAGTGTCGTCCCAGCGGGTGTCCTCCGCCCTAGGAGACGAAGGCGAGGCAGGCGAGAAGGCGGCCGGGGATAATACCTCGACAGCAGCTGACCATGGGGAGACCATCTCCATGGAGACCGAAGACGTGGGGCCCAAACAGTCCAAGGCCCGACCGAATACTATCTCGGAGCCAAGTGCGGCTCCGGGGTCTGAAGACCCGACTCCCCAAGCGGAGGAGGATATGGCAGCGCCCGGAGTTAATCCGGAGGCGCCAGACTCTATGGAGGGAGCACTTCAAAGTGCTCTTGTCGTTGATGAACACCGCACCGTGATGGGTGCGGTGATGAAAAAGATTCAGTCCATCAAGGGCGGACTGAATGAAGCTTTCAATAGCCTGCTAACAGGCTTTGAGGTAAGCAATGTAATGTTCGTTATAGAACTTTATTGTTTTTAATGCACATACATAGCCAGTAGCCCCTGATGCTTTGTGTGATTCTGAAGAGAATCAGATAAAGTATCCATAATATAGCATACTTACAGAGCTGAACTATTGTGCAGGCGTCACTAGTTGCGGCAACTACGCGGGATGGGGAAGTTGCCGAACTAAACCGGAAGCTCTTATTGGCCAACGCGAACCTCGACCGCGTCAATCGGCGTTTAGATGAAACGCAAGGTAAGCGGATTTTAAGATGTCAATAAGACTAATGAACTTGAGTATGTTTTATAAACTCTGATATGGTATTCTGTATTACACAGTTGGCGTCACTGAGCTCGAGGCCCTCAAGGGCGAGGTTGCCAAGGCCAAGAAAGAGGCCGAGGCGAACAAGGTAGCTGCTGACAAAGCGGCTGCCGATTTAGAGGCCGAGAAGGCGGAGTGCGAGAAGCACCGAGCCCGGGTGTCCGAAGTCGAGGTTCAACTTAAAGATGCCATCCTCAAATGTGAGCCATTGGAGAAGAATACTTCGGCACAAGCGTTCGAGCTATCCGCGGCAGTGAAATCTGCCGAGGATGCACGAGGCGAGTCGCACAGCGCTCGTCAGGAAATCGAGCAGGCACGACAGATAGCATCTGGTAAGACATTTCTCTTACAAAGCATCTTCGGAGGGTAGAAGTATCTTGGGGCTGACACGGTTGTGGAGTTCTCCAGGCGTGTTTGCTGATCTTCCGAGGACCAGCGCAGATGCCGCTGATGGGCCTCGAACCCCTCGTTCGATTACCCCAAGTGGAAGGTGTAAGATGCAGTAAGTAGAAGTGTTTTCCCTTAGCAAAGATGCCAAGGATCGAATCCCCAGAGACTCCTAGGTTCAACAGGTAGGTGTCAACTTCTAACAGCGCAATTAGCAATCAACGTGGACCTGCACACAGATACAAATAACTTTGCTCCCAACGAGTACAGAGAGGTTGTCAATCTCTCCGGCCTTGTAGTTCACAAAGGGTTAAAAGCAATATGATAGTAGTGATAGATAGTAATTTGCAATAGTAAATAAAATAGCGGAAAGTAAAATAGTGTATGTGATCAATGATAGTAATATGGACCGGAATCACATGATGTTCACTAGTGATGTCTCTCTCCCAAAAGACGATAAAACAGCTATGTGAGGTAACGAATTACAGCTGGGCAATTGACAGGACCACGAACGCAAACCAATGCTGACTACATTGCAAGAAAGGTTGAGGTTCAAAGCATGGGCGGTACGCCAAAGTAAGTAGACCGAAATCCATCTGCATCTACTACTAATCATCCACCTTGAGATATCTATCCAGAACATCTCGCTGGTATTAAGTTGCGAGTCCCACCCATAGTGTAAACTCAATGCAACAGACAACTGCATTAAAAGAACTTTGCGTAAAGTAAACAATCCTTGCACCCGCGGGCACAAGCACCGTTGTTTTCCCCCTTGTGGCAACAGCACATCCCCTAGACTCATGTTTCTGTCACTCAAGCTAGTCATCGAGGGGCATGAACCCACAATCGAGCATAACGTTCCCTCTTGGAGTCACTACCTACTACTTGGCCAAAGCAATAAATAACAACGGAGAACATGCAAGAATTACTTATGAACTAAAATATAAAAGAGGTGAATCAAAATATATTACTCAAGATCCATCTGAACATAATCTCATAATCCATCGGATCCCAGCAAACTCAACATAGCAACAACACAAGGATTACATAGGTGCCTCGATCATGTAGGGCGGCTCACGAGGACTAATTAGTGAAGCACAAGAACGGGAGGAGAACATCACATAGCTACTGGTCATGGACCCATGGTCCAAGGGAGACTACTCACGAGTCATCCGGGAGGCGTCCATGGTGGTGGAGAAGCTCCCGGTGGTGATCCTCCCCTCCGACAGGGTGCCAGGAAGAGTTCTTCTGGTGCTCCCGATCTTGGAAGCGGCGGCGGCGGCGGAACAGAGATGGGATCGCGAAAAGAAGTCCTGTTTCAAGGGTTACGGGGGACCCTTTAAATATCTGCCAAAGTAGGGCATCGGGGGGCTCTCGGGGTGCCGAGGCGCCCCCCCCCCCCGGCGCGGCCCAGGGGGGGCGCGCCCACAGGGCGCCTGGGGCCCCTGTGGCCCCCCAGGCTACCCTTCGGAAGCAGTGTCGTTCTCGGAACGCTGATTTTTTATATATTTTTCTGTATTTTTCTGGGCAGTTCTCGAAACGTGAAAACCTGAAATACAAAAACAGCCGAAAACAGAAACTGGCACTGGGGTGCACTGGATTAGTAAGTTAGTCCAAATATGATCAAAAGTGTATGGAAGTGTATGAATATCATAGCAATATCACCCAAAAGTGGCATGGAGCAAGCAGAAATTATAGATACGTTTTGGACGTATCAACATCCCCAAGCTTAATTCCTGCTCGTCCCCGAGTAGGTAAATGATAACAAGAATAATTTATGTGGTGACATGCTATTAACCATATAAGACTTTCTCATAGTCATATGACAAATGCTTACTGAGACAATGATTCTAAAGTAACTAAGTTGTCTCAAGAGAAAATCACAAATGACTAAAAGTTTTACTATATGAAACTGAAACATCAAAAAGATTTGCAATGAACATGATGTGCAAATATGATCAAGTGATATCTAGCTTGCCCCCTTTAGTGATGCAAAACATAAGTGCAGGGGCACCTTCAAGGTTTAAGTGATGACTAGATACAATCATTTCAGAATAAACGATGTCACAATCATGCAAAAGACAATGCTACTTTGGGACAATGCACATTACACTCAGAATGACAATCATGCTCTCAGTAGTTGATGCTTAAAGTGCTAGAGCTTTTTATTTTGAAACATGGAAGCAATTGTGTCAACGGTAGTGGTACTTCATATGTGTCATGTATAAAACATCTTATAAGTTGCAAGCATCATGCATCGAATACTAATAGTGATCGCTCCTTGTCCTAATTAGCTTGGATCCCCATGGGTTATCATTGCATTGCATATGTTTTTACCAAGTGTCACAAAGGGGTACCTCTATGCCACCTGTACAAATGTCCAAGGAGATAGATCGCATTTGATTTCTCGTTTTAGATAAATCTCAACTTGAGGACATCCATACCGGGACAACATAGAAAATAGATGATGGACTCCTCTTTAATGCATAAGCATATTCTCATGAGAGATTGAGGATTAAGGTCCAAGCTAAAACTTCCACCATGATGCATGGCTTTGGTTGGCGGCCCAATGTTCTTCTCTAACAATATGCATATTAATTCAACCCACGGTAAATCACCCTTACTTCAGACAAGAAGAACATGCATAGCAACTCACATGATATTCAACAAAAGTGTGACAGTTGATGGCGTCCCCAGAAACATGGTTACCGCTCAGCAAGCAACTCATAAGAAATAAGATACATAAGCAACATATTCTTTACCACTATAGTTTTTAGGCTACTTTGCCAGGAGCTATATATTGCATGGTTAATTTGCTTAGTGCAGGTGTAGGTTAGCAAAAGACTGGGAGCAACCAACTAAGAGAGCAATGACGGTCATAATCATGCAGAGCGACAAAACAATATTGAATTAGGCATGGTGGTTATATCGCTACTTAGAAACACAAGATCATCAAGGCTTGACAGACTTTCTTTACAGTCTTGAATATGCGTGAGTATACGCCAAGTCAATCAAAATAAATTCTCAAAGGAAGATATTACTAAACCATACCACATCGTAGGCAAACAAACCAAGTTGGTATTCCAATGACACATTGGGAACCCCCCAGCTATCTGAGATTAACCATAAGAAAACCTGAACTACTAAGCACCATCATGAAAGTAGCATCTTTATCATAGACATATTAACCAATGCAACGGAAGAAAACAATCTTAGTAAGGTGATCATGATAATTAAAAAGAGTTCAAGCAACCAACTAAATAAAAGCTCTTGAAAAGATAAGCATGAATACTAAGAGCAGAGCACGATAGTAGCTATTAAAAGACAAAGAACACACACAGCATAGATAGACATGAAAATTCTATGTAATGTTCTAGGTAGAGGTGGAGCGTGTTTCTCTCCCACATAAAGGAATGTTGGGTTCCGACTCGTTATGAAAAACTAAAAAGAAAGCTAAAAGCAAGACGCTCCAAGCATAGCACATAACACATGAAGTGATAAAAATATAGCGGAACGAAAGACGAACTGATAATGTTGATGGAGAAGGGGATGCACGGGGGGCATCCCCAAGCTTAGACGCTTGAGTCTCCTTGAATATTTCTTGGGGTGCACGGGGGCATCCCCAAGCTTGAGCGCTTGACACTCCTGAATCTTTTTATCATCTTCCCTCGCACACTTGAAAACTCCCTTCATACATAACTCATTCATAATCTGATTAGCGAGATTAGTACCCTTAATAAAATAATTATACCATGCTGGAAATAAGGATATTCTTGAAGTTCTACTGTTTCTCAAGATTTCCAAAAGGTTTTTGCAAAGAAAAAAGCAAGTTCTTAATTTGCAAAGTGAAGGTAAGGCAAAACAGGACAGAATCTGTGAAAAACAGAACAGCAGGCAGTAATTGACCTGTTCGGGATACTTCTGCAACTCAAATCAAAAAACTCAGAACTGACGCACGAAAGACAATTATATAGAGAACGCTTTCGAAAAAATTCAGACCAAAAAGATGATCTGGTGATTTTATACGAATTTTTCTATCCAAGGACAGAATCTGTTTCCTGGACAGCACCTCACAACTTTTGAACTTTCTAGCAATCAGAGTCTATAGTTGGCACAAATATAAAAAGCAAAGATACAATGATGATCCTACAGCAGTAAACAACATCAAGACACAACAAAAGCAAAAAATTTATTCATGTGGGCTGCCTCCCAAAAGCGCTTTCTTTTATGCCTTTAAGCTAGGCATAAGACTTTAATGATGCTCTTTGTAGGAATAAGAATTGAAGAACAAAAGAGAGCATCAAGAAGCAAATACTAAACACATTTAAGCCTAACATGCTTCCTATGCATAGGAATATTGCAATAGAATAATTCATTGAAGCACAAAGCAATAAGGATAGGAAGACAAAACAAGTGCAGCTTCAAAACCTTCAACATAAAGAGAGGGAACTTGATATTATTGAAATATCTATAGGCATATGTTCCCTTCTCATAATAATTTTCAGTGGGATCACGAATAAACTTAATAATATAAGCATCACATAAAGCAGTGTTACCATGATCCACATGCAAAAAGGTACTCTTACTCTCCACATAAGCATCATGAAGAGGATAAAACTTAGTATAAAAGAGAGACATAAGCTCCTGCCAGTCCAGCAAGTGTGAGTTAACGAGAAGCCCATACCAATCTGAAGCTTTATCTATAAGTGATACGACAAACAATTTCCTCATGACAAACTCCCTCGATACACCTGCAAGCTTAAATAATGAACATAGTTGTGACAGATATAGCAAGTGTTCACCGGGATGTCTGTCTCCTGCGTAACGATTAGCCAAAACATAATTGATAATACCAGCTGGTATTTTATAAGGCACAATTTCAGTAGGAGGAGGATCAACCACCACAGATGTGGGGCGTCTTCCCGCAAGCAGCGATCCAATAATAGGGTTGCCCATAAGGACAACTAGTGAAAAGACATAAATAAAACTGAAAGGTAAACTAACAAGACTAAAAAGCAAAGGTAAAAGATAGCATGCAACTCCCCTATCCTGAAGAGTGGAGTCCCCGGCAACGGCGCCAGAAAATACTCCTTGATGGGCCTCGAACCCCTCGTTGGATTACCCCAAGTGGAAGGTGTAAGATGCAGTAAGTAGAAGTGTTTTCCCTTAGCAAAGATGCCAAGGATCGAATCCCCAGAGACTCCTAGGTTCAACAGGTAGGTGTCAACTGCTAACGGCGCAATTAGCAATCAACGTGGACCTGCACACAGATACAAATAACTTTGCTCCCAACGAGTATAGAGAGGTTGTCAATCTCTCCGGCCTTGTAGTTCACAAAGGGTTAAAAGCAATATGATAGTAGTGATAGATAGTAATTTGCAATAGTAAATAAAATAGCGGAAAGTAAAATAGTGTATGTGATCAATGATAGTAATATGGACCGGAATCACATGATGTTCACTAGTGATGTCTCTCTCCCAAAAGACGATAAAACAGCTATGTGAGGTAACGAATTACTGCTGGGCAATTGACAGGAACACGAACGCAAACCAATGCTGACTACATTGCAAGAAAGGTTGAGGTTCAAAGCATGGGTGGTACGCCAAAGTAAGTAGACCGAAATCCATCTGCATCTACTACTAATCATCCACCTTGAGATATCTATCCAGAACATCTCGCTGGTATTAAGTTGCGAGTCCCACCCATAGTGTAAACTCAATGCAACAGACAACTGCATTAAAAGAACTTTGCGTAAAGTAAACAATCCTTGCACCCGCGGGCACAAGCACCGTTGTTTTCCCCCTTGTGGCAACAGCACATCCCCTAGACTCATGTTTCTGTCACTCAAGCTAGTCATCGAGGGGCATGAACCCACAATCGAGCATAACATTCCCTCTTGGAGTCACTACCTACTACTTGGCCAAAGCAATAAATAACAACGGAGAACATGCAAGAATTACTTATGAACTAAAATATAAAAGAGGTGAATCAAAATATATTACTCAAGATCAATCTGAACATAATCTCATAATCCATCGGATCCCAGCAAACTCAACATAGCAACAACACAAGGATTACATAGGTGCCTCGATCATGTAGGGCAGCTCACGAGGACTAATTAGTGAAGCACAAGAACGGGAGGAGAACATCACATAGCTACTGGTCATGGACCCATGGTCCAAGGGAGACTACTCACGAGTCATCCGGGAGGCGTCCATGGTGGTGGAGAAGCTCCCGGTGGTGATCCTCCCCTCCGGCAGGGTGCCGGGAAGAGTTCTCCTGGTGCTCCCGATCTTGGAAGCGGCGGCGGCGGAAGAACAAAGATGGGATCGCGAAAAGAAGTCATGTTTCAAGGGTTACGGGGACCCTTTAAATATCTGCCAAAGTAGGGCATCGGGGGGCTCTCGGGGTGCCGAGGCGCCCCCTCGGCGCGGCCCAGGGGGGGTGCCCACAGGGCGCCTGGGGCCCCTGTGGCCCCCCAGTCTCCCCTTCGGAAGCAGTGTCGTTCCCGGAACGCTGATTTTTTATATATTTTTTCTGTATTTTTCTGGGAAGTTCTCGAAACGTGAAAACCTGAAATACAGAAACAGCCGAAAACAGAAACTGGCACTGGGGTGCACTGGATTAGTAAGTTAGTCAAAATATGATCAAAAGTGTATGGAAGTGTATGAATATCGTAGCAATATCACCCAAAAGTGGCATGGAGCAAGCAGATATTATAGATACTTTTTGGACGTATCAGCCGCCCAATACTTCCGAGCCCAGGAGGGGAACAACACGGAGAAGCTGTTCTGGTCGCAGTTCTATGCGCCAAAACATCCGGTGCCCCTCCACGACGAGATGAAGCAGCTGGTCGAGCTGCACAACATGGAGGGTTCTGCCATGAAGGACTTAATAGTCCGGCTGTGGCCCGCTGACCCAATCGCAAGTAGCTACTTCGGATTGGTGAAGCGGCTCATCGAGGCGAGTCCGCGGGTCGACGCACTGATGCGTTCGGCCTGCATAGATGGTGCTCGGATGGCCTTCGCTCGTGCCAAAGTGCACTGGGCGAAGATGAATGTGGGGCATATTGCCACTGCTGGTCCACCCGCCGGAAAGGAGCACCGCAAGCCGG
This sequence comes from Secale cereale, assembly GCA_902687465.1. Lineage (NCBI taxonomy): Eukaryota > Viridiplantae > Streptophyta > Magnoliopsida > Poales > Poaceae > Secale > Secale cereale. The sequence goes on from LR738715.1 coordinate 633,334,144, forward strand.
AGAAGTACTTCGAGGACGTCATCGACGGCGCCCGCCTTGTAGAAGGCCAATGCTCGAAGGATATTATCTTCGAGTAATTGTATCCGGATGTAAAGACTTATGCTTATGAATCTAATGTATATAACTTTTGCGCTATTTATAATATCAGTGTCTTCTACCTCATGTGTGACTGTTTATCAAAATCTGAAAGTTTCCAGCCGTCGGCTTCAGCCCCCATGTACATAGTACTGGGGTGTTCGGTCATATGCATAAACACTCTTTATCCAACGTCTTGGTCTGTGTAGGAGGTGTATGCGAAGCGAACCAGGCAATCAGACTATGCGGCGTTATTGCTTTCACTTAGTCGTAGGAGCTTGACATGTGGGGCTAAGTACTAGCCCCTGGTACGGATATGATATTCCTTTGCTTAAGGCATCCAATTGCACCTGGCTAGGCAAAAAACCAACCCTTCGTATAACACGGGGTAGATCTCTATCGATCGTAGTATAACACTAAGTCACTGGATTGCGGACCAGGTTCTCGCCTATCATGACGGTCAGTTTTCGGCTTTCTCTACTTTGGTACTTGATCGGACGAGCCAGAAGTACAATCGAAGTAGTTCTCCCTTTACACCCTAGTCAGACAATCGGGGACGTAGGGGTAAGCAGAGGAGCCGGGCAACCCAACTATTAACCCAAGACATGATTCGGAACTGATGCATATAAGGCAAACATCCAGGATGCCGAACACTCCCTATAGGTGTTCGGTCTTTTCAACATATACAGGGCTGAATGCAGCCCCTCGTAATAGACCCTTATTGACAAGTCACATATGGCAATCTAATTTGGGGGAAGAACATTTTATGATTCGTGAGTAAAAACTCCGAACATAATGCGAATCAAACTGCTCTATTAATATATCTTTATGGTACAGCGAGCCGCAAACGTACAGATAATGCCGAAGACCTTTTTGGACGTTTTACACGCCAAAGGTATATAACAAGAAAGAGAAAAAAGGTTTACACAGGGTCTTAATCTAAAAAAAAACCTTAGTGTGGGTCCCTTCTGCACGTTCGCGCCGTTTCCTCCTCTGTAATGTGTCCTTGAAGGGATGGGAGTATGATGGCCGTCTGTACAAAAAAGAAAAAGAAAAATGTGGAAAAGAAAAGGAAATCCAGTGTGGCCATGACACAACTGGTTCGTTTAATGAACCTAAAAAGGTAAGTTTAGAGTCGGAATAGGGTCTAGCCGAACTATGAACTATATGCAGGTGCCCCCGGTCGTCGCCCAAAGAATTTTTAAGGCATAATTGTGTACTCAAAATACATATGCTATTACCTTATGGGGTAGTTGACGGGGGCGTAGCTGTCAATCTTGCTCAGGTTCATCTAAACTGCCGCATTGAGGCGTGTGCCAGACACGTTTAGTTATGTCCGCTATTGATAGATTATCCGGCTTGAATAGGTCATTTTGGACTTTAGCTGCTAGGGCCGCAGTGTCCTCAATACAGAGAGAGCGCTCCATATTTCCATTGACAGTAATAACGCCACGTGGTCCAGGCATTTTAAGCTTTAAATAGGCATAATGCTGGACTGCATTGAAGCGGGTGAAGGCCGTTCTTCCGAGTAGAGCGTGATAGCCACTTCGGAACATAGCTATGTAGAAGATTAATTCTTCGCTTCGAAAGTATACGACCTCCAATGTTGTAGATCCCGTGCAGCGGGCTTCTATGCCCGGTATCACTCCTTTAATGGTTGTGCTGCTTGGCTTGATTCTTGATGGGTTGATCCCCATCCTTGCGGACCGTGTCCTGATATATCAGATTGAGACTACTGCCGCTGTCCATGAGGACTCGGGTTAGATGGTATCCCTCGATTATTGGAACGAGCACTAGGGCAGCCGAACCCCCATGACGAATACTAGTCGGATGATCCCTGCGATCGAAAGTGATCGGACAGGCCGACCATGGGTTGAATTTGGGGGCGACAGGCTCAACGACATAGACATCTCAGAGTGCGCGCTTGCGCTCCCTCTTTGGGATATGAGTGGCATATATCATTTTCATTGTTTTAACCTCCGGTGGAAATTTCTTCTGTCCCCCTATATTCCGCTAGCGAGGCTCATCCTCGTCTTCGCTCTGAGGCTCATTCCCCTTATGTTCGGCATTGAGCTTGCCGACCTGCTTGAAGACCCAACAGTTACGGTTGGTGTGGTTGGCAGATCTCTCTGGGGTGCCATGGATTTGGCAGGGCCTATCTAATATTTTGTCGAGACTGGATGGACCATCCATGTTGCCTTCAAATGGCTTCTTCCGTTGACCGGGTCTGGAGCCACAGAATCCGGCATTTACCACTGTATCATCTGGGCTTCCAGCATTGTTTCGACGTTTGTTTTTGTTACGTCGTAGCAGTACCAGTGACTTCAGATGTTCTAGGGTCACGGGTACTTCTACGAGCTAACCAGCTATCTGAAGGAAATATGCCCTAGAGGCAATAACAAATTTGTTATTTATATTTCCTTATATCATGATAAATGTTTATTATTCATGCTAGAATTGTCTTAACCGGAAACTTAGTAAATGTGTGAATACATATACAAAATAGAGTGTCCCTAGTATGCCTCTACTTGACTAGCTCGTTGATCAAAGATGGTTAAATTTCCTGACCATACACATGTGTTGTCATTTGATTAACGGATCACATCATTAGGAGAATGATGTGATGGACAAGACCCATCCGTTAGCTTAGCACTATGACCATTTAGTTTTATTTCTATTAATTTCATGTATGTCAAATACATATTCCTTTGACTATGAGATCATGCAACTCCCGGATACTGGAGGAATGCCTTGTGTGCTATCAAACATCACAACATAACTGGGTGATTATAAAGATGCTCTACAGGTATATTTGAAGGTGTCTTGTTGGGTTGGCGTGAATCGAGATTAGGATTTGTCACTCCGAGTATCGGAGAGGTATCTCTGGGCCCTCTCGGTAATACACATCATAATAAGCCTTGCAAGCAAATGACTAATTAGTTAGTCACGGGATGATGTATTACGGAACGAGTAAAGAGACTTGCTGGTAACGAGATTGAACTCGGTATAAAGATACCGATGATCGAATCTCATGCAAGTAACATACCCACAGACAAAAGGAATTGTGTATGTTGTCATAACGGTTCGACCGATAAAGATCTTCGTAGAATATGTAGGAGCCAACATGGGCATACAGGTTCCGCTATTGGTTATTGACCAGAGAAGTGTCTCGGTCATGTCTACATAGTTCTCGAACCCGTAGGGTCCGCACACTTAACGTTCGTTGATGATATAGTATTGAATGAGTTATGCATGTTGGTGATCGAATGTTATTCGGAGTCTCGGATGTGATCACGAACATGATGAGGAACTCTGGAATGGTCTGGAGATAAAGATTGATATATTGGATAATAGTGTTTGACCTCCGGAAGTGTTCCAAATTCATCGGAAGGGGTTCCGGATGTTTCCCGAAATGTTTGGGTACGAGGACACTTTATTTGGGCCAAAGGGGAAAGCCCACAAGGTCTTTGGAAAGCACAAAAGGAAGTTTTGCGGAGTCCAGGGGCCAGACGCTAGGGTCGCTGGCGTCTAGGTCCAGACGCCGGGAACCTTGGCGTCTGGCCCTGGAGTCCGAGAAGGACTCTGGCCTTTCGGGTGAAACCGACTTTGTGGAGGCTTTTACTCCAAGTTTAGACCCCAAGGCTCAACATATAAATAGAGCGGCAGGGCTAGCACTCAAGACACATCAAGATACACCAAACTGTGTGCCGGCAACCCCGACCCTCTAGTTTATCCTTTGTCTAGTTTCTGCAGTGCTTGGCGAAGCCCTGCAGAGATTGTTCTTCATCACCAACCGTCACCACGCCGTCGTGCTGCCGGAACTCATCTACTACTTCACCCGTCTTGCTGGATCAACAAGGCGAGGACGTCATCGAGTTGAACGTATGCTGAACGCGGAGGTGCCGTACGTTCGGTGCTAGATCGGGACATATCGTGAAGGTGTACGACTACATCAACCGTGTTGGTAAACGCTTCCGCTTTGTGATCTTCAAGGGTATGAAGAAACACCCCTCCCCCCCTCTCGTTGCTATACATCTCCTAGATAGATCTTGCGTGATCGTAGGAAATTTTGAAATACTGCGTCCCCCAAAAGTGGTATCAGAGCCAGGTCTATGCGTAGATGATATGCACGAGTAGAACACAATGAGTTGTGGGCGATAATAGTCATACTGCTTACTAGCATGTCATACTTTGATTCGGCGGTATTGTGAGATGAAGCGGTTCGGACTGACACTATGCATACACTTACGCGAGACTGGTTTCACCGTTACGAGCACTCATTGCTTAAAGGTGACCGGCGGTTGTCTGTCTCTCTCACTTTAGTTGAATAGAGTGTGGCTATGCCAAGTCCTTGTGAAGGTTAAAACATCAGATACTTGACGAAAAATCATTGTGGTTTTTGTATGCGTAGGTAAGAACGGTTCTTGCTAAGCCCGTAGCAGCCACGTAAAACTTGCAACAACAAAGTAGAGGATGTCTAACTTGTTTTTGCAGGGCATTTTGTGATGTGATATGGTCAAGACATGATGAGTTATACGCTATTGTATGAGATGATCATGTTTTGTAAAGTTATCGGCAATCGGCAGGAGCCTTATGGTTGTCTCTTTATTGTATGAATTGCGAAGGCCATGTAATTGCTTTACTTTATCACTATGAGTTAGCGATAGTAGTGGTAGCAATAGTTGGCGAGACGACCACGACGCTACGATGAAGATCATGGTGTCAAGCCGGTGACGATGGAGATCATGATGATGCTTTGGAGATGGAGATCAAAAGCACAAGATGATGATGGCCATATCATGTCACATATTTTGATTGCATGTGGTGTTTATCTTATTATGCTTCGTATTTTGCTTAGTACGGCGGTAGCATTATAAGATGATCCCTTACAAAATTTCAAGGTACAAGTGTTCTCCCTGAGTATGCACCGTTGTGAAAGTTCATCGTGCCGAGACACCACTTGATGATCGGGTGTGATAAGCTCTACGTTCACATACAACGGGTGTAAGACAGTTTTGCACATGTAGAATACTCTGGTTAAACTTGACGAGCCTAGCATGTACAGACATGGCCTCGGAACACTAGAGACTGAAAGGTCGAGCATGAATCATATAGTAGATATGATCAACATAAGATGTTCACCATTGAAAACTACTCTGTCTCACATGATGATCAGACATGGTTTAATTGATTTGGATCATGTGATCATTTAGATGACTAGAGGGATGCCTATCTAAGTGGGAGTTCTTTAGTAATATGATTAATTGAACTTTAATTTATCATGAACTTAGTCCTGATAGTATTTGCAAATTATGTTGTAGATCAATAGCTCGCGTTATAGCTCCCCTATGTTTTCATATGTTCCTAGAGAAAACTAGGTCGAAAGATGTTAGTAGCAATGATGCGGACTAGGTCCATGATCTGAGGATTATCCTCATTGCTGCACAGAAGTATTATGTCCTTGATGCACCACTAGGTGACAAACCTATTGCAGGAGTAGATGCAAACATTATGAACCTTTGACAAGCTCGGTATGATGAATACTTGATAGTTTAGTGCGCCATGCTTTAAGGCGAGGACGCCATCGAGCTGAACGTGTAGGTGCCGTACGTTTGGTGCTAGATCGGGACATATCGTGAAGGTGTATGACTACATCAACCGCGTTGATAAACGCTTCCTCTTTGCGATCTTCAAGGGTATGAAGATACACTCCCCCTCTCGTTGCTATACATCTCCTAGATAGATCTTGCGTGCTCGTAGGAAATTTTTGAAATACTGCGTACCCCAACACTATCCTCACCCGCGCAAAAGCGAGTCATGAGTGTAGTTAGGGCTGCCATTGTCCTCGGCTTTTCCTGTCCAAGGTGTCTGGCTAGCCATTCGTCCCGGATACTGTGCTTGAATGCCGCTAAGGCTTCAGCATTCGGACAGTCGACAATTTGGTTCTTCTTAGTGAGAAACTGATTCCAAAGCTTGCGGGCTGACTCCTCGGGTTGTTGGATGATGTGAGTTAGATCATCAACGTCCGGGGGCCGGACATAAGTCCCTTGAAAATTGGCCCGAAAAGCATCCTCAAGTTCTTCAGCTTGAGGGGTAAATATTTAATGGCGTGGAGATCATCTCCTCGAGCCATGTGGATGTGAAGAATAAAGTCTTCTATGCATACGGCAGGATCAGTCGTTCCATCGTACGCTTCGATGTTCACGGGTTTAAACCCTTCTGGAAAATCATGATCTATTACATCATCAGTGAAGCACAGAGGGTGTGCGGCTCCTCTATATTTTGCTATATCGTGGCGTATTGTAACACCCCAAATTTTTTAGATGGTTTTTCTTTCAAACTTTTGGCCTTTTTGGAAGGGGATTGTTTGATCTTCTCTTAAAACCCTTCTAAAATCCTTTCTGGCCAAAGTTTGTGTGTCTTCTCAAGCTTGGTTTTTGGCCTTGAAGTTTTTCTCTTGTGTTTGGCTCAAGCACAAGTTGAGTTTCAAAAATGGTTGTTTGAGTTCTCCTCTTCTTGATTTAAACCTCTCAAGATCAACTTTGGCCTTATCTCCCTCTCCATCCTCCATCTTGCCATGACTCCAACAGAAACATTCCTCTCCAAAACTCTCTTCACACCTTGGGACAAGTCTTTCATCAATTCCAGCAAGTTTCAACCTTATTGGGATTTTTCTTCTATTTAATTTACTCCAAAATCCAATTATGTCTTTTATAGTGGACATTGGTGACTTACAAAGGAGCCATCATTTCCATCTAGTTGCTTGACTCCAAACCAACTCTCCTAGATAGTCCTTAGTACCCACAACCTAGATCCATCTTGTTTCACTGGTCCATAGTTCAAAATTTTCAAGTTTCACCTCCCGCAAGTTTGGACCAGATTTGCAAAATTTGGTGAAATTCATATTTATCTTCTTCCAAAAATTCTGTGAAAAATCATGCAGCCCCTAGATACATCAAATGGCCACTCCACCTAAAATCAGCTCCAGAAACATTGCACACATACCAGGATCATTTCATCAAACACCTAGCCTACACTGAACTGTCACCTGTTAACTAAAACTGTCGATAGTTCATCAGTCCGTCAGTTTCGTCATTTTCAACAGTTTGGCAGGCGCAGCGACAAAACCTCGTCTATGCCCCCTTGGCTCGATGCTGCACTGTAGCTTCTTCTTATCCATGCGTCGCACGCTCGCTTGGCCGCTTCTGGGCGTCGGTGGCGCCCTGGCCCGACCACGCCGGCGACTGCCACGGCAACAGCGCCGCCCGTGGCGTCTGACAGAAGCAACGCCGCGGCTCAACGCCGTTTGGCGCCGCCCAAACCACCCCAGTGCTCCGCGTGTCCACCTCCACAGCCAACGCACGCCTGGCACGCCGTCACCGTGGCCTGGCACGCGCAGAGCGCCGTTTCTGCCGCCGACGTGCCGCGCGGCCGTTTCGTCGAGGACAGGTCGTAACTCCACCTCTCCTGCTGAGTTAAGCGCGGGAATGGAACCCCTACAGATCCTAGATGACGCTCAAGCCCCTAACCCTGTCGCCCGACCACTGCAGCGCCGTAATCGACTCGCCGGACTTATCCGTTCGCGGCAACCACCTCGAGCCGCCTATAAAAGGCACCCCAGAGCTCGTTCTCGAGCCCACACATCCTCACTACCTACCTAGACCACGCCCAGCCTCTGGAAGAGCCCCGAGAGGCCCTTCTTCCCCAGCTCCGGCCAGCTACCTCGGCCTCGGGATCCAGCTCCGTTCACTCCGGTGAGGGCTTCTCCGCCGCCGTGAACTTGAGCGTAGCATCCTGGCATCCACCTAGGCCTAACCCCCACCTCAATTTCACCCCAGGAACCCTCTCCGACGAGGTCCCCAACCACTCGAGCCGCCGTTCGCCGGAGATAAGGTCGCCGTCGACGTGGGGCTCGCTGACGCCCAAATCCACCACCGTTCGACGCGGAAGACCACCGTGAAGCCGTAGGTACCACTCCCCTCCCCTAACTCGCCATGGATCGACGCTGGCGATCACCGCAGCACCGGCGCCGGCGCGGCTCTGTTTCCATTTTCAAACCTGACAAGTGGGGTCCCTTGTCAGCCTCTCATATCTCCCCCTCGAACCGTTTTCTGTTAGCGTATTCGGGCAAAGTGTGTTTTCCTCTGCGGTTGACGTACTGCATACCGATTCGCTTTGTTATTTTCTGTTCTAGCCCCTGGATCTTTTCTGTTTCATTACAGATGGGTCCCTGGACAGGAACCTTAATATCTTTTAAACTAAAAATGATTTTGGATTGATTCTTTTTCTGTCCTCTTTAGTTTTCTGCCTAGTTTTTTGTCATATTTATGTGGAAATTTTTGGAGCAACTTTGTTTTGCACGCACAGTATTTATGTTAGTATATATTTGTTTGAATACATAGATACCGGAGGCCGTGGCGGATACGCGAATCACACCGAGTTAGGCTCCGACTTTTCAGAACCAGGCAAGCATGTTTGAACTTTTGATATGATGACTGTGTTGCATGTTTGTTCAAGTAGTTCGTTCCGTAAGCATGATCATATGGGCATATGTGTATGGCATATTTCATGCAAGTAAGCTTCGGGTGAGTCCCGAAGGATGATGTTTGCACCACCTCGATCATATGGTGATATGATGGGTGGAATGCTGGTATTGTTGGAGCATGCCAGTAGTTGGTTAACCCATTATCAACGGAGATCATTTCATGATTCCGTTCGTCTCCTTTTCCAGTACTATCATAGGCCGTTCGTTGGGATTGCGGTCTAGTCAGTGGTAAACCACTTCCTTAGTACACACCAAGTAGAGGGGCCAGGATGAGGGTTCCATGGCCCTGGATTGAAGCCCGTCATCCGGTCAGGGGGCATGGGTGTTTCCGGTTGGGACAGAGAGGGGGGCAAGCCTTAGAGCGCGCATATATAAATTTGATCCCATGCTATTCGAGGTTTTAGCCTCCCCGTCTTAAAGTTTTCCGTGAATGTCGTCACGGGTGATTCCGGACGACAGGATGTTAAATGGGTGTGTACTGGTTAGTTGGGTTTCTACTAAAAAACCGTAGACCAGACTAGCCCCCGTGGCTAGTAGAACCCGTTGGCTATGAGTTAATAGTACAATCTCTACAGAGTTAAATTCCTTTAGTAGCCATGTTTATGGCCTAGGGTCAATCTTCATGTCAACCCGGTGACCGTTTCTGGTATATTCAAGTTGGTAACCAAAATAGTATATCTGTCGAGTTCATTTGGTAGATGAACTCACCACTATCTCTGTATTGATTTATTTCCAGAAGTATTTCATCATTATACTATTATTGTTTATAAGCCCTTTATGTGATGTTGCCTAGACGTCCGACTGTGGCATTCTTTTTATTTATAAGCCCTTCATGTGATGTTGCCTAGACGTCCGACTGTGGCTTTCTTTCTGTTTATAAGCCCTTTATGTGATGTCGCCTAGACGTCCTACTGTGGCATTCTTTTTATTTATAAGCCCTTATGTGATGTCGCTCAGACGTCCGACTGTGGCATTATTTTTATTTATAAGCCCTTTATGTGATGTCCCTCAGACGTCCGACTGTGGCATTCTTTCTATTTATAAGCCCTTTATGTGATGTCGCTCAGACGTCTGACTGTGGCATTCTTTTTATTTATAAAGCCCTTTATGCGATGTCGCTCAGACGTCCGACTGAGGCATTCTTGTTATTTATTTTTGCTATAGGCCCTTTATGTGGTGTCGCTCAGACGCCCGACTGTGGCCTGCGATCATTTATTATCTTTCCTACGAGGCGTCACCCAGACCCTCGTTTGGTCTCTTTATTTTTATCTTTTAGATTTCGGGAGGATTACCGCCCTACTTCCATCTTTACCTTCAGCACATTAATATTTTATTCCGGTCGCATTTTTGCTGAAGTACTCATATGCATCATGTTGGCATTTGTTATATCTTAAGTCCAAACTATCTTGCGAGTACATTCAAAGTACTCAACTGGCTTGTTGATTTGGCCAGATGTGGACGAAGGCGATCTCATGAATGAAGAATTTGATAGCGAGTCCGACGCTTAGAGGAGTACCAGTCAGTACCTTGCGATCCTGGAGTTGAACACTGTTTTATAACCGCTTCCGCCAACCACCAAATAAATTCATCGGGCCTCACTCTGACACTCGATGAACTGTATAATATTGGAGTCACATCACCCACTTCACTGTGACATATTCCACCACCTTTTATTACGAGTTAGTAGTATGCCACCCTGCCTTGTGTCACATCCGCCTCTATGTAATATATTGGCGCACTTGTAATAAAATTTGTTGAGCGACCCCTAGCTCAACCTTGTATAATATTCAGTGTACTGAAATTTTGTATCAAGGAATTATCTGCCAGTAGGTAATAATATTCCTCGCTGGTTTAATAAAAAAGGTCGGTCTTCCGGTAATTATTTTACTGAAGGACCGGTCCTAACAACCTTGGTATCAGAGCCAGGCTGACTGTAGGAAGCCACTAGGTGCGCTCGCTAATCGGTTATTAGCGAAAAATTTGCATTTCAGCATTTTACATCTGTAGCAATTTTCTGTTAGTCGGCATAAATTTATGACTGACTACTCGGAATTTTTGTCTACTTTTGTAGATGGCCAGCAACGACTGTGATGCACAGGTGTTCGCCAACATTCCTGAGGGGTTTGTCAAGCTCCTCTTCGCCATCACCAAAGTCGCGATTGGGCCATCCACACGTCCCGAGTTTACACTCTACCGTCACAAGCTCAACGACAACGTGTCTATGCATCAGGTTGTGATACACTTCAAAGGTGGGCGTTCTGAAGCGCGCCGCCTTCAATTTGTGGGCAGAGCCATGCCTACGGAGAGGCATGCCATGCAGATGGCTGCCCGTGAGGCGATAGCTCGTCTCCGGGACATTCTTCCCTCGATGAAGACTCGTCGCTTCCGTTACCTCCCGTGCCACGTGCCATATACGTGCCACTATGCATTTGCATGCGCAAATGGGGAGCATGACGAAGCCATTGAATCAATGGTTGAGTACCTCACGGCACTTGAGGCAGCCTTTGATAATCTGGTAGACGACCTGGTGGCCACTCGTATGGAGTTGGTCCAGAGTGGCTCCGCCAATAGGAGGGAGCTGCTCCATACTGCACCACCAATGACATTTGTCTCGTCCGCTGCATCCTATGCACCTTCCATCGTAGCCACCGCTCGCCGTCTGCCTACCACTTAGGAGTTTGACCAAGTCATTGCTCCTACTCCAGTCAGAGCTGCACCGCCTACTGCACCTGCTTCGACACCTCGTACTCTTACTCCGCGCCTGGAGCCCATTAGTGAGGAGGAAGTTGAGTCTCCAGCACCACCGGGCCTTACCCTCGGCAGGCCGAGGGAAATCTTCAACATCTCCGACTAGCGCGTCATTCCGCAATGCACCGCGCTCGTCTATAATATTTGTGTGTTTTGTAAAATAGGTTGATGGGAGTAGTCTGTTTGCGCATCATGTAGGATCTTGGAGGAGTGCACTAGTTTTAAATAACATGTCAGGATGTGTATGCACACCCTGAGTGACGTATGTATAATTAGAACCGACGTGTAATATATGTACTAGCAGCCTTCTCCGTGCGCAATCAACCAGTTTATTTCAAAAATCTTTTTCGAGCTCGTGTTTGTTCGCTTTTGCAAAATCTTGGTTTATTTTGCTGCTCGGTTCTTCTCAGGTTTTCTGCTTTATTACCCCAGAGTAAGAAATGACTCGTCCCTGGACACGTTCCATGCCAAGTCCGCCGGAAGAAAATTATGGCACACATACAAACAACAATTTCTCACAGGGGCAGTCAAGTCAGCAAGGCAGTGAAACGGCATTTTCTCAAGTGTGCCGTCTTTACGAGCAAAGTCAGCAACAGCACCAAGAAATGATGAACCATGTCATTAACATGGGAAATCACCGTGAACCATACCAACAGCACTCACAATTGTCTGAATTTCAGAAGACGCGACCAACAACATTTTCGCACACAGACAAGCCTCTTGAGGCCGATGATTGGCTTCAAGATATTGAGAGGAAATTAATTGTGGCACAATGCTCAGACCGTGAAAAACTGATGTACGCACCGCATTATCTTACTGGAGCAGCCGCATCCTGGTGGGAAAATTTTCTGCTTATGCATCCCGACATAAATAATATCACCTGGGAAGATTTCAAGGAAGGCTTTCGTGGGGCACACATCCCTAAGAGTATTATGAAGATCAAGAAAAGAGAATTTGATGACCTCAAACAAAGAGGCATGACAGTGCAGGAGTACAACAGTCAGTTTGCGCAATTATCACGTTATGCCAACGAAGAGCGAATGACGGAAAATAAGAAGATGGAGAAATTCCTGGACGGACTGGCGCCAGCACTAAAATGCCAGTTAGTCGTACACACTTTTCCAGATTTCAAGACACTGGTAGACAAATCCATTACACTGGAAAATGAACGTCGCAGTCTGGAAGACATCCGCAAGAGAAAAAGGGATCAGACCAACCACCCCCGCAACAACAAGAATAAAATAAATTTTCAGAGAAATGGGGCGAGTAGACCCCCGACCAATGACACACCTCCAAATAAGAATTTTCATGCAAGAGACAAGGATTTCACCTATCGTCCGGGTGTTACCTGCTACGCATGTGGAGAAGAGGGACACTATGCTAAACAGTGCCCTAAGCCAAGGAACTCAGCACCGAAGCCAAACAGCAACGGAAACAATTCCGCGCCCAAGCATAACAATTTCAACCCCAATAACAATCACAGAAAAGGCCACCTGAACCATGTGACCAAGGAACAGGCACAGGATGCCTCGGATATCGTACTCGGTATGTTTCCTGTCAACACAATACCTGCCACGGTTTTGTTTGATTCTGGAGCTTCTCATTCGTTCATTTCGAAGAGTTTTGCTTTGCAACATGGTTTTTCAATGCTACCCTTGGGAAAGTCAATGACTATCAAGTCCCCCGGAAGTAAGCAGATCAGTCAGAATTACTGCCAAGGTTTGATCATTGAAATTGAGGGATTAAAATTTCACGCAAACCTCACCGTGTTGGAAAACAAAGGACTGGATGTTATCCTGGGTATGGATTGGCTAACCACCAATAAAGGATTTATCGACTGCTTCAACGGGACAGTGATTCTTACTCATCATCATGGAAAAACAATAAGGGTCGCAGCTCAGGAAATACCAGTGTCACGGCAACCAAAAGTAAATAAAGTTGATACATCTGAGTTAAGCAAGGTTCCAGTTGTATGTGAATTTCCGGACGTATTTCCCGAAGAATTACCAGGCATGCCGCCAGACAGAGAAATAGAATTCATTATTGAGCTAGCACCAAGAACCACCCCCATATATAAGAAACCATACAGAATGGCACCATCCGAGTTGGTTGAATTAAAGAAGCAAATAAAGGAACTACTAGACAAAGGATTTATACGGGCCAGCTCCTCACCTTGGGGTTCGCCGGTATTATTTGCCAAAAAGAAGGATGGGACCATGAGGTTGTTTATAGACTACCGGGCACTCAACATGGCCACAATCAAGAATAAATATCCGATGCCACGGGTAAATGACTTATTTGACCAGCTCGCGCAAGCCAAGGTTTTCTCAAAGGTTGATCTAAGGTCAGGATATCATCAACTGAAGGTACGCACAGAAGACAGCATTCACCTCAAGATACGGACTCTATGAATTTACAGTAATGCCGTTTGAACTGACCAACGCCCCCGCATATTTCGTCCACCTCATGAACAAGGTATTTATGAAATTCATGGACAAATTCGTGGTGGTATTTATTGATGATATCTTAGTATATTCAAAGATACCAAAAGAACATGCTGAAAACCTCCGCATTGTACTGGGAGAATTAAGGAAACACCAACTTTACGCCAAATTCAGCAAATGTGAATTTTGGTTGAGACAAGTGGGTTTCCTAGGACACATATTAACACAAGAAGGAATTGTTGTGGACCCAGATAAAGTCAAGGCTGTACTTGGCTGGAAGTCACCAGCCAGTGTAACGGATATACGCAGTTTCCTCGGTATGGCCGGATATTACAGAAGGTTTATTGAAGAATTTTCCACCATAGCCAAACCAATGACACAGCTACTCAAGAAGGATAAGAAATTCGTGTGGACCGAAGCATGTGAGGAAAGCTTCCAAGAACTCAAAAAGAGGTTAACAACAGCCCCTGTATTAATTGTACCAGACATACACAAGAGTTTTGAAGTATATTGCGACGCATCCCGGAAAGGCCTCGGATGCGTACTGATGCAAGAAGGCAAAGTAGTCGCATACGCTTCCCGGCAACTGCGAAAACATGAAGAAAATTATCCTACCCACGATTTAGAGTTGGCAGCAGTCATTCATGCACTCAAGGAGTGGAGGCACTTTTTGCTTGGGAATCGCTGTGAAATATATACGGACCATAAGAGCCTCAGCTATATTTTCACACAGCCAGATCTCAATTTACGACAACGACGCTGGCTGGAACTAGTAAAAGATTACGACATCGGTATCCACTATCACCCAGGAAAAGCAAACGTGGTAGCGGATGCTCTCAGCCGTAACCCCATCCCGAACAGCGGCAGCATACCGAACCTGAGACCCGAATTTCAGCAAGAATTCGCCAGACTCAACCTAATGATGGTCGCAGAAGGCGAAGTATCCAAGCTAGAAATACAGCCTACGCTAATTGAGCAAATAAAGAAGGCTCAGCATGGACATCCCAGCATCGAAGGTATAAAAAGAAAAGTAAGTCAGGGCAAGGCCTCAGAATTCACCATAGACAGTGAAGGAATATTATGGTTCGGAGACAGACTTTGTGTACCAAATAGCAACGACCTTAAACAGCTCTAGCCGAAAGCCACACCACTCCATACTCAATCCACCCTGGAGGTACGAAGATGTATAAGGATATTCAAGAAAGATTTTGGTGGCACGGCATGAAGAGGGATATAGCCACATTTATTGCATGTTGCGGTTCATGTCAACGCATTAAAGCCGAGCACCAAAAACCCGCAGGGCTATTACATCCAAACAAGATACCAGAATGGAAATGGGACGATGTTGGAATGGATTTTATTGTTGGACTACCACGGTCACAACACGGTAACGATGCCATATGGGTCATCACAGATAGACTGACCAAGGTGGCACATTTTATACCAGTCAAGACAACCCATACCACTCAAAAGCTCGCCAAGCTTTACCTCGCCCGGATAGTATGCCTACATGGTGTTCCCAAGACTATAATATCCGACAGAGGCACTCAGTTTGTCTCCAAATTTTGGGATCAGTTGCAGCAAGCCCTCGGGACACAGCTAACGTTCAGTACGGCTTACCACCCCCAGACTGGAGGACAAACGGAACGAGTAAATCAAATACTCGAAGACATGCTAAGGGCATGTGTCCTCACCTATGGAACCAGTTGGGAGGAAAGCTTACCATATGTCGAGTTTGCATACAACAAAATTTACCAAGCTAGCATGCAGATGGCACCTTTCGAAGCCCTGTACGGACGAAGATGTCGTACTCCATTGAACTGGTCAGAAACAGGGGACAGTCACATATTCGGCCCAGATATGTTAAAGGAAGCCGAGGAGAGAGTAAAAATAATACGGGATCGACTCAAAACCGCCCAAAGCCGACAAAAGAGCTATTACGATCAAAAGCATCGGGAAATAAGTTTTGAGTCCGGTGATGACGTATACTTGCGTGTGTCACCAATGAGAGGACTACAACGATTCAAAGTCAAAGGGAAACTGGCACCCCGATTCATTGGACCCTTTTATATAGTTGCACGGAGAGGCACAGTAGCTTATCAGCTGGACCTTCCCTAGGAACTGCCCGACGTCCACGACGTATTCCACGTCTCGCAACTACGGAAGTGTGTAAGCAACCCAGAGAAACATGTGTCACATGAAAACCTTGATGTGCAACCAGATCTCACATACCGAGAACGCCCAGTGAAGATTTTGGAGGAGTCAGAAAGGAGGACCCGTCAGAAAACTATTAAATTTCTCAAAGTTCAGTGGAGTAATCACATAGAGGATGAGGCAACATGGGAAAGGGAAGATTTCCTTCGGACAGAACATCCACTCCTATTTGAGGATCAACTGAAATCTCGAGGACGAGATTTTTCCTAAGGGGGTAGGTGTTGTAACACCCCAAATTCTTGAGTTGGTTTTTCTTTCAAACTTTTGGCCTTTTTGGAAGGGGATAGTTTGATCTTCTCTTAAAACCCTTCTAAAATCCTTTTTGGCCAAAGTTTGTGTGTCTTCTCAAGCTTGGTTTTTGGCCTTGAAGTTTTTCTCTTGTGGTTGGCTCAAGCACAAGTTGAGTTTCAAAAATGGTTGTTTGAGTTCTCCTCTTCTTGATTTAAACCTCTCAAGATCAACCTTGGACTTATCTCCCTCTCCATCCTCCATCTTGCCATGACTCCAACAGAAACATTCCTCTCCAAAACTCTCTTCACACCTTGGGACAAGTCTTTCATCAATTCCAGCAAGTTTCAACCTTATTGGGATTTTTCTTCTATTTAATTTACTCCAAAATCTAATTCTGTCTTTTATAGTGGACATTGGTGACTTACAAAGGAGCCATCATTTCCATCTAGTTGCTTGACTCCAAACCAACTCTCCTAGATAGTCCTTAGTACCCACAACCTAGATCCATCTTGTTTCACTGGTCCATAGTTCAAAATTTTCAAGTTTCACCTCCTGCAAGTTTGGACCAGATTTGCAAAATTTGGTGAAATTCATATTTATCTTCTTCCAAAAATTCTGTGAAAAATCATGCAGCCCCTAGATACATCAAGAGGCCACTCCACCAAAAATCAGCTCCAGAAACATTGCACACATACCAGGATCATTTCATCAAACACCTAGCCTACACTGAACTGTCAGCTGTTAACTGAAACTGTCGATAGTTCATCAGTCCGTCAGTTTCGTCAGTTTCGACAGTTCGGCAGGCGCAGCGACAAAACCTCGTCTGTGCCCCCTTGGCTCGACGCTGCACTACAGCTTCTTCTTATCCATGCGCCGCACGCTCGCTTGGCCGCTTCTGGGCGTCGGTGGCGCCCTGGCCCGACCGCGCCGGCGACTGCTACGGCAACATTGCCGCCCGTGGCGGCTGACAGAAGCAACGCCGCGGCTCAACGCCGTTTGGCGCTGCCCAAACCACCCCAGTGCTCCGCGTGTCCACCTTCACAGCCAATGCACGCCTGGCACGCCGTCGCCGTGGCCTGGCACGCGCAGAGCGCCGTCTGCCGCCGACGTGCCGCGCGGCCGTTCCGTCGAGGACAGGCCGTAACTCCACCTCTCCTGCTGAGTTAAGCGCGGGAATGGAACCCCTACATATCCTAGATGATGCTCAAGCCCCTAACCCCGCCGCCCGACCACTGCAGCGCCGTAATCGACTCACCGGACTTATCCGTTCGCGGCAACCACCTCGAGCCGCATATAAAAGGCACCCCAGAGCTCGTTCTCGAGCCCACACATCCTCACTACCTCCCTAGACCACACCTAGCCTCTGGAAGAGCCCCGAGAGGCCCTTCTTCCCCATCTCCGGCCAGCTACCTCCGCCTCGGGCTCCAGCTCCGTACACTCCGGTAAGGGCTGCTCCGCCGCCGTGAACTTGAGTGTAGCATCCTGGCATCCACCTAGGCCTAACCCCCACCTCAATTTCACCCCAGGAACCCTCTCCGACGAGGTCCCCGACCACCCGAGCCGCCGTCCGCCGGAGATAAGGTCGCCGTCGACGTGGGGCTCGCCGACGCCCAAATCCACCACCGTTCGACGCGGAAGACCACCGTGAAGCCGTAGGTACCACTCCCCTCCCCTAACTCGCCGTGGATCGACGCCGGCGATCACCGCAGCACCGGCGCCGGTGCGGCTCTGTTTCCATTTTCAAACCTGACAAGTGGGGTCCCTTGTCAGCCTCTCATATCTCCCCCCTCGAACCGTTTTCTGTTAGCGTATTCGGGCAAAGTGTGTTTTCCTCTGCGGTTGACGTACTGCATACTGATTCGCTTTGTTATTTTCTGTTCTAGCCCCTGGATCTTTTCTGTTTCATTACAGATGGGTCCCTGGACAGGAACCTTAATATCTTTTAAGCTAAAAATGATTTTGGATTGATTCTTTTTCTGTCCTCTTTAGTTTTCTGCCTAGTTTTTTGTCATATTTATGTGGAAATTTTTGGAGCAACTTTATTTTGCACGCACGGTATTTATGTTAGTATGTATTTGTTTGAATACATAGGTACCGGAGGCCGTGACGGAGACGCGAATCACACCGAGTTAGGCTCCGACTTTTCAGAATCAGGCAAGCATGTTTGAACTCTTGATATGATGAGTGTGTTGCATGTTTTCTCGAGTAGTTCATTCCGTAAGCATGATCATATGGGGATATGTGTATGGCATATTTCATGTAAGTAAGCTTCGGTGAGTCCCGAAGGATGATGTTTGCACCACCTCGATCATATGGTGATATGATGGGTGCAATGATGGTATTGTTGGAGCATGCCAGTAGTTGGTTAACCCAGTATCAACGGAGATCATGTCATGATTCCGTTCGTCTACTTTTCCGGTACTATCATAGGCCGTCCGTTGGGATTGCGGTCTAGTCAGTGGTAAGCCACTTCCTGAGTACACACCAAGTAGAGGGGCCAGGATGAGGGTTCCATGGCCCTGGATTGAAGCCCGTCATCCGGTCAGTGGGCATGGGTGTTTCCGGTTGGGACAGAGAGGGGGGCACCCCTTAGAGCGCGCATATATAAATTTGATCCCATGCTATTCGAGGTTTTAGCCTCCCCGTCTTAAAGTTTTCCGTGAAAGTCGTCACGGGTGATTCCGGACGACGGGATGTTAAATGGGTGTGTACTGGTTAGTTGGGTTTCTACTAAAAAACCGTAGACGAGACTAGCCCCCGTGGCTAGTAGAACCCGTTGGCTATGAGTTAATAGTACAATCTCTACAGAGTTAAATTCCTTCAGTAGCCATGTTTATGGCCTAGGGTCAATCTTCATGTCAACCCGGTGACCGTTTCTGGTATATTCATGTTGGTAACCAAAATAGTATATCCGTCGAGTTCATTTGGTAGATGAACTCACCACTATCTCTGTATTGATTTATTTCCAGAAGTATTTCATCATTATACTATTATTGTTTATAAGCCCTTTATGTGATGTCGCCTAGACGTCCGACTGTGGCATTCTTTTTATTTATAAGCCCTTTATGTGATGTCGCCTAGACTTCCGACTGTGGCATTCTTTCGGTTTATAAGCCCTTTATGTAATGTCGCCTAGACGTTCGACTGTGGCATTCTTTTTATTTATAAGCCCTTATGTGATGTCGCTCAGACGTCCGAC
>LR738715.1:633353712-633373079 GCA_902687465.1 Secale cereale
TAAGCCCTTTATGTGATGTCGCTCAGACGTCCGACTGTGACATTCTTTCGATTTATAAGCCCTTTATGTGATGTCGCTCAGACGTCCGACTGTGGCATTCTTTTTATTTATAAAGCCCTTTATGCGACGTCACTCAGACGTCCGACTGAGGCATTCTTGTTATTTATTTTTGCTATAAGCCCTTTATGTGGTGTCGCTCAGACGCCCGACTGTGGCCAGCGGTCATTTATTATATTTTCTACGAGGCGTCACCCAGACCCTCGTTTGGTCTCTTTATTTTTATCTTTTGGATTTCGGGAGGATTACCGCCCGACTTCCATCTTTACCTTCAACACATTAATATTTTATTCCGGTCGCATTTTTGCTGAAGTACTCATATGCATCATGTTGGCATTTGTTATATCTTAAGTCCGAACTGTCTTGCGAGTACATTCAAAGTACTCACCTGGCTTGTTGATTTGGCCAGATATGGACGAAGGCGATCTCATGAATGAAGAATTTGATAGCGAGTCCGACGCTTAGAGGAGTCCTAGTCAGTCCCTTGCGATCCTGGAGTTGAACACTGTTTTATAACCGCTTCCGCCTACCACCAAATTAATTCATCGGGTCTCACTCCTACACTCGATGAACTGTATAATATTGGAGTCACATCACCCACTTCACTGTGACATATTCCACCACCTTTTATTACGAGTTAGTAGTATGCCACCCTGCCTTGTGTCACATCCGCCTCTATGTAATATATTGGCGCACTTGTAATAAAATTTGTTGAGCAACCCCTAGCTCAACCTTGTATAATATTCAGTGTACTGGAATTTTGTATCAAGGAATTGTCTGCGAGCAGGTAATAATATTCCTCGCTGGTTTAATAAAAAAAGGTCGATCTTCCGGTAATTATTTTACTGAAGGACCGGTCCTGACATGTCAGGACCGGGATTTCGGGATATTAATTTCCCAAAAAAACGGACCTTGTGCTCATCAGCCCCGGGATTACTGTTAGCTGATGAGGCACCTCTTGATTCAGAAAATTCCAAGCAAAGGTACAAATATGTAGTACAAGACCATTCTGGCCTTTAAGTACAACACGGGGTTTTTGGGGATGATGGCGGAAGCGGTTCGGACACGGCGGTGTCTGTGGGACTCCATTTCCCACGGGAACAGCTGACCGGGATAATACCTATCTTCGCGAGGCTGCTAACTCCAATAGTGCAGGTTCCGGTGCGTCATCGCGTCGTTCCTATGCAAGGAATCTGGCAAAGACAATAGCCAGGGACAAGCCAGTGAGTACTTTGAATGTACTCGCGAACATTATGAACATGGGTGAGACATAACATGCTCAAGGATGATTTATGATCACTATGATAATATTAATATGACAGTAGATAAATTCAAGCAGGGCATCCAAGTAAAGGCATATGCAATCAGAAAGTAGTAACAAAATAAATAATGAGTTTGCCACAGTCGAGCGTCTGAGCGACACCGCAGAAAAGGGCTTATAAAGAAGATCAAATAACAAAATGCCACAGTCGGACGTCTGAGCGACATCACAGAAAGGGCTTATAAATTAAAAGAATGCCACAGTCGGACGTCTGGGCGACATCACAGAAAGGGCTTATAAATAAAAAGAATGCCACAGCCGGACGTCTGAGCGACATCACAGAAAGGGCTTATAAATAAAAAGAACGCCACAGTCAGACGTGTGAGCGACATCACAGAGAGGGCTTATAAATAAAAAGAGTGCCTCAGTCGGACGTCTGAGCGACATCACAGAAAGGGCTTACAAAATAAAATAAATAACAACGAATATCCGGGAGGTAGAACTGTCCCAAGGATACTCCTTGTTTCAAATAATATGAATGGTTAGTCCATAATAAAGATAAATCACAATCACTACCTGTCACAGGTCATAAATGATGTTCTAATTTAAATGTTTCTCCTCCGAAGACCGACACTAAGACCGACACTCGACCCATCCCAGACTATAGTCCTTAACCATGGACACGGCTATACGAATAGGTTTTATATCTCTGCAGAGGGTGTGCCCTTTACCCACGAATAACGGATTTTACATAGCCCCTCTGGACTAATTCCGCCTACGGCCTTTTAATTTGAAGACGCACCTGACTGCACACACCAGCTTAACTTACCGATGTCTGGAATCACCCACGACACTAGTTAATCAAAACTCTAAGTGGGGAGGCTAAAACCTCGACTAGCATGGGATCACCACAATTTATAACGCGCGCGAAAAACTGGGGAAGCTATCCCCTTCGGCTACAACCGAAACACCCATGCCCCCGGACCCGGTGGCCTGCCTACCGGATGGAGCCGGTATCTTCCACCGTGGCCTCTCTGTACGGTGTGTGATAGAACAGGGATCGACAAATTTACTAGACCGCACCCTACCTGTAGCAGGGACACGTGGTAGCACGAAACAAGTATGGGGGTTACTGGAGCAAGACTCGATCTATGGTCGACTCAGGAGGTCTATATATTCTCTGCATGGTTAGTACCACAATGTTCTCACAGTTCCCTGACAGGGTCACACCCCTCATGCTACATGTTGCCTCACTGCACATCCTCATCACAACGAGATGTCAGTCACGTGGTCGGTTCACCGAAACACAACCTTCCTTCGGACTCCATCCGTACTATCACCAGGCATATGTGGCATGAGGAGTGGTGACTGTCACCAATATCACATACATGACTGAAAAGGATTATTCATCACATGTTGATATGCAAGAGTATGATCTCCACATGAAATAACGATGCTCCATTTTGTCATATCAATGGAGTTCTTGGGTTATAGCAAACAACACACAACATGTATCAAAAAGGGGTTCAAGATGCTTGCCTTCAAGTAGAGGGGAGGAGAAAAGCATCCCAAGAATTTTGGAAGCTTTCTCCCTCTTCACGAATCCTAAAAGAATTACAAGAAAATCAATACTTAGACTTAGAACACCCCCAAAAATTTGTCTGGAAAATTTTCATATAAATATGAAAATAAACTAGACAATATTTGGGAAACAACAGAAAAAGAATCAAGTCATTTGGAGCTGTAGTTTAAAAGTTAAAGCCAGTCAAAGTTTGGTCAAATCTGATTTTTAATTAAAACAGAAAAGAAAATGATTTGGCTGAGAATACGTCTTCGGGCTAGGGAATACGTACTTGGCGTTTGGCGCCTTCACTTAAACGCGTGCGGGGGCGAGGCTGGGTCACTGACAGTGGGTCCATGGGCCCACTAGTCAGGTTTGACTAGTCGTTCCCCCCTTCTCTTCCTCTGCCTGAACGGAGGTGGAACTCCGGCGATCGACGCTGGCGAACGGAGGCTCCTCGAGGGACACCGAGTGCGGGAATGGATCCGCGACTCCTTGGCGGCCCTTCCGGTAGTCGACTGGTCGGAGGGGACGGAGGGAGTCGCCGGCGGTGAGCTCCGCGGCGGAGGGAGCTTCGGGTGGGTTTGGGGCTTTGCGATGCAGTGGTTCTCGAGCGAGTATGAGGTGATGGGTGGCTCCGCAAGATCGAGGGGAAGGCGACGGTGGTGCTGGTCGGGCGGGGGAGGCCCTAGTGGCGCCGGATTGCTCGAGGCAGAGACGGCGGCCGTGTTCACCGGAGATGAAGAAGGAAGCTTCTCGGGGGCGAATGGCTGCCACGGGGCTGCTCTGCGGGGTACCTAGTGAGGGTCTGATGCTGCGGAGAGGTCCGTGCACCTTTAAATAGGCGAGCCAAGGCGGTTCAGCGGCGGTAGTGGATAAGCTTGCCGGCGACCGCCGTTCTGTTGCAGCAGGGGGACGTGGCGGCGACGAAAGCTAGCGGACGGGCCTGCGGATGATCTCGCACTGCTCCAGAGGGTAGATGGCGAGCGTGCGTGGCTTGGGCGGCGCCGACCGTGGCAGAGAGCCACTGTGTTCGCCTGCGTGCCGCCAAAAGCGCTCTGACGGCGGCGCTGTGGCGATCTAGGGGTGGCTTGGCGTGTACCTGGGTGCGGATAAGGTCGGGTGAGGCTCTGCAGGTGAGTTGGGGCCAGGGGCGCGACGCGGCGGCCCGAGCGCACGCACGTGCAAAACGCGCGCTCTGGGCGCGCCCAGAGAACGCACGCAATGTGCTCGGCATTATGCCAAGGCATGCTAATGAGCTCCAAGCTGCAACGGGGTCAGCAGGGTGGGGTTGTAGGCTATGACAAAACTGTGAGACATGCTGGTTTAGTCAGGGAATCAAGTTCATAATATGAACCAGAAACTAAGCCAAACATGGTCATGTCCTCAGGGTGTTTGACAAAATGCCAGTGGCATCTAGCAAGCTCTTGGGGTGGCCAAACTTACCAGATGGATGTCTCCTTGGATGAGTAAGAAGGTGGTGAGGTTAGTTCATGAAAAGCAGAAACTTGATAGTGCAAGTTTTGCAAGATCTCAATTCTGGACAGAAAATGCAGAGCATTGTTCCATGAACCAAAACTACCCCAATAGGCCCACTCTTCTGGACTTAAGGGTTTTGCAAGAAGGACTACAAGCATGAGGAAGCTCAAGAGCACTAGAGCAAACTAGACTAGGGTTGCAGTGCAAATCACCAAACTGAACCAGAATAGAAAAGAGGTTGGTTCACTCAAATCTTCCAAAGGACCAAGCTGGGTTTTTGCATAAAGCTGAATAACATGCTGCTATAAACATCCCATAATTTTGGTGGAAGCAAAACCGGAATATTTAATAGGGTTGTAGTGCAATTTGGTCTATTGGACCAGATTGGCAAACAAGTTGTGGAGCTCAAAATGTTAAATGAAATAATCATATTCTAGCATAAAAGTGATCTAATAGCATTACTAGACATCTCCAATTTTTGGTTGAAATTATAAATAAATTTATCAAGTGGTTGCAGTTCAAAAGAGGCCTTAAAACTAGGGGCAACCATTTATAGAGATAAGAAAACTTGGGTGACCAATATATAATTAATCCTGCTGATAAAAGCAAAGTTTTTAAAGGGTGCATAAGAGACTCTAATATTAGCTGGAAGGTTTTTAATAGGGGTAAAAATTCCAACATAACATAGCAAGAATTGTCCTGGAATCCAAAGGTATATTCAGCAGAAGGCAAAATTTTAATTTACTAGCAAAATTTTATTTAGTAAAACATTACTAAATTTTTGGGGTGTTACAACACTACCCCGCTAAAGAAAAATCTCGTCCTCGAGATTTGCCAAGGGTTGCTGTAAGGTCTACTACTGCCTCAAAAGACACTATCAAAATTTTACTGCTCTAATTATGTAAATAAAAGCTATCATAGTGCAAGAGCAAACAGTGGTGTAAACTGCAGTGTTAAACACTGGCGTAGCACGGGAAAAGGGAAAAAAATCTACTGTCGTGGAAAGCGATATATTCCTACTCTGGGACATAGTAAATTTAGAAATGGTATTTTCTAAATTTACAAATACGCCGGTTGCACCCGAGAGCACAGTGCTCTCACTGGCTAACAGGTGGGGCCTGGGCCCATTGTCAACCTCTTCTTCTATTGATGGGAGTGGGTTGACCAATCGATGAATGTGCTTCTCCTGCGCGGGCCTCAATGGTCTACCGATGGCGATCCGAGGATTTAAATCGGCGAGGCTCTGGAGATAACCCATTATCCGCTGGTTCAAACACTCTTGCGCGATCACATACTGCGCAAGGTTGGCTAGTACCGGGTCTCTCTCAATACGCCCACCAGGAAAAGATGCTGCTTGTCCGGGCGCTGCGCGGCTTGGAAAGTAGTAATATCCCCGCTCGCTGGCATAGGGCACCGTGAATCGAAGGCGAGCAAGCGCTTCACAAGCGGCAGCCTCTATGGCCATCTGGGGAGTTGGCATGGATTTCCCCATGAAGGAAACCTCTATGGGGTCTTTGTTTGGGTTGGCGGGTGGGATGTGTACCACTGCCCAATATTTCGAGGTGGATGGTGTGATCCTTGATTTGAGCAGCTCATACTGGGGTGGACGGGTAGCACTCATGGTACTGCAGGTAAAATCCCACAATATCTTCATGAAACTACCAGGGGATGCCTCAGGGGTTCTCAAGTAGATACTAGGGATCGGCATAATGGAGGAAAAGGCTGTGAGGGGAGGGCATCGGGTGAGGGATGGTCGGCAAGTTCACGGTGTGGCCTATATATAGCAGCCTGGCTGGCTTATAGGGTTATGGTGAGGGCATCTATATCGTCGGTTTCGCTTTACGGGGTCGGGGTCAAGGCTACAGATACTCACTTCTTGTAAAAAGACGTGTTCGCTGTAGGGGTTGTCGGTGAGGTGTTTTGGAAGTCACACCTGAGAAAAGAATAAAACGCATGCGCACACTGACACAACTGTGTACGGGTGCTATGAGGGTGCAGAATAAACTGTACATACATATCGGCATACAGGTTACATGACCACAGGTGAGGGCAAGATAAGGCTTGGTACTACTCGGGTGATTTAACCGACCTCGTTTATATCCAAGCGGCCTTGCCTTGTGGATGCTGAAGCGTCTCCGGGAGCTTCATCGTTGGGGTTGGCTGGCGGTGGCTG
This sequence comes from Secale cereale, assembly GCA_902687465.1. Classification (NCBI taxonomy): domain Eukaryota; kingdom Viridiplantae; phylum Streptophyta; class Magnoliopsida; order Poales; family Poaceae; genus Secale; species Secale cereale. The sequence continues at coordinate 633,360,244 of LR738715.1, forward strand.
AGGAGGTGCAGGGTCAGGGCAGTGATGATGTCCCTCGCGAGGGTTGTTTGCCACGATCCCGTTGGAGCGTGCGCCAAACAAGCAACACATCACTTCTGGAGATACCAAGGCATTCTGGTCAATGACCGTGGCAGGCCTTGGGGACTCGATTGGTTGTTCGAACAACACGACTGGGTTGTCGGTGCCGGACTCGTCTCGTCCTCTTGCTGGGGCTCGGCGAAGCAGTTCTCCACGAGCTGCGATCAGATCAAGGGTGATTTGATCGAACAGTTCCTCGAGTACACTGACATAGCATACCAGATGCAATAATGCAGGATCCGTCTCGTGGTCTCCGCTCGCAACCGAGGGAGGCCTACCATACCCGTTACGACTGGGGTAGTAGTAGAATGAGCGACAGTTAACTCGGGGCGACAGGTGCCTGAGTTGAACTATAGCTTCCCGAGCAGCTAGTTGGATAGCTTGCGTTTCAAAAGGAGTTGTCCTTCTGGTGAACCTGTAGGGGCGCTCTGGAGATAGACCCCTACCGTAGATGTGCATAGTGGCCCAGAATTGACGGCTTTCATCGCCCATGGAGTCTTGGTACACCACGTATTTTGGGGGCTCTTCCATCGCAAAGGCACGACGGGTGAGGTTTGCTAGCACGGTCACAAAACCTCCAAGTTTGGTTGCTGTGGTCTCATTGTGGACGATGGGTCCTGGCATTTTAGCTCGGTATGGGGGTAGAGGCTGTGGGGTGTCGGGTTTGGGGGCTAGCGTGCCCTATTTATAGGAAAGGTCGGAGTCTTCCTTTGCACGCTTGCGGAAGGAATCGTTTTGGCGTCGGTCACTGGCGCATGATCGGTAAGCTAGGCTGATAGATTGGGCACCGACTGCCAAAGGTGTCGGTCCACTGTGTGGGTATCTTACGCGGGAAGCTTGGCTGGGGTTGGAATGTGGTCTGGTGGGGTGGTTAAGCTAGGTTTTTGGACCTGGCTAAGATAGGATTAACCAACGGTCAGCCTGGCTCTGATACCAAGGTTGTCAGGACCGGGATTTCGGGATATTAATTTCCCAAAAAAACGGACCTTGTGCTCATCAGCCCCAGGATTACTGTTAGCTGATGAGGCACCTCTTGATACAAAAAATTCCAAGCAAAGGTACAAATATGTAGTACAAGACCATTCTGGCCTTTAAGTACAACACGGGGTTTTGGGGGATGATGGCGGAAGCGGTTGGGACACGGCGGTGTCCGTGGGACTCCATTTCCCACGGGAACAGCTAACCGGGATAACACCTATCTTCGCGAGGCTGCTAACTCCAACAGTGCAGGTTCCGGGGCGTCATCGCGTCGTTCCTACGCAAGGAATCTGGCCAAGACAATAGCCAGGGACAAGCCAGTGAGTACTTTGAATGTACTCGCAAACATTATGAACATGGGTGAGACATAACATGCTCAAGGATGATTTATGATCACTATGATAATATTAATATGACAGTAGATAAATTCAAGCAGGGCATCCAAGTAAAGGCATATGCAATCAGAAAGTAGTAACAAAATAAATAACGAGTTTGCCACAGTCGGGCGTCTGAGCGACACCGCAGAAAAGGGCTTATAAAGAAGAGCAAATAACAAAATGCCACGGTCGGACGTCTGAGCGACATCACAGAAAGGGCTTATAAATAAAAAGAATGCCACAGTCGGTCATCTGGGCGACATCACAGAAAGGGCTTATAAATAAAAAGAACACCACAGTCGGACGTCTGAGTGACATCACAGAAAGGGCTTATAAATAAAAAGAACGCCACAGTCGGACGTCTGAGCGACATCACAGAAAGGGCTTATAAATAAAAAAGAATGCCTCAGTCGGACGTCTGAGCGACATCACAGAAAAGGCTTACAAAATAAAATAAATAACAACGAATATCCGGGAGGTAGAACCGTCCCAAGGATACTCCTTGTTTCAAATAATATGAATGGTTAGTCCATAATAAAGATAAATCACAATCACTACCTATCACAGGTCATAAATGATGTTCTGATTTAAATGTTTCTCCTCCTAAGACCGACACTCGACCCATCCCACACTGTAGTCCTTAACCATGGACACGGCTATTCGAATAGGTTTTATATCTCTGCAGAGGGTGTGCCCTTTACCCACGAATAACGGATTTTCTATAGCCCCTCTAGACTAATTCCGCCTACGGCCTTTTAATTTGAAGACGCACCTGACTGCACACACCAGCTTAACTTACCGGTGTCTGGAATCATCCACGACACTAGTTAAGCCGAACTCTAAGTGGGGAGGCTACAACCTCGACTAGCATGGGATCACCACAATTTATAATGCGCGCAAAAAACTGGGGAAGCTATCCCCTTCGGCTACAACCGAAACACCCATGCCCCCGGACCCGGTGGCCTGCCTACCGGATGCAGCCGGTGTCTTCCACCCTGGCCTCTCTGTACGGTGTGTGATAGAACAGGGATCGACAAATTTACTGGACCGCACCCTACCTGTAGCAGGGACACGTGGTAGCACGAAACAAGTATGGGGGTTATTGGAGCAAGACTCGATCTATGGTCGACTTAGGAGGTCTATATATTCTCTGCATGGTTAGTACCACAATGTTATCACTGTTCCCTGACAGGGTCACACCCCTCATGCTACATGCTGCCTCACTGCACATCCTCGTCACAACGAGATGTCAGTCACGTGGTCGGTTCACCGAAACACAACCTTCCTTCGGACTCCATCCGAACTATCACCAGGCATATGTGGCATGAGGAGTGGTGACTGTCACCAATATCACATACAGGACTGAAAAGGATTATTCACCACATGTTGATATGCAAGAGTATGATCTCCACATGAAATAACGATGCTCCATTTTTCCATATCAATGGAGTTCTTGGGTTATAGCAAACAACACACAACATGTATCAAAAAGGGGTTCAAGATGCTTGCCTTCAAGTAGAGGGGAGGAGAAAAGCATCCCAAGAATTTTGGAAGCTTTCTCCCTCTTCACAAATCCTAAAAGAATTAAAAGAAAATCAATACTTAGACTTAGAACACCCCCAAAAATTGTCTGGAAAATTTTCATATAAATATGAAAATAAACTAGACAATATTTGGGAAACAACAGAAAAAGAATCAAGTCATTTGGAGCTGCAGTTTAAAAGTTAAAGCCAATCAAAGTTTGGTCAAATCTGATTTTTAAATTAAAACAGAAAAGAAAACGATTCGGCTGAGAATACATCTTCGGGCTAGGGAATACGTACTTTGCGTTTGGCGCCTTCACTTAAACGCGTGCGGGGGCGAGGTTGGGTCACTGACAGTGGGTCCATGGGCCCACTAGTCAGGTTTGACTAGTCGTTCCCCCCCTTCTCTTCCTCTGCCCGAACGGAGGCGGAACTCCGGCGATCGACGCCGGCGAACGGAGGCTCCTCGAGGGACACCGAATGCGGGAATGGATCCGCGACTCCTTGGCGGCCCTTCCGGTAGTCGACTGGTCGGGGGGACGGAGGGAGTCGCTAGCGGCGAGCTCCGCGGCGGAGGAAGCTTCGGGTGGGTTTGGGGCTTTGTGATGTAGTGGTTCCCGAGCGAGTCTGAGGTGATGGGTGGCTCCGCAAGATCGAGGGGAAGGCGACGGTGGTGCTGGACGGGCGGGGGAGGCCCTGGTGGCGCCGGATTGCTCGAGGTAGAGACGGCGGCCGTGTTCGCCGGAGATGAAGAAGGAAGCTTCTCGGGGCCGAATGGCTGAAACGAGGCTGCTCTGCGGGGTACCTAGTGAGGGTCTGATGGTGCCGAGAGGTCCGGGCACCTTTAAATAGGCGAACCAAGGCGGTTCAGCGGCGGTAGTGGATAAGCTCGCCGGCGACCGCCGTTCTGTTGCAGCAGGGGGACGTGGCGGCAACGAAAGCTAGCGGACGGGCCTGCGCTCCAGAGGGCAGCTGGCGAGCGCGCGTGGCTTGGGCGGCGCCGACCGTGGGAGAGAGCCACTGTGTTCGCCGGCGTGCCGGCCAAAGCGCTCTGACGGAGGCACTGTGGCGATCCAGGGGTGGCTTGGCGTGTACCTGGGTGCGGATAAGGTCGGGTGAGGCTCTGCAGGTGAGTTGGGGCCAGGGGCGCGACGCGGCGGCCCGAGCGCACGCACGTGCAAAACGCGCGCTCTGGGCGCGCCCAGAGCACGCACGCAACGTGCTCGGCGTTATGCCAAGGCATGCTAATGAGCTCCAAGCTACAAGGGGGTCAGCAGGGTGGGGTTATAGGCTATGACAAAACTGTGAGACATGCTGGTTTAGTCAGGGAGGAAGCAAAACCGGAATATTTAATGGGGTTGTAGTGCAATTTGGTCTATTGGACCAGATTGGCAAACAAGTTGTGGAGCTCAAAATATTAAATGAAATAATCATATTCTAGCATAAAAGTGATCTAATAGCATTACTAGACATCTCCAATTTTTGGTTGAAATTATAAATAAATTTATCAAGTGGTTGCAGTTCAAAAGAGGCCTTAAAACTAGGGGCAACCATTTATAGAGATAAGAAAACTTGGGTGACCAATATATAATTAATCCTGCTGATAAAAGCAAAGTTTGTAAAGGGTGCATAAGAGACTCTAATATTAGCTGGAAGGTTTTTAATAGGGGTAAAAATTCCAACATAACAAAGCAAGAGTTGTCCTGGAATCCAAAGGAATATTCAGTAGAAGGCAAAATTTTAATTTACTGGCAAAATTTTATTTAGTAAAACATTGCTAAATTTTTGGGTGTCCGATGGTTGTGATGTTCGGTATTGACCCCGAACTGGTATGTCACCGGCGCGATTGGCTTGATAGCCGCCGTCCCTTGCGGGGAGCCGGTCCCTAGGTTCGTAGATAGACCTGGTCTTGCTAGCTTTTTTGTTCAGATCCTCACGTAGATCGTGTTTTCAGACTTGAGCCGCACCATCCTTTCCTTTACGGGGTGGTGGTGCGGGCTTGTGTACGCCATTGCTAGCAACACTGTCCCATCCGCGAGGTGGTCGGTCCGGCTTGTCGGCGGTGTTATTCTTAGCCAGGACGGGCGCAACGGCCTCATTGTCAAATTCAGGCAGCATTTTACGCTTGGGATAGCCTTTAGGTTGGCCGTTATAACCATGTTTCTGTTCGGCATCTAGCACTGATATGTCTCGAACGCATCTATAATTTTTTATTGTTCCATGCTATTATTTATGATGTTTTGGATGTTTAATGGGCTTTGTCATACACTTATATTATTTTTGGGACTAACCTACTAACCCAAAGGCCGAGTCCAGATTGCTGTTTTTGCCTATTTCAGGGTTTTACAGAAAAGGGGTATCAAAAGGAGTCCAAACGGAATGAAACCTTTGGGAGAGATATTTTTGGAGAAAATCACACACGGGAGACTTGAGAACCACGGAGTAGGATCCACGTGGTGCCCACGAGGGTGGGGGCGCCCCCCCCCTAGGGCGCGCGCTCCTGCCTCATGGGTCCCATGTAAGGCCCCAGGTGCCCTCCTTCCTCCTATATAAGCCTACGTACCCCGAAACTATCAGAAGAGGAAAGAAAACCCGAGCTCCACCGCCGTAACCTTCTGTTCCTGTGAGATCCCATCTTGGGGCCTGCTCCGGAGCTCCGCCGGAGGGGGGATCCATCACGGAGTGCTTCTACATCATCATCATCGCCTCACCATGAGTTGTGAGTAGTTTACCACAGACCTTCGGGTCCATAGCTAGTATCTAGATGGCTTCTTCTATCTCTTTACATCTCAATACAAAGTTCTCCTCGGTCTTCGAGGAGATCTATTCGATGTAATCTCTTTTCGCGGTGTGTTTGTCGAGATCCGATGAATTGTGGGTTTATGATCAAGATTATCTATGAGAAATATTTGATTCTTCTCTGAACTCTTTATGTATGCTTATAATATCCTTGAAAGTCTCTTCGAATTATTGGTTTGGTTTGGCCTACTAGATCTATAGTTCTTGCAATGGGAGAAGTGCTTGGCTTTGGGTTCAATCTTGCGGTGTACTTTCCCAGTGATAGTAGGGGCAGCAAGGCACGTATTGTATTGTTTCCATCGAGGATAAAAAGATGGGGTTTATATCATATTGCTTGAGTTTATCCCTCTACATCATGTCATCTTGCTTAAAGCGTTACTTTGTTCTTATGAACTCAACACACTAGATGCATGCTGGATAGCGGTCGATGTGTGGAGTAATAGTAGTAGATGCAGAATCGTTTCGGTCTACTTGTCTCGGACGTGATGCCTATATATAATGATCATTCCTAGATAGTCTCATAATTATTGCTTTTCTATCAATTGCTCGACAGTAATTTGTTTACCCGCCGTAGAATATCGCTATCATGAGAGAAGCCACTAGAGAACACTATGGACCCCGGGTCTATTCTCAACATATCAATCTACATCTACTTTACTTTTTTCGCTTTTACTTTCTGTTCTTATAATCAAAAATACCAAAAATATAAACTATCATCTCTATCAGATCTCACTTTCGTAAGTGACCGTAAAGGGATTGACAACCCCTTATCGCGTTGGCTGCGAAGTTCTTATTTGTTTGTGCAGGTGTGAGGTTCTCGCGCGTGGTCTCCTACTGGATTGATACCTTGGTTCTCAAAAACTGAGGGAAATACTTACGCTACTGTGCTGCGTCACCCTTTCCTCTTCGAGGGAATACAACGCAAGCTCGAGAAGTAGCAAGAAGAATTTCTGGCGCCGTTGCCGGGGAAGCTTACGCAAAAGTCATATACCAAGTACCTATCACAAACCCTTATCCTTCGCATTACATTTTTTTGCCTCTCATTTTCCTCTACCCCACTTCACCCTTGCCGTTTTATTTGCCCTTCTTCTGCCGTGTGTTTATCGTTTGCTTTGCCTTGTCATCATGGCTAGTCCCTTATCCGCTCCTTTGTCTCCTGAGTTTGAAGTTCTTCACTTCAAGAAAAAGCAAGAAGAAAACATAAAAGATGCTTGGTTTAGGATGATGGAATCTTATCGTAAGTGCACCTTAGAGGTGAATTTTAGAATCTTCCTTCGCAATTTTTATGTTGGATTAAATATGTCTCATAGACAACTCTTGGATTGCGTTGCCAAAGGGAATTTTATTGAAGTTGATCCTAGTATTGCGCATGAAATTATAGAGGGAATAGTGGGAACACTACCTCCCCAAAAAGGGTCACATCCAACCCAGGAAGGGACACATGTTTTTGAAGAAATTTGCGAAGTAACAAAAATATTACAAAAGTCTCTTAAACCTCTTAAGAGTGTTAGTGGAAATCTCCACCGCATGAATATGTTGATTACTCTTTGTAATAAGCGGTTGGATTCTTTAGATCTAAAGATTTCCGAATATGGAGGGAAACGTAAAGAACCTCCCGGATTTGAGCTTGACACCATTAAAAGGGTGAAGTTCAAAGATGGTAATACCTAGATCTATCCATGTATCATGACTATTTAGGGGCCTAAAACGATAATACTTGTTGGGAGGCAACCCAATTTTATATTTTTTGTTTTTGCTTCTGTTAGGGAATAAATATTGCATCTAGCTACTATTTAGATGTGGTTTTGTGTTTTGTTTAGTGTTTGTGCCAAGTAGAACCTTTGGGAAGACTTGTGTGAAGTTTATGTGATCTTGCTGTGAAAAACAGAATCGTTAGCGCTCGCTAGAATGGTCATCAGATTTTAGTGGAGCGTGCTATTTAGTTAATTCTTTTTTAAGATGATTAATAGAAAAATTCCTCACGTTTACCAATATAGTTTGAATTTTTTGGAGTTACAGAAGTATGCGAAACCTGCAGATTACTACAGACTGTTCTGTTTTTGACAGATTTTGTTTTTCGTGTGTTGTTTGCTTATTTCAATGCATCTATGAGTAATATTGGGAAGTATGAACCATAGAGAAGTTGGAATACAGTAGGTTTAACACCAATATAAACAAAGAATGAATTCATTGCAGTACCTTTGAGTAGTGGTTTGCTTTCTTATACTAACGGAGCTCACAAGATTTTTGTCTAAGTTTTGTGTTGTGAAGTTTTCAAGTTTTGAGTATTGCTTTGATGGACTATGGAACAAAGAGTGGCAAGAGCCTAAGCTTGGGCATGCCCATGGCACCCCAAGGTAAAAATCAAGGACAACCAAAAGCCTAAGCTTGGGGATGTCCCGGGAAGGCATGCCATCTTTTGTCTTCATCCATCGGTAACTGTACTCTGAGCTATATTTTTATTCACCACATGATATGTGTTTTGCTTGGAGCGTCTTGTATAATTTGAGTCTGTGCTTGTTATTTTGCCACAATTATCCTTGCTGGACACACCTATTTGAGAGAGTTAAATATTGCCTAGGAATTGTTAGAACACTCTATGTGCTTCACTTATATCTTCTGAGTTGAATAGTTTTTGCTCTAGTGCTTCACTTATATCTTTTAGAGCACGGTGGTGATAATATTTTGAAGAAATTGTTGAACTCACATGCTTCACTTATATCCTTTTGAGAGTCTATTAAAACAGCATGTTAATGTGTTTAGGCTATAAAACTAGTCTTCACATGATAGACATCCAATATCAATGTAGTAAAAACTTTCACACTAAGTGCATTGAATATGATGAGAAGTTGGATGCTTGATAATTGTTTTGAGATATGAGGATAATGATATTAGAGTCATGCTAGTGGAGTTACTATGAAATTGAAAAATACTTGTGTTAAGGTTAGTGATTCCCGTAGCATGCACATATGGTGAACCGCTATGTGACGAAGTTAGAGCATGAGGTATTTGTAAAGTGTCAACCTTTGTGTGGAGGTCGGGGGCGCGCGATGGTGAACTCCTACCAACCTCCCCCCTAGGAGCATGCGTTGATTGCTTTGCTTTGATGACTCGTAGATTTTTGCAATAAGTATATGATTTCTTATGAATCATGTTGAGTCCATGGATTATACGCACTCTCACCCTTCCACCATTACTAGCCTCTCTTGTACCGCGCAACTTTCGCCGGTACCATACACCCACTATATATCCTTCCTCAAAACAGCCACCATATTATTCCTCAAAACAGCCACCATGCCTACCTATCATGGCATTTCCATAGCCATTCCGAGATATATTGCCATGCAACTTTCCACCGTTCCATTCATATGACACTCTTCATATTGTCATATTGCCATGCATGATCATGTAGTTGACATTGTATTTGTGGCAAGGCCACCATGCATAATTTTTCATACATGTCACTCTTGATTCATTGCACATCCCGGTACACCGCCAAAGGCATTCATATAGAGTCATACTTTGTTATAGCATCGAGTTGTAATATCGAGTTGTAATGAAAGTGTGATGATCATCATTATTAGAGCATTGTCCCATGGGAGGAAAGGCTAAATCAATAAAGCCCCTCCACAAAAAAAGGCCAAAGAAAAAAAGAAAGGTCCAAAAAAAGAGAAAAAAAGAGGGAACGAAAAGAAAAAAAGGACAATTGATACTATATTTTTTCACACGTGTGCTTCAAAGTAGCACCATGTTCTTCATGATAGAGAGTCTCGTACTTAGTCACTTTCATATACTAGTGGGAATTTTCGTTATAGAACTTGTCTTGTATATTCCAACGATGGGCTTCCTCAAATGCCCTAGGTCTTCGTGAGCAAGCAAGTTGGATGCACACCCACTAGTTTCTTTTGTTGAGCTTTCATACATATTTAGCTCTAGTGCATCTGTTGCATGGCAATCCCTACTCACTCACATTGATATCTATTGATGGGCATCTCCATAGCCCGTTGATACGCCTAGTTGTTGTGAGACTATCTCCCTCCTTTTTTGTCTTCTCCACAACCACATATCTATTCCACCCATAGTGCTATGTCCATGGCTCACGCTCATGTATTGCGTGAAAGTTGAAGTGAAAGAATAGAGTATGAAAACAAGTGCTTGGCTGAAATCGGGGTTGTGCATGATATGAATATTTTGTGTGATGAAGAGGGAGCATAGCCAGACTATATGATTTTGTAGGGATAACTTTCTTTAGCCATAGTATTTTGAGAAGACATGATTGCTTTGTTAGTATGCTTGAAGCATTACTATTTCTTATATCAATATAGACTATTATCTTGTATCTTTCAGATCTGAACATTCATGCCACAATTAAGAGAATTATATTGAAAAACTATGTTGGTTAGCATTCCACATCAAAAATTCTGTTTTTATCATTTACCTACTCGAGGACGAGCAGGAATTAAGCTTGGGGATGCTTGATACGTCTCCAACGTATCTATAAATTTTGATTGTTCCATGTTATTATTTATGATGTTTTGGATGTTTAATGGGCTTTGTCATACACTTTTATATTATTTTTGGGACTAACCTACTAACCCAAAGGCCCAGTCCAGATTGCTGTTTTTGCCTGTTTCAGGGTTTTATAGAAAAGGGATATCAAACGGAGTCCAAACGGAATGAAACCTTCGGGAGAGATATTTTTGGAGAAAATCACGCACGGGAGACTTGAGAACCATGGAGTAGGGTCCACGTGGTGCCCACGAGGGTGGGGGGCGCCCCCTCCCCCTACGGCGCGCCCCCTGCCTCGTGGGTCCCACGTAAGGCCCTCGGTGCCCTCCATCCTCCTATATAAGCCTACGTACCCCGAAACTATCAGAAGAGGAGAGAAAACCCTAGTTCCACCACTGTAACCTTCTGTTCCCATGAGATCCCATCTTGGGGCCTGTTCTGGAGCTCCGCCAGAGGGGGGATCCATCACGGAGTGCTTTTACATCATCATCATCGCCTCACCATGAGTTGTGAGTAGTTTACCACAGACCTTCGGGTCCATAGCTAGTATCTAGATGGCTTCTTCTCTCTCTTTGGATCTCAATACAAAGTTCTCCTTGGTCTTCGAGGAGATCTATTAGATGTAATCTCTTTTTGCGGTGTGTCTGTCGAGATCCAATGAATTGTGGGTTTATGATCAAGATTATCTATGAGAAATATTTGGTTCTTCTCTGAACTCTTTATGTATGCTTATAATATCCTTGCAAGTCTCTTCGAATTATTGGTTTGGTTTGGCCTACTAGATCTATAGTTCTTGCAATGGGAGAAGTGCTTGGCTTTGGGTTCAATCTTGCGGTGTCCTTTCCCAGTGACAGTAGGGGCAGCAAGGCACGTATTGTATTGTTTCCATCGAGGATAAAAAGATGGGGTTTATATCATATTGCTTGAGTTTATCCCTCTACATCATGTCATCTTTCTTAAAGTGTTACTCTATTCTTATTAACTCAATACACTAGATGCATGCTGGATAGCGGTCGATGTGTGGAGTAATAGTAGTAGATGCAGAATCATTTCGGTCTACTTGTCTCGGACGTGATGCCTATATATAATGATCATGCCTAGATAGTCTCGTAATTATTCTCTTTTCTATCAATTGCTCGACAGTAATTTGTTTACCCGCTGTAGAATATCGCTATCATGAGAGAAGCCACTAGAGAACACTATGGCCACCAGGTCTATCTCAACATATCAATCTACATCTACTTTACTTTTTCTGCTTTTACTTTCTGTTCTTATAATCAGAAATACCAAAAATATAAACTATCATCTCTATCAGATCTCACTTTCGTAAGTGACCGTAAAGGGATTCACAACCCCTTATCGCGTTGGCTGCGAAGTTCTTATTTGTTTGTGCAGGTGCGAGGGACTCGCGCGTGGTCTCCTACTGGATTGATACCTTGGTTCTCAAAAACTAAGGGAAATACTTACGCTACTTTGCTGCATCACCCTTTCCTCTTCGAAGGAATACAACGCTGATGTCTACACACGCTTCTATTCTTGTAGACTATGTTGGGCCACCAAGCGCAGAGGTTTGTAGGACAGCAACAATTTCCCTTAAGTGGATGACCTAAGGTTTATCAAACTCAGGGAAGTAGAGGTCGAAGATGGTCTCTCTCAAGCAACCCTGCAACTAAGATACAAGAAGTCTCTTGTGTCCCCAACACACCTAATACAACTAGGAGTTGTATAGGTGCACTAGTTCGGCGAAGAGATGGTAAAATATGGATGATAGGAGTGGCAAAGCAAAGTAATAAAAATCTATAATAAAAAGTGCAGCAAGCAAACAAGTGGTAAACGTGAGCACAAATGGTATTGCAATGGTGGAAACAAGGCTTAGGGATCATACTTTCACTAGTGGCAACTCCCAACAACATTAACATAATCGAATCACATGATATTTCCCATAAAACATGCAAGGGGGATGCACTCGGAGGTCATTCCTTTGTGGTCAAGAGAGGACGAGAATTATGTAGGGCTACAAAAGCACACCTCAAAGTTCGTAGTTCTCAATCTATGGATTTCCCAATGTCACCGCGGCCATCCAAAGAGAGTACCACAATCACCACAACATATCTCATGGATAGTCAAAGACAAGCACCAAGAGACTCTTAATCTTCAATCAACACACAAAAGAGGAAATCACTAATGAAAATATTCTTCTAATCCATGTCCAATAGACCGATGTCACCTTGGTCTCGGAGATTATACTAGATAAAGACAAGTGAGTACATCAAACCAATACATAGAGGAAGGGGAAATATCATGGGATCACCCTAGATTAACATAGCCTATGATCACAATGAAGATCACATCAAGAGAGAGAGAATTGACCACATAGCTACTGGTAGAAACCTCAGCCCCGAGGAGGAACTACTCCCGCATCATGGAGGGAGGAAGCAACGTCGATGGAGATGAATCCGGGGGCACTTCCCCGTCCCGGCAGGGTGCCGGCACAGGAATTTTGGTCCCCCGAAACTTGGTGGCGATGGCGGCGGAGATCGGAATAGCTTCTGGAGAAAAGGGGTCTGGAATC
>LR738715.1:633379772-633400041 GCA_902687465.1 Secale cereale
CCCCCCCGGCGCGACCAGGGGTGGGGCCGCCCCCCCAGGGCGCCTGGAGCCCCTCTGGCTCCCCTCCGGCCCTACTTCTGCCGCATGGATGCTTCTGGAGCGCTGATTTTTTATATATTTTTCCTGGAATTTTTCTGGCAATTTAAGTAATGGGAAAACCTGAAATACAAAAACAGCAGAAAACAGAAAATGGCACTGGGGTGCACTGAGTTAATAGGTTAGTCCAAATATGATCAAAAGTGTATGGAAGTGCATAAATATCATAGCAATATCACACAAAAGAGGCATGGAGCAAGCAGAAATTATAGATACGTTTTGGACGTATCAAACGCAAGCTCGAGAAGTAGCAAGCACCTCGTTCCATCTATCGTTGAGCGTGTCCTGTGCGGCTCGAAGTCGTCTCTGCTGCTTTTACAGGCTCCTTGCGGTGGCAATAAGCCGCCGATGGAAGCGCCTTTGTTCAGAGGGTTCTTTTGGGATGATATATCCAACATCATCCAGGCTAACCTCTTCTTTTGAGAAAGGTTCGTAGTTACCGTCTTCGGCATCGCTGTCATCGGACAGTGGCTTCGGCCTTTGTTCGTCATCCTCTCGCTCTTCCTGCTCCATCGCTGGGTCTGCGGGGTCTTCGCCTTGTTCCGGAGTGTCACCGTCGTTAGTGACAGTGTTGTTGTTTCTTACTTTACGGTATTTAGTTCAGCGCTTTGGACGCCGACGTTTGGGAGGTTCTTCGACGAGCTTGCCCTCTACGGGATTGTTTTCACCGTCGCCCTCCGCCTCTTATCCACCATGTACATGTCGTATGAAGACGTAGCTGTCCACCGCCTGGTTACGGGCCGGTTTTGATCTGGATCTGCTTCACCTTCGAGGTCCATCCCTTCGAAATCTTCGGAAGCATAGTGAAGTAGATCGGTTAGATGTTCAACCATGGCTACCAAGTGGGTGGTGGGTGGGGAGAAAAATTCTCCATCAGCCTCCAGTTCAAACCGGATACAATGCGGTTGTGTGTCCCCATCAAAGGAGAGGTATTTTAACGACCTTAGCATGTCGCCAAAGGGTGAGTGCTGGAAGATATCCGCAGCACTAAATTCGGCGATTGACGCCCGATCTGGCTTGAAGGGCGCAGATGCGTGTGATTTGGAATCCGAGGCCGGAGTTATGTCTGGGGTTCCGATGACACAAACCTCATCTGGAGTTGGGTCTGTGTGCGGCTCCAACACCGTGGAGTCGGTGGCTTTCGCGGCACGGTTGAGCTTCTCATCCTCGGGCGACGCGGTCTGTTCTGGGTCTAGGGCCAGAACTATTGCAGGTGCTATTTCCTGATCTGATGACAGAGCTAGGTCATGTTCATCGTGAAGACAGAGAGAGGTTGATGCTGTCTCAAATCCGGCGAAGATCAAGTCTCTGCGGATATCAGCAACATAGTTTAAGCTTTCGAATCTGACTTGATGGCCAGGGGCATAGCTCTCAGTCTGCTCAAGATGGCCTTTAGTGTTGGCGCGTAGCGTGAAGCCACTGAACACAAAGAGTTATCGAGGAGGGAAAATTCCCTCGGTGTTGCCGTTGTTGTCGATGACGCGATCCATCAGTCCTTCTATCGACGACATAGTGGAACTCTCAATGAAAGCACCAATGTTGGTGTCAAAACCGGCAGATCTCAGGTAGGGGGTCCCGAACTATGCGTCTGAGGACCGATGGTAATAGGAGGTAGGGGACATGATGTTTACCCAGGTTTAGGCCCTCTCGATCGAGGTAAAACCCTACTTCCTGCTATATTAATATGGATGAATATGAATACAAGAGTTGATCTACCTCGAGATCGTATTGGCTAAACCCTAAAGTCTAGCCTATGAGGATTTGAAATTCTCCGTTAGCCTCTACGGACTAAACCCTCCGGTTTATATACACAACGTACGGGCCAAGGGTTTGTACATACCACCTTGCAGAGGAAGGAAAGATTACACCCGAACCTAAAACTTGCCATTACATGAATATAGGAGTCCTATCCGGATACGAGAGATGATCTTCGATTGTGATCTTCACGGCCCACCAGTCCGGCCCACCAAGAGTTATATGGCCTCCCTAGGACCCCTCTATCCATGACTCCCTCAGACCACATTAGGGATGTACCTATATCGATTGTTCGTGCATGTCGAAGAAGTGGTCAATCCATAAATTGAAGTCCTGCCGCCGCCACTAGTGCCAGGGTCCATCGACGACGTCCATTACAGGAGTCAATGTCAGACTTTCCTCGTGTTGCTCGGAACAATGGATGGCACAGGGCCTACTCCATCGCGCGCCGGAGGCCACTACATCTTTGGGAGAAGAGCCAGGGCTGGCTGCCTTGATATGCTCTAATTTGATGTAACAACTAAATGTTCTCATATACTAGTTAAACCCAAGCTATCGGTGTGAAGCACAGATGTGCCAGTACATTTGATTGTGACCTATTCTATTTGTGTACCTGGCCTTTTTTTAAAAAGGGGTGTACATCAACTTAATGTGCTAGTAGAACTTATTGTATTGTCTATCTGTTTTCTTTGCACAACATTCAAGATATTTCCCCATCATTGATAAAGATGATAAACTGTTATATACGAGTTCGTTGGGTTCAACATAGCTCTACCCGTAGCAATCCACTGCTTCCACCCTGATTGTGCCGCCTACATGAAATTTTTGGATGCAAGTTCAGTGTGCTATGATGTTCCGTATGATTGTGTCAACTATATAAGTTTTTACTGAGCATCATCAATGCATATGGCTGAAAGATGTACTTACGAGCATCGACCGACGTCTCTCTCTCTCTCTCTTTCTCTCTCTCACACACACAAGTGGCACCCGATGAATTATTTCTTCGCTCGTGACAGCTTTTAATTAGGTTCCACTGTACTCTAAGTTTTTTCTTACGTTATTAATTGAGCTCAGTAACTTCAAAAGGTTGTATAGAAGCCTTGTTTGGGCCTTTTCAGGCGTCGTTGAATGTGGGTCGAGTGGCCATGTAAAGCTGTATTGTACTACACAGGGCATTTTTGTTGAACATCAGCAATGCAACTGGACCGACAGTTGTACACAATATCATTAAATAAGCGCAGCCTAGCCTATGTTTCTTTTAATGAAATGCACAGCCCAGTTCATTTTATATATAATAAGATTACCAAGCCCAACTTAATTTTTTAATAATATTCGTAACTCAATATTATTTTTTATACTAAATGCTCAGTCCAGACCATCATTGTTTTTTCACCCATCCTAGAAAATGGCCCCATTTCTACTAAAATCAAATGGCTTGTAAATTATCAGAAATAATAAATGCGCTGCATATATGCAATATTATTTTTCACCCAACTCAGTAAATAGGTGTATTCGAATAAATAATCAAATGCGATGTAAATAATATATTTTATTATTTTATTTGTATTTCTTTATTGTATTATACCTTAATATCTCGATTTGTCAAAATTTGGCTATTATTATTTTTACCCAGCCTAGGAAATAGATTATTTTTCGAGTCAAAGCCCCGGAAATAGATGTATTGTCAAACAAAATAAAATGGGTTGTAAAACCTAAATAAATGGGCTGCATTCCACTACAACTTTTGAAGCTGACTTTATTGGCCCGGTAGACGAAGCCTGCACAAGGTGTTGTCCATTTAGTGGACAAAACGATTTAATGGTCTAAAACAAAAAGTCAACAAATTATTTTGACATGATCATGCTTCTTCAATCTCCGATCTGGTTAGTCTTGCTCTAGCCGCCAAAACCATCGCCGGCTGGAGCGCCTGCATCTGCCTCCCATGGCCGGTTGTGTTGCCGCGCAGGCCTCGCCGCCCCACCCTACTTCAAGCGGTGGCCATCTCATACTTGTACTCACCCACACCTTCTATTATTTTCCGGCGAAGGCAACCGAACTAGTCCCTCGCACTCCCCTCCGCCAGGGACTCCAGTGCCCCTTGTTCCATGACTCCAGATCGTTCCCATCTTAGGCCTCGACGTTGTCCATCGCCATGGTGCTCTCGGCGTGGCGTGGTCAACGTGGTCAAGGAACGACCTCCATCGGAAGAGGACTCTACGTGGAAAGGCTAAAAGCTAGCTCCACGGCCGCAGCAAGGAAGTGCCTCCTTATTACGCGTAAAATAATTATTTATCCACCTGACAGCGGGGACCCACCGGAAGGGGCTCTGTATTTTGCCAAAAAAACGTTTGCCCCCTAACAGCTAGGACCTTACAGCTACATCTTCGCACGCAAGGAAGTGCTACCATATTACGGGCAAAAAAATGATTCTTCCCCCTGACAGTTGGGACCCACCTGCTATATCTTCGCACGTAGGGAAGTGCGTCCTTACCCTCCCTGACAGCCAGGACCCACCCGATCGAAGCATGCGTAGCGTTCTCATTCTGGTCGTGAACGTGTACATATATATTGGTCGATCGGTCTCTCTGCAACAATAAATCATGGCCGAGCAAGCAGTGACACATGTAGTAGTAGAGCCCCCGAAGTAGCAATTCAGACAGTCCAGTCTAAACTGTGTACACGTACGTACAACTAGATGCCAACAAATACGGTCACATACGTACATACGGGCGGGATCTCGAATGCCTAGCTACTCGCGCATATGTAAGGCTAGGGCACATGTACATGGAGAGGCAACGGACGGCAGCAACAGCGTCATGTTCATCGGCAGCCAACCGGTTGGGTCGAAACATAGAAACAACGTCCTATTCATCGGGAGCGAAGCCACTGGGTCGGAACGTGTCGTGTTCAATGGGAGCCAACCGGCTTGGACGGAACAGCCAGAATGGGGTCTGGCGTGCCGCAAAATGGAGGAAAACGGCCTTCTGTTCGACCGCGTGCGGTCGAAACGGGGTCTTGTTCATCAGGAAGGGTTTGGCGTACCACAGAACGGAGGAAACAGACTTGTGTTCGAGCTCCTACGTTCGAAACGGGGTGCTGTTGATCGGGAGGGGTGTGGCGTACCGCAAAACGGACTTGTGTTGGAGCGCCTACGATCGAAACGGGGTCGTGTTCATTGGGAGGGGTGTGGCGTACTGCAAAACGGGACTCCACGGGCTACTGTTCATCAACCGTCTACTGCCTCGCTCTAGCCTCCACGGGCTACTGTTCATCCACCGTCGACTTCCTCCAGCATCCAGCTATTATTGTTCATCCACCGTCGACTTCCTCCCGCCTCCACCAGCTACTGTTCACCACGGGGTCATGTTCATCCCGCCTCCACCGACTACTGTTCAACCAGCCCTCCACACGGGGGGTCCTCTTGAACCAACGAGCCCTCCATGGGGTCCTGTTCATCCACCCCCAACCGGCTCGGGTGTGTGGCAGCCTCCTCTCGATCGGGGTCCTGTTCATCCAGCGGCAACGGCCTCTACTACCACGGGGTCCTATTCATCCAACCCCCACCGGGAACTGTTCATCCTATCCCAACAACCGCCACTGTTCATCGAGAGGCAGCAGTAGGGTTCGGTCGGCTTCAGTTAGCAGCAGTAGCGATGGAACCGGTTGGGTTCAGTTAGCAACCAGCAGGGATCAATCGCTCAGGTTCAGTAACTTGGCTAGTGCAATCGCTCGGGTTCAGTAAGCGAACGCCTCGCTTAGGTTCAGGACGTGTACGAGAGAAACGCGCAAATCTTCATGCATCACTCCGCCCCGACCACACCCACCATAACCGGGAACTCCCCGAAATTTTCCTTGCCCTCGCTTCTACCATGATTTTTTCTATCATGGACGACCCAAAGAATGTCATGGAGGTACGTCCCGGCCCGCCCAGGATGAAAATCCCATTTTCCGTCATGATTGTTTGTCATAGAAGTAGGAGCTCACCACATCTATGATGATACGGGTTTTTGTCACAATTATTGTCATAGAAGTGTCATAAGCATGACAGGAAAAAAATTCGTTCGGGCCAAAATGTCACGGATGTGTCTTTTTTTTTGTAGTGTCTCCTTCTTCTTCTTCCTTGACCTCTCCCCTAGATGGGAGGAGGGTTTCTCCTCTGGTCCCTGGCCTCCATGTCGGCGGAGGGGCGAGAACCCCTCCAAGATTGGATTTGTCTCTCTGTTTCGCAACACCTATTTCTGGCCTTTCACCATTTATTAAATTCCCGAAGATCCATAACTTTGATTGGGCTGAAATTTTAACATGATTTTTATCTGGATATTTACTTTCTTGCGGCTGAAGAAGGGCGCCAACCAACCTTCGGGGTGTCCACAAGCCCCCTGGGCGCGCCCTGGGTAGGGGGTGCCCCCTAGGGCTTGTGGGGCCCTCGGGCATCGCCTTGCGATGATTCCACTTCCAAAAACTCAAATATATTCCAAAAAATCTCAGTAAGTTTTTATCACGTTTGGACTTCGTTTGATATGGATTTTCCGTGAAACAACAAACAGGAACTGGCACTGGGCACTGGATCAATATGTTATTCCAAGAAAGTCATATAAATTATTGCCAAAAGTATATAAAAGTTGTAGAATATTGGCATGGAACAATCAAAACTTATAGATACGACGAAGACGTATCAGTAAGCAGGATAGTAGGGGAAAGGTAACTATTCATTGCTACATGAGCGCGACCTCAATCCAATGGTTGAGCCCTTCCATGCACTTGATCCAACGTCCGGAAATGCATCAAGCAAATCGATCGTATGGCCGAGAGTCACTATACTCTGAGGAGCCCCCATTTCCCCCACGGTGAATCTTTCTTGATGGATGCGTTCTTAAATTCCTGCAAACCAAAGAGGCGCTAAATACAAATACAAAACAGCAACAACATAGCACATTGTGCTTGAGACCAAAACTGCATTTGAATGAGCTCAGATTCGCCTTTGCTTGATCATGACCCTTCCCCTAGTGTCTCTAGCGCCTAAACAATCTATTCTCACAAGGGTGAAACTACCCTGGTTATCACTCATCAGAAATGACCATCCAAGGACAGAACCACTAAAGTAAGCACATGATCAAAATAGCTGAAAGAAACAAGGGGGGGTCTAACTTAATACCCACAAGCGCCTCGATTGCTCGAGAGCATGCTTATATCAGCCATAACCGATCATCATAGCCATGCGCCCACTAAGTGTCTCGTTTTGATCCAGCGGGCAAGATCCAACGACCCAAAACGCATCCGAAATCAAATCCAGGAACATAGCTATAGGACCAGGGCATCCACATGTAAAGAATCACATGAGATCCTATGCTAGCAAGTAAACATGAACGAAAGCCTGCAAACCCTAGAATAGCATGGGTCCTCAAGTACAGAACTCAAGTAGGAACTGATGCATGAGTAGGGCATAGAGCATCAACCAGACGAGCACCACATCAACATAGCCACGACCATGCCCCCATACAGTAGCCGAAGCAGAGGAGCGGGAGGGAGATGGAGCTCACCGAGGGAGGTTGTAGCCGAGGCAGCACTCAGTGGGCGCCGGGGTTCCGGCTGAACGTCTTCCAGCCGACGAGGAATTGCACCATCCCGCCGACGAGCACGTGTGCCACATCTTCCTCCTTGAGCCACATCATAAAAATCATGGTACTTGTTCTACTCAGTGGGGTGAACCCCTATGTGACAACCTACCTTCAGTGGCAAAGTTTTAAGCTACCTAATGGACCAAAATAAAGTTATCAAAAAAATCAGTCATTTACCTAGGTAGAGAAACCAAAAAGGAAGTAAAATCACAGAATATATACACGCCACCACAGAAAAAGAATATCACATGCCTCATGAGCTCTGATTTTCACATGCCTAATTTTTCTGCAGTTCATATATAAACCTAAAACAACATAATGATACATTTATAAAACTCTCTGTGGTTCATGTATAAACCCAAAACAATATAGTGATGCATTCCTAAAACCCTTTGCAATTGATGTATAAACCTTGAAGGAGAATTGTAGATTTTTCCTAAATACTTATCTAGCAAGAAAGCAAGACCGGCACACAACATCCTACCGATGCCGCTGGACCAACGAACCATGCGTCCCCCGCCCCGCAGACCTGAGCTCTAAATTAAAATGTAGAAACCACCATAACTTTAAGAAGTACAATTTTCCTTCTGTATCAACAAAAGTGAACATCAAATGATCATTAAATTTATCTATAAATAGTAGCCATTAATCCTTGTCCTAAAATATGAAATAATTCTACAAGCTAGTTTGAGTAAGAGGGCACGAGGTGCGACACTCACTATCCATCTTGGAACCAACATGCTACAATTTCCACCCAAATGAATATAGCACTACAGATAGATATAGAGGTGGTCGAGAGTTTACACACTACATAGTGAGATTCTTGTTCAGTTGTAGCTATAGCAACAACATAAAAATAAGGATGTGCATACAGATCGACATACACAATCATGTTCACGAAATATCCACACGGGACATAACTCAAAAAAGGGATTTTTTTTTATGAAAAGGCAAAAGCAAAGAAGGCACCCAGAAAAAGGAAGAACATTATCAGTGTTTTGTTCCCATAAAGCATTACTTCTAAATAAAATCAATCAGACAAATATTACCTTGATCCTCATAAATTCAAAGTGAGTTAGCAAAGCAAAGAGATACATTAATTTAGTGTCACTTACCAATATTGATAATTTATATAAACTAAAACTATTATTATCACAAGTAATAGAAGTTGTAATATAAATACAAATGAGAAGCAGGTCAAAAGATAATTTGATTTCCTTCTAATTTTCCTGAGGCGAAGACAGACATGAACATGAGCAACCAAACTAAACCGGGCTCAACTAAAGCTGCAACAAGAAGTCTTTTTACACAATACCACTAGAAATCACATATGATATTATAAGAATATGATGTATGCAACTGACCAGAGATTATTAACAATTAGAGATATTCTCGCAACCCGGAGGCAAAGACTTTGCCCACCATGGACTGGACAAAACAAGCCATTTGTCATTGCCTTTCACCAGACCTTGATCAGTAGCAAATCCACATGAAAACTTGATAAGCAAGCATTCATCATGACCCTAATGAAGAGTCGTGTAATTTTCTAAGAAATTCCCAAAAAGGTCTACAATAGAGAAATGAGTTAGAATTTATATCCTGCATGTGCAGACAAGCAAGAACTTATGTGTCATGAGAAACAACAAATAAAAGCACTTCTCTAGCTTTCAGTTAAGTGATCTACAGATTTGTTCATTGCATTATTAGTGAGTTGCAAAAATTAGTGTCCATAAATGCCTCTGAACTAATCAGAACATAAATAAATAAATAAGTTGAGATCATAATGCACATAAGCATTAGTGTTCACTTTTTCCAGAATCAGAAATGTGTGGTCCTTACAATCAACTAGAAATCATCATCATCAATTAGCTAAATCATTGTTCTAAGAATAGTGCTAAAGCAAGGAACATGTGTTTCACGAAAGATACAAAAACAATCTTAACAAAAGGAGTGTATTCATTCTTAAGAAACAGTAATAGAAATTCCCTTGCATCGGTACCAGTTCAATGGTTACCAGGCATTAGAGACTAATACTATAGACTGAAAGGTAACATGTCCAGATCTTCTGTATCTTTTTTGGTGCGCATTAGTATATTTCTTTTTTTAGGATGCTCATCCTGTTGCAGAAAGCATGATGGTCGGGGAGGATAGTTGATTGAGAAAGTGGAAGAAAGTTGATCCCTACTCTGCCGGATGGAGGACTGCTTGTGATTATCACTTTCACACAAGACAACAACAAGATTTATATGAGACAATTTTGCTTGATAAGAAGACCATTGTCAGTGACATGAAGTGGGTGGACTGGAAATATATTGATGCAAATGAAGATTATTTCTCCCGCATTCATGAGAGTTTCAGGCTTGCCGGTGTTGATAGGTTTGTTGCTCAGAAGCTCACCAAGTGGAACGATGAGATGATCATGCAATTCTACTCCACAACACACTTATATCCAGATGGGAGGATTGTATGGATGACTGAGGTTTCCAGGTACCAGTCAACCATCTCAGAGTGGGTTGCACGCATTGGTGCCCCCAAGGAAAGTGAGGATGAAATTGATGTGTATGTCAAGAGTCGGATGGATCACAACTCCATGGCAAGCATGCACAAGTAAATCTCTCCTAAGGATCTTGAGAGTCACAAACTTGGTCATGTGAAGCATTTGCTAGCTGGTTTGGCCACCACAAACACAATCTTGAGGCATACTCTCTTTCCCAAGTTTGGAGATGACAAGATGATACGTGGCCACTCCATCAACTTGCTCCACTTGTTTGACACCCTAGAAGTTCAAGGTTATGAGTTTGATTGTTGAGGTGGTCAAGAGGACTGCTGCTGACTAGAAGAGATCTTGTGGATATGATCCACACATTCATATGCTCATCAACTCCAAAGTTGGAATGATCACTTATCTAATATATCATGAGCATCTCCCTCTTCAGCCAGAGTTTGAGGATAATGTGGTGGTGATGGATCCTTCACACCCCACATATGTTGAGGCTCAAGAGAAAATCCATGCAGCAAAAGCAGCTCAAGAAGCTTCAGCTCGCAATTCACCTATTGCAAACCTCAAGACAAAGAATGACCAGATGACATATCTTCTGGAAGCAACACTGGGGATCGAGTGAAGTCTGGACAACCTAGAAAATAATCAGGAAAGCTTAGAGCGGATAGTAGAAGACAAAATGTAAAATCTTAATGCCAAGGTCACAGAGATTCAGACCATCATGGAGAAACTCACAGATGATGCTGAGAGTGGAGATGATAGACAGACCACTGACAGGTTTCAGAAAGTTCCCAGGGCGCCCAGATCATCAGCCGTGCCAGTTGCAGACACGAGGACTACTCATTCTGCAGCTGCTGCCACTGCTCCAATGCCACCTCCGGTGTCTACACCACCAGTCTAGAAAACATCTTCAGAGGCATCCGTAGACGCAGTTCTATCAACGCCATCTATGAAAATAGGGGCCACCAGCCAAAAGTCACCTTCAGGAGCTTCGGAGGATCGTGCCTAGAAAGACACATAGCTCTATACCTTTTCGAGCTTTTTGGTACTTATTGCCAAAGGGGGAGAAATTGTATAGATCATTAGTCTTCGAGATAGATATATAGATAGATAGAGAGAGAGTCTCGCTTTTGCTCTTTGGTTTTATCCGGTTTTTGTTACTATGTTTGTTTGATTCGTGCTACTTGATCATTTGATGCTTGTGACATACTACGTTTGTCCTATGTGGTTGATCATACTATGCTTAATGTGTGCTTAATGCTTATTCTCATCACTTTGTGTGTATGACCATTCACTTATGTCTTTGGTGATGTGTGCGTGTTATTTCACTTATATCATTTTGTGCACTGCACCAAGATGTATGTGACATGGAAGAGTGAGCCATGATCCTAATCATTTGTGCATTTGCATTCAAACAGAAATTTTTAATAATGCACAAATTTAGGGGGGGGCTCTTTCTTAACACATACTTCTCAAAGCAACGACGTATTTCATTCATTTAATTATTTATCGAAGTTTTGATCTATATGTTGTCATCAATCATCAAAAAGGGGGAGAAAGTGCAAGTAATCCCCAGGCGGTTTTGGTAATTCATAACAACATATAGAGCCATCAGAACGTGCCTACACTTCCACCATTCATTTTCTGAGAGAGAACCACATGCTCATGTGTTGAGATAAAGAGATTCCATTCCTACCATTTGAACCTTGATTTCTAGCCTTTCCCAAGTTGCTTTCCACTCCAATTCTTCTTGCACCGTATCCAAATCAATGAGAAAGAGTTGAGTGTTGGGGAGACTATCATTTGAAGCACAAGAGCAAGGAGTTCATCATCAACACACCATCCATTATCTTTTGGAGAGTGATGTCTCCTAAATTGGTTAGGTGTCACTTGGGAGCCTCCGTCGTGATGTGGAGTTGAACCAGGAAGTTTGTAAGGGAAAGGAGATCGCCTACTTCGTGAAGATATACCTGAGTGACCCAAGTCCTTTGTGGGCGATGGCCATGGTGGGATAGACAAGGTTGTTTATTCGTGGACCCTTCGTGGGTGGAGCCCTCCGTGGACTCACGCAGCTGTTACCCTTCGTGGGTTGAAATCTCCATCAACGTGGACGTATAATACCACCACCTATTGTAACCACGCCAAAAATCTCCGTGTCTCCATTGCGTTTGCCTTCTCCAAACCCTTCCCTTTACCTTCATATGCAATGCTTTAGTTTTCGTTGCTCTTAGAATTGCATGTGTAGGTTATTGCTTGACTTGTGCTAATTGCTAAAAACTGCCAATGACTAAAATTGGAAAAAGGAAAGATTTTATTTGGTCAAGTAGTCTAATCACCCCCCTTTAGACATACTTTCGATCCTACACATCCCATCTGGAGGCCTTTTTTGGTACTCTGCCTGCGGGGGGATCGATCATGGAGGTCTTCTTCATCATCCTTGCTGCCTTCTGATGATATGTGAGTGTTTATCACAGACCTACGAGCCCATATCTAATAGCTAGATGGCTTCTTCTCTTTTTGATCTTCAATACAATGTTCGCCTTGATGTTCTTGGAGATCTGTTCGATGTAATCTTCTTTTGTTGTGTGTTTGTTGGATCTGATGAATTTTGGGTTTATGGTCAGATTATATATGAATATTAATTGAGTCTCTCTGAATTCTTTTATGCATGATTATTATAGCTTTGTATTTCTCTCTGATATCCATTTGGTTTGGCCAACTAGATTGGTTTATCTTGCCATTGGAGAGGTACTTTGTAATGGGTTCAATCTTGCGGTGCTCTATATCCTAGTGATAGAAATGGAAAAGACACGTGTTTGTATTGTTTCCATTAAGGGGAAAATGACGGGGTATATTCATATTGATTGAGTTTACTTTGTCTGCATCATGTCATCTTGCTTAAGGCGTTACTCTGTTTCATATGAACTTAATACTCTAGAAGCATGCTGGATAGCCGTCGATGGGTGGAGTAATAGTAGTAGATGTACACAAGAGTCGGTCTACTTATATCGTCATAACTATGCGTTTTTCTATCAATTGTCGGTAATTTGTTTACCCACCGTATGCTTTTTGTTCGAGAGAGAAGTCTCTAGTGAAAACTATGGCCCCCTGGTCTACTTTTATCATATATTAAAATCCAAAAGTACCTTGCAGCAATTTATTTACCATTATTTTATTTTGTGTTTTATCTATCTATCTATCTACTATCATCAAATTTGATCCTTGCAAATAACCGCCAAGGGGATTGACAACCCCCTTGATCGCGTTGGGTGCATGCATTTGCTCTTTCGTGTGTAGGTGTTGTTCACGAGGTTCTTGATAACCTTGATTCTTAACTAAGGGAAATACTTATTTCTACTATACTGCATCATCCTCCCATTTTCGAGGAAATCCCAACGCAGCTCACAAGTAGCAGAAGGCAACTTGGGCCACAAAGGCCCAATTGGGAAGGCGCCTCCCTTCCCTAAGGAAGGAGGCCGAATAGGAGTGGGGGACCCCTCACCCTTGGACGACGCCCCAAGGAGGATTTCCCTCCTTGGTGGCAGCCCTCCCTCTCCCATCTAACCTATATACTTGAGGATTTGTGCTCTTTTGATATACAATTTTTTGGGTCTCCTCTAGTTCTTTTACTTCTAGTTCTAGTTGGTCTTAGTTGACTAATTAGAGCTGGGTTAATCCTCTTGTCCTCATAATTAGAAGCCATGTGTGCTTCTAATCTCCTCCCTCTAATTCTCCGGCGATGATTAGCTCTGGACAGCGAAGCATTGCAGTGTCATGAAGTTTGCATGCTTGCAACCAAGAAGAGAGGTCGTGCTTTCGGTTTTCGGTTTAAGGGAATATTCATGGATAGTGCGAGGAATCGTTCATCGGCGGTTCGAGGGACTCCAAGTACGATCTGCATCAACACGTTCTTCTTCTGCTGCAACTCGGTGACAGTAAAGATCATGATCCCAACCCGTTATGCAACTTCATATTGATCTTGGGTGTGCGAACGCACACATTTTTTTTTTCTGCTACGTTTCCCAACAGATCTAGCATTCGATGGTTGGATCCAGCGATGACGGCATTTGCATGTGGTTCCCTTCATCAAGGCGTTACTTTTGGAGTATCTTTCTCATAGTCTTCGTGTTGTCAAGAGATGGTTGGTGTCGATGGTCATTCTTGTATTTTGTCGATTGTTGTGTTCAGTGCTCCCCCCCCTCCCCGCCCTGACATATCTTTTCTCTTGTATGACGTTGACATTTGTCAACACAATCCTTTGTGTGTGTGTGTTGGTCGCTGCAAAGTCACCAAATCAGGGCGAGCTTGCATGCCATAGCTCAATACATGATAACTAATTTGCAACCAGAACCAAATAGAATTGACCACATGAATATAGTCAAGCCAAGCTAACTGGTACATCAAATCTTTGAAGTCAACATGTCATTTGGCAGAAGGACAGTTCTTGAACCAGTAAGTTCTCAACCACTGCCAGTGGACAACAAATTTGCAATCGACCGAAAACTTTGGGGAACATGTTGTCCGTTGAATAAATTCCACGACAATTTACAACGGGTTACATTTTTGGTCTAACAGACATAGTGTTGCGGCTCAAAAAAGAAAAAGAAAAAGAAAAACAGACCCAGTGCTAGAATCATGCACACTAGGTGAAGTTATTTTTTTGGCCGTGGATTATATAAGGCAAGTCTTATCCTTGCACTATGATAAAGAGATGTTCCGTCGAGCCCTAGACATCTTGGCCCCGGGAAGGGAAGTACTTCACCACTGCTTCATGCATGTTCTTCTAAAGACCAATATTCTTATATATTCACGAACCTCTAGTGTTTGCAGATTTTGGATGGAGTGCAAACTTTCACTGGCAATACAAGTTTGCATGAATGGTCTAGCCAATACAAAATTCATATTTCAAATATAATAATATTTTGTCATGCGACCATATATGTGAATTTCATCACACCAAATATTGTATTGTTGTCTGAAATAGTTTATCAACCACAATGTTGTAGGCCTTTTCAGTAGGATGAAAGCTGTCCCAGAAAATATAATCATAAGCATTCGGACATGCATGATGATTTTTAACAAATATTGCTGCATTTAGCAGGGTGCTGCCACAACATCCTTCGGTTGCCTCCTTGAATCCTATATTACAGGAAGTTTCAAAATATTTAGTCTCAAATAATTATTATGACAACATGTCAACCAACTTGTATTTTTAAACACCATATAAATTCACATATTCCTAAGACAAATATACAAACTATGTAAACATTCATGTATACCTTCTTAGTCTC
The DNA here is from genome assembly GCA_902687465.1 of Secale cereale. Taxonomy (NCBI): domain Eukaryota; kingdom Viridiplantae; phylum Streptophyta; class Magnoliopsida; order Poales; family Poaceae; genus Secale; species Secale cereale. The sequence continues at coordinate 633,395,033 of LR738715.1, forward strand.
GTAGTTGTTCTTGATACTTTAGTTTGTTCAAAGTTTTGTAAGATTTATGGCATTTTAGAGGTTAATGGGCCTCACTGTTATCTGTTAATATATTTATATTGCAGCGATACTCTACTGTTATGATTGATAACATGCCCTAAAATGAAAATCAAGGATAAAATGTGTACTCACCATAAAAACTAGGCTGCTGAATGAGCTCAAGCAGATTGTAGTATATATCAAGATAAATAAACTTGGAGCCTTGAATAGTTCTCTCAGAATTTAACTGATCAATTTCCGTTGCTATTTCAGAATTGAATAGTTCCGCAGCTTCATTCTTCATGGGCTCACATTCTCTTGATCCAAATTTTCTTTGCGAGGGACAGCATCCAATTGGTGGAATGCCAATGAATCCAATCCTCTTTGCACCCATCTCATTTAGTTTCTGTTTAGAAGAATATATATGACCGTACTGAATTTTATAAATAGCAAGTTTACTGGTCAAATGCCAATTAAACAACAAATACATGAACGATGCAAATAAAAGTTGGCGACTGTAAGTACCATGATAATTATAAAATATTCTTATGCTTAAACTTTGTCCAGAGATGTCGATGGTACATAATTCAATAATGTACTAAATTTTCAAACACATAAAATGTATTTGTAGTCGACTAAAGGAATCTATTAAATGCCTTACGCGATGAAAGGATCATGGTGATCGAGTTTGAGGGAAGTATGCAAAATCTCAAATTTTTGAAGAACTAAATGAGCCGAGAACTTTGTCAAAAAACAAGGAGCCAAACAAGCTTTCTTAAGAAACTATGACATTGATTGTTTCCCGACAGGTTTAGAGTTTTAATAAATACTCTTACCTTAGTAAAGTTAACGGCGGAAGAGACAAGAAATTTCACGTACGAAGGAAGATTATATTGATGGCGCCTCAAAGGAAATGTAAAATAATTATTTACAAGGTCATTTGCTCCCATGACTGTGAAGTATATGCCTTCGGAGATAACACGTGTCATCTCATCTTCTCCGACCAAAGCTTTTAGTCTCTCCTTATATTCGAGGAATAATTCAAGTTGCTCAGTACTCGATCTAGCATTCTGAATCGTAGGAAATTAGCATTAGGAAACAAATAACATTTTTAGTTTCAGGTGAAACCAAAATGAAATATACTACACGTGAACTATATTGTGAGATGCATGCGATATGTTATGTTACCACGGGTATCGAAGTAAAAGAATCATATCCACCACCACCAGAGGCGAAGACGACACCACTGAGTAGCTCACTTAGTGGAAGATCGTCTCCGAGGTACGGTGGCAATAGTTCCTTAATTCCCAACCTAGAAGCTGCTCGATCAATAAAAATAACATCAGCATATCTTCAGATTTTCACATGGTAAAAGACTAACAGGTGACGGAGTATATTCATACTACTTAAAATGAAGAGGTTGGTACACATATGTACGTCTGCTTGGTTGTTGCTCAACATGCAACTTAATTAGTGCAACCATTGATCGAGTTGTCCTCATAATAGAGTTTCTTTCAGCTTAATTAGTACATTAATTGGAAAGTATTGTTAATAGATTAGGAGTAGTTGGTTTTCAATAAATAGAGAAAAACACAGACTACGGACCAGTACAACCAAACATACAAAGTTAGAGGAACATCCATATTGACAGTCTCCATAACGCGCTCCATATGGATATGAAGGCTGCTGCGACAAAACACAAATACATAGTGCCCATAAACATAGCCTTCATAAAAAATTTCAGTGTGAGACTGTTTATCAGTAGCTAGAAGATTTTCCTTCCCCACCTCAACAATGAAACTTTTTTGTACTAGGTTTAAAGTAGGATTTCAACACCGATTTACAAAATGGATTTCAGTAAGGATTATAAGTACTCCCTCTGTCCCAAAATATAAGAACGTTTTTAACACTACACTAGTGTCAAAAACGTTCTTATTATGGGGTGAATGGAGTACAATTTAAACAACCTTAATAATAATATTCTCTCCTAATTAAACTACCGTATTTTGTTCCTCTTCGAAGTGATCTCGCAAGTGGGGAGGCTTCGACTGCCACGACTTCCGCTGTCACATGGTCGACAAACGTCTGTGCGTGCTGGATGTGTGATAAGGCCACAGTCGCGAAGGTCGGCATGAGAGTGGCGTTCATTTCTGCCATGATGGCCATCGACATGTGGTCGAAGTATGTAAGGGTGGTGGGTAGGCGAGCACGATCGATGGCTTATTCGGCCTTACAACGCACGCCGTCCTCGGCCTGCTCAGAGTAGTGTCACGCCCTCTCCCAGAACTTTCAAACCGCGTGGTGTCTTTAGTCTCGCCATCGAAAGGTCCAAGGAGAGGATGCAACTGCACTGACATGGTCGATGGGGTTGAGTGTAGCGGCAACAACGAAGGGGGGAGAGAGGGGGTGGGGTGGCAGCCGTCCATGGTGACTGATGGCGGTAGAGTGCGCTGGTGACGGGGATGAGGGAGAGAGGGTTATGGTAGCAACGATGAATGGGATGGGGGTATATACCCGCAAATGGGCACGCTTCGACAAGAAAGAAGGTCGGATTTGCCGCGTGCGGATGGGAAACATATGTGAAAGACGCGGTGACCATTAATTGACGCTCTTTCCACTGGATAAGCAGGCGCGACATTGACATAGATGGGAACGGCGGCTGTGCGGGCAACAACGCCACTGAAACTTCCTTCATGCGCGAGTGGTTTGGCGGATGGTGTGCACTCCAAACCAACGCCCGCAGCCTATAAAATATTAAAGCTCGCGGGCTGAATATGAAGTGCACTCTATAAATTTGCAGGCAGAAGGGCATACGACAACTCTATTAGAGTGGACTTTTCGGTCAAAATCATAATAATGATTATTTATTATACGGATAGGCCCGATATGGCAACTCTAGCAGAGTTGCTTTTAGGCAGGCTAACTGCATTTCATTATCATCAGCTCCTATGTTCCCAGCCTTAGATTTCCATGTTAGTATTTTCCCTACATGGACATGTTACATGTACATGTACAGTGTTTTGATTTGGATACTTGAGGAGCTTCCGGCGAAAAATTATACTCCCTTCGTCCGAAAATACTTGTCATGAAAATGGACAAAAAGAAATATATCTAGAACTAAAATACATCTAGATACATTTCATTTTATTTATTTTGATGACAAGTATATCCGGACGGAGGAAGTACTACGGGTCGTTTGGCTCCAAATCTAAGTTTGACCCAGCTGGTGTTAGGAATGTCGCATGCAAGGTATGTGTGTTCCACTGATCACCAGATTGCATTGAACTTCTTGCCCAAGTTTGCCGCATGTGTGGTGCTGATTTTGTTGGCCACACTTTGTAGCAAGCCACATTTTTCTTACCTGACGTGTTACGTGTGGGAAAGTTAGCCTTCAACTGGACACTTCCGTATATGTTCTCACCTTGGTGTAACTAAAGTTCCATAGTATAAAACGAAAAGAAGCCACTCCATCAGTTCTACTACTACGACTACGTAACAGAGTACAATAAATTGAAACAAAGTTAGAACAAAGTCCATTGCCGATTGCTACATACGTACCTAGCATGTCCCCGGGAACCTTCCCGTTTGAGAACCTCCCGGTGGCCTTGCCGCCGGGGAAGTCCTGCCCGTACGGCGGGAAGTCGGCCTTTGCCTCCGTCAGCCGGTGATTATTGTTGCCGGGATCGACGATCGAATCGCCAAACACAAACACGGCAGAGATTTTGCTTTTCGCCGTGCTTGCTCCATCGGCGGATGGGAGACGCGCCATCAGCATCAGCAGCAGGGTCATAAACAGAAGCGCGAGGCCAGTGAGGACGCCTAGGTAAAGAGACGCCATTGCTTGACTCCGTACTACTAATGATTATGTGCGCGTGTCAGCTATAGCGGTGTAGTGTATTGGCTGGTGAAGCATGGAGCACGCAGGGGGGAGGTTTTATAGCGAGGTATATACAGAACATCATGCGCATGGCTGGTGGTTGCTAGTTGCATTGCACCGAATACACCGTTTCCCTGCCGATTAAATGTGCGCGCGCTGGCGTAAAGTTATGGGAGGTCCGAGTCTGGCTTCTTTGTGATCATGTGCACGTACCGCCTTCCATGGCCTACCTGCCTACTAGTGCGGCGAGACTCAACGAGAGCCAGCCAAGTACTCCAGTCGGCTGCATTAGACGTAGCACTTATCAAGATTATCGCACACGAGTAGCTGAACGGTCAGCTTGTGTCGGTGTGAGATGAGGAGAGGGCGCCATCGCACACGCTAGAGAAGAAACGCGTGCAATGAGGTGGTACACTGCACACAGATTAAATATAAAAAATAAAACATGTTGCCGTTTCTTTCGATTTTTTTTCGAAAGTACGCCAATGGCATATCATATTTTTATAGAAGAAAGCAGAATAATTACAAGAATCCATTGGTTGATGCGAACATCAACCGCCGAAACTCCCACACCAACCATTACACATTAATCAATGTCTCACAAATCTATCTAATCCTCCTACTCTCACACCCGCTTGCCTCCAATCGAGAATATCCTTTAAGATCTAGCTAACTAGTTCCCGTGGACCTTTGCATTGCTCTGGCCGGTTGAACACTCTCGCGTTCCTCTGCTTCCATAAGGCCCAAGCCACTTCGATGACAAGAGAGTCGAACCCTCTCCTATCCTACCCCTGATATCCTGATCTTGTAGCGCACCACCAAGCCTCCCAATGTCATGTGCGTCCGGTGCATGACTGTTCAGTTGTAGTGTGTCCAAGGAAGAGTGCCACATTTCCCTCGCGTAGACGCATTGCACCAAGATGTGTTCTACGTTATCCTCCGCATGCGAACACAGGAAGCACTCCGACGTCTCATCCTGAAGGCCGTGCCGTGCACGTCTGTCAGAGGTCCACAACCGATGTTGTCCGACCAACCAAGCGAATATCTTACATTTAAGCGGTGCCCAACTCCTCCTTTCTTTCGATCTTCAAATCTAAAAACCTAATGTGACCCC
>LR738715.1:633400231-633429139 GCA_902687465.1 Secale cereale
CCCCCCCACCCATACACACACACAATCGAGCGGACGATGCATCACGGAAGTTGTGGCTGGAGTAGAAACCGATGATGTTGCTCACGCAAAGGAGGTAGCCCTTAGTGCCGATGTAGATGTAGCTGAGAGCGTAGGGTGGTGTACCCGTGGTCGAGGTAGCCGTGCGAGGAACGCCATGGTCGATGTCGAGTCGGGGTGCGCCGGTGTTGAGGAAGTCGCCGTGGAGCCGCGTGCACAAGGAGGCGCCGAGTTAGACATGGGCACAGTGGTGTCGAAGTAGTGGTGCCCCGGGAAGAAGGTGTTGTTAACGAGGCATCACGCCGAGTTGTCAAGCCCGAGGACACGTCGTGGACGAAGGCACACATCGGTGTTGCCAGCACCGGGCATGCATAGACGGACGAAGTCGGTGTTGACGATATGCCGCTCCAGGCTTGCTAGATCCATGGACACGTCGTGGACGAAGGCACGCGCCAGTGTTGCCAGCACCGGGCATGCGTAGGTGGGGACCAGCACGGGTTGTACGCCATGTCGAGGGGGCTCGCGGAGAAGGACTCGATAGCTATTGCGATGTTAGTCGACATGAGGCCGATGTCGCTCGCGGTGGTCGTAGTAGATGAAGTGGTCGGAAAGATGACGGCAACGCTGGTGATAAGTTGGTGCTGGACGAGGACGAAGGGGGTGGATGGGTGGCGCGACTCGGGTGAGTGAGCGGCTGTGGCACCGAAGAAGAGCGGTGGCTGGGTTAGGAGTGCGGTGGCGATGCTCGAAGTTGATGAGGAAAAGCCCGACAGCGTGACGAAGACCGACATGGACAGTTGTGTTCCCACGCCAAGGAAGGTGGCGCGGCGCATACCATGTGTGCACGTAGCATGCAATTTAAAAAAAAAATCCTACGCTCACGCAACATTTATCTAGGAGATGCATAGCAACGAGAGTGGGGAGACTCTGTCCACGTACCCTCGTAGACCGAAAGCGGAAGCATTTGACAACGCGGTTGATGTAGTCGAACTTCTTCCTGTTTCGACCGATCAAGCACCGAATGTACGGCACCTCCGAGTTATGCACACGTTCAGCTCGATGACGTCCCTCGAACTCTTGTTCCAGCAAAGTGTCGAGGTAGAGTTCCGTCAGCACGACGGCATGGTGACGGTGATGGTGAAGTGATCCGCGCAGGGCTTCGCCTAAGCACTATGTGAATATGACCGGGGCGTAAACTGTGGAGGGTGGCGCCGCACACGGCTAACAAATGTTGTTGTGTGTTCTAGGCCCCCTCATATATATAGGCGGGAGGGGGAGGGAACAGCCAAGGGGGCGCCCAAGTAGGAAGAATCCTACTTGGGCCCCTAGTCCAATCCCCCCCCCCTTACCATAACTCATGGAGGGGGAAGGAAAGAGATGGGGAGATAGGGAAAGGGGGGCGAATCCTCCCCTTTCCATCTCGCTTCCCCTCCTTCCTTCTTCTCCTATTTCAGCCTATATGGGAGCGCACGAGCCCACTAGGGGCTGGTCTGTCCCTCTCTCCGTAAGGCCCATATCTTTGCCGAGGGTGCCCGGAACCCCTTTCCGATGACCCGATATGTATCCGGTACCATCGTAACACTTCCGGTGTCCGAATAACATAGTCCTATATATGAATCTTTACCTCTCGAACATTTCAAGACTCCTCGTCATGTCCGTGATCTCATCCAGGACTCTGAACAACATTTGGTCACCAAATCACATGACTCATATAATACAAAATTATCATCGAATGTTAATCGTGCGGACCCTACGGGTTCGAGAACTATGTAGACATGACCGAGACACCTCTCCGGTCAATAACCAATAGCGGAACCTGGGTTCTCATATTGGTTCCTACATATTATACGAAGATCTTTATCGGTCGTACCGTAATGACAACATACGTTATTCCCTTTGTCATCGGTATGTTACTTGCCCGAGATTCGATCGTTGGTATCTTCATACCTAGTTCGATCTCGTTATCGGCAAGCCTCTTTACTCGTTCTGTAATGCATCATTCCGCAACTAACTCATTAGTCACATTGCTTGCAAGGATTCTTGTGATGTGCATTACCGAGAGGGCCCAGAGATACCTCTCCGATACTCGGAGTGATAAATCATAGTCTTGATATATGCCAGCATAGTCTTGATATATGCCAGCTGAACAAATACCTTTGGAGATACCTATAGAGCATCTTTATAATCACCCAGTTACGTTGTGACGTTTGATAGCATAGAAGGCACTCCTCCGTTATCCGGGAGTTGCATAATCTCATAGTCGGAGGAATATGTATTTGACATGAAGAAAGCAACAGTAGTAAAACTGAACGATCATTATGCTAAGCTAATGGGTGGGTCTTGTACATCACATCATTCTCCTAATGATGTGATGCCGTTCATCAAATGACAACACATGTCTATGGTTAGGAAACTTAACCATCTTTGATTAACGAGCTAGTCTAGTATACACTTGCTAGGGACATGGTGTTTTTTCTATGTATCCACACATGTATCAAGTTTCAATTTAATACAATTCTAGCATGAATAATAAACATTTATCATGATATAAGGAAATAAAAAATAACTACTTTATTACTGCCTCTAGGGCATATTTCCTTCAGTCTCCCACTTGCACTAGAGTCAATAATCTAGATTACATTGTAATGATTCTAATACCCATGGAGTCTTGGTGTTGATCATGTTTTGCTCGTGGAAGAGGCTTAGTCAACGGGTCTGCCACATTCAGATCCGTATGTATTTTGCAAATCTCTATGTCTCCCTCCTTGACTTGATCGCGGATGGAGTTGAAGCGTCTCTTGATGTGTTTGGTTCTTTTATGAAATATGAATTCCTTTGCTAAGGCAATTGCTCCAGTATTGTCACAAAACATTTTCATTGGACCCAATGCACTAGGTATTACACCTAGATCGGATATGAACCCCTTCATCCAGACTCCTTCATTTGTTGCTTCCGAAGCAGCTATGTACTCTTCTTCACACGTAGATCTCGCCACAATGCTCCGTTTGGAACTGCACCAACTTACAGCTCCACCATTCAATAAAAATATGTATCCGATTTGTGAACTTAGAGTCATCCGGATCAGTGTCAAAGCTAGCATCGACATAAGCATTTACAACGAGCTCTTTGTCACCTCCATAAATGAGAAACCTATCCTTAGTCATTTTCAGGTATTTCGGGATGTTCTTGATCGATGTCCAGTGATCCACTCCTGGATTACTTTGGTACCTCCCTGCTAGACTTATAGCAAGGCACACATCATGTCTAGTACACAACATTGCATACATGATAGAACCTATGGTTGAGGCATAGGGAATGACTTTCATTTTCTCTCTATCTTCTGCAGTGGTCAGGCATTGAGTCTGACTCAACTTCACACCTTGTAACACATGCAAGAACCCTTTCTTTGACTGATCCATTTTGAACTTCTTCAAAAAATTATCAAGGTATGTGCTTTGTGAAAGTCCTATCAAGCGTCTTGATCTATCTCTATAGATCTTGATGCCCAATATATAAGAAGCTTCACTGAGGTCTTTCATTGAAAAATTCTTATTCAAGTATTTTTTATGCTATCCAAAAATTCTACATCATTTCCAATCAACAATATGTCATCCACATATAATATCAGCTACAGAGCTCCCACTCACTTTCTTGTAAATACAGGCTTCTCCAAAAGTCTGTATAAAACCACATGCTTTGATCACCTCATCAAAGTGTATATTCCAACTCCGAGATGCTTACACCAGTCCATAGATGGATCGCTAGAGCTTGCACACTTTGTTAGCACCTTTAGGATCAACAAAACCTTCTGGTTGCATCATATACAACTCTTCTTTAAGAAAATCATTGAGGAATGCAGTTTTGACGTCCATTTGCTAGATTTCATAATCATAAAATGCGGCAATTGCTAACATGATTCGGAGAGACTTAAGCATCGCTACGGGTGAGAAAGTCTCATCGTAGTCAACTCCTTGAACTTGTCGAAAACCTTTTGCGACAAGTCGAGCTTTGTAGACAGTAACATTACCATCAGTGTCAGTCTTCTTCTTGAAGATCCATTCATTCTCTATGGCTCGCGTATCATTGGCCAAGTCCACCAAAGTCCACACAACACTTTGTTCTCATACATGGATCCTATCTCAAATTTCATGGCATCAAGCCATTTATCGGAATCTGGGCTCATCATAGCTTCTTCATAGTTTGTAGGTTCGTCATGGTCTAGTAACATGACTTCCAGAACAGAATTACCATACCACTCTGGTGCAGATCGTGCTCAGGTTGACCTACGAGGTTATGTAGTAACTTGATCTGAAGTTTCATGATCATCATCATTAGCTTCCTCTCTAGTTGGTGTAGGCATCACGGGAACGGTTTTCTATGATGAGCTACTTTCCAAATCGAGAGAAGGTATAATTCCCTCATCAAGTTCTACTTTCCTACCACGCACTTCTTTCGAGAGAAACTCCTTCTCTAAAAATTATCCATTCTTAGCAAAAAAGATCTTGCCTTCGAATCTGTGGTAGAAGGTGCACCCAACAGTTTCTTTTGGGTATCCTACGAAGACGCACTTCTCCAATTTGGGTTCGAGCTTATCAGGTTGAAGCTTTTTCACATAAGCATCGCAACGCCGAACTTTAAGAAATGACAGCTTAGGTTTCTTGCCAAACCATAGTTCATATGGTGTCGTCTCAACGGATTTAGACGGTTCCCTATTTAACGTGAATGTAGTTGTCTCTAATGCATAACCCCAAAATGATAGTGGTAAATCGGTAAGAGACATCACAGATCACACTATATCTAATAAAGCACTATTACGACGTTCGGACACATCATTACGCTGTGGTGTTTCGGGTGGCGTGAGTTATGAAACTATTCCACATTGTTTTAAATGAAGGCCAAACTCGTAACTCAAATATTCACCTCCGCGATCAGATCGTAGAAACTTTATTTTCTTGTTACGATGATTCTCCACTTCACTCTGAAATTCTTTGAACTTTTCAAATGTCTCAGACTTGTGTTTCATCAAGTAGATATACCCATATCTGCTTAAATCATCTGTGAAGGTCAGAAAATAGTGATACCCATCGCGAGCTTCAACACTCATCGGATTGCATACATCGGTATGTATTATTTCCAATAAGTCATTAGCTCGCTCCATTGTTCCGGAGAACGGAGTTTTAGTCATCTTGCCCATGAGGCATGGTTCGCAAGTATCAAATGATTCATACTCAAGTGATTCCAAAAGCCCATCTATATGGAGTTTCTTCATGCGCTTTACACCAATATGACCTAAATGGCAGTGCCACAAATATGTTGCTCTATCATTTTCAACTTTGCATCTTTTGGCATCAATATTATGAATATGTGTATCTCCACAATCGAGATTCAACAAAAATAGACCACCCTCCATGGGTGCATGACCATAAAAGATATTACTCATATAAATAGAACAACCATTATTCTCTGACTTAAACCGTCTCGCATTAAACAAGATCCAGATATAATGTTCATGCTCAACGATGGCACCAAATAACAATTATTCAAGCCTAAAATTAATCCCTAAGGTAGATGTAGAGGTAGCGCTCCGACGACGATCACATCGACTTTGAAACCATTTCCCATGCGCATCGTCACCTCGTCCTTAGCCAATCTTCGTTTAATCCGTAGCCCCTGTTTCGACTTACAAATATGGGCAGCCGAACCAGTATCAAATAAGCAGGCGCTACTACAAGCATTAGTAAGGTACACATCAATAACATGTATATCAAATATACCTTTGTTCACTTTGCCATCCTTCTTATTCGCCAAATACTTGGGGCAGTTCCGCTTCCAGTGACCAGTCCCTTTGTAGTAGAAGCACTCAGTTTCAGGCTTGGGTCCAGACTTGGGCTTCTTCCCGGGAGTAGCAACTTGCTTGCCATTCTTCTTGAAGTTCCCCTTCTTTCCCTTGCCCTTTTTCTTGAAACTAGTGGTCTTGTTAACCATCAACACTTGATGCTCCTTTTTGATTTCTACCTCCGCGGCTTTGAGCATTGCGAACAGCTCGGGAATTGTCTTCTCCATCCCTTGCATATTATAGTTCATCACGAATCCTTTGTAGCTTCGTTGCAGTGATTGGAGAACTCTGTCAATGACACTATCATCTAGAAGATTAATTCCCAGCTGAGTCAAGCGATTATGATATCCAGACATTCTGAGTATGTGTTCACTGACAGAACTATTCTCCTCCATCTTGCAGCTATAGAACTTGTTAGAGACTTCATATCTCTCAACTCGGGCATTTGCTTGAAATATTAACTTCAACTCTTGGAACATATCATATGCTCCATGACGTTCAAAAAGTCTTTGAAGTCCCGATTCTTAGCCATAAACCAGGGCACACTGAACTATAGAGTAGTCATCAGACCGCGTCTGCCAGACGTTCAAAGCATCCACATTAGCGGGAGGGGGCTTGTCACCTAGCGGTGCATCAAGGACATAATTCTTCTATGCAGCAATGAGGATAATCCTCAAGTTACGGACCTAGTCCGTGTAGTTGCTACCATCATCTTTCAACTTAGCTTTCTCTAGGAACGCATTAAAATTCAAGGGAAAGGTAGCATGGGCCATTGATCTACAACATAGATATGCGAAAACTATCAAGACTAAGTTCATGATAAATTAAGTTCAATTAATCAAATTACTTAAGAACTCCCACTTGGATAGACATCCCTCAAGTCATCTAAATGATACGTGAACCAAATCAACTAAACCATGTCTGATCATCACGTGAAATGGAGTAGTTTTCAATGGTGAACATCTCTATGTTGATCATATATACTATATGATTCACATTTGACCTTTCGTCCGCCAGTACTAGATAACCCTCAACCGTAAGGGATCGAGATAGTCTTCGCGGGTAAGAATAACCCAATTTATTGATTCGACACACGGGGAGCCAAAGAGTATTTATAAGCTTTAACAGTTGAGTTGTCAATTCAACCGCACCTGAAATATACTAACTTGCAACAAAAGATAAGTGGTAACAGTGATATGATAGTGATGATAGTAATAGTAAAAGTAAACAGCAAAAGTAAATAGCAGTAGTAAATGGCAAGAGTAGCAACTAGTGACAAGAAAGGTTTAAAAATACTGTAGGCTAGGGAGATGGATGGTTGGGTGCTACATGGATGAGATAGATTCTAACTTGGGGCATGGCACACGGAAAAGTAATGATCATCTAGGCAAATATCAAACATTAGGCATGTATCCCGTATGTAGTTGTACGTGCTTGCAATAAGAACTTGCACAACATCTTTTGTCCTACCATCCCGCTACGAACGGGGCCAAAAGGAACTAATGGATATTAAGGTGCTCTTGTCAAAGAGCACCGGAACAAAGCAATGAACTCAATGGATACATGTAATCCTCAAACTACGGACCATCCCCTTTGGTGTCCCAAGCTGTCACTTTTGGGATCGCCGGTTCCGAACCGTAACAGGTGCATACAACTCATAGATAGGATCAAGAACACAAATATATTCATGCAAACACATATGGTTCAGATCTGAAATCATGGCACTCGGGCCCTAAGTGTCAAGCATTAAGAATAAGAAGTTGTAGCAAAGATGATAAACACCATACTAGATGATAGGCAACATGCCCCCAACAATCTGACGAACTATTACATGATCTAACTCATCCAATCCCTACCATCCCCTTCGCCTACAGCAAGGGAATTACTCACACATGAAGGGGGAAGTCATGGAGGGATGATGGAGTGGTGATGATGATGACGATGGCGACGATCTCCCCTCTCCGGAGGCCAAATCAGCCTCCAGATTAGCCCTCCCGAAGAAGAACAGAGGGTGGCGGCGGCTCCGCGACGAAAAACAGCGAAAGGACTTCTGATCTGGGATTTTCTCGTTTGGAGGAAAAATACGGGCTAAAGTAGGGCACCAGGGGGTGTGGGGCCCACCCAGGCGCCCCCCCCCCCCAGCGCGGCCCAGGGGGGCGCGCCCACAGGGCGCCTGGGCACCCCCTGGCCCCCCTCTGGCCCCACTTCTGGCATTTTGTTTCTTCGGGTGCGTGGATTTTTCGTGATTTTTCGTGGATTTTTCTGAGATGCTTAAAAATCCGTTTTCCTGCACACAAATAAACCATACAGGCAGCTCTGTTGAAAACAGCGTCAGTCCGGGTTAGTTTAGTCCAAATCATGCAAGAATGAGGTCAAAACAATATCAAAAGTGTTTGGAAAAGTAGATACGTTTGAGATGTATCAACTCCCCCAAGCTTAGCATATTGCTTGTCCTCAAGCAATTCAGTTCAACGAACTGGACGCGACAAAGAAAACTTTGACAAACTCTTTTGTTTCATTAGATGTATATAAGCATGTACTACGAAAAGAGTTCAGCAAGTATTAAAACAGTACTTATGAGAACAATGCAAGGAGTAATCCTTCTTTCAAGTGACCAGTCACAAATAATCAGGAGTAAACAATATATTACCGAAAATCAAGACAAGATCACATTGCACATAGCTTGAGCATATTAAGGTGGTATCTCGCTAGCCTCCATGAGTGAAGCAAAACATAAATGCAGAGACTCCTCCAGAGTTTTAAAGGAGACTAGAACTAAGAATTTCAGAATAAATCAAATCACAAATATGCAGAAGACAATGTAATACTTTGGGACAATGCACATTACAATCAGAATGACAATCATGCTCTCCTAGTCAGTGCTTTGAAGAAAGAAGATGAGACTCTCGAACCATGGCTTTTATTGGCAAGGTTGAAAACCCGTGATCGGAAACAAAAACTAAACATGTACCAGAGCTCTTGGTTTTAAAAACAGAAGTAAATATGTTTTTGAGAGGTGCATATTTCGTCAACGAATGTTAGCAGATAACTCAATTACTTTTTAAGCTAGACAAGTCTCGAGGAACGGCTCCCGCATGAGGGCGATCACATCCTCTTAATCTCCTTTGTTTATCACTGCCAAAGTTTTCTGATTTCTCATGAACAAAGCGTGAAGGAGGGTTTGCTTGTTATATTATCTTTTTGAGCCGGGCGCACTCAATGCCAGTTCCTTTTCATATTAGGGGTTTGCACATTATACATGCAATCCGGGGGTGAAACTTGTCCAACTTAAAGAGATCATGAATTAACTCCTACTTCCTCATGAGCTAAAACATAGGCACAAAAAGAGAAATGCTTTTGATTAGTTTCGAGATGGTACATGAAAGTCTTCGTTAGGAATGGCAGGTAAATACCATATATAGGAAGGTATAGTGGACTCATATGGCATAACAGATTTAAAGGTTTTGGATGCACAAGCAGTCATTCCGCTTAGTACGGGTGGAGGTTTAGCAAAAGACTGGGAAGCGACCAACTAGAGAGCGATAACGGTCATAATCATGCAGAGCGACAAAGCAACATTGAATCGGGCATGAAAGTGATATAACTATTCTAAAATTCAAAGATCATCAAGGCAAAGTAGACTTTTTAGTCTTAAACATGTGTAAGCATGTGCCAAGTCAATCCAAAAATTCTCTAAAGGGAAATACTACCTTAGTATGCCAGACTATGAACAGCGCGATGCATGTAGATCATTTCAATAACACATTATATACTCTAGTTATTCGAGACTAGCCACAAGGAAAGCATGAACCACCGAAGAGCATTGTAAACATAGCACTATGTCGCTACAAGCTGGTCTCTAGATCATAAGTACATGCATATGTACAAAAGTAGAAACAATAAGAGTTCATACCGGTCTTCCCTGTTGCTTCCTTTCAGTCAATCTTCGTCATTACTGCTTGTCACTTGCATGATCGAACGTAGGAAATATAATCAAATGCCATCACGGACTCGAGCTGATCTCTGAAAACAAAGCAAACTAAAGAGAGAAAGGAAACCTTTTTGAGTTTTTCAAAAGTTGAATAAAAAGCAAAAGAAAAATAAAATCTTTTTGTTGTTTTTGCAAATAGACGAATAAAGAAGAATGGGCAAAAACTTCAAAAAGATCAAAGCGAATAAAACGAATAATACAATGAAAAAGTGAGAAGGGCACGTACTCCCCCAAGCTTAGGCTTTTGGCCTAAGTTGGTAGCAGCTACTGCCCCCAGGAGCCTCCTGCTCCAGGGGTATGGTGGTGAGACCAAGGGTCGTAGAAGGATGATGGCGCGTACACCGAACTCCTCGGAGTCTCCCACGAGGAAGGTTCCGAGCGCCAAACAGAGGAAGACCCTTCAACAAACTCGGTGGCGGTCTCATCCTGAAAATGTGGTATCTCACCGTGCCTCTCCTCGTCGGGCACAACCCCCTCCATGGGGTTATGGAACTGGTGCTGGACCATGAACTCATCGAACTGGACAACATCAAAGGACCATCCCTGCGAGAAAAATCAAACAAAAGAGGTGCAGGTAGACGGATCTCGCGTTCCGCGGTAGTTCTGAAACGCAAGATATAAACAAGGTTATCAAGTTCAGAACCCATGGTAACAAACTTATGCATCTTCATAGCAGCAAGATCAAAGCATAAATAAGTAAAAGGAGTATCATCAGGGTGTGGGGTGCCTCCAAGATGCTCTAAGATAAGCGTGGCATAAATGTCACCATATAAGTCCCCCTTGTTACCATTCATAGCAAGGCGTCGAGCAATTAAGGTACCCAGAGTATAATTAGACCTCCCTGAGAGGGCTGCTGCCAGGATAGCAATATCCGGAGCAGAAATGTTGCTCGTGTTGTCACGAGCTAACACCCCTCTAGCAATATAATATGCAAAATACCTCAGGTGAGGAAACAAGATGCTGGAGATCTTCGACCGATGAATATCCCTCGTACCCATGCTACAGAGAGAGTTGATGACGGTTTTCAACTCGGAGGGCTGCGTGGCCATCCTTGCCGTCCTCCCAACGTTCGGCACACCTATTACTTCACAAAAATTTCCCAGAGTCATGGTGATAAGATCATTATAAATTTTAAACTCAATAGCACCTGAATCAGGATTATATCTAAAACTGTTAATGAAACCGGAGGTGAGTTTCTGATACTGAGTAACACGGCTCGTGACGAGTCGTGTCAAACCTGCATTAGCACAAAGATTATAAAACTCATCCTTGATTCCCGCAGCTTCCATGAATTCATCACATGGAAATGTCATCGCATGTGCTGGACTTGTGTCTTCCAACAACTCCAGGGGCACATGATCTTCATTATAGCTCACCCTAACAGTCGATGGTGAAGCTGCGGCTCTAGTGACTCGATCGGAGTGTGCGGGCCTCCTCTTCTCAAGCCATCCTTTTGCCCTTCCTAACAAACTCATTTCTGAAATTTTTTATAATTTACAAAAACGAGGATTAAAACAAAGTGAGCTAAGGCAAACTACTCAATTCACTTGCCCAAGGCATAAACTTGCATCAAAACTTGGAAAACAACTTTCTACACATGCATGCAAGCTCATCTCTACAGCACCAAGAACTACTAAATACTCACAAATGAGGCCACCAATCAAAAATCAAATTGGAGGGGTGGAGGAGTCACATACCAGGGAGTATTTGCTCAAAACTTCAGCTCAGATGATGGGCTGTAGAGAGAGATCGAAGAATCGCCCCCAAGAACAGCAAGAACAGCAAGAACAAGACCAGAACGCGGGTTTCTGGAAAAAGAGAGAGAGGAGGGAAGAAGAAGTACCTGGAGGGGGGTCCCGTGGGCCCCAGGCGCCCTGTGGGCGCGGCCAGGGGCTGGGCCGCGCCAGCTGGCCGCCTGGGCCACTGGTGGCCCCCCTGGCTGGCCCCAGGACTTTCCGGGTCTCTCCCGTTGTGGAAATTTTTAATATAATTTTTCTGGAATTTTTCTGAAAACTTCACTGTTGAAAATTTTTCGAAGTTCAAAAAGCTGCGAAACTCTCTGAAAACTTGAAGCAGTTAGTAGTATTGTGAAACTTCAAAAACATAGATACTTGGTACAGCAAGTATGACAACACTAAAAACAAATAAAAACATAGAAAGCTCAACTTTTTATCCATATAAAACACGTTCACTAGTAAGGTTGATCAAGTCTTACCAACAAACAAGCGGTATATAGAACAAAAAGTCTCACCTCCTACGAAGTAATCACTGAACTTTTACCTTGATGGACATTGTCCCTACCATGATAGTTTTGTATTTGTGAGGCACATGTAGTGGACAGTCCCATTCTCCAATTTTCACGGTTTCGATATTCTCTATAGAGTTGAGGGCATGCCTCCTGTCGGTCTTCTTCGGAAAATATACCGTGTCTTCTTTATCATTCACATGAAAGGTAACCTTCCCTTTGTTGCAATCAATAACAGCACCTGTTGTGTTAAGAAAAGGTCTACCAAGAATAATGGACATGCTCCCATCCTCAGGCATGTCAAGCACAACAAAATCAGTAAGAATTAAACAATTAGCAACTTCAACTGGAACATCCTCACAAATACCTATCGGAATAGCGGTTGACTTGTCAGCCATCTGAAGGGAGATATCTGTAGGAATTAGTTTCTCTAAACAGAGCCTCTCGTAAAGAGAGAGAGGCATAACACTCACTCCCGCTCCAAGATCACATAAAGCAGTTTTGACATAATTATTCTTTATGGAGCAAGGAATGGTGGGTATACCTGGATCACCGAGCTTCTCAGGAATCTTTCCACTGAAAGAATAGTTCGCAAGCATAGTAGATATTGCATCATTAGGAATTTTTCTTTTGTTAGTGACAATATCTTTCATATATTTTGAATAAGGAAGTAACTTAATAGCATCAGTCAAAGGAATTTGAAGGAAAAGAGGTTTAATCCATTCACAAAACTTATTGTAATGCTCTTCTTCTATAGATTTGATGGACTTACCTGGAAAGGGCATGGGTTTCTATACCCATGGTTCTTTCTCCTTCCCACGTTTTCTTGCGATGAAGTCTTCTCTAGTGTACCTCTTACGTTTGTCAGGTGCTTCTTCTTCTCGAACTTCAGGCGGATCGTTTTTCTCATTATCATTACCTTCAGGTTCAGCACCGTCTTCAGTCTCAGCATCGGAAATAGATACACTGTTGGGATCAATAGCTGGCTCTTCATCTGCAATAGGATCATTAGAATTGTCAGTCTCTTTATGTTTCTTATTCTTATTTGGAGAGACAACAATTTCTTCTTCCTGCATTTGAGAATCTTGCTAGATTCTCTTCGGATGTCCCTCTGGATAAAGAGGATCTTGAGTACTAGTTCATCCTCGGGTCTTAATCCCAAAAGCCTGCAGTTTATCTTGTTTGGCATTGTTAGCAAGCAAATCTCTTTGCACATTAGAAATTTGATCAAGCTGAGTTTGAACCATATGAAAATGCTTCACAAGACATTGGACATCATTAACTGTTCTATCTAAAACACCAAGCAACTTTTTGATAGCAAGGGAATTATCATGCAACTGACTTTCTATCCTCTCATTAAAACGATTCTGTTTCATAATAAAATTATCAAACTCATCTAAACATTGATTAGGAGGCTTACCATGAGGGATGTCACTTGCGTTGAAATCTAAAAGAGAGTGTACCTCTACCATATGAGGGTGAGTGGTAGGCTCACACAGCTTCTCAATAGAGGGTAGATTCTTCACGTCTTCAGCTTTAATACCTTTCTCTTTAATAGACTTCTTTGCTTCTCCGATATCCTCGGGGCTTAGAACAAACATGCCCCTCTTCTTTGTTGGTGGAGGTGGTTCAGGGACGGACCAATCTTCATGGTTTTTGGCAATCCTGCCCATTAAATCTTCCGCGTCGTCCGGTGTTCTTTTCCTGAAAACACAACCAGCACAACTGTCCAGATAGGACCTAGATTCATCAGTTAGACCAGCATAGAATATATCAATTAATTCATTCTTAGGAATTTCATGTCCTGGTCTAGCCCGAATCAAACCGCAGTACCTCCCCCAAGCTTTAGGGAGGGACTCATCCTGCAACTGTTTAAAGTTGTAAATTCTTTGTAAAGCAGCATGTTGCATATGAGCAGGAAAATACTTATCAACAAAAGAGTGAGCTAAGTCCTGAGGACTCTTAATAGAACTGCATGGGAGTGAATCATACCATGCTTTAGCACCTTCCTTCAAGGAGAAAGGAAGAAGCTTGGTCACATAAAAGTAGCGTATCTTCTCATCTGTGGTAAACAGGCTACCTAGTTCACCAAGTTTAGTTAGGTGTGCAATAGCATCATCATTTTCTCTGCCATAAAAGGGGTCAGCTTCAACCATAGGTATAAGTGAAAGATCAACAGAGAAATCAAAATCAGGATCATCAATGCATATAGGAGATGTAGCAAACTCAGGATTAGGAACGGTTTTGTTTTTCAAAGAGTGTTTTTCAAATATTTTCTTAATAGTTTCGGGGTCAGAGCCGGCAAACTCTGTCAGTTCCCTGCATAAATCTTCATCAAGTATATAGTAATCATCATCAAGGAGTCTCTCCTGGAGTTTACTCAATTCGGGATAATCATAAGTTTCACCAATAGGGTAGCGAGTAACAGGAAGTTCAATTCCATATTTTTCAGCAGCAGCAGTAATTTGTTTCTCAAGAGCATAACCAAGCGAACTAATATCATCGTCAAAAGTAGTAGAAGCATCATCAAGAGTATCAAACATAGTAACAGATTCAGTAGGAGCATCATGTGGTGGTGGTGAGGCAAACTTACTCATAACAGAAGGTGAATCAAGCGTAGCACTAGTGCTCAGAGCAGTACCTCTTCTTGTAGTGGATCGTAAGATCGGAACCTTGGGGTCTCCTTTCTTACTCATGGTGAATAAAGTGCAGCAGGTAGGATACCTCAAGTAGACTTGTAAATATTGCTATGCTCCTCGGCAACGGCGCCAGAAAATGGTACTTGATAACCCTCAACCGTAAGGGATCGAGATAGTCTTCGCGGGTAAGAATAACCCAATTTATTGATTCGACACACGGGGAGCCAAAGAGTATTTATAAGCTTTAACAGTTGAGTTGTCAATTCAACCGCACCTGAAATATACTAACTTGCAACAAAAGATAAGTGGTAATAGTGATATGATAGTGATGATAGTAATAGTAAAAGTAAACAGCAAAAGTAAATAGCAGTAGTAAATGGCAAGAGTAGCAACTAGTGACAAGCAAGGTTTAAAAATACTGTAGGCTAGGGAGATGGATGGTTGGGTGCTGCATGGATGAGATAGATTCTAACTTGGGGCACAGCACACGGAAAAGTAATGATCATCTAGGCAAATATCAAACATTAGGCATGTATCCCGTATGTAGTTGTACGTGCTTGCAATAAGAACTTGCACAACATCTTTTGTCCTACCATCCCGCTACGAACGGGGCCAAAAGGAACTAATGGATATTAAGGTGCTCCTGTCAAAGAGCACCGGAACAAAGCAATGAACTCAATGGATACATGTAATCCTCAAACTACGGACCATCCCCTTTGGTGTCCCAAGCTGTCACTTTTGGGATCGCCGAGTCCAAACCGTAACAGGTGCATACAACTCATAGATAGGATCAAGAACACAAATATATTCATGCAAACACATATGGTTCAGATCTGAAATCATGGCACTCGGGCCCTAAGTGTCAAGCATTAAGAATAAGAAGTTGTAGCAAAGATGATAAACACCATACTAGATGATAGGCAACATGTTCCCAACAATCTGACGAACTATTACATGATCTAACTCATCCAATCCCTACCATCCCCTTCGCCTACAGCAAGGGAATTACTCACACATGAAGGGGGAAGTCATGGAGGGATGATGGAGTGGTGATTATGATGACGATGGC
The DNA here is from genome assembly GCA_902687465.1 of Secale cereale. Lineage (NCBI taxonomy): Eukaryota > Viridiplantae > Streptophyta > Magnoliopsida > Poales > Poaceae > Secale > Secale cereale. The sequence goes on from LR738715.1 coordinate 633,416,030, forward strand.
GACGATCTCCCCTCTCCGGAGGCCAAATCAGCCTCCAGATTAGCCCTCCCGAAGAAGAACAGAGGGTGGCGGCGGCTCCGCGACGAAAACCAGCGAAAGGACTTCTGATCTGGGATTTTCTCGTCGGGAGGAAAAATACGGGCTAAAGTAGGGCACCAGGGGGTGTGGGGCCCACCCAGGCGCCCCCCCCCCCCCCGGCGCGGCCCAGGGGGGGCGCGCCCACAGGGCGCCTGGGCACCCCCTGGCACCCCTCTGGCCCCACTTCTGGCATTTTGTTTCTTCGGGTGCGTGGATTTTTCGTGATTTTTCGTGGATTTTTCTGAGATGCTTAAAAATCCGTTTTCCTGCACACAAATAAACCATACAGGCAGCTCTGCTGAAAACAGCGTCAGTCCGGGTTAGTTTAGTCCAAATCATGCAAGAATGAGGTCAAAACAATATCAAAAGTGTTTGGAAAAGTAGATACGTTTGAGACGTATCAGTGTTCCGAGGCCATGTCTGTACATCCTAGGCTCATCAAGTTTAACCCGAGTATTCTGCATGTGCAAAACTGTCTTGCACCCGTTGTATGTTAACGTAGAGCTTATCACACCCGATCATCACGTGGTGTCTCAGCACGACGAACTGTCGCAACGGTGCATACTCAAGGAGAACACTTATACCTTGAAATTTTAGTAAGGGATCATCTTATAATGCTACCGCCATACTAAGAAAAATAAGATGCATAAAAAGATAAACCTCACATGCAATCAAAATATGTGATATGATATGGCCATCATCATCTTGTGCTTTTGATCTCCATCTCCAAAGCATTGGCATGATCTCCATCGTCACCGGCTTGACACCTTACCTCCATCGTAGCATCATGGTCGTCTCGCCAACTATTGCTTCTACGACTATTGCTAACTCATAGCGATAAAGTAAATAAATTACATGGCACTTGCATTTCATACAATAAAGAGACAACCATAAGGCTCCTGTCGGTTGCCGATAATTTACAAAACGTGATTATCTCATACAATAACGTATAACTTATCACGTCTTGACCATATCACATCAGAACATGCCCTGCAAAAACAAGTTAGACGTCCTCTACTTTGTTGTTGCAAGTTTTACATGGCTGCTATGGACTTCTAGCAAGAACCGTTCTTACCTACCGCACAAAACCACAACGGTGTTTCATCAAGTTTGTTGTTTTAACCTTCTTCAAGGACCGGCCGCAATCAAATTCGATTCAACTAAAGTAGGAGAAACAGCCACCCGCCAGCCACCTTTATGCAAAACTAGTTGCATGTCTGTCGGTGGAACCGGTCTCATGAACACGATCATATAAGGTTGGTCCGGGCCGCTTGGTCCCACAATACGGCCGAATCAAAATAAGAAGTTGGTGGTAAGCAGTATGACTATCACCACCCACAACTCTTTGTGTTCTACTCGTGCATATCATGTACGCATAGACCTGACTCATGATGCCACTGATGGGAAACATAGCATGCAATTTCAAAAAAAAATCCTATGCTCATGCAAAATCTATGTAGGAGATGCATAGCAAGGAGAGGGGGAGAGTGTGTCTACGTACCCTCGTAGACTGAAAGCGGAAGCGTTTGACAACGCGGTTGATGTAGTCGAACTTCTTCTCATTCCGACCGATCAAGCACCGAACGTACGGCACCTCCAAGTTCTACACACGTTCAGCTTGCTGATGTCCCTCGAACTCTTGATCCAGCAACGTGTCGAGGTAGAGTTCCATCAGCATGACGGCGTGGTGACGGTGATGGTGAAGTGATCCGTGCACGGCTTCGCCTAACCACTACGTGAATATGACCGGAGGCGTAAACTGTGGAGGGAGGCGCCGCGCATGGCTAACAGATGTTGTTGTGTGTTCTAGGCGCCTCCCACCTCATATATATATGCCCCTAGTCCAATTCGCCCCCTACCATAACTCATGGAGGGGGAAGGAAAGAGAGGGGGAGAGGGAAAGGGGGAGGCCAAATCCTCCCCTTTCCTTCTCCCTTCCCCTCCTTCCTTATTCTCCTATTTCGGCCTATATGGGGGCACACCAGCCCACCAGGGGCTGGTATGTCCCTCTCTTGGCTTATAAGGCCCATATCTTTGTCGGGGGTGCCCGGAACCCCTTTTCGATGACCCGATATGCACCCGGTACCCTCGGAACACTTCCGGTGTCCAAATAACATAGTCCTATATATGAATCTTTACCTCTCGACCATTTTGAGACTCCTCGTCATGTCCATGATCTCATCTGGGACTCCGAACAACATTCGGTCACCAAATCACATAACTCATATAATACAAAATCATCGTCGAACGTTAAGCGTGAGGACCCTACAGGTTCGAGAACTATGTAGACATGACCGAGACACCTCTCCAGTCAATAACCAATAGAGAAACCTAGATGCTCATATTGGTTCCTATATATTCTACGAAGATCTTTATCGGTCGTACCGTAATGCCAACATACATTATTCCCTTTGTCATCGGTATGTTACATGCCCGAGATTTGATCATCGGTATCTTCATACCTAGTTCAGTATCATTACCGTCAAGTCTCTTTATTTGTTCTGTAATGCATCATTCTACAACTAACTCATTAGTCACATTGCTTGTAAGGCTTCTTATGATGTGCATTACTGAGAGGGCCTAGGGATACCTCTCCGATACTCGGAGTGACAAATCATAATCTTGATCTATGTCAACTCAACAAATACCTTTGGAGATACCTGTAGAGCATATTTATAATCACCCAGTTACGTTGTGATGTTTGATAGCACACAAGGCACTCCTCCCATATCCGGGAGTTGCATAATCTCATAGTCGGAGGAATATGCTTTTGACACGAAGAAATCAATAGCGGTAAAACTGAACGATCATTATGCCAAGCTAACGGGTGGGTCTTGTCCATCACATCATTCTCCTAATGATGTGATCCCGTTCATCAAATGACAAAACGCGTCTATGATTAGGAAACTTAACCATATTTGATTAACGAGCTAGTCTAGTAGAGGCTTGCAAGGGACACGGTGTTTTGTCTATGTATCCACACATGTATCAAGTTTCCGTTTAATACAATTCTAGCATGAATAATAAACATTTATCATGATATAAGGAAATATAAAATAACTACTTTATTATTGCCTCTAGGCCATATTTTCTTCAATGTGCAAGCCGACGCATGGGGACGGCAGAGGGGATCAAGCTTCGCAGCGCTACGACCCGAACCCGAAGGGGTGACGTAGCGGCAACGTGTGGGTCGGGGCAACGGCGGGAAGACCTCAGGGTGGTGGCGTTGACCATGTGTCGCGATGCTACCAGCTGAAGGGGAGACACAACGGCGGTGCGAGGGACGGTGCAACAGTGGGGATGACCTCGAAGCGGCGACGTCGCCCGTGTGTCGTGACACAACAGCCCGAAGGGGCAACACAGCGGCAACGAGAAAATCGGTGTAGCCACGGGGCAAACCACGTGGCGGCGAAGTTGTTGTGACGCCCGGATAATTAAGCTACAGTAATTGTCTACTAATGGTGCCAAGTCATCGTAATTGATTTTTGCTAACCACTTTGTTCCAAACCGACCTCAAATTCAAATTTTAAAAGACAAGATAAATTATTATTTCTTTGGGCAGTAAAACAAAAATGTTCGTTGAGCTGCAAATATTCACTAAGTAATTATCATGTGTTAACCAACATATTTTTTAATGTTAAAATGGTCTTAAAATGTTCAAAAATAGGACCAACAACTTTTATTTAAACCTGTTAGTTTAAAACAAATAATTATACGTTTCCAAACACATATGCGACATTGTGTGCCAATTCAACTTCCAGCCTAGTATTTAGGTAACAAGTTTTAAGTCCAACAAAAATTGAATGGTATTAAGTTAAAGTGCGGAACATTGGAGAAACAACAAAACAATAAATAAAATAAAATAAAAGGAGAAAAGGCCTACACTACTGTGCACTTGTAGCCTAAGTGCATAGTGTAGCCCAAGCCCACCAAAGGCCTCTCCCCTATGTTTGTACTGTACACGGGGGAGGCTTGGTGACCGTGGTGGCCATCCGCCAGCCGTGGCCACGGGCATGGCGGCCATCCAGCCCCCTGGCCGCCTACATGAGCCACCATGCACCACCCTGAACCCTAGCATCCCCTTTCCTCCACCTCTTCGCGTTGCTTTCTTCTTCCTCGTGCATAGCTGAGCGCTGCATCGGCGTGCCACCTTCCCCAACGCGCTCTGAAACCACCCCGCGCCGCAAGGATACGTCCAGGAGGATCCCCGACGTCGACCACGTCGTCTACGATTGTTGATTTGGATTAGGGAGCCACCAAAACGTCGGCCGCGGCCTTCTTCCCCGACGACGACCACCGCTTCCCGGCGTCGATCCGCACTGCTCCGGTTATCCCCGGCCTCCCCAAGCATGCCTCCGAGTCGCTGTTGATGGGCCTCGAACCCCTCGTTGGTTACCCCAAGTGGAAGGTGTAAGATGCAGTAAGTAGAAGTGTTTTCCCCTAGCAAAGATGCCAAGGATCGAATCCCCAGAGACTCCTAGGTTCAACAAGTAGGTGTCAATTTGCTAACGGCGCAATTAGCAATCAACGTGGACCTGCACACAGATACAAATAACTTTGCTCCCAACGAGTACAGAGAGGTTGTCAACCTCTCCGGCCTTGTAGTTCACAAAGGGTTAAAAGTAATATGATAGTAGTGATAGATAGTGTTTTGCAATAGTAAGTAAATAGCGAAAAGTAAATAGTGGATGTGATCAATGATGGTAATATGGACCGGAGTCTCATGATGATCACTAGTGATGTCTCTCTCCCAAAAGACGATAAAACAGCTATGTGAGGTAAACAAATTACAGCTGGGCAATTGACAGGACCACGAACGCAAACCAATGCTGATTACATTCCAAGAAAGTTTGAGGTTCAAAGCATGGGCGGTACGCCAAAGTAAGTAGACCGAAATCCATCAATATCTACTACTAATCATCCACCTTGAGATATCTATCCAGAACATCTCGCTGGTATTAAGTTGCGAGTCCCACCCATAGTGTAAACTCAATGCAACAGACAACTGCATTAAAAGAACTTTGCGTAAAGTAAACAATCCTTGCACCCGCGGGCACAAGCACCGTTGTTTTCCCCCTTGTGGCAACAGCACATCCCCTAGACTCATGTTTCTGTCACTCAAGCTAGTCATCGAGGGGCATGAACCCACAATCGAGCATAACGTTCCCTCTTGGAGTCACTACCTACTACTCGGCCAAAGCAATAAATAACAACGGAGAACATGCAAGAATAACTTATGAACTAAAATATAAAAGAGGTGAATCAAATATATTACTCAAGATCAATCTGAACATAATCTCATAATCCATCGGATCCCAGCAAACTCAACATAGCAACAACATAAGGATTACATAGGTGCCTCGATCATGTAGGGCAGCTCACGAGGACTAATTAGTGAAGCACAAGAACGGGAGGAGAACATCACATAGCCACTGGTCATGGACTCATGGTCCAATCGAGACTACTCACGAGTCATCCGGGAGGCGTCCATGGTGGTGGAGAAGCTCTCGGTGGTGATCCTCCCCTCCGGCAGGGTGCCGGGAAGAGTTCTCCTGGTGCTCCCGATCTTGCAAGCGGCGGCGGCGGCGGAACAGAGATGGGATCGCGAAAAGAAGTCCTATTCTGAGGGTTACGGAGGACCCTTTAAATATATAACAAAGTAGGGCACCGGGGGAGCCTCGGGGGGCCCAGGCCCCCCCCCCCCCCGGCGCGGCCCAGGGGGGCGCGCCCACAGGGCGCCTGGAGCCCCTGTGCCCCCCCAGGCTGCCCTTCGGACGCAGTGTTGTTTCCGGTTCGCTGATTTTTTATATAATTTTTCTGGATTTTTTTGGGCAGTTCTCGAAACGTGAAAACCTAAAATACAAAAACAGCCGAAAACAGAAACTGGCACTGGGGTGCACTGGATTAGTAAGTTAGTCCAAATATGATCGAAAGTGTATGGAAGTGTATGAATATCATAGTAATATCACCCAAAAGTGGCATGGAGCAAGCAGAAATTATAGATACGTTTTGGACGTATCAACATCCCCAAGCTTAATTCATGCTCGTCCTCGAGTAGGTAAATGATAACAAGAATAATTTCTGTGGTGACATGCTATTAACCATATAGGACTTTCTCATAGTCATATGACAAAAGCTTACTGAGACAATGATTCTAAAGTAATTAAGTTGTCTCAAGAGGAAATCACAAATGACTGGAAGTTTTACAACATGAAACTGAAACATCAAAAAGATTTGCAATGAACATGATGTGCAAATATGATAAAGTGATATCTAGCTTGCCCCCTTTAGTGATGCAAAACATAAATGCAAGGGCACCTTCAAGGTTTAAGTGATGACTAGATACAATCATTTCAGAATAAACGATATCACAATCATGCAAAAGACAATGCTACTTTGGGACAATCCACATTACACTCAGAATGACAATCATGCTCTCAGTATTTGGTGCTTCAACATAAAGATAAAAGAAAGGTTAAGTGCTAGAGCTTTTTATTTTGAAAACATGGAAGCAATTGTGTCAACGGTAGTAGTACTTCATATGTGTCATGTATAAAACATCTTATAAGTTGCAAGCCTCATGCATCGAATACCAATAGTGCTCGCTCCTTGTCCTAATTAGCTCGGATCCCCATGGGTTATCATTGCATTGCATATGTTTTAACCAAGTGTCACAAAGGGGTACCTCTATGCCACCTGTACAAAGGTCCAAGGAGATAGATCGCATTTGATTTCTCGTTTTTGATAAATCTCAACTTGAGGACATCCATACCGGGACAACATAGAAAATAGATGATGGACTCCTCTTTAATGCATAAGCATATTCTCATGAGAGATTGAGGATTAAGGTCCAAGCTAAAACTTCCACCATGATGCATGGCTTTGGTTGGCGGCCCAATGTTCTTCTCTAACAATATGCATATTAATTCAACCCACGGTAAATCACCCTTACTTCAGACAAGACGAACATGCATAGCAACTCACTTGATATTCAACAAAAGTGTGACAGTTGATGGCGTCCCCAGAAACATGGTTACCGCTCAGCAAGCAACTTATAAGAAATAAGATACATAAGCAACATATCCTTTACCACAATAGTTTTTAGGCTACTTTCCCATGAGCTATGTATTGCATGGTTAGTTTGCTTAGTGCAGGTGGAGGTTAGCAAAAGACTGGGAGCGACCAACTAAGAGAGCAATGACGGTCATAATCATGCAGAGCGACAAAGCAATATTGAATCAGGCATGGTAGTTATATCGCTACTTAGAAACAAAAGATCATCAAGGCTTGACAGACTTTCTTTACAGTCTTGAATATGCGTGAGCATATGCCAAGTCAATCAAAATAAATTCTCGAAGGAAGATATTACTAAACCATACCACATCATAGGCAAACAAACCAAGTTGGTATTCCAATAACACATTGGGAACCCCCCAGCTATTTGAGATTAACCAAAAGAAAACCTGAACTACTAAGCACCATCATGAAAGTAGCATCTTTATCATAGACACATTAACCCATGCAACGGAAGCAAACTCTCTTAATAAGGTGAGCATGGTAATTAAAGAGAGTTCAAGCAACCAACTAAATAAAAGCTCTTGAAAAGATAAGCATGAATACTAAGAGCAGAGCACGATAGTAGCTATTAAAAGACAAAGAACACACACAGCATAGATAGACATGAAAATTCTATGTGATGTTCTAGGTAGAGGTGGAACGTGTTTCTCTCCCACATAAAGGAATGCTGGGTTCCAACTCGTTATGAAAAACTAAAAAGAAAACTAAAAGCAAGACGCTCCAAGCATAGCACATAACACATGAAGTGATAAAAATATAGCGAAACGAAAGACGAACTGATAATGTTGATGGAGAAGGGGATGCACGGGGGGCTTCCCCAAACTTAGACGCTTGAGTCTCCTTGAATATTTCTTGGGGGTGCACGGGGGCATCCCCAAGCTTGAGCGCTTGACACACCTGAATCTTTTTATCATCTTCCCTCGCACACTTGAAAACTCCCTTCATACACAACTCATCATAATCTGATTAGCGAGGTTAGTACCCTTAATAAAATAATTATACCTTGCTGTAAATAAGGATATTCTTGAAGTTCTACTGTTTCTCAAGATTGCCAAAAGGTTTTTGCAAAGAAAAAGCAAGTTCTTAATTTGCAAAGTGAAGGTAAGGCAAAACAGGACAGAATCTGTGAAAAACAGAACAGCAGGCAGTAATTGACCTGTTCGGGATACTTCTGCAACTCAAATCAAAAAACTCAGAACTGACGCACGAAAGACAATTATATAGAGAACGCTGTCGAAAAAATTCAGACCAAAAAGATGATCTGGTTATTTTATTCGAATTTTTCTATCCAAGGACAGAATCTGTTTCCTGGACAGCACCTCACAACTTTTGAACTTTCTAGCAATCAGAGGCTATACTTGGCACAAATATGAAAAGCAAAGATACAATGATGATGCTACAGCAGTAAACAACATCAAGACACAACAAAAGCAAAAAAATTATTCATGTGGGATGCCTCCCAAAAGCGCTTTCTTTTATGCCTTTAAGCTAGCCATAATGCATAGATCAAGTTTTATCAAGAGTAAAAGAATAACTAGCCCGTACAACGGACTCAAAAGGTAACTTGACCTTCTTACGAGGGAAGTGTTCCATCCCTTTATTGAGAGGAAACTGAAATTTTATATTACCCTATTTCATGTCAATGACAGCACCAACGGTGCGCAAAAAGGGATGTTCCAAAATAATTGGACATGAAGGATCACATTCAATATCCATAATAGTGAAATCAACGGGCACATAATTGTCATTGACAACAATAAGAACATCGTTGATCCTCCCCAAAGGTTTCTTTATGGAAGAATCAACGAGACGAACACCAAAAGAACAAGAATCATAAGGTTTCAATTTAAGCATATCATATATTCTTTTGGGCATAACAGAGGTACTAGCACCAACATCACATAATGCATAACAAGAGAAGTCATTCAAATAAATTTTTATCATAGGATCCCAACCATCTTCTAGCTTTCTAGGTATGGAGGCTTCTACTCTAAGTTTCTCCTCCCTAGCTTTGATGAGAGCATTAGTGATATGCTCTGTGAAGGCAAGGTTAAGCATGCTAGTGCGGGGGTCTCTAGACATCTTGTGAAGGAAATCAATAACTTCTGTAAGAGTGCAATTATCAAAATCAAGGTCACGAGCATCAAGTAAAGTGGTAGTGGTGTCCTTAAGGTTCACTTGTTTGGTAGCTTCTATAGTCATAGCATCACCATTAATAGGTCCATTGAGACCAGGAGTACATTGGGTGCTAAGGTGTGAACATCCTCAATAACTTGGATAGTAGCAACAGTGTGGTGGGTAGGAAGGCTCTTAATTCTCTCTTCTTCCTCCCTTTATCTAGCCCATCTTTCTTTTAGCTTAGCCATCATCCTAATATTTTCATTAATTTGTACTTGAGTAGCATTAATAGGGATGACTTCCCTCTCCTTAAGAGGAGAAGTTTCAATTTTTAGCAATTTTACCTCATTGGCTAAGTGATCTACCTTAAAAGAAAGATCATCTAGTTTATGTAGTTTCTCTTCTACATTCTTATTAAAGGCTTTTTGAGTAGTGATGAAATCTCTAAGCATGGTCTCTAGTTCAGTATTGGAGTTCTTGGTACTAGGATAAGCATTGTTGTTCCCATAAGAGTTAGAGGGGAACGGTCTAGGATTGTTACCAAAGTTACTCCTATAAGCGTTGTTGTTAAAATTGTTTCTAGAGATAAAGTTCACATCTACTTGTTCTTGAGCAATCAAAGAATTTAAAGGAACATCACGAGGATCAATAGTAGATTGCTTCGAAAGTAGAGACATGATCAAGTCAACTTTTTCATTAAGGGAGGAAATCTCCTCGACAGAGTTTACCTTCCTACCTGTTGGAGCGCGTTCGGTGTGCCATTGGGAATAGTTGGTCATCATCTCATCGAGAAGCTTCGTGGCAGCACCAAGTGTAGTTGACATAAAAGTTCCTCCCGCGGCCGAATCTAACAAGTTCCGCGAGGTAAAGTTCAAGCCTGCATAAAAAGTTTGGATAACCATCCAAGTAGTCAAACCGTGAGTAGGGCAGTTTTTTATAAGAGATTTCATACGTTCCCAAGCTTGGGCAACGTGTTCATTATCCAATTGTTTAAAACTCATTATGTTACTTCTAAGTTGGATAATTTTAGCAGGTGAATAGTATTTTCCGATAAAAGCATCTTTGCACTTGTCCCATGAATCTATGCTATTTCTAGGCAAAGACTGAAACCAAATTTTAGCTCCTCCTCTCAAGGAGAAAGGAAAAAGCTTAAGCTTAACAATATTACCATCTTTTTCTTGGTACTTTTGCATATCACAAAGTTCAACAAAGTTGTTCAAGTGTAAAGCAGCATCATCTCCAGCACCGGAGAATTGTTCTTTCATAACTAAGTTCAGTAAAGCAGGTTTAATTTCATATGAAGGTGCTGAAGTGGCAGGTGTAGTGATAGGTGTGCTGATAAAGTCATCGTTGTTGTGACTAGTGAAGTCACACAACTTGGTGTTCTCGATGGAACCCATGGTAGCAAGCAAGCAAGATAACTATTTTTGTGATTTTCGATAAAAGGAACTAAAGCAAAAATGAAAAGTAAACTAACAAGACTAAAAAGCAAAGGTAAAAGATAGCATGCAACTCCCCTATCCTGAAGAGTGGAGTCCCCGGCAACGGCGCCAGAAAATACTCCTTGATGGGCCTCGAACCCCTCGTTGGTTACCCCAAGTGGAAGGTGTAAGATGCAGTAAGTAGAAGTGTTTTCCCCTAGCAAAGATGCCAAGGATCGAATCCCCAGAGACTCCTAGGTTCAACAAGTAGGTGTCAATTTGCTAACGGCGCAATTAGCAATCAACGTGGACCTGCACACAGATACAAATAACTTTGCTCCCAACGAGTACAGAGAGGTTGTCAATCTCTCCGGCCTTGTAGTTCACAAAGGGTTAAAAGTAATATGATAGTAGTGATAGATAGTGTTTTGCAATAGTAAGTAAATAGCGAAAAGTAAATAGTGGATGTGATCAATGATGGTAATATGGACCGGAGTCTCATGATGTTCACTAGTGATGTCTCTCTCCCAAAAGACGATAAAACAGCTATGTGAGGTAAACAAATTACAGCTGGGCAATTGACAGGACCACGAACGCAAACCAATGCTGATTACATTGCAAGAAAGGTTGAGGTTCAAAGCATGGGCGGTACACCAAAGTAAGTAGACCGAAATCCATCAATATCTACTACTAATCATCCACCTTGAGATATCTATCCAGAACATCTCGCTGGTATTAAGTTGCGAGTCCCACCCATAGTGTAAACTCAATGCAACAGACAACTGCATTAAAAGAACTTTGCGTAAAGTAAACAATCCTTGCACCCGCGGGCATAAGCACCATTGTTTTCCCCCTTGTGGCAACAGCACATCCCCTAGACTCATGTTTCTGTCACTCAAGCTAGTCATCGAGGGGCATGAACCAACAATCGAGCATAACGTTCCCTCTTGGAGTCACTACCTACTACTCGGCCAAAGCAATAAATAACCACGGAGAACATGCAAGAATTACTTATGAACTAAAATATAAAAGAGGTGAATCAAATATATTACTCAAGATCCATCTGAACATAATCTCTTAATCCATCGGATCCCAGCAAACTCAACATAGCAACAGCATAAGGATTACATAGGTGCCTCGATCATGTAGGGCAGCTCACGAGGACTAATTAGTGAAGCACAAGAACGGGAGGAGAACATCACATAGCTACTGGTCATGGACTCATGGTCCAATGGAGACTACTCACGAATCATCCGGGAGGCGTCCATGGTGGTGGAGAAGCTCCCGGTGGTGATCCTCCCCTCCGGCAGGGTGCCGGGAAGAGTTCTCCTGGTGCTCTCGATCTTGGAAGTGGCGGCGGCGGCGGAACAGAGATGGGATCGCGAAAAGAAGTCATATTCTGAGGGTTACGGAGGACCCTTTAAATATATGCCAAAGTAGGGCACCGGGGGAGCCTCGGGGGGCCCAGGCGCCCCCCCGGCACGGCCCGGGGGGGCACTCACAGGGCGCCTGGAGCCCCTGTGGCCCCCCCTGGCTGCCCTTCGGACGCAGTGTTGTTTCCGGTTCGCTGATTTTTTATATAATTTTTCTGGATTTTTCTGGGCAGTTCTCGAAACGTGAAAACCTGAAATACAAAAACAGCCGAAAACAGAAACTGGCACTGGGGTGCACTGGATTAGTAAGTTAGTCCAAATATGATCAAAAGTGTATGGAAGTGTATGAATATCATAGTAATATCACCCAAAAGTGGCATGGAGCAAGCAGAAATTATAGATACATTTTGGACGTATCAGCTGTGAGCCTTTGATCTTTCCCCCCTATTACCCTATGCGATTATGTCCTCTAGAGCCTTCCACCACTCGATCTCGAGCCGGCGGCCACCATGGACGCGGACTCGATGATGCCGTACACCCCGGTGACCATTGGCTCCCGTGCGCCGCTTCGCAAGGCCCTCGCTAGGCAGATGCCCCTCCCACGGTGCTCGTACTCGAGCCACAGCCTCGCCTTCGTCGAACTCTTGCCGTTGCTGCCGCTAAAGCTCTGCTACGTTTGACTGCTTCTACTGCTACTTCTTGCCACTATTGCCGATTTTGGTTGCTCCTCGTGCGGTTGTTGCCCGTGCTACTTCTGCTGCTAGCGTCGCACCGCGTCTAGTTGCGGCAGCTGCTCTTGCTGTGCCGCCTCGCCCCGCGCTGCTGCTGCCCTCCTCCCCCAACGCATGATGCTCTGCCGCCTCTGCCATTCCCCAGCGCACCCTCCTGCGCGCGCGCCCACACACAACCTCGGCGTAGTGTGCAGCTGCGTCGCCATCTGCCTCGTCCGCGCACCCCTGCCTCGCCTCCGCCTACCGCTAGCGGCCGCTCGCTGCGCCGGCCCACTCCCAGCCCTCTACCTCCGGCGCCCCCTGGTGGCCTTG
>LR738715.1:633429282-633449241 GCA_902687465.1 Secale cereale
CCCCCCCTAGAGCGGCCTCCCCGCTACGTTCGGGTTAGCGACCGCAGTACCCGTTCGGGCCATGCCCGCACCCAGCACCCGTTAGGCTCTTTGGGCCTATGGCGTATGGGCCCCACGCCCTAAGAAAAGAAGTTAAAAAATGAATTTAAAATAAATAAAATAATAATTATTTATTTATTTATTTAATAAATTAGTTAACTTAATTAATCTAGTTTAATTAAAATTAATTAATATTGCCTAATTAAAACCTAATTAACATGTTTAGTCTATGACAGGTGGGTCTCAGTGGACCCACATGTGAGTTTTGACTCCAGTCAACCACACTGTTGATTGCTGATGTCACGCCTACGTCATGCTGACGTCATCCGTACTATTCTGGATAATGTTGAATTAAATTAATTAAATAAATTCCAGAAAATGTTTAATACTTTAGAAAATCATAGATAATAAACCGTAGCTCGGATGAAAATACTTTTTACATGAAACTTGCTCAGAATTACGAGACAAATCCGATTTCGCGATCCGTTCGTCCGCCACATGCCTCTAACTATGTGAACATGGAACATTCCCCCTCTGGTCCTCTGTCTGACACAGGTCCAGAAGCGGGATAACATTCCCGGTTGAATTCCCCCTTCACCTGTATCGTGTAGACATACGTTAGACCACACTTAGCACCGTGTATTGCCATGTTATGCTTTGTGGTGCGATGTTTGCTTTATATTTATTGTACCTTCCCCCTCTTCTCTCTGATAGACGCTGGGACTGAGACCGTTGCCGGTGCCTCTATGGTTGACTGCGTCGACGACGACCCTTCTTCTCGTGCAACAGAGCTTCCAGGCAAGCCACCCCCACCTTGATCACCAGATATCGTCCATTCTCCTCTCTCTTATTCTTGCATTAGGTTTTCTACTGTTGTTGATTCGTTAGCTCCTGTTCTGTTGCATAGAATGTCATTGTTGCTACAACTGTTGATACCTTTTCTTGCTATCCCAATGCTTAGTATAGGATGCTAGTATTCCATCAATGGCCCCACATCCTTGGCCGTCTGCCATGCTATACTATCAGGCCATGATCACTTCGGGAGGTGATCACGGGTTTATACTATACTATTTCATACTCATGATGATGATTCGGAGATGGGGGCTGAAGGGGCTGGTGGTTCCACACAGGTAGTGGTGGGCGTGGGTTCCCGACAGCCCCCTGATGGTTACTTTGTGGCAGAGCGACATGGCGGGTTGCGACCATCTAGGAGACAGGTGGGCCTGGCCCTGGTCGTTGTCCGCGGTTATTTCATAATAACACGCTTAACGAGATCTTGGTATTTGATGTGAATTTGGCCATTGGCCTATACGCACTAACCAGCTATGTGGGAATAGTTATGGGCACTCGACGTCCTAGTATCAGCCGAAGCCTTCTTGACGTCAGCGACTTCGCGACACGCGCCAGATTGGACTGGAATGCCGCTCTCGTATTAGGAGCGGCTAGGTCTGCTTACCAGCCTCCCTCGCTATGTGCAGGTGTGCATTGGGTGATGGGCCCAGACCCCTGTGCGCTTAGGACTTAGACCGGCGTGCTAACCTCTCTGTTGTGCTTAGGTAGGGTTGCCACGTGTTGATCTTCCAAGGCCGGGCATGACCAAGGAAAGTGCGTCCGGTCAAATGGGATCGAGTGTGCTGGGTAATGTGGTGCACCCCTACAGGGAAGTTAATCTATTCGAATAGCCGTGTCCCTAGGTAAAACGACGACCCAGAGTTGTACTCTGACCTCATGTAACACCCCAAATTTTTGAGTTGGTTTTTCTTGCAAACTTTTGGCCTTTTTGGAAGGGGGTTGTTTGATCTTTTCTTTTGCCCTTCAAAAATCCCTTCTGGCCAAAGTTTGTGTGACTTCTCAAGCTTGGTTTTTGTCCTTGAAGTTTTTCTCTTGTGTTTGGCTCAAGCACAAGTTGAGTTTCAATAGTGGCTGTTTGAATTTCCCCTTCTTGATTTAAAACTCTCAAGTTTAACCTTGGACTTATCTCCCCTCCAACCTTCATCTTGCCATGATCCCAACAGAAATAATTCTCTCCAAGACTCTCTCCACACCTTGTGACAAATCTCTCATGAATTCCAGTAGGTTGTGAGCTTATTGGGATTTTTCTCCTATTTATTTTACTCCAAAATCAAATTATGTCCTTTATAGTGGACCTTCGTGATTTACAAAGGAGCCACCATTTCCATCTGCCCATTTGACTCCAAACCAACTCTCCTAGATA
This sequence comes from Secale cereale, assembly GCA_902687465.1. Taxonomy (NCBI): domain Eukaryota; kingdom Viridiplantae; phylum Streptophyta; class Magnoliopsida; order Poales; family Poaceae; genus Secale; species Secale cereale. The sequence continues at coordinate 633,431,537 of LR738715.1, forward strand.
GTTCTTAGTACCCACAACCTAGACCTATCTTGTTTCACTGGTCCATAGTTCAAAATTTTCAAATTTCACCTGCTGCAAGTTTGGACCAGATTTGCAAAATTTGGTGAAATTCATATTTATCTTCTTCCAAAAATTCTGTGAAAAATCATGCAGCCTCTAGATACATCAAGAGGCCACTCCACCAAAAATCAGCCCTAGAGGCATTGCACACATGCCAGAATCATTTCATCAAACAGTTAGCATACAATGTCTGTCAAATTTAGAACTGTTAACTGAAACTGTCGACAGTTCGACAGTTCATCAGTTTCGTCAGTTTCGTCAGTTTCTTCAGCACAGCGACAAAACTCGTCTGTACTTCCTTGGCTCGACACCACACTGCAGCTTCTTCTTATCCATGCGCCGCACGCTCGCTTGGCAACTTTTGGGCGTCGGTGGCGCCCTGGCCCGACCGTGCCGGCGACTGCCACGGCCACAGCGCCGCCCGTGGCGGCTGACAGAAGCTACCACCACAGCTCAACGCCGTTTAGCGCCGCCCAAACCACCCCAGTGCTCCGTGTGTCCTTCTTCACAGCCAACGCACGCCTGGCACGCCCTCGCCGTGGCCTGGCACGCGCAGAGCGCCGTTTCTGCCGCCGACGTGCCGCGCGGCCGTTCCGCCGAGGACAGGCCGTAACTCCACCTCTCCTGCTGAGTTAAGCGCGGGAATGGAACCCCTACAGATCCTAGATGATGCTCAAGCCCCTAACCCCACCGCCCGACCACTTCAACGCCGTAATCAACTCGCCGGACTTATCCATTCGCGGCAGTCACCTCGAGCCGCCTATATAAGGCACCCCCGAGCCCGTTGATGGGCCTCGAACCCCTCGTTGGTTACCCCAAGTGGAAGGTGTAAGATGCAGTAAGTAGAAGTGTTTTCCCCTAGCAAAGATGCCAAGGATCGATTCCCTAGAGACTCCTAGGTTCAACAAGTAGGTGTCAATTGCTACGGCGCCAGATTAGTAGCAACCAACGTGGACCTGCACACAGATACAAATAACTTTGCTCCCAACGAGTACAGAGAGGTTATCAATCTCTCCGGCCTTGTAGTTCACAAAGGGTTAAAAGCAATGATAGTAGTGATAGATAGTTTTTGCAATAGTAAATAATAACGGGAAATAAATAGTGGGTGTGATCAATGATGGTAATATGGACCGGAGTCTCATGATGTTCACTAGTGATGTCTCTCTCCCAAAAGACGATAAAACAGCTATGTGAGGTAAACAAATTACAGCTGGGCAATTGACAGGACCACGAACGCAAACCAATGCTGACTACATTGCAAGAAAGGTTGAGGTTCAAAGCATGGGCGGTACGCCAAAGTAAGTAGACCAAAATCCATCAATATCTACTACTAGTCATCCACCTTGAGATATCTATCCAGAACATCTCGTTGGTATTAAGTTGCGAGTCCCACCCATACTGTAAACTCAATGCAACAGACAACTGCATTAAAAGAACTTTGCGTAAAGTAAACAATCCTTGCACCCGCGGGCACAAGCACCGTTGTTTTCCCCCTTGTGGCAACAGCACATCCCCTAGACTCATGTTTCTGTCACTCAAGCTAGTCATCGAGGGGCATGAACCCACAATCAAGCATAACGTTCCCTCTTGGAGTCACTGCCTACTACTCGGCCAAAGCAATAAGTAACAACGGAGAACATGCAAGAATTACTTATGAACTAAAATATAAAAGAGGTGAATCAAATATATTACTCAAGATCAATCTGAACATAATCTCATAATCCATCGGATCCCAGCAAACTCAACATAGCAACAGCATAAGGATTACATAGGTGCCTCGATCATGTAGGGCAGCTCACGAGGACTAATTAGTGAAGCACAAGAACGGGAGGAGAACATCACATAGCTACTGGTCATGGACTCATGGTCCAAGGGAGACTACTCACGAGTCATCTGGGAGGCGTCCATGGTGGTGGAGAAGCTCCCGGTGGTGATCCTCCCCTCCGGCAGGGTGCCGGGAAGAGTTCTCCTGGTGCTCCCGATCTTGGAAGCGGCGGCGGCGGCGGAACAGAGATGGGATCACGAAAAGAGTTCCTGTTCTGAGGGTTTCGGAGGTCCCTCTAAATATATGCCAAAGGGGGGCACCGGACGGGCTTCGGGGGGCCCAGGCGCCCCCCCGGCACGGCCCAAGGGGGGGCGCGCCGCCAGGGCGCCTGGAGCCCTGGTGCCCCCCCCCCCAGGCTGCCCTTCGGACGCAGTGTTGTTTCCGGATCGCTGATTTTTTATATAATTTTTCTGGATTTTTCTGGGCAGTTCTCGAAACGTGAAAACCTGAAATACAAAAACAGCCGAAAACAGAAACTGGCACTGGGGTGCACTGGATTAGTAAGTTAGTCCAAATATGATCAAAAGTGTATGGAAGTGTATGAATATCATAGCAATATCACCCAAAAGTGGCATGGAGCAAGCAGAAATTATAGATACGTTTTGGACGTATCAACATCCCCAAGCTTAATTCCTGCTCGTCCTCGAGTAGGTAAATGATAACAAGAATAATTTCTGTGGTGACATGCTATTAACCATATAGGACTTTCTCATAGTCATATGACAAAAGCTTACTGAGACAATGATTCTAATGTAATTAAGTTGCCTCAAGAGAAAATCACAAATGACTGAAAGTTTTACAACATGAAACTGAAACATCAAAAAGATTTGTAATGAACATGATGTGCAAATATGATAAAGTGATATCTAGCTTGCCCCCTTTAGTGATGCAAAACATAAATGCAAGGGCACCTTCAAGGTTTAAGTGATGACTAGATACAATCATTTCAGAATAAACGATATCACAATCATGCAAAAGATAATGCTACTTTGGGACAATGCACATTACACTCAGAATGACAATCATGCTCTCAGTAGTTGGTGCTTCAACATAAAGGTAAAAGAAAGGTTAAGTGCTAAAGCTTTTTATTTCGAAAACATGGAAGCAGTTGTGTCAACGGTAGTAGTACTTCATATGTGTCATGCATAAAACATCCTATAAGTTGCAAGCCTCATGCATCGAATACTAATAGTGCTCGCTCCTTGTCCTAATTAGCTCGGATCCCAATGGGTTATCATTGCATTACATATGTTTTTACCAAGTGTCACAAAGGGGTACCTCTATGCCACCTGTACAAAGGTCCAAGGAGATAGATCGGATTTGATTTCTCATTTTTGATAGATCTCAACTTGAGGACATCCATACCGGGACAACATAGAAAATAGATGATGGACTCCTCTTTAATGCATAAGCATATTCTCATGAGAGATTGAGGATTAAGGTCCAAGCTAAAACTTCCACCATGATGCATGGCTTTGGTTGGCGGCCCAATGTTCTTCTCTAACAATATGCATATTAATTCAACCCACGGTAGATCACCCTTACTTCAGACAAGACGAACATGCATAGCAACTCACATGATATTCAACAAAGTGTGACAGTTGATGGCGTCCCCAGAAACATGGTTACCGCTCAGCAAGCAACTTGTAAGAAATAAGATACATAAGCAACATATTCTTTACCACAATAGTTTTTAGGCTACTTTCCCGTGAGCTATGTATTGCATGGTTAGTTTGCTTAGTACAGGTGGAGGTTTGCAAAAGACTGGGAGCGACCAACTAAGAGAGCAATGACGGTCATAATCATGCAGAGCGACAAAGCAATATTGAATCAGGCACGGTAGTTATATCGCTACTCTGAAATAAAAGATCATCAAGGCTTGACAGACTTTCTTTACAGTCTTGAATATGCGTGAGCATACGCCAAGTCAATCAAAATAAATTCTCGAAGGAAGATATTACTAAACCATACCACATCATAGGCAAACAAACCAAGTTGGTACTCCAATAACACATTGGGAACCCCCCAGCTATTTGAGATTAACCAAAAGAAAACCTGAACTACTAAGCACCATCATACAAGTAGAATCTTTATCATAGACACATTAACCAACGCAACGGAAGCAAACTCTCTTAATAAGGTGAGCATGGTAATTAAAGAGAGTTCAAGCAACCAACTAAATAAAAGCTCTTGAAAAAATAAGCATGAATACTAAGAGCAGAGTATGATAGTAGCTATTAAAAGACAAAGAACACACACAGCATAGATAGACATGAAAATTCTATGTTATGTTCTAGGTAGAGGTGGAGCGTGTTTCTCTCCCACATAAAGGAATGCTGGGTTCCGACTCGTTATGAAAAACTAAAAAGAAAACTAAAAGCAAGACGCTCCAAGCATAGCACATAACACATGAAGTGATAAAAATATAGCGAAACGAAAGACGAACTGATAGTGTTGATGGAGAAGGGGATGCACGGGGGCATCCCCAAGCTTAGACGCTTGAGTCTCCTTGAATATTTCTTGGGGGTGCACGGGGGCATCCCCAAGCTTGAGCGCTTGACACTCCTGAATCTTTTTATCATCTTCCCTCGCACACTTGAAAACTCCCTTCATACATAACTCATCATAATCTGATTAGCGAGGTTAGTACCCTTAATAAAATAATTATACCTTGCTGGAAATAAGGATATTCTTGAAGTTCTACTGTTTCTCAAGATTTCCAAAAGGTTTTTGCAAAGAAAAAGCAAGTTCTTAATTTGCAAAGTGAAGGTAAGGGAAAACAAGACAGAATCTGTGAAAAACAGAACAGCAGGCAGTAATTGATCTGTTCGGGATACTTCTGCAACACAAATCAAAAAACTCAGAACTGACGCACGAAAGACAATTTTATAGAGAACGCTGTAGAAAAAATTCAGACAAAAAGATGATCTGGTGATTTTATACGAATTTTTCTATCCAAGGACAGAATCTGTTTCCTGGACAGCACCTCACAACTTTTGAACTTTCTAGCAATCAGAGGCTATACTTGGCACAAATATGAAAAGCAAGGATACAATGATGATGCTACAGCAGTAAACAACATCAAGACACAACAAAAACAAAAACTTTATTCATGTGGGCTGCCTCCCAAAAGCGCTTTCTTTTATGCCTTTAAGCTAGGCATAATGCATAGATCAAGTTTTATCAAGAGTAAAAGAATAACTAGCCCGTACAACGGACTCAAAAGGTAACTTGACCTTCTTACGAGGGAAGTGTTCCATCCCTTTCTTGAGAGGAAACTGAAATTTTATATTACCCTCTTTCATGTCAATGACAGCACCAACGGTGCGCAAAAAGGGACGTCCCAAAATAATTGGACATGAAGGATCACATTCAATATCCATAATAGTGAAATCAATGGGCACATAATTATCATTGACAACAATAAGAACATCGTCGATCCTCCTCAAAGGTTTCTTTATGGAAGAATCAACGAGACGAACACCAAAAGAACAAGAATCATAAGGTTTCAATTTAAGCATATCATATATCCTTTTGGGCATAACAGAGGTACTAGCACCAACATCACATAATGCATAACAAGAGAAGTCATTCAAATAAATTTTTATCATAGGATCCCAACCATCTTCTAGCTTTCTAGGTATGGAGGCTTCTACTCTAAGTTTCTCCTCCCTAGCTTTGATGAGAGCACTAGTGATATGCTCTGTGAAGGCAAGGTTAAGCGTGCTAGTGCGGGGATCTCTAGACATCTTGTGAAGGAAATCAATAACTTCGGTAAGAGTGCAATTATCAAAATCAAGGTCACGAGCATCAAGTAAAGTGGTAGTGGTGTCCTTAAGGTTCACTTGGTTGGTAGTTTCTATAGTTATAGCATCACCATTAATAGGTCCATTGGGACCAGGAGTACATTGGGTGCTAAGAGTTTGAACATCCTCAATAACTTGGATAGTAGCAACAGTGTGGTGGGTAGGAAGGCTCTTAATTCTTTCCTCTTCCTCCCTTTATCTAGCCCATCTTTCTTTTAGCTTAGCCATCATCCTAATATTTTCATTAATTTGTACTTGAGTAGCATTAATAGGGATGACTTCCCTCTCCTTAAGAGGAGAAGTTTCAATTTTTAGCAATTTTACCTCATTGGCTAAGTGGTCTACCTTAAAAGAAAGATCATCTAGTTTATGTAGTTTCTCTTCTACATTCTTATTAAAGGCTTTTTGGGTAGTGATGAAATCTCTAAGCATGGTCTCTCGTTCAGTATTGGAGTTCTTGGTACTAGGATAAGCATTGTTGTTCCCATAAGAGTTAGAGGGGAACGGTCTAGAATTGTTACCAAAGTTACTCCTATAAGCATTGTTGTTAAAATTGTTTCTAGAGATAAAGTTCACATCTACTTGTTCTTGAGCAATCAAAGAATTTAAAGGAACATCACGAGGATCAACAGTAGATTGCTTCGAAAGTAGAGACATGATCAAGTCAACTTTTTCATTAAGAGAGGAAATCTCCTCGACAGAGTTTACCTTCCTACCTGTTGGAGCGCGTTCGGTGTGCCATTGGGAATAGTTGGTCATCATCTCATCGAGAAGCTTTGTGGCAGCACCAAGTGTAGTTGACATAAAAGTTCCTCCCGCGGCCGAGTCTAACAAGTTCCGCGAGGTAAAGTTCAAGCCTGCATAAAAAGTTTGGATAACCATCCAAGTAGTCAAACCGTGAGTAGGGCAGTTCTTGATAAGAGACTTCATACGTTCCCAAGCTTGGGCAACGTGTTCATTATCCAATTGTTTAAAATTCATGATGTTACTTCTAAGTTGGATAATTTTAGCAGGTGGATAGTATTTTCCAATAAAAGCATCTTTGCACTTGTCCCATGAATCTATGCTATTTCTAGGCAAAGACTGAAACCGAATTTTAGCTCCTCCTCTCAAGGAGAAAGGAAAAAGCTTAAGCTTAACAATATTACCATCTATTTCTTGGTACTTTTGCATATCACAAAGTTCAACAAAGTTGTTCAAGTGTAAAGCAGCATCATCTCCAGCACCGGAGAATTGTTCTCTCATGACTAAGTTAAGTAAAGCAGGTTTAATTTCATGTGAAGGTGCTGAAGTGGCAGGTGTAGTGATAGGGCTGCTGATAAAGTCATCGTTGTTGTGACTAGTGAAGTCACACAACTTGGTGTTCTCGGTGGAACCCATAGTAGCAAGCAAGCAAGATAACTATTTTTGTGTTTCGATAAAAGGAACTAAAGCAAAAATGAAAGGTAAACTAACAAGACTAAAAAGCAAAGGTAAAAGATAGCATGCAACTCCCCTATCCTGAAGAGTGGAGTCCCAGGCAATGGCGCCAGAAAATACTCCTTGATGGGCCTCGAACCCCTCGTTGGTTACCCCAAGTGGAAGGTGTAAGATGCAGTAAGTAGAAGTGTTTTCCCCTAGCAAAGATGCCAAGGATCGATTCCCCAGAGACTCCTAGGTTGAACAAGTAGGTGTCAATTGCTACGGCGCCAGATTAGTAGCAACCAACGTGGACCTGCACACAGATACAAATAACTTTGCTCCCAACGAGTACAGAGAGGTTGTCAATCTCTCCGGCCTTGTAGTTCACAAAGGGTTAAAAGCAATGATAGTAGTGATAGATAGTTTTTGCAATAGTAAATAATAACGGGAAATAAATAGTGGATGTGATCAATGATGGTAATATGGACCGGAGTCTCATGATGTTCACTAGTGATGTCTCTCTCCCAAAAGACGATAAAACAGCTATGTGAGGTAAACAAATTACAGCTGGGCAATTGACAGGACCACGAACGCAAACCAATGCTGACTACATTGCAAGAAAGGTTGAGGTTCAAAGCATGGGCGGTACGCCAAAGTAAGTAGACCGAAATCCATCAATATCTACTACTAATCATCCACCTTGAGATATCTATCCAGAACATCTCGCTGGTATTAAGTTGCGAGTCCCACCCATAGTGTAAACTCAATGCAACAGACAACTGCATTAAAAGAACATTGCGTAAAGTAAACAATCCTTGCACCCGCGGGCACAAGCACCGTTGTTTTCCCCCTTGTGGCAACAGCACATCCCCTAGACTCATGTTTCTGTCACTCAAGCTAGTCATCGAGGGGCATGAACCCACAATCAAGCATAACGTTCCCTCTTGGAGTCACTACCTACTACTCGGCCAAAGCAATAAGTAACAACGGAGAACATGCAAGAATTACTTATGAACTAAAATATAAAAGAGGTGAATCAAATATATTACTCAAGATCAATCTGAACATAATCTCATAATCCATCGGATCCCAGCAAACTCAACATAGCAACAGCATAAGGATTACATAGGTGCCTCGATCATGTAGGGCAGCTCACGAGGACTAATTAGTGAAGCACAAGAACGGGAGGAGAACATCACATAGCTACTGGTCATGGACTCATGGTCCAAGGGAGACTACTCACGAGTCATCCGGGAGGCGTCCATGGTGGTGGAGAAGCTCCCGGTGATCCTCCCCTCCGGCAGGGTGCCGGGAAGAGTTCTCCTGGTGCTCCCGATCTTGGAAGCGGCGGCGGCGGCGGAATAGAGATGGGATCGCGAAAAGAGTTCCTGTTCTGAGGGTTTCGGAGGTCCCTCTAAATATATGCCAAAGGGGGGCACCGGACGGGCTTCGGGGGGCCCAGGCGCCCCCCCGGCGCGGCCCAGGGGGGGGCGCGCCGCCAGGGCGCCTGGAGCCCTGGTGCCCCCCCCCCAGGCTGCCCTTCGGACGCTGTGTTGTTTCTGGATCGCTTATTTTTTATATAATTTTCTGGATTTTTCTGGGCAGTTCTCGAAACGTGAAAACCTGAAATACAAAAACAGCCGAAAACAGAAACTGGCACTGGGGTGCACTGGATTAGTAAGTTAGTCCAAATATGATCAAAAGTGTATGGAAGTGTATGAATATCATCGCAATATCACCCAAAAGTGGCATGGAGCAAGCAGAAATTATAGATACGTTTTGGACATATCACCCGTGCTCGAGTGCACAGACCTCCACTACTTCCCTAGACCGCGCCCGACCTCTGGAAGATCCTCGAGAGGCCCTTCTTCCCCAGCTCCGGCCAGCTACCTCCGCCTCGGGCTCCAGCTCCGTTCACTCCTGTGAGGGCTTCTCCGCCGCCGTGGACTCGAGCGCAGCATCCTGGCATCCACCTATGCCTAACCCCCACCTCAATTTCACCCTAGGAACCCTCTCCGACGAGGTCCACGACCACCCGATCCGCCGTCCGCCGGAGATAAGGTCGCCGTCAACGTGGGGCTCGCCGACACCCAACTCCACCACCGTTCGACGCGGAAGACCACCGTGAAGCCGTAGGTACCACTCCCCTCCCCTAACTCGCCGTAGATCGACGCCGACGATCACTGCAGCACCGGCGCCGGCGCGGCTCTGTTTCCATTTTCAAACCTGACAAGTGGGGTCCCTTGTCAGCCTCTCATATCTCCCCCTCGAACCGTTCTCTATTGGCGTATTCGGGCAAAGTGTGTTTTCCTCTGCGGTTGACGTACTGCATACTGATTCGCTTTGTTATTTTCTATTCTAGCCCCTGGATCTTTTCTGTTTCATTACAGATAGGTCCCTGGACAGAAACCTTAATATCTTTTAAACTAAAAATGATTTTGAGTTGATTCTTTTTCTGTCCACTTTAGCACTCTGCCTAGTTTTTTTGTCATATTTATGTGGAATTTTTTGGAGTAACTTTATTTGCACGCGCGGTATTTATGTTAGTATGTATTTTGTTTGAATACATAGATACCGGAGGCCGTGACGGGGACGCGAATCACACCGAGTTAGGCTCCGACTTTTCAGAACCAGGAAAGCATGTTTGAACCTCTGATATGATGAGTGTGTTGCATGTTTTGCTCGAGTAGCTCTTCTCCTAAGCATGGTTATATAAGCATTGTGTATAGTTATATTTCATGCAAGTAAGCTTCGGGTGAGCCCCGAGAGTTGAAGTTTGAACCACCTCGATCATATGGTGATATGATGGGTGGAATGCTGGTATTGTTGGAGCATGCCAGTAGTTGGTTATCTCAGTATCAACGGAGATCATGTTATGATTCCGTTCATCTCCTCTTCGGTACTATCATAGGCTGTCCGTTGGGATTACGGTCTAGTCAGTTGTAAACCACTTCCTGCCGGGATGAGGGTTCCATGGCCCTGGATTAAAGCCCGTCATCCGGTCAGGGGGCATGGGTGTTTCCGGTTGGGACCGAGAGGGGGGCACCCCTTAGAGCGCGCATATATAAATCTGATCCCATGCTATTCGAGGTTGTAGCCTCCCCGTCTTAAAGTTTTCCGTGAATGTTGTTGCGGGTGATTCCGGACGACAGGATGTTAAATGGGTGTGTACTGGTTAGTTGGGTTTCTACTAAAACACCATAGACGGGACTAGCCCACATGGCTAGTAGAACCCGTTGGCTATGAGTTATTAGTACAAGCTCTACAGAGTTAATTTCCTTCAGTAGCCATGTTTATGGCCTAGGGTCTATCTTCATGTCAACCCGGTGGCCGTCTCTAGTATATTCTTGATGGTAACCAAAATAGTATTTTCGTCAAGTTCATTTGGTAGATGAACTCACCACTATCTCTGTATCGTTTTACTTTCAGAAGTATTTCATCATCGTACTGCTGTTATTTATAAGCCCTTTATGTGATGTCGCTCAGACGTCCGACTGTGGCATTCTTTTCTTTTATAAGCTCTTTATGTGATGTCGCTCAGACGTCCGACTATGGCATTCTTTTCTTTTATAAGCCCTTTATGTGATGTCGCTCAGACGTCCGACTGTGGCATTCTTTTCTTTTATAAGCCCTTTATGTGATGTCGCTCAGACGTCTGACTGTGGCATTCTTTTATTTATAAGCCCTTTATGTGATGTCGCTCAGACGTCCGACTGAGGCATTCTTGTTATTTATTTTTGCTATAAGCCCTTTATGCGGTGTCGCTCAGACGCCCGACTGTGGCCTGTTATCATTTATTATTCTCCTATGAGGCGTCACCCAGACCCTCGTTTGGTCTCTTTATTTTATCTTTTGGATTTCGGGAGGATTACCGCCCGACTTCCATCTTTACCTTCAGCACACCAATATTTTATTCCGGTCGCATTTTTGCTGGAATACTCATATGCATTCATGTTGGCATTTGTTATATCTTAAGTCCGAACTGTCTTGCGAGTACATTCAAAGTACTCACCTGGCTTGTTGATTTGGCCAGATGTGGACGAAGGCGATCTCATGGATGAGGAATTCGATAGCGAGTCCGACGCTTAGAGGAGTCCCAGTCAGTCCCTTGCGATCCTGGAGTTGATCACTGTTTTATAACCGCTTCCGCCTACCACCAAATAAATTCATCAGGCTTCACTCCGACACTCGATGAACTGTATAATATTGGAGTCACATCACCCACTTCACTGTGACATATTCCACCACCTTTTATTACGAGTAATTAGTATGCCACCCTGCCTTGTGTCATATCCGCCTTTATGTAACATATTGGCGCGCTTGTAATAAAATAGTTGAGCAAACCCCAGCTCAACCCTGTATAATGTTCAGTGTACTGGAATTCTGTATCAAGGACTTGTCTGCCAGCAAGGAATTATATTCCCCGCTGGTTTCATAAAAAGGTCGGTCTTCTGGTAATTATTTTACTGAAGGACCGGTCCTGACACCTCATGACGACTAGAACCAGATACTTAATAAAGCACACTCTTTCAAGTGCCAGGTATAACCCGATGATCGCTTTCCCACAGGGCGACGAGGGGAGGATCGCCGGGTAGGTTTATGTTATATGATGTTACTTGGTGAACTTACCATCTATTCTATTCTATTGCTGCAAGACGGAGGCTGCGAGAAGCGAGGATACTTGTTACTTTCCAGCTACTCTCTTCTACTGCTGCAAGATGGAGGTTGCGAGAAGCGTAGTCTTCGATTGGATTAGCTATCCCCCTCTTATTCTGGCATTCTGCAGTTTAGCCCACATATATTACCCCTTTACACAGATACCATTGCATATGTAGTGTAGATCCTTGCTTGCGAGTACTTTGGATGAGTACTCACGGTTGCTTTGCTCCCCCTTTTCCCCTTTTGTCCATTCTTTTCGGTTGACGCAACCAGATGGTGGAGTCCAGGAGCCAGAGGATCCCGAGGATGTTTCTACGAGGAGTTTGGCTTCGAGGAGTAGTTAGGCGGTCCCAGGTAGGAGGCCTTGCCTTTTCGACCATTGCTACATTTGTGCTAGCCTTCTTAAGGCAAACTTGTTTAAGTTATGTCTGTACTCACATATTAATGCTTCCACTGACTCTTGTGTTTTGAGCTTATGTATTCGAGCCCTCGAGGCCCCTGGCTTGTAATATAAAGCTTGTATTATTTTAAATTTGTGTCTAGAGTTGTGTTGTGATATTTTCCAGTGAGTCCCTGATCTTGGTCGTACACATTTGCGTGCATGATTAGTGCATGGTCAAATTGGGGGCATCACAAGTTGGTATCAGGGCCGACTGCCTGTAGGAATCCCCATTTCCAACTCCTTGGCCGAAGTTGGGTCTAGTCATTCCAAAACTTCTACTAACATGGTTGTGTGGCTTACGGGCCAACATCACCATTTGGTGGTATTAGGATCTTTTTTTCCTCGTCTTTACTTTGGGAATCTGATCTCACTTCTATTCGGGTTAAATGATTTTACTAATTATAACTCTAGGTTATCGTTACCACTTCCTCCCGGAGAGCCCCTCACTCCAGATGATTTCTTGTTGCACCGAAGGATTCAGAAGATACTCTTCGATGTTCTCTCGAGGCCTTGTGCCATCGCTTTTGCAATTCCCTTTCATCGATAAACCCCTATGAATGACCACATACACTTGTCATTCATATAATCATTCCCAGTTGATCTTGTTATTACAAGATACTCCAAAATTCCCTCTGTTATTCCGAGAACGCTTGTGTCTACTGCCTTGCAGTTCATTGCTACTTGAAAACACTTGCGAATAAATTCCTCGCACTTATCTAGTATTTGTTCATCCCCAGTTGATTCATGTATTTCACAAAAGACTTCGAATTACCATTCGATCTTCTGAAAATCCTCAGCACCCTATTGCTCTTCAAATTCTTGCCTTCCTGCATTATGGTTAATTCCATAGTCTTGTAATCATATTGACATCCTATGGCATTAGCTATTTAGCTTTTTGAGTCCGTTGGTTCGTTATGATTGTGAATTCTCGCAATCCTTAATCAGGTCCTAGATTTTTTCCTTCCCGCTCAGACGTCGTTTTAAAGATGAGCTGGATCTCGAGCAATCGAATTGCCACCCGGTTGTACCCCTGCCTACTCAACTTATCCATCCTTAATCAAAGCGTTTGCTTCTGATCCCTTGAACTGGAAATCATAATTTCTTCGCATTTGAGCTTTCAATTAGTCAGTGCCTTTGCATTGTTTCTTCCTCTGGTTGTGTGTTGATGCTCACATCAGCTCCATTATGGACTGTCCAGTCCTTTGTTGAATTGTTATCCGACATTGTCATTCATATTCTATCTCTTAGTGAGTCTTTCCTCGGATACATACTGCATCTGGTAAATTGTATCCTCTACTTTGTCAACCATGCTCTACTATCGAGCTTGTGATAATTACTCCTAAAAGTTTGTGGTATATGTTCCTAAGATGCCCTGATGAGTTGAACCTATGCCCCATAAAGTCATGTGAACCCGAAAGATTTCACGGGTCATACTCATATGGTATTTCACCAGGTAAAGATTTCAACACTAATGCCATTTTCGAAACAGGAAGTGAATGAAAGGTTGTGCATTTGGAGATGTGGGAGTCGACCTTGAACTTTGTGTTCATACCCATGGACACGATGCAGATCTTATCATGAAAACTTCTTATAGAAATAATTATCCCCTTGATATAAGTTCATTATATCTGGGATCTGGCCTTTTGCAATCGTGGTTCCGACCATGCTCTCCTTTAATACCTTTTCCGGTGCAAGTTCAAGCACTTGTCTTCTGTAGAGCAATACCCCAGTCCAACCTCTACTTTGATCTGTCGTCGAGTATTACCCCCTGGTATCTCGAGGGTATTACAGAATTGCATTACTCCTTATGAGTTCTTCATCAAGTATTACTTCTCACAAATTTTAGTTGGGGTTTGAGTTGTTCGTCACTCGAGAACTCCGACAAGTGACTCGGGTCCATTTGAAAGCCCACTACTCATGGTAATCATTGCTAGGGAATTTAAACTCGATCATGTCATTCCTAGCCTACTCGGTTATATCATTATCGTGTCGATTTTAGCTGTGCTACCTGGTCCTTCTTCCCGGAGCATAACGTTCGACGTTGAGCTAAGCTTACGTTGATCTGCCTCGTCATATAATTTCACCTTGAACAACAAGCTTGATTTTGAGTTTTTGTCATACCCATGGTTCCAATAGCCTTTCGCTTCATCATTCCTTTGACTTGATGTCATCGTCGATCGATTACCTCTTCATGAAATCTCCTGACAAATGTGTCGTGATCATCACCAGCATTCTGAGCTCTTCCAGGATATCAATTGAATTCATGATGAGGAATACTATCCTTGCCCTCGATGATTTGTGTTATCGTCAACAACATTATTGCCTTCCCTCCAACACAAACGTGTTCCTGTTTTGAGTTGTACTTTGAGTTCCTTACTATCTAGCTCATATTTTGTTCTACCTTGTATTATTACCATCTTTTATGTCAAGAATGTGGTGAGAATTTCACCACCTCTTAAGAATTCTTGATATACTAATACTTCTCGCCATCTCCGTTCATTTCTTGGTACCCGTGTTGTTTCTAACCGGAATACCAACCATTGAGCTATGATGCGGGAATTCAAAACTTCTAGCAACCCTATTTCTTTAAAGTGAATGGCCGATAGTTTCATTCTTGGTCTTATGATTATCAAGTGACCGCTCTAACCTTGATCGTGCTACCTAGCCCATCTTCCCAGGTGCATGTTTCGATCAATGTTACTCGTGGATGTTCGCCTCGAACATACTTCATTGTATACTTCGGTATGTCCAATATTTTCACCATGTTCCCTTAATTGAGGAAACCCATGTTTATGGAAATCACGATGAGTTGGTTTGGAGCCCATCGGCCACATCCTCATATTTTCCATGATGAAATTGTACGAGTTGTTCTAGCAGTTCCGGCTGGATCCTTTTGTGTTTCCGAAGTCCGACCTGTAACCGCCGACCATTTCGATACTATCTCGAAACACGACGGTGGTACTCATACATGAACCAGAACATTGCAAGCGCAATGCTAAATGTTTATTGATCAACTATCCAACATCGTTGTGTGGGTACATATCATAATTCTTCTCACCCCTTTAATCTATATGGTCATGACTTTGATCTCCTGACACGCATATCATGCCCTGCTTAATCTTGGGAATGATATACTCCTATTCATTGTGTTTAAACACATTTTCCTTTCCATTTGTTTGTTTAACCTTTCTTTAATCTACATATTCTAAGCAGTAATAATTTTCTGCTTATGTAAACACCTTGGTGTACAACTATGTCAGTGAGACCCTGTTACCATTGTTGATAACATTCTGGTAACCACCGATGGACGAGAACTTTGCCTATTGGTCCGCCTCGTTTCAACGAGCAGGAAAATGGTTCTCTTTGTCCCTCGCCCTTGGTACCGATGTTGTTGCCGGCATAACTGACTTGCTATCCTCTGACATGCCTTGCTTACATGATCGTGCAAGACGTCACCGCCCTTCCTATTGTTAACCCACATGGTGGGCCCATAACCCACAGTTCCACAGGATCAAAACCTGACTCTCGTGTACACCCCCTATTTCCAAGGTTATTCCTCACGCTTGGCTTCGTATGTAATTCACGAGCCACCTTCCGAGAGATCATCAATTATGGTATGAAACACAATACTTATTTTCGTTGCTCTAAACCCCTTTCACACTCTGTTTCAGGCAACGAACGATTGTCTATACGCTTGAAAACTTCTTATGGTACCTTCTTACTTGTCTCTCAAGGTGTTATATTTGTTCAACACTAGAGATACTCATGTGTTCATTCGTGGGATAACCCCCCATGATTACCCCTTGTAGCATTGATGACCTGAAGCAGAGGACTGAAGACATCAACGTAATGGATTGACCTCTTCGAGAAGGGCAACCAAGATCGGGAAGACTCGTTAGAATTTTGTAACCAGATCTTTCCCCCTTACTCCACCTCTTAAAATCTCAGGACGAGATTTCTTGTAGTGGAGGAGAATTGTGACACTCGGATAATTAAGCTACAGTAACCGTCTACTAATGGTGCCAAGTCATCATAATTGATTTTTTCTAACCACTTTGTTCCAAACCGACCTCAAATTGAAAATTTTAAAAGACAAGATAAATTATTATTTCTTTGGGCAGTAAAACAAAAATGTTCGTTGAGCTGCAAATATTCACTAAGTAATTATCATGTGTTAACCAGCATATTTTTTTAATGTTAAAATGGTCTTAAAATATTCAAAAATAGGACCAACAACTTTTATTTAAACCTCTTAGTTTAAAACAAATAATTATACGTTTCCAAACACATATGAGATTTTGTGTGCCAATTCAACTTCTAGCCTAGTATTTAGGTAACAAGTTTCAAGTCTAACAATAATTGAATGGTATTAAGTTAAAGTGCAGAACGTTGGAGAAACAACAAAACAATAAATAAAATAAAATAAAAGGAGAAAGGCCTACACTACTGTACGTTTGTACTGTAGCCCACGTGCACAGTGTAGCCAAAGCCCACCAAAGGCCTCTCCCCTACGTTTGTACTATACGCGGGGGAGGCTTGGTGACCGTGGCGGCCATCCGCCGTCCGTGGCCATGGGCGTGGCGGCGATGCAGCTCCTGACCGCCTACATGAACCACCACGCACAACCCTGAACCCTAGCATCCCCTTTCCTCCACCTCCTCGCGCCGCTTTCTTCTTCGTCGTGCATAGCTGAGCATTGCATCGGCGTGCCACCTTCCCCAACGCGCTCTGAAGCCACCCCGCGCCGCAAGGATACGTCCAGGAGGATCCCCGACGTTCACCACGTCGTCTACGACTATTGATTTGGATCAGGGAGCCACCAAAACATCGGCCGCGACCTTCTTCCCCGACGACGACCACCGCTTCCCGGCGTCGATCCGCACTGCTCCGGTTATCCCCGGCCTCCCCAAGCACGCTTTCGAGTCGCTGTGAGCCTCTTATCTTTCCCCCCTATTACCCTATGCGATTATGTCCTCTAGAGCCTCCCATCACTCGATCCCGAGTCGGCGGCCACCATGGACGCGGACTCGATGATGTTGTACACCTCGGTGACCATTGGCTCCTGTGCGCCGCTTCGCAAGACCCCCGCTAGGCTGACGCCCCTCCTGCGGTGCTCGTACTTGAGGCGCAGCCTCGCCTTCGTCGAACTCTTGCCGTTGCTGTCGCTGAAGCTATGCTACGTTTGACTGCTTCTACTGCTACTTCTTGCCACTATTGCCGCTGATGGCTGCTCCTCGTGCGGCTGCTGCCCGCACTGCTTCTGCTGCTAGCGTCGCGCCGCGTCTAGCTGCTCTTGCTATGCCGCCTCGGCCCCGCGCTGCTGCTGCCCTCGTCCCCCCTGCGCATGATACTCTATCGCGCCCCGGCGCACCCTCCTGCGCGCGCCCACAGACAGCCTCGCCGTAGCGCACTGCTACGTCGCCGTCTGCCCCGTCGCGTGCACCCCTGCCTCGCCTCCGCCTCCCGCCAGCGGACGCTCGCTTCGCCGGCCCACTCCTGGCCCTCTACCTCC
>LR738715.1:633449457-633527797 GCA_902687465.1 Secale cereale
CCCCGCCAATCCCCATACCCGCGATCCCCATGAAGCTTCGCGGGGACAAAATGCCCCCCATCCCCGTTAATAGCGGGTACCCGGTACCCGTCGGGTATCCATGGGGATTTCAAAGCTAACTAGGATAGATGAGATTAGAGAAGACATGGTTGTTGGGAGAGGTGGAGAAATATAATTGTGTGAAATATCTAGGTATTAATTTATATATTCTGCATTTATAGTACGAATTGCATAGTTTTCGGGTATCCATGGAGTCCCCACGGGGAGGATTTTATACCCATCCCCGCCCCGCGAGACAAACGGGTACCCACCAAACAATATCCATGGGGATAATTTGCCCCCCATCCCCGCTCCATGACGGGTGAATCCCCGCGGGTACCCATCCCCACGGGGAATATTGCCATCTTGACTCATGTTCGCCCTCCCCCCTCGAGCGGCCTCCCCGCTCCGTCCGGGTTACCGACCGCAGCGCCCGTTCGGGCCATGCCCGGACCCAGCGCCCGTTAGGCTCTCTGGGCCTATGGCATATGGGCCCCACGCCCTAAAAAAAGAAGTTAAAAATGAATTTAAATAAATAAAATAATAATTAATAAATTATTTAATTAATATATTAGTTAACTTAATTAATCTAGTTTAATTAAAATTAATTAATATTGCCTAATTAAAACCTAATTAACATGTTTAGTCTATGACACGTGGGTCTCATTGGACCCACATGTCAGGTTTGACTCCAGTCAACCACACTGTTGACTGCTGATGTCACGCCTACGTCATTCGTACTATTCTAGGTAATGTTGAATTAAATTAATTAAATAAATTCCAGGAAAATGTTTAATACTTTAGAAAATCATAGATAATAAACCGTAGCTCGGATGAAAATACTTTGTGCATGAAACTTGCTCAGAATGATGAGACAAATCCGAATACGTGGTTTGTTCGTCCGCCACATGCCTCTAACCATCTCAACATGGAACATTCCCCCTCCGGTCCTCTGTCCGACACAGGTCCGGAAGCGGGATAACATTCCCGGTTGAATTCCCCCTTCACCTATATCGTGACATACGTTAGACCACACTTAGCACCATGTATTGCCATGTTATGGTTTGTGGTGCGATGTTTGCTTTATATTTATTGTACCTTCCCCCTCTTCTCTCCGATAGACGTTGGGACTGAGACCGCGTCGACGACGACCCTTCTTCATGTGCAACAGAGCTTCCAGGCAAGCCCCCCCCCCATTGATCACCAGATATCGCCCATTCTCCTCTCTCTTATTCTTGCATTAGGTTTGCTACTGTTGTTGATTTGATAGCTCCTATCCTGTTGCATAGCCAGTCATTGTTGCTCCAACTGTTGATACCTTTTCTTGCTATCCTAATGCTTAGTATAGGATGCTAGTATTCCATCAGTGGCCCCACATCCTTGTCCGTCTGCCATGCTATACTATCGGGCCGTGATCACTTCGGGAGGTGATCACGGGTTTATACTATACTATTACATACTCATGATGATGATTCAGAGATGAGGGCTGAAGGGGCAGGTGGTTCCACATAGGTAGTGGTGGGCCTGGGTTCTCGGCAGCCCCCTGATGGTTAATTTGTGGCGGAGCGACGGGGCGAGTTGCGACCACCTAGGAGACAGTGGGCCTGGCCTTGGTCGTTGTCCGCGGTTATTTCATAATAACACGCTTAACGAGATCTTGGTATTTGATCTGAGTCTGGCCTTTGGCCTATACACACTAACCAGCTATGTGGGAATAGTTATGGGCACTCGACGTCGTGGTATCAGCCGAAGCCTTCTTGACGTCAGCAACTTAGCGGCGCGCGCCGGATTGGACTGGAACGCCACTCTCGTATTAGGAGCAGCTAGGTCTGCTTACCGGCCGCCCTCGCAACGTGCAGGTGTGCATTGGGCGATGGGCCCAGACCCCTATGCGTGTAGGACTTAGACCGATGTGCTGACCTCTCTGTTGTGCTTAGGTAGGGCTGCGACGTGTTGATCTTCCGAGGCCGGGCATGACCCAGGAAAGTGTGTCCAGCCAAATGGGATCGAGTGTGCTGGGTAATGTGGTACACCCCTGCAGGGAAGTTAATCTATTCGAATAGTTGTGTCCCTCGGTAAAAGGATGACCCGGAGTGGTACTCCGACCTCATGACAACTAGAACCGGATACTTAATAAAACACACCCTTTCAAGTGCCAGATATAACCCGGTGATTGCTTTCTCACAGGGCGACGAGGGGAGGATCGCCGGGTAGGTTTATGCTATACGATGTTACTTGGTGAACTTACCATCTATTCTATTATACTGCTGCAAGACGGAGACTACGAGAAGCGAAGATACTTGTTACTTTCCGGCTACTCTCTTCTACTGCTGCAAGATGGATGTTGCGAGAAGCGTAGTCTTCAATTGAATTAGCTACCCCCCTCTTATTCTAGCATTTTGTAGTTTAGCCCACAGATATTACCCCTTTACACAGATACCATTGCATATGTAGTGTAGATCCTTGCGTGCGAGTACTTTGGATGAGTACTCATGGTTGCTTTGCTCCCCCTTTTTCCCTTTTGTCCCTTCTTCTCGGTTGACGCAACCAGATGGTGGAGTCTAGGAGCCAGAGGAGTTCGGCTTCGAGGAGTAGTTAGGAGGTCCCAGGCAGGAGGCCTTGCCTTTTCGATCGTTGCTACATTTGTGCTAGCCTTCTTAAGGCAAACTTGTTTAACTTATGTCTGTACTTAGATATTAATGCTTCCGCTGACTCTTGTGTTTCAAGATTATGTATTCGAGCCCTCGAGGCCCCTGGCTTGTAATATAAAGCTTGTATTATTTTAAATTTGTGTCTAGAGTTGTGTTGTGATATCTTCCAGTGAGTCACTGATCTTGGTCGTACACATTTGTGTGCATGATTAGTGTACGATCAAATTGGGGGCGTCACAGTTGCGGCCCAACGGGGCGATGCATCGGTAGCCCATTGCTCAATCAGTTGAGGGGCGCGTTGTACTTGGGACAGTCTTCACGGGACCCGCGGAGGCGGGCACAGCCGACCGGCCAGATCGGTCACACGACGTAAATGAGATGGATCGGGGGTGGGCGGGTGATTAGTCCGATTGCACACGAGGTTGAGGACGCCACTCGATGTAGACACGATGGCGGAGGAGTCCGAGATGAAGCTAGGGACGATGGACAGCTTGGGACGACATGCAGACGAGCGTAGTAGGCCCGAGGAGGCCAGCGAGCCCGACGCGGCCCAACATAGCCGGCAGCGAGGCCGGCAAGGCAGACGGCAGGGTGGCCGTATAGACGTGGCGAAGGCGGGTGGTGATGGAGGAAGCCCCGGTGAGAGCAAAGCGGCGTCGGCCAACGCAGAGCGACGGGCGGGCAGATGCACGGACGACGGTCGTGATGGGCCGCCTCATCGCGGGAGGCTGCTGGGTCGGAGGAGATGCCGTGTGGTCGCGCGAGTGTTGGAGTAGGGGCACGGGATCGATGGCAGTGGCGGGCGACATAAACTGATCTTAGATTAGAAAACCAAAAATAAAACACTGATCAATGTGACCGGAAATAGAGAAAAACTCGGATCGAGCGATTGGGGAAAAAGACTCTCTAGGATAGCAGAAAAACTCGTCATGGAGATCGATCGCTTGGGGGTGGCGCAAAGCGGAAGCAACGGGTCGGCTAGAGTTTGGATCGGTTAGGCTGGTACCATGTACAAGTGCATGCTCTAGCTAATGCAACCAAAAGACCGATCTGATGGAAAATACTAGGCAATACATTCAACACTCCCCATCACGTGTGGCCCCCTCTGACCTAAACGTGGACCGAAAGTGGGCTGCAATTTAATTGCGCCAACCGGGTCTTGAACTCAAGACATCTTGGCTCTCATACCATGTTAGAGAAGGGATATAGAGGGATGTGGTGGATATTGCTTGAGCATCATGGGCATGATATTCTTGGAGTACAAGACAAGCCAGAATACTTCTAGTCTATCCTATATTTCCAATCTAATCACGATACTCAACACTCGCCGTTGCCAGAGGGCGCGACCGGGCAAAGCCCGGTCGACGCCGACGTGGAAGGGACTTCCTCGTATTCCCGCTTGGAGGGCTTGGCGCCGACGGGCCGGGACGCCGCGTGGGCGTGGGGTGCGATGATGCGGCGACTAGGACAGCACAGTGATGGCGCAGGGCTGACTGGTGCGTGATGGGCGATGAGCCGGTGGGGCGTGCTCCGGGGTTGGATGTGGCAACCTCGGTCGGATCTAGCTAGTGGGTGTCGCAGGTCGAAGGTGGCATAGTCTGCAGGCGGCTACCTCTTCCATGGTTGTCTTGGTTAGTGGAGGTGGGAGGTGGTGGTGTGAGCCGGGGGTCGGGGATGGCGTCGTCCGAGCCGGGCCTTATCTGACCTCGCGGCGGCATGGGCCACGGGCGGCGAGGAATGCGGGCGGCTACCTCAACCGGGGCTATCTCGGTTGGTCGGGGTGGCGACACAGTGGCAGAGGTTCTACCCTCTCCTCCTGCCTCATGGGGTGCTCGGTTCTGCGGTTGGAGGTGGGCCCAGCGGGTGGTGCACAACAGCTTGGCGTGTTTCGTCTTTGGTAGGCCACGGGGACAGGTGCGCTCCAGGGAGATGGCAGGGGTGCCTATACGGGTCTTGTTGTCACTTGGGGAGGTGACGATAGCCCGGACCCGGTTCAACAAATGACGCAGTGGTTGTAGCTTGGCCGGCAACCGCCGGTGGCCTTCCCCTCCCCCTCTCCGTCCGGCTAGCCCCTCTACTTGCCCAAAGGTAGCACTTTACCTGCAGTAACGTTGATGGCTCATGGTGCTAGTGGTGGGGCGGTCTTTGACGCGGAGCGGCGGCTTTGGTGGTCGCAGCGCGGGCTCGTGGGCGGAACCCATGGCGCAGGTGCTGCCCGATGACCATGGCCATGTGGGCGGCGTGGTGGATGGGTTGTGATGTTCGGTGGCAGTGGTGCAACGTTCGTACCATATGCCGCTGGCGGTGAGCGGTGGTCAGGGTGAAAAGCTGTTCTGTCTTCGGGCAAGCCGATGGCGATGATTTTTGTCCCCTTCTCGAAGGCATCGTCGCGTCTCTCATTGCCCGTCGTGTTGCTCTAGGGGAGACCTTGTTCCTCGGATCGGGCGATAGCGGCGCTCCGATGATGTGACCTTTTTGAAGGCGCCGCCTCGGAGCTCATGGTTCGTCGGATGCAGCTTCATCTCCTCACAATGGTGTGTTCACGGTTGAGGACCCCGGTAGCTCTTGTAATGGTAGGGGTGGTCTTCATGCGCTCAACTCCTATATATCCGGCCTTGGGTGTGTGCATGTGTTGGTGTGGCGCATGTGTTTGTATCGGGTTGTCAATGGTTGTTGCTTTATATATATAACGGGGCAAAAGCCTTTTTTGGGTAATAGAACATGTTGCTTATATAACAAGAAAATGTGCGTTGTGTTGATGCCTCTCACAAAACACTTGTTACAAACAAAGCACACATGTGCGATGTTGTGATATAAGACACACGCTCTGTGGCAGCACATTATTTGAGTTGCTGGTTTCTATTGTGCATGCTTGATGACAACCTAATGTGTGCCATGTTTTTAGCATCGTATGCGATGATTGTCACAAACATATGCTTGTTCTCTCTCACACAAAAAAGCGTCTGCGTTGTAGAGACTCGTTGAAAACGTTTTGTTGTATAAAACCATGTGCAACTTAATGACTAGCGCATTGGATTCATTTTCTCATAGTTTAATCCCTGCAGTAGCAAATTCCATAGAATTTGAATTTGAACATATTGAAAATACATCAAACATAGCCAACATATGTTCAATCACCATGGCGTAATATAGAGAACACTTAAGTGTAGACTTTAAACCCCAAACACATGCTTATGTAGCTAAGTGATATGGATAATCCGCATTTCTAGGTGATATTTTAATGCTAGAATTATAGTCTTGAAGAGCAACCACTTGTTTATAATAGGTAGGCACACTTTCTCTCTCATGGTTGTTCCACGAACACAATTTGATCTCGATGCGACAAGCACCTTTGGCTCCTGGGTGTATATGCCCTAATATGAAAAAAAAATGTAACTAGAAAAAAAAATCAGAAACATTTTTGGAAACAAACTTGACTTTATGTTGTACTTATATAAAATGTTTCGCCAAGGAATAATTTTCATGGTTTCCTAGGTTAAAAAAACAAAATCATCACTGCATAGAAATTAGTATATCCACACATTTTTGTCCTTGAAATTTTTCCTTAAGTCGACACAAGTTTTTCCCCGCGGAACTTTTTATACGAGCACAACAGAAGGTCACTTTTATTTCCAAAAGTTTTACAAATTTTTATTTACTTATTCACAATTACTATATTTTTCGCATATCATGTGCATATACACTTATACACGCGAGAGTCAAAGGTATTTCCCGATCTTGTTCACAATAGTTTATTCCTATTTCCGCTAGATCGACCTGGCAATGTCGTCTAGCTATCTAACTAACAGTAACAATGCTTCTCGCAAAAATGGTATCTACTCCCTCAATTCACAATATAAGATGTTCAGAATATTTCAATATGGACAACACATGGACTAAAATTAGTGAACAAACACACTAAAACATTTCTACATAAATCTGATTTTAAAAAAAGTTAGAATATCTTAGATTTGTGAACGGAGGGAGTAGCTGTCTACATAACAATATCAGCACTTCGCTTGATCCATACAACCATAGATTAATCTTATGGCGATTTTGGGCCCTGAGACCTAGTGGAGGGCTCAAACACCAAGGAAAGAAAGACGAGGAGGAGAGATCGTGTCAGGGACATAGGGTACATGCATATGCAGGGGCGGGCCGATGCTACGAGTCCTCGTCTTCGCATGTTGTTCTAGTCCTTAGGGAGGACTCCTATTTGCCGCCCGCGTGCAGCAAACTTCTTTTGAATCCTCGTGGGAGGCAAATAGTCGAGGCTTTGTTGAAGGCATGGGAGAATGGTTCGGCCCATTCTTACCGCGAGCTGATTTCTTTTTTGCTCTTTGTTTTATTAGTTATTTTTCTGAAAAATACAGCCTCTTATTTATTTTTAGGAGCTAGATATTTAAAACCCTATTAAAAGTAGAAACATATATTTTAGAAATTGTTCAGTGGTGTTTATAAAAAATGTTCACCGTATATTTAAGAACTGTTCAATGTGTATTAAAAAATGTTCGATGTATACAACAAAAATGTCATCATATATTAGAGAATGGTCAATTTATAGAACAAGAATGTTCATCATATATCATAAAAAAGTTTGGTGTATATTATAGAAAGTTCACCATGTATTTGCTGTCCTAAAGGGTGTAGGCAGGTTGAGCTTCGTTTCAGTGATATCATAGGCGTTCCTCTCCTGGGTCCTTGATAGTTCTTACTGTACGTGTGTGTAGGCTTATTGTTGAGATAGAGCCCCAAGCAGACTTGTGTTGTCTTTTTTACTTGTCTGAGCTAGTTTTTATTTTCATTGGTTTTTATCTATAAAGTGGGGGTGAATGCCTATTTTCTAAATTAGTTCTTTTGGTGTCGGCGATGCAGGGCAGGGCACCAGCTAGGAGCGGCCCCAGAGGCGCAAGTACAATTTAGTGGCCCAACTCAGTTCCACAACTACTTTAGGAGCTTGGGTCTGTTCTAGCTCGGCGGGGTGTCGTGTTTTATGCCGATACCATCTCGTGGGGGTTCTCCAGTCTACTCCTCTATGGAGGCCAGGGAGCCCGTGACGTTGCCGCCTCCACAGTCACCACGCTAGGATGAAGGGCACGACTGCTATATATCACTTATAGCAATCAATTGCATATCGATTGCTCACTAGCGGTAGGTAGAAGGGTAGGCCGGTTATACATGGAGGCAAAGCGGGTGACCTAGACTGACCCGTTTTAAGAATATTCAAAAGGTTCCTGGACTGTTTTGAGAACCGTCTGAATGTTCCTTAGACAATTTTTTTTCTTTTACTGTTCTACCCATTTATTTATTTTGTTTTTTTTCATCTCTTTTTTGTTCTTGCTTTCATTTCCTTTTAAAAAAATCACAAATTTCCAAAAATGTTCATAATCTTTAAATAGGTTATAAATTTCAGAAAAACGGTTCATCCTGTCAAAAATGCACGAAATTTAATAAATTCATTAAAATAAAAAATTCTTGCATTTTACATAGAATGTTCAGAATTTCAAAATTTGTTCACAATGTCAACAAATATTCAGAAAATTTAAAATTCGCAAACATTTTTTCAGATCCGCAAACAATTTATGAATTCATGAACACTTTTTTGAATTCCCCAACATGTTTCAAATCGGCAAACCATTTTTGAATTCATGATTTATTCTAATTCTTGAACATCTTTTAATTCATGGTCATTTTGGAATCCACTACCTCTCTTTTAAATACACGAACATTTTTTGTTTTCTTAAATTATTTTATAATACCAGCATATTTTGCAAATTTGCGAATTTTTTTGAATTTACAGTATTTTTTTCAATTAGCATACTTTTTTAGTTTGCAAATTTTTAAATTCACAACATATTTTTCAGTTCATAAATTTTTATAACATAAAAGCAAACATACCGAGATTAAGAAAATGATAAAAACGGAAGAAACAGGTGAGAATTTCTGTCCCTAGCTCTGACTGTGCTCGTTGGGCCAGGCCCAGGTCGGTGATTCCTATATGACGCTCGTTGGCGTCAACTCTTCGTAGCTGCGCTGAAGAGCCAGACTTGTCGCTTCCACTTGGGCTGGCCCACTATTCAGTTTCTCACCTGTGTCTTCGTCTTCGTTGCGGTGGTCCCTGTTTCTTCGTTACGGGATCTTGGGAACCTTCATGAAGGTTCCTGGCCGGTTTTGGGAACTTTCTAGAACGTTCCCTGGACGGTTTTTCTGTTTTGTTTTTACTAGGTTTTATTCTATTTTCTATTTTTTCTTCTTTTTATTTTTCTCTGCTTTTTTTTTTCTTCCTACTGTTTCTTTTCTTTATTTTACATTTTTTTTTGTATATAAAAGGTCCACCACGTATTAAAAGATGTTCATCGTATATTAAAAAAGTATTCACCTTATATTATTAAAAAATGTTCATCGTATATTAAGAAATTATTCATCTTATATATTAAAGTTGTACTCCCTCCGTTCCTAAATGTAAGTCTTTGGAGAGATTTCACTATAGACTACATACGAAGCAAAATGAGTGAATCTACAATCTAAAATCCATCTATATACATCCATATGCGATTTATAGTGAAATCTCTACGAAGACTTATATTTAGGAACGGAGGGAGTACATCATAAAGAATTTGTTCAATGCATACTACGAAATGTTTATTGTGTATTTGGAAAACTTGTTCAGCGTATATCACAAAAATGTTCATTGTGTTTTTACAAATTGTTGAACGTGTATTACAAAAAATTTCAATGTATATTTAAAAATTGTTCAGCATATATGAAGAAAATTGTTCATGTTTTCAGTTTTTGTTCACTTTTTTCAAATTCGTGTTTTAGAAGTTGTTCGAGTTTTGATTTTTTTCACATGTAAAAAATTGTTGGCTTTTTTTAAGGAAATTTGTTCACATTTTCCCAAGTGGAACTTTGTAAAAACGGGTCCGCCTCTGTAGCTATTACTTAAGAATTTGCGCTACATTTTGGCCAAGTAGAGTGGCTATCTCGACTGGTTAACAACTGTAGTTAGTAGCCTATGGTGGAGTTCGAGTCCAGGATCCTGCTTAAGGCCCGTTTTGCGTGCTCTTCAGCGAATGCTCTACTGTTTGCCGCTCGCCCATGTCTGGAAAACCCTATTCGTCGCATTCTGCGGCAAAGTGTCGACCTCTCGCACACTCATCGGTCGGTCGTGGGCCAGCCGATGAAGGGTGCTTCCTACATAGAAAATCCCCCCCAAACACGAAGAGAGCGAGGAGTCGAACCTCAAACATCCCAATCGTGGAGGTGCATTGCTAGCAACTGGAGCTTAGTAACGCTAGTGTCTTAAACATGCATGAGGTCGGCTATTATATATTTCCTTTTGTTCACGTTTTTTGTTTTCGCTTTTCTGTTTCTTTCTTTTTTTTTTAAAGAAAAATACCAATTTCAAAAAAAGTTCAATATATTCAATACTTTGTTCGGCTTTTTATTTTTATTGAATAACAATCCCAATTTCAAAAAAGATTTCGTTCTTTTCAAAAAATGTACAAAAATTGTTTGTGTTTTAAAATTTTGTTCACGATTTTCAAAAAATATTCACGTTTTCTAACCTTCAAAAAAGTTTTGGAATTGCACATTTGTATCCATTTTTAAAAATTGTTCATGATTTTCCAAAAATGTTAACGTTTAAAAAAAACAAATTTTCAAAACAAACTGGTATTTCACATTTGTTCTCATTCTTCAAAACGTGATTTTCAAAGTTTGTTCGCATTTTAGAAAACTGTTCACATATTGAAAAAATGTTCTTGTTTTCAAATTTGGTTCAGAAATTTTCAAAAAATGTTCCTGTTTTTAAAATTGTTCACATGGTAAAAAAATGTCTGAATTTCAAAATTTGTTCGCGTTGTTTGTCAAACGTTTGAACTTTGAAACATTACTTACCTTTTAGAAAATTGTTTATAATTTCTAAGATTTGTTCGAATAAAATCAAAAAAGTGTTAGAGTTCTGGCACTGTTGTTGGCCCTTAGTTCTTACTCGTAGATATTAGCGATGTAAATTGGTCCCTTAGAATCATCAGCTCGCATGGCAATCGAGGACGTCCTTACTAATGGGTTTGCAGTTCGATTCGATTCCTCTTGAGCGCGCTTCTTTTTTCCTTATTTTCCCTGTTGTGCTATAGTACCAGCGGTGTCTGCCGTGGGCCGCCCCAATCGGTTCGTCCCCTGTTCGAAGGGGCGTCCTTTTACCGCAAAGTGCGGCGTATAGGAGCACCCCATGTCAGGCTCATAGCGTGATGTAGGGAGCATTCCAATAAAGGCGGATGTGCGAACCAACCTGTGGTTGAGATGGTTAGGTGGACAGTGGTATCCCCAACCCACCAGGGTTCAAATCTTGGTGCTCGCATTATTCCTGGATTTATTTCAGGATTTCCGACGATGCACTTTCAGTGGGAGGAGACGTTCCCGTCGACGACGAGACGCCTACGATGACTTCATAAATCTC
Source organism: Secale cereale (assembly GCA_902687465.1). Taxonomy (NCBI): domain Eukaryota; kingdom Viridiplantae; phylum Streptophyta; class Magnoliopsida; order Poales; family Poaceae; genus Secale; species Secale cereale. The sequence goes on from LR738715.1 coordinate 633,460,609, forward strand.
AAGATGATATGCCGGCTCAGTCTCTCGGGGGTGCTTATAGGGGTAGGGTGTGCGTGTGTGCGTTCATAGGGGTGAGTGTATGCGCGTGTATATGAGCGCTTGCGTCTGTACTAATGCTAAAAAAAATCAAGGAGGATGCCAGATGGGCCGGGCCAGCTAGCGGGAAGCAACAGCCTCGTTTTTTCCTGCTTTTGTTTTCCTTTATATTATTAACTTTCAAATATTCTAAATAAATGTATTACAAAGAATATTTTACGTAAAAATATTTGAAAAAAAATTTTAACCTAGCATTTTTAAAATGATAATATGTATAGAGAAAACCATTCTCATGTATACAAAATATTACAATGATGATTTTTTTGATAATGTATTTAAACAATGTTAATAAAGCATTTTTAAAAGAATGTTAATCAAGTATATCGAAAACGTTAAATATGTACAGAGAAAATGTTGACAACGTATTAAAAAAATCATGCATTGAAAAAAAATCTTCATCAAGCATCTGCATTTTTTCAAATGTGTATAGAAAAAATGTTAACCTTGTATATAAAAAATGATAGTATTATATTTGAAAAGTGTTAATCAAGCATTTGAAAATGTGTACAGACAATTCTTGACTATATATTTAAAAAATGTTTCGTATATAAAAAATTTTAATCTTGTTTTTGAAAAAGGTTAATTAAGCGTTTAAAAAATATTTAAAATGCGTATAGAAAAAATGTTGACCGTGAATGAAAAAAATGTTAAACTTGTATTGAGAAATGTTGTTGACGTGTACGAAAAATGTGGAACTAAAACCAATAAAAACAAAAATAAATGAAACACAAAAAAGAAACAAAGGAAAACAAAGAAGAAGAAAACAAGACAAGAAATCCAAAGAAACAAGTGCAAGAGAATGTAAAAGCAATGAATACCGGTAAAGAAATAAAGAAAAACAAAAGAAAACTCATGAAAATAAAGAAATGAAAAAACAACCAAAGGAAAATGAGAAAGAAAGGAAAACGCCGAAGAAAATCATGAAAGAAGCAAAAACAAATCGAAGTATAACGATGAAAAATGAAACCAAATTAAAACCAAAAAATAAATAAGAAAACCAAACAAAAAAACATGAACGAACACATCATCGAGCAGACCGACGATTGAACGAACGAGTAACACGCTACTGATCCGGCCCATACGTGTGCTCGTTACAGGAAAGCTTCACGCGAGACATATGCTAGTCTCACTATAAGCAAGACATAGCATTCACCGACGTGGGATGACGCAAGCGACCTGCTCGCTATGATCGATATGTAGCACCTCTCAAGGAAGGGGACTTTCCTTTCCTAGGGCAACAGAGAGCCAATAGGGTTGGGCCGGAGAGGCCTTGGGTGGGGAGGATGATTGGGCCAGAAAGGGTTGCGTCTGGCGAGTTGGGCTTTACTAGGCATCTTTTGGGTTTTGTTCCGCAGACCTAGTCACTTGACCTTTCCATAGGCTAGGGCCTTTGGGCCTCCATCCGGCACACTAACCAATCCAACGCCCCTGTTAGGCCTAGTTCTTTTGAGCCATCATGTGAAAATAAGCTCCCGTGAGAAAAAGCCCCAGATAAGGTTATGTGAAAATAAGTTTCACATAATAAGCCAACTAGTTGTTTTTCATTCCCGTTTTTCAGCTTATTTGTGGTATAGCCAGTGAAAAGTCTGTAATGCCCTTGGAATGTAATGTTGTTACAACCTAAATAAAAGGAAGATTTTTGTCACACATACAAGCATCATGCAAACACAATTGTCTCACATGAACAAATATCACAAAATGCAAAATATTATAATAAAAACTATGATGACCTTGGTACTTCATTGTCATCTTAAGAGCATAAGATAGCCTTATCATCATCTACCATCTATTAAAAATGTAAATTACTCAATTATGATGTACGACAAATTATCATTGTCTCACGTATAAACGAAATGCTCATTGTCTACTATCAAATATGTTCATAAACGAAATGCTCACTATCAAATATGTTCAGTGAACTCCCTCTGTAAAGAACTATAAAAACATTTAGATCACTAAAGTAGTGATCTAAACAATATTAAATTTCTTCACATAAGGAGTATAAACACGCTCATTGTGTCACATAACACACACAAGCATGACAGAATTCTCACACCTCAATGCACACACAATCATGATAAAAAATAGTTTGTAGTGATCGAGTTCGAAGGAGGACACCAAGGGGAGCAACAGAGGGGGCGGACAATGTCGAGGTAGGTGGGCAGAGTCGAGGATCCGCCTCTCCCACCATCGATGGCGCGTGCTCAACGCCGAGATCCGCCGGGCCAAGGCCAAGCTCCTCGAGGAGGATCCACCCAAGCTACACACCGGCCACAGCCCCCCCCCACCAGCGAATCTTCTCCAGCCCCGTACGTCTCGACCAGCGAAGGCGGCGTCCTCACGCGGATTCGCGTCCCCCTCCCAAAGCAGTCGTCCCCGGCGAGCCCTCCTAGTGGCCAAAGGAGGTGGAGGAGCACTTCGCCCCTGCATCCTCTCCCCCAGCGCATGGGCCGATGGCTGCTTCCTCTTCCTCGCCTAGCGAACGGGGTGAGATTCCCCTCTCTACCTTCAGATCCAAATCAAAGTTTGTTCAATTGTGTATGTACGTGCAATGCTCAGATTTGCTTATCAGCACTCGAAATCCGCTTGTCTAGCTTCAACCTATCTTGCTTTGCGATGAATATTCCTTTCGGATGACTAAAACTGAAGCTATACTAGCCTATCTCTGCTATGTTCCATCCACTGTATCTGTTTAACCAACCTGATCCTCCAAACATAAAATCTCAAGTGTGTACTGATTTAATTTAATTTAGTACACAGGCAGTATAACTGTTAGTGGAAACCATGAATTACCCTACCGTTAGTCTAGTTACCTTGACCATAAAAGCTAGTTAGAGCAGCAGCTAGCCAACATTAGGAACACTGAATCTTGAGATATTTGGCTCTGAATTTGTTTTCATCTGAACCATGAGCTTTATAGCAACGATTGGCAAATGATAGTAAGATGAGTGCTTTCTTTGCAATATTTTGTATGGTCATCTTGTACACACAGAGATTTTGTATGCACTGCTACCTGATGATCTATACATTTCACATATGGGTCCTATCTTTGAAGCTCTACAATGCTTTACAGGCATCAACAGGACCTCCTAGTGGGTACCCATGGCCGATCGCAACCACGACCAGGGTACGGAAACATGGACATCTCCTCGACTTGTCGAAGCTCGACATCGGCCTTCCCGGATCTAGGCCATACCAGGTCATTGCTATCCCTTATTCTTCCCTCCTGTAATTTTGTTGATAGCCTATAGTTTAGTGTTGTGCACCCCTAGCATGAAACTATATGCTCTGGCATTTGTGATTCTGTGAACAACCAGTGATGCTGCTGCTGCTGTTGTACACGATAAATGTTGTGATTCTATGCACAACCAGTGATTCTTTGCACTATAAAATTTAGCTCACTTTCTTAATGTGATGCTGCTGCTGCTGTACACCATAATTACTGAACATTTGTTAACACTCCAAAATGCACTATTTTCTACTAGCCTATTAGTGTTAGTAGTATTTGCTGCTGGACTATTTAATATTAACTGAAACTATTCCATTAATGCTTGCGTAAACTTTTTTAAAGATGAATTGGAGTACTCCTTTATTGAAGGTTTTGTGTAGTCTATTGCTTGCATCAGTACTTTAAAAAATAAATGAATCTTTTCATTTAAGTGTACTCTGGACATCAGTAGTATAGCACTTGCTGCTGTTGTTAAGCTTGCATTAGTACTGGTTGCAGTAGTTTAGTGTAGGACAACTGCAGTATATCAATTTATCATGCTGACAACAGTAGTGGGAAGCAAATTTGGAACTTATGCATATCAATGCACAAAGTTCATCAAACATCATGCAAGTTCGATGCATATCAATTTATCATGCAAGTTCTTTGTTCTGTGTTATGGTAAATGAAAATATGATTATAACAATTTCTTTTACTTAGGCGGACTAGGTAGAAGAAAACGCAGAGTCCAGCTAGGTAAAAGAAGAAGATGGAGAGGGAGAAGGAGGAGGCATGGCAACAAGAAACCGAGTACCTTGCCACTGCTTTGCTTGCAGGTGACATCCATTAATCTCTCACTTAGGTGAATCTGTAATTTTGTTAGAATGCAACCTTTGGTGAAATATGGACTTTTCTTTTGTGATAATCTAATGATGTTAGATGCCTACTGGTTGCTGTATATGGGCAAGATGAATTGAATCATGTTGTTTTCTTTTTGATGTACACACATGCAGATGATTGACACTCATGAACAGCAAGTAACCATACTAGTTACTACCTAGGTGTTCCAGAGATTGTTGTATTATATATGTTCTTTTTACTCCCAGAATTATTGTGCGCTCATAATGTCATCACATTACCTGTTTTTCTTGCTGCATCCATGTAGCTCAAGCAGTGTACTTCTATGTTTGCTTAGGCGGATAATTACTAAGTGATTACAATTAATGTGTACTTGTGAATTCTAAGCTTATATTGGTGTCTTGCGATCATGTTCTAATTAATGTGTATAGTCCAAGCACTTGAACTATCTAAATGCATGCACACAAGTTAAGTTATCTTTTGAGAAATTGTTGGTGCATTTTGTGATGTTATTGTATGTGCTTTGACCAGTAATGTTAGAGCTTGCCTATTGAATGGATGGCCATCGTAGTAGAATGGCATTGTTGTTTTAGGTGCAATGTGTTGCGGTGAGGTTACAGGACCTCCACTTCCTGCATATGAATAGTCTTTGTTTTCTTGTATGAATAAAAAAGCAAGGTACTAGCTGGATTTGTGTTATCTTCCAATATACATAATTGTCCTTTTTTGAATGGGATGTTGATAATATATTGGCTCCATTTGTTCTGATTCTTCTCAGCTTATTCATGTAACAGGGGGCATGTTGTTGTTCTATTTGCCCAGTCCTGAATATGGTTTTCTGGTGAATTCGGCATATGATCGCTATCGAAGGAGCTCCATGCTGAAGAAGAAAACACTTGTAGAGCTTATGAAGTATCTAGTTGTTACCTTATAGAGCTTGTAATTGTGATTGCTATACTTGTAGAGCTTGTATCGTTATTCCACTTGTAGAGCTTGTAAAGTTTGTGTTAGAGCTTGTATTATGTGTTATTTGGAGAGCAGGAGCTGCATGAATCTGGCTGATATAATTTGAAGTATTACATGTGTTTTCTGTCAGTGCAATTTGAATATCGCCAATTTAAATACCAGTTATTTATTTATTATTAAATTGAAATATGAATAATATGACCCTGACAGGTGGGATCCATGTGACAAGTGGACCCCTTTTTATATAGAAGAAGAAAAATAAAAATTGTTGAGAAAAAAGGCCTGGCCCAAAAATAAAAAGGCTATAATGTTGGACCTGGCCCAAAAATAAAAAGGTTATAATGTTGGGCCCGGCCCATGTGGCTGTCCAGAATTAATAGGGAAAAATATATAAAAGGCTGAATTATTGGGCTCGGCCCATGTAAAACAACGAATTGGACCGGGCTGATTCTTGTGCCACATCAGCTTGCCACGCTGGATGCCTACGTGGTCTGGGGAGGCTGCTAGTGACCAAAACACGACAGTAGGCATATTTTGGTCATAAACGTCTATGACCTTCTCACAGATAAGGTCGCTAATGTCAGTTTATGACGGCCAGCTTTTGACCTTATGTTTTTGGTCACAAAAAGGTCACAAATGGAAATTTGTGACCATTCAGTGACCAATAGTGGTGGTCACAAGTTGACATATTTCTTGTAGTGGAGACACGGTCTTTCAGAAGCATTTACTCTTTACCCCGGGTGGACCAGTACACCTACTTTCCCCTACATCTGCTAGTCGACCACTGAAAGAGCTCACACAACTTACTCATACTATGTCAGAGTCCATAATGGCATTGTGGCTGCACACGGAAGTTTCTAGCATGAATAGTTTTATGATCCCTTTGAGCCTGGGTGGCATTCCATAGGATAATCACACGGTTCCTCCGGGATTTCCTAGGACAACACTGGATTCTCCAGGTGCCATGCAACCAGTCCACCCAGATGTGTATTCAAGTAGCCACCTTAAGTTGAACCATTAATTAACAACTCACATCTGTCATGGATTTCACTCAAACCCAATCCACGTCTACGAGCCTAGCATGGCAACCTAAGCATAACGTAGAAGTAACTCCCAGGGGTTTGAAAATAATGCAGGTAATAGGTTCTACCTCAATCTACTTCCCAGACCCATAAGTTAAGAGATCCTACTCATGCAAGTGTGAGGGTTTGATCTAATGCATAAAAACTAGGATATAAAGGGGTATGATCAAAGTGTTACTTGCCTTGCCGATGATTCGCAAAACCTAGTGACTCGTAGTGGCACGCTTCGCACTCCGAGAATTCTATCGCAAGCAAACAATAGTATACATAAGCAATCAAGCAAAGATGCACAAACAGAACTCCAAAAAGAAGATCTACCCAGAAAGTTCAACTTAAGAACTTCGGTTTGCAAAAAGAAACAAATCAAACGGAGCAACGAAACTCAAACCGCGAAAGAAACAAGATCCGTTTACTAGATTGATCTAAATTCAAATTTTACAGTTGCAAAACCTTGTTCAAGTTGGTTAATCGGAAAGAGGGCTACGAGACGACATGTGGGCTTTTGAATCGCCTGATTCCGACTCTCGAGCGAAAAGAAAAACTAAAAACAAGATCAAGGCAGAAATCGCGATCGAAAATAATCGCGGAAAAAGCCCCGAATAAGAAAACTGACGAACAGGCTGACGAACGAACGTTCGTTGTGTGTGACTAACGGGAGAACAGCGTTCGTTAAAACAACGTACGGACGAACGTCCGTTAACTAACTAAACCGGGAAAAAAACCGAACCGATCTGTTTAAAAAAACAGATCTAGGTTTTCAGAAAAAAAAACCGAACGGTCTAAAACGTCGGCCACCCGGACTCCGGCGCGAGTCCGGCTCGGGCACGGGGGTGAAGGCGGCAGCGCTACGGGCCGTCTGGGCCTTCTTCCCAGTTCGGTCCGAACTAAACCTTTTTTTTAAATTATCCTGACGCCGAAAAACACGAAAATAAAATACTAAACGGGCTCCAAAAATTCTGAAATAAATTTTCACCGTCCTCTAATAAAATATAGGACAAAGTGAACATTGGTCCCAGACTTAAATGCAATTTTGAAAAATGCGCATCTATGCAAATAAAATCGCAAATAAATCCGAATAAAATTCAAAAGTGATTTTAATATTTTTCCTCCAATATTCTTTTTATTTGGAGAAGTCATATTATCTCCGCTCGAATATTTTATTAAGAAATATTTTAGGAGAGATAAATAGTTAAAATCAACGTGATCCCCGTACCGGTATTCGAGGAAACTCAAATACGAAAATGGTAGAATTCCCAACTCTCTTCGTAGGTCCTTGAGCTGGTTAGAACTTTCGAGGATCGCCACGCACAAAATGCAACGAGAATATGAAATGCAATATGATCTATGTATAACATTCCAAATTGGAAATTTGGGATGTTACAAGTTGCAAGGGCCTAAGCTTGGGGATGCCCATGGCACCCCAAGTAAAATTCAAGGAAAATCAAAATCCTAAGCTTGGGGATGCCCCGGGAAGGCATCCCCTCTTTCGTCTATATCCATCGGTAACTGTACTTGGAGCTATATTTTTATTCACCACATGATATGTGTTTTGCTTGGAGTGTCTTGTATAATTTGAGTCTTTGCTTGTTAGTTTGCCACAATCATCCTTGCTGGACACACCTATTTGAGACAGTTAAATATAGCCTAGGAATTGATAGAATACTCTATGTGCTTCACTTATATCTTTTGAGTCGAATAGTTTTTGCTCTAGTGCTTCACTTATATCTTTTAGAGCACGGTGGTGATAATATTTTGAAGAAATTGTTGAACGGTCATGCTTCACTTATATCCTTTTGAGAGTCTATTAAAAAAGCATGGTAATGTGTTTAGGCTATAAAACTAGTCTTCACATGATAGACATCCAATATCAATGTAGTAAAAACTTTCACACTAAGTGCATTGAATATGATGAGAAGTTGGAAGCTTGATAATTGTTTTGAGATATGAGGATAGTGATATTAGAGTCATGCTAGTGTAGTTATTATGAAATTGAGAAATGCTTGTGTGAAGGTTAGTGATTCCCGTATCATGCACGTATGGTGAACCGCTATGTGACGAAGTTAGAGCATGAGGTATTTGTAAAGTGCGAACCTTTGTGTGGAGGTCGGGGGCGCGCGATGATTAACTCCTACCAAACTCCCCTCTAGGAGCATGCGTTGATTGCTTTGTTTTGATGACTCGTAGATTTTTGCAATAAGTATATGAGTTCTTATGACTAATGTTGTGTCCATGGATTATACGCACTCTCACCCGTCCACCATTGCTAGCCTGTCTTGTACCGCGCAACTTTTGCCGGTATCATAAACCCACTATATATCCTTCCTCAAAACAGCCACCATATTATTCCTCAAAACATCCACCATAGCTACCTATCATGGCTTTCCATAGCCATTCCGAGATATATTGCCATGCAACTTTCCACCATTCCGTTCATATGACACGCATCATATTGTCATATTGCTATGCATGATCATGTAGTTGACATCGTATTTGTGGCTAGGCCACCATGCATAATTTTTCATACATGTCACTCTTGTTTCATAGTTGACACCGCCGGAGGCATTCATATAGAGTCATATTTTGTTGTAGTATCGAGTTGTAATATCGAGTTGTAAATCAATAAAGTGTGATGATCATCATTATTAGAGCATTGTCCCATGTGAGGAAAGGCCAATAAAAAAAGAGATGGCCCAAAAAAAAAGAGGGGCTAATAAAAAAAGAGAAAGCCCCTCCAAAAAAGGAGAGAAAAGAGAGAAGGGACAATTGCTACTATCTTTTTCCACACTTGTGCTTCAAAGTAGCACCATGTTCTTCATGATAGAGAGTCTCATGTTTAGTCACTTTCATATTCTAGTGGGAATTTTCATTATAGAACTTGGCTTGTATATTCCAACGATGGGCTTCCTCAAATGCCCTAGGTCTTCGTGAGCAAGCAAGTTAGGATGCACACCCACTAGTTTCTTCTATTGAGCTTTCATACATATTTAGCTCTAGTGCATCCGTTGCATGGCAATCCCTACTCACTCACATTGATATCTATTGATGGGCATCTCCATAGCCCGTTGATATGCCTAGTTGATGTGAGACTTTCTCCTTCCGTTTTTCTTCTCCACAACCACCTCTATTCCACCCATAGTGATATGTCCATGGCTCACGCTCATTTATTGCGTGAAAGTTGAAAGGTTTGAAAGAATAGAGTATGAAAACAAGTGCTTGGATGAAATCGGGGTTGTGCATGATATGAATATTTTGTGTGATGAAGAGGGAGCATAGCCAGACTATATGATTTTGTAGGGATAACTTTCTTTAGCCATAGTATTTTGAGAAGACATGATTGCTTTGCTAGTATGCTTGAAGTATTATTATTTCTTATGTCAATATAGACTTTTATCTTGAATCTTTCAGATCTGAACATTCATGCCACAATTAAGAAAATTACATTAAAAAACTATGTTGGTTAGCATTCCACATCAAAAATTCTGTTTTTATCATTTACTTACTCGAGGACGAGCAAGAATTAAGCTTGGGGATGCTTGATACGTCTCCAACGTATCTATAATTTTTTATTATTCCATTCTATTATTTATGATGTCTTGGATGTTTAATGGCCTTTGTCATACACTTTTATATCATTTTTGGGACTAACCTACCAACCCAAAGGCCCAGTCCAGATTGCTGTTTTTTCCCTGTTTCAGGGTTTTGCAGAAAAAGAATATCAAACGGAGTCCAAATGGAATGAAACCTTCTTGAGAGATAGTTTTGGAGAAAATCACGCACGGGAGACTTGAGAACCACGTCAGGGGAGCCGCAAGGTGCCCACGAGGGTGGGGGGCGCGCCCTCCTTCCCAGGGCACGCCCCCTGCCTCATGGGGCCCTCGTGAGTCCCCTGATGTCCTCCTTCTTCCTATATAAGTCTACGTACCCCGAAACCAGCAACACCAGAGAGAAAACCCTAATTCCACCGCCATAACCTTCTCTTCCCGTGAGATCCCATCTTGGAGCCTGTTCCGGAGCTCCGCCGGAGGGGGGATCCATCACGGAGTTCTTCTACATCATCATCATCATCGCCCTCACCATGAGTTGTGAGTAGTTTACCAGAGACCTTTGGGTCCATAGCTAGTATCTAGATGGATTCTTCTCTCTCTGGATCTCAATACAAAGTTCTCCTCGGTCTTCGAGGAGATCTATTCGATGTAATCTCTTTTTGCAGTGTGTTTGTCGAGATTCGATGAATTGTGAGTTTATGATCAAGATTATCTACGAGAAATATTTGGTTCTTCTCTAAACTCTTTATGTGTGCTCATAATATCCTTGCAAGTCTCTTCGAATTATTGGTTTGGTTTGGCCTACTAGATCTATAGTTCTTGCAATGGGAGAAGTGCTTGGCTTTGGGTTCAATCTTGCGGTGTCCTTTCCCAGTGACAATAGGGGCAGCAAGGCATGTATTGTATTGTTGCCATCGAGGATAAAAAGATGGGGTTTATATCATATTGCTTGAGTTTATCCCTCTACATCATGTCATCTTGCTTAAGGCGTTACTCTGTTCTTATGAACTCAATACACTAGATGCATGCTGGATAGCGGTCGATGTGTGGAGTAATAATAGTAGATGCAGGCAGGAGTCGGTCCACTTCTCTCGGACATGATGCCTATATACAATGATCATGCCTAGATAGTCTCATAATTATTTGCTTTTCTATCAATTGCTCGACAGTAATTTGTTTACCCGCCGTAGAATATCGCTATCATGAGAGAAGCCACTAGAGAACACTATGCCCCCCGGGTCTATTCTCAACATATCAATCTACATCTACTTTACTTTTTCCGCTTTTACTTTCTGTTCTTATAAACAATAATACCAAAAATATAAACTATCATCTCTATCAGATCTCACTTTCGTAAGTGACCTTAAAGGGATTGACAACCCCTTATCGCGTTGGCTGCAAAGTTCTTATTTGTTTGTGCAGGTGCGAGGGACTCGCGCGTGGTCTCCTACTGGATTGATACCTTGGTTCTCAGAAACTGAGGGAAATACTTACGCTACTGTGCTGCATCTCCCTTTCCTGTTCGAGGGAATACAACGCAAGCTCGAGAAGTAGCAGGGGCTGATAGCTCATGAGTAATTTCAAGTTCATCAAGACTATTGTTCTTGAATTCAGTCCCATTGTCACTCCAGATATGCTTGATCTTCACACCGAAATTCGTCTAGGCCCTTGAGGAAAATCATTTGAAGATTTCCTGCACTTCATGCTTAAATGTGATGATATGCACCCATGTATAATGAGAATAGTCATAAAAAAATTAAAAGCCATAAAGAGATGCTGCATTTGTGAATGCGGAGTAATTGTAGCGCCCCGGACACACCCGCCGGTGGTCGTTACTCCTGGCGGGATCTAGACTGGCCCCACATATCAATACTAGTCTTTTCTGCGCACTTTGTCCTCACTCATGCGCACCAGGGAGAAATACTTACGCTACTATGCTGCATCTCCCTTTCCTCTTCGAGGGAATACAACACAAGCTCGAGAAGTAGCAGGGGCTGATAGCTCATGAGTAATTCCAAGTTCATCAAGACTAGTGTTCTTGAACTCGGTCCCATTGTCACTCCATATATGCTTGATCTTCACACCGAAATTCGTCAAGGCCCTTGAGGAAAATCATTTGAAGATTTCCTGCACTTCATGCTTAAATGTGATGATATGCACCCATGTATAACGAGAATAGTCATCAACAATGAAAAGCCATAAAGAGATGTTGCATTTGTGAATGCGGAGTAATTGTAACGCCCCGGACACACCCGCCGGTGGTCGTTACTCCTGGCGGGATCTAGACTGGCCCCACATATCAATACTTGTCTTTTCTACGCACTTTGTCCTCACTCGTGCGCACCAGGAGAAACTTCCCGGTCGGTCACCCATCCTGAAATTACTCCAAGCTGAGCACACTTAAGTTTGGAGTTCTGTCCGAATGGGCTTCCGAAAAAGAAGGAATTCCTTATTGATATGAGTAGTCTATCATCCCTAATAAGCCAGGCTATCACATACACCCCCACTCAGAAGAACCGACGTCCTTGTCAGGCCACAAGAACGTTCCCTCTTGGCACATACGTCTATGCATCCAGTCCGGTACATGTGCCATGCCGTGTGCCACGACGGGTCACAAACGTCATGCACAACATGCCCGTGCACCTGTCTGCAAACAATGTAACCGCGAGGGTCGGCTCTGATACCAACTTGTAACGCCCCGGACACACCTGCCGGTGGTCATTACTCCTGGCGGGAACTAGACTGGCCCCACATATTAATACTAGTCTTTTCTGTGCACTTTGTCCTCGCTCGTGCGCACCCGGGAGCAACTTCCCGATCGGTCACCCATCCTGAAATTACTCCAAGCCGAGGATACTTAACTTTGGAGTTCTGTCCGAATGGGCTTCCGGAAAAGAAGGAATTCCTTATTGATATGAGTAGCTTATCATCCCTAATAAGCCATGCTATCACAGTAATGTGTAGGGCCGAAGAGGTCCATGTGAATCAATTCAAAAGGACGAGTGGTAGTCATCATTGTCTTTGAGGGATGCTTGGATTTGGTCATCTTTCCAGCTTCGCAAGCCCCACAAAGATGATCTTTGAGGAATTTGACACCCTCAATTCCAAGGATATGCTTCTTCTTCACAAGCGTGTGCAAGTTCCTCATGCCAGCATGACCAAGTCGTCGATGCCATAGCCATCCTTCTGAAGCTTTTGCAAGTAGACATGTGGCAGGCTGTGGTCCTGTAGAGAAATCAACAATATACAAGTCTCCTCTCCTAAAGCCTTCGAAGACTTTGGAATTGTTAGATTCTAAAACTACAACACAATGATATTTGCCAAAGACAACAACCATATCAAGATCACAAAGCATTGAGAGAGACATGAGGTTGAATCCAAGAGACTCGACAAGCATGACTTTGTCCATGTGTCGATCTTTTGAGATTGCAACCTTACCTAGACCCAATACCTTGCTTTTTTCCTTTATCAGCATATGTGATATGCTTCAGGTGAGATGGAGATAAAGCAGAGTCCATAAGTAGGTTCTTGTCACCGGTCATGTGATTTGTGCATCCACTGTCGAGGACCCACTCAGTAGCTTTGAGAGAGTCATCCTTGGCACCTTTTGCCATGAAGCAGTAGGTGGGAGCATAGTCATCGTTGCCGTTGTCACCAGTGTTGGGGAAGTCTTTTTCCTTAGTGTTGAAGATGGACTTGCTGACAAATGTGGTAGTGAGAGCCAGGCTCGCCACACTAGAGTCTGATTCCTCAGATTCCTCCTCTTACTCATTTTCTTGAGATTCAACTGAGTCCATTTCCTTGCCAATGAATGCCCGAGCTTTCTTGGAACTACTCTTCTTGTTAGAGGAAGACTTTGAAGATTTTGATGATGAGGACTTTGAAGATTTCTTCTTTTTCTTCGAGTCATCTGAGCTGTAGTCCTTGTATTTCTTCTTCTTTGATTCCTAGGACTTTGAATATTTCTTATTTTTCTTTGAGTCATGTGAGCTGTAGTCCTTGTATTTCTTCTTCTTCGATGTTTTTGCCCATTGAGGACAATCAATGATAAAGTGACCAGGTTTCTTGCATTTGTGGCAGATCCTCTTCTTGGGATCGCGAGATGAAGAATCAGATCTTAAGTCATCACCTCTTGAAGATTTTACAAAGCGACCACATCTTGAGAACTTCTGAAATTTTCTCATGAGCATTTCTAGATCCTAGCTCAGTTCTTCAGGATCGCCAAGGGTGCTATCAGAATCTTCACCTTCAGATGAGGAAACTGCCTTGGCCTTTAGTGCACGAGATCTACCATCGCTTGGACCATAGAGATCTCTCTTCTTAGCTTGTTGAAACTCATGAGTGTTTAGCCTCTCAAGGATACCAGCAGGATCAAGTGACTGGTAGTCTCTACGCTCTTCAATCATCAGTGCCAGAGTGTCGAATGAGGAGTCAAGTGACCTTAGCAGTTTCTTCACTACCTCGTCGTCTATGATGTCTGTAGCACCAAGTGCTTGTAGCTCGTTTGAGATATCAGTGAGGCGATCGAAGGTTTGCCGAATATTTTCATTGTCAAGTCTCTTGAAGTGGTTGAAGAGATTGCGAAGAACATCAACTCGAGAGTCACGTTGAGTTCAGACTCCTTCGTTCACCTTTGACAACCTATCCTAGATAAGCTTTGCAGTCTCCAAAGCACTCACTCTGCCATACCGCCCTTTGCTCAGATGGCCACATATGATATTCTTTGCTTGTGAGTCGAGTTGCTTGAATCTCTTCACATTAGCAGCGTTCACGGAAGGTGAGATGGAGGGAACACCAGTTTCCACGACGTACCAAAGATCGTTGTCAATTGCCTCAAGATGCATGCGCATCTTGTTCTTCAAGTAGGGGTAGTCCGTCCCATCAAAGGTAGGACACCCAGCCGATACTTTGATCATACCTGCAGTCAATATAACTAAAACTCCAGGAGGTTAAACCAAAATCACACAGAACACGGGAGTACCTTGCTCTGATACCAATTGAAAGTGCGTTATATCAACTAGAGGGGTGTGAATAGGCGATTTTTACAAATTCGTCACTGAGGAAATTCTAGCTGAGGAATTTCCTAAGCAATGAACTACTTAGCAGCGGAAAGATACTCAAGTGCTAGCATAACAAGACAGTAGCATGGTCATTATGATGAAATGAAAACAAGCACATAGTACAAGTAGCACGTAAACATGATAAGCAGGTTGAGGACTGAAGACTAAAGAAAATGGGTTGAGGAAATTGAGAAAGTCTTCAGTCAAAGTCTTCAAACAGTACAAATCAAGTTCATCAACACATAAATGAGTAAATGAAAGGGTTGAGGAAATAGAACCAGTAGGCTTGATGAAGACAATGATTTGTTAGACTAGTTCCAACTGTTGTGACAATTGTACATCTGGTTAGGGCGGCTAGGTATTTAAACCCGAGGACACACAGTCCCGGACACCCAGTCCTGGACACACAGTCCAAGACACCAAGTCCTCACCGTATTCCCCTTGAGCTAAGGTCACACAGACCTCGCCCAATCACTCGTGGTAAGTCTTTACAGGTGACTTCCAAACCTTCACAGACTTGGTCACTCCGCGATCCACAATTCCTCTTGGATGCTCTAGACCATTGACGCCTAACCATCTGGAAGATCATAGTCTTCAAAGGTAACAAGCATCGGCTCCACACATGAACACTCTCTTCAGGGATGCTCAATCACTTTTGGGCTTTAGGTGTTTTGGGTTTGGGGTTTTTCCTCACTGATGATTTTTGCTTAAAGTTCTCGGAGGATGGGTTGCTCTAATGACAAGTGTTATTTTCTCTCGGAGCATCCAACCAGCTAGTGGTTGTAGGGGCGGCTATTTATAGCCTAGGGAGCATCCCGACATGATAAAACATAAATGCCCTTAAATGATATGACCGTTAGGTGGTTAATATATTTTGGGACAACTGGCGCATAGCACAGCAACGGTCAGAATTGAGCTCTCAAATTCCTCATGGCTATCATGTTCCTCACTGGTAGGTAATCCGCACTGGCGAATTCCTAACTCCTCAGTCAGAACAAATTACTCAGAGATCAGAAGAACTTCGTCTCTGTCATTGAAGAAATTGACTGAACTATATGAGATTTCCAATGGCTTCACTCGAAAGGATTGGGTAGTGTAGGCTTTGAGTTGAGCATAACTTGGAAATATGTTTCCTTAGTTTTACCTCGACCCCCTTTAACAGTACGGTGTTTCCCATGACTCAAGAAAGAGAAAATGAAACAATGAAAACAAGAGTCTTCACGCTTCATAATCCTCGCATGAATATCCAAGTCTTCAAGGTCACACCAATTTCCTCACTTTCAAAGTCTTCAAGAAAACCAAAGTCTTCAACTGAAGACATACATTTTTAGGGGTCGACTTTCAACGTAAATATCAAACTCCTCATAGACTTATAAGACCTATGTACACTCAAAAACACATTAGTCCCTTGACCTATAAGTCTTCAATACACCAAAATCACTAAGGGGCACTAGATGCACTTACAGATACTCTCATGGTCTTAGGAAGCAAAAAAACATGTGAACACTCCGTGGTACAACAATAGATTTCAGACAATATTATCTCAAAGTATAACAAGCAAGTTTGGGTCGATTCAATATGATCCTTCTTCTAACGTCATACTCTCAATGTTCTTTTAAGTATATCGTTATACTTAATGATATCCTAAGATATGGAAAACATCATCACCAACAACACTTGAGCCAGTCCTAGAGGTGAGATTAGGAACCTATTCTTTGCGGTTTATTATTCCACATGTGCATATGAGTTTTCCACTGAATCGCGTATTCCAGAATCATAGTAGTTATAGCTCAAAATATAAACTCTTAATTATGAAAATGTAAATATAATAATACAATATTATTTCCACTAGGGCATATTTCCAACAGTCTCCTGATTGCACTAGAGTTAATAATCTAGTTGCATAGTTCCTTTTACACCTGTCGGTGTACTAGAGTAGGGGTACCCTAGTATCCCGAACTTGTGCACGGGCAGTTGCAGCATCCCGTGGCAAGGCTTGCCGGGTGACCGCCAAGGTCCTCCGTGGTTCCTTTTGAGCCATTCAAGAACAAAGTATTCAAGCCAAGGAGACAAGACCCCGGCAAGAGGAGCTTGCCGGGAAGGCCAACCAAGGCATCTCGAGGAACTTGCCGCGACGCGCCACGCGTCCCGGCAAGGCCCGCTGAGCGGCAAGCTCCCGGACGCGACAAGACAACGACCGCGGCAAGGCGCTTGCCGCGGCAAGCTACCACTCCGTACCCGCGCTCCAGCACATCCACCAACGTGTCGCTCTGGGACCCTTCCAGGCGTATGTGGCAGGAGGCTGTGCAGCCAGCGGTACGCGGTGGCAAGCGGCGCTGACAAGATTGCCATCGTGGCGAGCGGTGGCGTCCCTGACGGTCCCTTTTGCACTATTTGGGCGACGTAGACGGGCATTCAGTCCCCTTGTCCCCTGCCGTCAGGGTTAGGTATGATACACTGTACAGGTAGTTGTACCAACCGCAACACCTTTCCACTTTTACCCTTGTCTACGTTGCCACCTGTCGGTAAC
Source organism: Secale cereale (assembly GCA_902687465.1). Classification (NCBI taxonomy): domain Eukaryota; kingdom Viridiplantae; phylum Streptophyta; class Magnoliopsida; order Poales; family Poaceae; genus Secale; species Secale cereale. The sequence continues at coordinate 633,477,954 of LR738715.1, forward strand.
CCCTTGAGCATATAAAAGGAGGCCCATGCGCAACGTAGAGGGGGGGTTCGAACAAGGAGGAACACTCACGCTCGGTCTCGTTAGCTGGTGGTGGTTACTGTAGCTCCAAGCGCTCCCGAGCAAGAACTCAATACAAACCACGAAGCAGGAGTAGGGTTTTACGCATCCGTGCGGCCCGAACCTGGGTAAACTGCTCGTGTGCTTCGCCTCGATCCGCTCTTCGTGCGATCTCCGCCCCCCGCCGAACCGAAAGGGGCTCGGTCCGCCGGTCCCCATAGGTGCTCGTGGATCAGTTTCCCCGACATCTTTGGCGCGCCAGGTAGGGGTGCATCGAGGTTGTGTGAACCTGATCCGGCGTTCACATGAGCTAGATCTTCATCATCTTCATCGACATGCCGCCGAAGAAGAAGGCTACGGAGGCGGCTGCTCCGTCCGCATCGAACCCACCACCGCCGGAGCAAACGGCTGGTGGGGTAGACGCCGGCGGAAGAACGGGCGTCGACGAGGGAGATCACGGTGCTGCCAGGTCCAAGGACAAGGCTGCACTACCCATCGGCGGCGTAGCCGGCTCCCACAACGACCGGGCGCACTCCAAGACCTCGTCGTCCGTACATGCACCGCGCCCATCTCAAGAGGCGCGGGACCGGCAGCGTCATGGTACTCACGGTACCATACATTTGCTGGGCCAAGATCGAGCTGGTGGATCTCGGAATGCTCAAGACCAGCATGCACGCCAACATGCTGGCACGAGCGAGGCACGGTCGCCTGGACGGGATACTGCTCCTTCTAACATAGTTAGAAGTCCGAGCATATCCCGCTCCTCACACCGTTCGCCACCGCTGCCCACCACTCCAGCAGAAGCTTTGGCGCGAGCTCAACTGCTCCTGGACTACCCTCCAATGGCAGACAAGATCGACGACCGGAGGGCCACCATTCAGAGTCTCATCGGCTTCGCCAACGGCAACACTCCACGGCAACCGAGTACATCACAGCCGCGGCAAGTCAGCCAGGCACGAGCCGATGGCGACAAGACCGATGAGGGTGCAACCACCGTGCACTCTCCGCCCCGAAGGCCAAGATCGCCGACTCGCCGGATCCACCTCGACAGCGACTCCACCGCGTCGTCAGATCCACGAGCTCGTCGCGATCAGTGCCAAGTTCTTCACGAATGACAGCAAGAAGACGCTCGTACTCGTATCGAGCGCCGAAGAGAAGCGCGGCATCAATCAGACCAGCGCGATGGGCCCTCTGTCGACATGCATGCGCCAGGGGAACCAGGCGACTTGCCGTACGCGGTAGGTTGCCCTACGTTTACTCGTGAGCTGCGGCAAGTCCAGTGGCCCAGCCAGAAGAATTTCAAGCCAGATGTACCAGAGAAGTACGACGGCAAGTCGCATCCGTCGGAGTTCCTCAACATCTACACCATCGCGATGCAAGCTGCCGGGGGGCGGGACGACAAGATCCTTGCCAACTACTTCCCGCTGGTGCTCAAGCCCAACGTCAGGTCCTGGCTCATGCACTTGCCGGACAACTCCATATCCTCCTGGGCAGACCTATGCCATCAGTTTGTCGGCGCCTTTACAGGCGGCCACAAACCTCATGGCCAAGAGAGTGACCTTCATCTGCTCGCCCAGAAGGAAGGAGAGCCCCTGCGCAAGTACATTCAGAGATTCAGCCGTGTGCAGCACAACTTCCCAGATGTCCACCCTGCCGCGGTCATCAGCGCGTTCCATCAGAACGTGCGTAACCGCAGGATGCGGGAGGAGATGGCGATGTGCAAGATCAGAGACGTCAGTGAGCTGTATGCCCTGGCCGACAAGTGTGCACGTGCTGAGGAAGGGAGGAAACTCCCCGGAGAGAATACAGGAGCAGGAGGATCTGACAACGAGGATGCTGCCCCGGCAAAGAAAAACCGGCGGCGGAACAATAGGAAGAAGAAAGGCAAAGATGTGCTAGTCATTGAGCAGTCCGGCAACGAAGGTGGCGCCAAGAAAGCCAAAGTTGGTAGCTCCGGCAAGGAGATTGCCGCATGCACCAACTGCCAGGCTGTGGCGGTCGCCGACAAGCAGGACGGCACCGACAAGCAGTACTGCAAGATCCACCGCACCAAGGGCCATGACCTCCAGAGCTGCAAGAAGGTCGACCAGCTTGTCGAACAGCAAAGGGCTGAATACGAGCGACGCGAAAAGGAGAAGGCCCAAGGAGGTGCTGGAGAATCCGGCAAGAAGCGCCCCGGCCGGGGAGGACGCCGCGGCAAAGCCAAGCAGCGGCAAGGAGACAGACCTCCCCGCGGCCGCGACAAGGATGAAGATGACGACGACGATGAAGATATGGATGATGTCGAGACCAGTGAGCAGGAGTTCCAGAAAGCCACAGAGGCCTTGTGCATTGACGGCGGTGCTTCTCTACATACTACACACCGACAACTCAAGCAGTGGGTGCGGGAAGTCAATGCAGCAGAACCACCTGTCGAATCATGCAAGCTTCTGAAATGGTCCAGCACGCCTATCATCTTTGATATTGAGGACCATCCTGATCGCACAACTGCGGTCGGGTGCTTGCCGATGTTGGTTTCACCAACTATCCGCAACCTCAAGGTCACTAAGATGCTAGTTGACGGCGGGGCCGGCTTGAACCTGATCTCCTCCGCTGTACTCCAGAAACTCCAGGTCCCTGACAGCGAGCTTGAAGAGACTGGCACATTCCAAGGAATCAACCCGGGAAGGAGCAAGCCGAAGGGGAAGATCACGTTGCCGGTGACATTTGGCAGCGAGTTGAACTTCAGGACTGAGAGGGTCACTTTTGACGTTGCTGATTTTCCATTGCCTGACAATGGGATACTCGGCCGTCCAACACTCGCCAAGTTCATGGCAGCCTCTCACTACGCATACAATATGCTGAAGATGCCAGGCCCGATAAGTGTCATCTCTGTCCCTGGCGACAAGAAGGATGCTCTTATCTGCGCCGACAAGATCTACCGGCAAGCAGCAGCCGCAACAGATCACAAGTCACCTGCCGTTGAAGCTCCCGGGGGGAATAAGAAGACCAAGTCCGGCAAGAGTTCTGATGCCCACTCCGGCAAGCGCACCTCTTCGGAGTGCTGCGCTGCCGTCGAGGACGCACCATTGAGCTCCACCGGCAAGTGTAAGAAGACAATGGCAGCTCCGCCAGAGACCAATAAGGTGTCCGCCAAGGAGGACGGCACTGGTGGTACCTTCACCATCAGTGCCACTCTTGACCCTAAATAGGAAAGCACGCTCATTGCTTTCCTGCGGGCGAACGTCGACATGTTTGCGTGGCAACCGTCTGACATCCCCGGTGTTCCCAGGAAAGTAATTGAGCACCATCTTGCCGTCTGTCCTCATGCGCGGCCCGTCAAGCAGAAGGTTAGGAAGCAAGCAGTGGAGCGCCAAGAATTCATCGCAGAAGAGATCAAGAAGTTGGAAGCAGCAGGCCTTGTCAGAGGAGTGCTCCATCCTACGTGGTTGGCCAATCCTGTAGTCGTGCGCAAGGCAAACGGGAAATGGAGGCTTTGTATCGACTTTACCGATGTCAATAAAGCTTGTCCCAAAGACCCATTTCCCTTGCCGCGCATTGACCAGATTGTTGACTCCACGGCCGGATGTGACCTGCTTTCATTTCTTAACGCATACTCAGGATACCATCAAATCTTCATGGCAGAAGAGGATGAGGAGAAGACCGCATTCATCACTCCATGTGGCACGTACTGCTTCAAACGGATGCCTTTCGGTTTAAAGAATGCTGGTTCAACATTTGCAAGAGTAGTCCATACCGCTTTTGAGCCACAAATACACAGAAATGTGGAAGCCTACATGGATGACATAGTGGTCAAGAGCAAGGACAGGGCAACTCTGATTCAAGATTTAGACGAGACCTTTGCAAATCTGCGCAAGATCAGCCTCAAGCTCAACCCCGAGAAGTGTGTGTTTGGAGTCCCTTCCGGCAAGCTTCTCGGGTTCTTCGTGTCTCAGCGGGGAATTGAAGCCAAACCCAACAATATCAAGGCCATTGAGCAGATTGAAGCACCAAAGCGCGTCAAGGATGTACGAAGACTTGCCTCTTGCGTGGCTGCTCTCAGCAGGTTTATCTCTAAGTCTGCTGAGCGTGCCCTGCCGTTTTTCAAAATATTGAAAAAGGCAGGTCCAATGAAATGGACTCCGGAAGCGGAGGCTGCGCTGCAAGACTTGAAGAGATACCTATCCTCCACTCCAATACTTGTCGCACCTAAGCCACAAGAGAGGTTGCTGCTGTATATAGCGGCAACCAATCAAGTGGTTAGTGCTGCGTTAGTAGAGGAGAGGGAGGCAGATGATGAGCCAGAAACCACGGCAGGCGCATCCAGCGACAAGCAGGGGGCTTCCCTGACAAGCTCTGGTCCCGACAAGGATGGATCTGCGCAGACGCGCGAGGAGATGCAGAAGAGAATGGTGCAGCGCCCAGTTTACTTTGTGAGTTCCCTTCTCTAGGGGGCTAGGTCAAGGTACTCTGGTGTGCAGAAGTTGCTTTTCGGCCTTCTCATGGCCTCGAGAAAGCTCCGCCATTACTTCCAAGCACATGAGATCACAGTTGTCACTCGCTTTCCGCTGAAGAGGATACTGCAGAATCCAGAAGCAACAGGCAGGATTGTCGAGTGGGCATTGGAACTGTCAAGCTTTGGCCTCAAGTTTGAGAGCACTTCAACTATCCAAAGCAGAGCATTGGCAGAATTCATAGCAGAGTGGACGCCAACACCAGATGAAGAAATTCCAGAAACGAGCATCCCCGTCAAGGAAGCAAGCAAAGAGTGGCTGATGTACTTCGATGGTGCCTTCTCGCTGCAAGGCGCCGGTGCAGGCGTGCTTCTTGTCGCACCCACCGGAGAGCACCTCAAGTACGTAGTCCAGATGCACTTTCCCAAGGAGCAAGCAACAAACAATACCACAGAGTATGAAGGTTTGCTTGCCGGTCTCAGGATCGCGGCAGACCTTGGGATCAAGAAGCTCATTGTCAGGGGTGACTCGCAGCTTGTCGTCCGCCAAGTGAATAAGAATTATCAGAGTCCGTTGATGGAAGCCTACGTTGATGAAGTGAGAAAGCTAGAAGAGCACTTTGACGGCCTACAGATGGAGCATGTTCCAAGAGCTTAGAACGACATTGCCGATGGCCTGTCAAAGTGCGCCGCACTTAAGTTACCTATGGAACTAGGGATCTTTGTGCTCAAGCTGACTCAACCATCCGTAACGCCATCAACTAGACAGAGCAAGAAGAGGAAGTTGATTTCTGGTGACTATTTTCCGGCAGAGCTTCCCGCCGCCGCCGCCAAGAAGGTCCCCAAGATCAACGCCAACAGTGCTGAGGAGCAGTCTGCTCCGGCAAGCCCTAGGGTTTGTTCCGTTGAAGCAGACGCTCCCGACAAGTTTTGCTCCGGCAAGCTTGCCGGGGAACGTCAAGCTCCGGCTGAGCCGCAGGTTCTCGCCGTAGAAGCGGATGTTCCCGCAGCAGCAGATGTGCCTTTAGTCCTTGTTGTCGAGCCACAAGCTCCAGCATGGGCACAACAGATTGTCCGTTTCCTTCAGACAGGAGAACTTCCCGAAGAGCAAGAAGAAGCGGAAAGAGTAGCCCGGCAGTCAAGTATGTACCAGTTTGTCGACAACACACTGTACAGAAGAAGACTCAACGGTGTGAAATTGAAGTGTATTCGCCGGGAAGACAAACAAAAGCTGTTGGCAGAGATACATGGAGGCATATGTGGTCACCACATTGGCGCAAGAGCACTTGCCGGCAAAGCTTTCAGGCAAGGTTTCTTTTGGCCGACAGCCCTCCAGGATGCAACTGCACAAGTAACCAAGTGTGAAGCGTGCCAGTTCCATTCCAAGCAGATACACCAGCCAGGTCAAGCACTCCAGACGATCCCTTTATCCTGGCCATTTTCGGTCTGGGGGCTCGACATCCTCGGCCCCTTTCCCCGAGCAGTCGGGGGCTTTGAGTACTTGTACGTTGCAATCGACAAGTTCACAAAGTGGCCGGAAGTGGAAGCAGTGAGGAAGGTGACATCACAGTCAGCAGTCAAGTTCTTCAGGTCGATTGTTTGCCGCTTTGGGATCCCTAACAGGATCATCACCGACAATGGTACACAACTAACGAGCCGCACCTTCATGCAGTACGTCCAAGATCTTGGCGCCAAGGTCTGCTTTGCTTCTGTTGCTCACACGAGAAGCAACGGTCAAGCGGAGAGGGCAAATGCTGAAGTGCTGCGTGGGCTCAAGACCAGGACTTTCGACAGGCTGCGCAAGTGCAGAAGAAACTGGATTGAGGAGCTGCTGGTGACTCTTTGGTCGATCAGGACGACGCCAAATCGAGCCACTGGCGAGACACCTTTCGCTCTAGTCTATGGAGCAGAGGCAGTTCTTCCCACGGAACTCGTATACGGGTCACCTCGAGTGCTCGCTTATGATGAGCTTGAGCAAGAGTAGCTGCGACAAGATGACGCGCTGCTCCTTGAGGAAGACCGTCTTCAGGCTGCTGTACGAGCTGCTCACTACCAGCAAGCTTTGCGCCGCTACCATAGCCGCAAAGTTAACGCCAGAAGTCTCGAGGAAGGCGACCTTGTTCTTCGGCGCGTTCAGTCCGCCAAGAATTCCAACAAGTTGACGCCGAAGTGGGAAGGCCCTTACCGGGTGAAACGAGTCACTAGGCCTGGCGCTGTCCGCCTTGAGACCGAAGATGGCATTCCGGTGAGCAACTCCTGGAACATCGAGCATCTTCGTAAGTTTTACCCGTAAGGCGCGGTTGTCGGAACCTGTTCCGGCAACCACCTGTTGTACAAGTCTTGCCTCTGTTGCATGTAATCCTTTGTACAAAGCCGGGCGCAGACCCCGTGCGTAGATAAAGCTCATGTGCTCCACACATCTTGTCAATTTCGTGCTTTCTATTTTTTGCATGTATTATCTGACACTTTGTGCAGCACCTACCCCCGGTAAGCAATAACGAGCCGTAAGGCTCCATATCTTTATTTTCTCTTCTTTCTTTTTCTCAAGGAAAGGAAGGTTCCCTCGCCCACAAGTTTGCCGAGGAGTAAAGAAGAAGATAATGATGTGGACCAGGCGTCGTTCAAGAAAGTTTCGCCTTACCGGGAAGCAAACAACAGAAAAGCTAAGTTGCCAAAGCTTGAGCAATGAGATTTTTTTAAGTTATCTTCCTTGAACGACCGCACTTTGTATGGAAAACCTGTGCGCGGAGGAACCAACTCGTAGCTAGTTGCGCCCTTACTTTGTTTCGAGTCCGCTCAACAACTTAAGTGAGCTGCGACTAGTTGCGACAAGGTTTCTTGTCGGTAGCGGCACCGCCAGCAGGCTGCTGACGTCCCGCACTCAGCGCTCGCGACTAAGGTGCCTGCGCCGGCAAGTTCCCTAAAAGCGTAGGGCAAAAACATACAAAGGAAGGAATCAAGTAAAGGAAATAACATCGCAATCACTACCCAAAATAGAGTCATATTACAAGGTAGCTTGTCGCAGCTCTAACAGATTGTTCTCATAACATGATCAGTAGCGACAAGGAAAGAAGAAAACGAGCAGCCTAGTCTACGCGATCGCCCTCGACCCTCTTGATCCCACTCTCCTTGTCCACAATGGGTGTGACAAGGGTCTTGAGAGCCTCCAGATTAGCATCCGGCGGCAGGGTCTTGAGGACGTTGGTGAGGTTGAGGCCCGGGTTACGGAAGGCCACCTTCACCAACACCTTTTGAAGAGCTCCCACGCAGATCTTGCGCGACTCGTCGGCCAGCTGCTTTGGGATCCTCTCCCGGAGTCGCTGGAGGGCCGTCGCCACGCCTTTGAAGAACAAGGTGAGCTTGGCGCTGGGTTGGAGGCTCTCATCGGAGGGATACCCGAAATCCTCCATCCCCAGCTGCGCCAGCTCCCTGTCAATATCTGCGGCAGCATTGACGAGACCCTCCGTCTAGTGCTCCACGTTCTCCCTAAAAGCATTCTGGGCGGCAGCAGCACTCTCCAACAGCGCCTTGTCGGTCTTGATTTCCTCCTTCAAGGCCGCCTCCTGCTCCCTGGCGCAGTCCCGTCTCTTGGTCAAAGTGGTCAGCTTCAACTCGAGATCTGCGTTGGAGTCCTTGGTGGCGCTAAGTTCCTTGCCCTTCTCAGCGAGACGAACCTGCAGCTCTGAGTTGCTGTGGGAGTCCTTCTCCCGCTCACGCTTGAGCGCGGCAAGCTCCTCACCGCTCGCCTTGAGATCGGCCTCCAGCCGCGCCACCTTCGTCTCCAGCTCCTTCTTGGCGGCCTCGGCAGCTGCTGCAGCATCCTCTGCTTGCTTGAGGGCTCCGCCGAATGATTGCTCGCGCGCGGCAAGCTCCTCCTCATGGCTGTCGAGGTTGATCTTCCGCTGCGCCAGCTTGCCCTCCTGCACAGACAGCTTCTCAGCGGCAAGCCGCTGTTGCTCTTCGACGTCAGCCTTCTCGAGGAAGAAGGCCTTCTGCTCCTCGGTGAGTTGCTGCCGCTCCTCCGCCAGGGACCGGAGAGCTTCCTGGTTGAGACCCTAGAGCTCCTCCGCGCGCTTCTCGATGTCCACTCCCGCCTTCGTGACAAGCGCCTCGCGGGATTCCGGCTTGGCTTGCCGAGCGCGGTAGAGCAACAACAGCTTCTGCAGCAGCCGCTCCTCCTCAGGCTCGCCGCTGCTGCTGCTCGGCGCATCAACTAGCGTCAGCCCAGCGGAGGCGAGCACCTCTCCATCAAAGCTCTCTCCCTCGAACGGCGCCCTGGAGCTTGACGCCCAGGGGAGGTTGATGAAGACGCCATCGCCGGCCTTCAAGTAGACGCCTGGCTGGGGCTCTTCGGAGCCTGGCGCTGCGGCAGCGGCAGAGGGATCGGCGGTCGGCGTAGCGCCTGGCGCTCCTGCGGCCTCAGGGCCGTCAGTGCGATCGCCAGACCCCTCGCCAGCTGCTGCGGCAGCAGCTTTGGCGGCCTCTTCGCCGGCGGGATCATCAGCACCGGCTGCTTCTTCGGTGGCAGCAGCATCGTCGGCAGCAACCTTGGTCTCCATCGGCTCCGCAGCAGATGGGTTTGTCAGCCGAAGAAGGGAGAAAAGTCAAGCAAATATCCAAAAAGAAAATCAAACGAAGAAGAACCCAAGGGAAGTTTTGAAGCGAGAAGATTACCTGCACCGGGTTCTACAGTCGTAGTCTCCACCGCCGGGGGGCCGCTGGTGCTGTCCCTGGCCGGAGAACTATCCCTTGGCGGAGAACTCCCCCTTGCCGGAGAACTCTCCCTTGGCGGAGAACTCTCCCTTGCCGGAGAACTCTCCCTTGGCGGCTAGTTGACACAGATGGCATGTCAGGGGCGCTCTCCGGGTGCTCCTGCTGGGGCTACTATGCTCCTACACAGACCAGCAAACAGATGTCAGCAAAGAAAGAGCATCCACGCACGCCTAATAATGGAAAGTGAACCATATACTTACGCTGGGGGCTGCGCTGGGGGCTGCTCTGAAGATTAGTTGCCGGGTCCGGCAAGGTGGTCTCGGTGGGTTCGTCCTCGACGATGATCACCTCCTCTCTCCTCGCCGGGACCTTGGCTCTCTTCGCCGCTCTCTGGGCCAGAGTCCTGAAAAGGAATAAGTCCGGAGTAAAGAAAATGAGATACAAGACAAAACAGCAAGAATTGAAGAAATACAAGTACAACAAGAATCTTACTCTTCTTCTTCCTCGTCGGAGCTGAGCGCGGAGAAGTCGAAGTCCGGCTCACGTCCGGCGCGAGGAGGCGGAGGAGTAGGTTCCCTTGGCCACTTGGCGGGAGCAGTGGCGGTGGTCTGAAACGACCCCGCTCCGGCTGCCGCCGTGGCGTGAGAAGCGGCAGGAGCAGAACCGGTGGTCCGGGAAGACCCCGCTCCAGTTGCCGCAGCAGCGTGAGGTGCTCCCGCGGCAACAGTACTTGCCGCGGTGGAGCGTGTCGCGCGGCGCGGCGGCTGTTGACTCGTCTGCCGCTCCGCTATGTCCCCGGCCTTGCGGAGACGCCTTCTCGGTGGAGCTGGGGGCTCTACTTGCGGCGAGCTGCCCAAAGATGAGGAGGAAGAGGAGTCGATCTCCAACGAGCCGCTCGTATCCTCGGTAGGCTCGCTCGACTCGACGTCATGCCCGGCAAGCTCCTCCTCGCCGGCAAGCCCCTCTCGCTCGGCAAGGCTTGCCGCCTCTGCTGCCTCTGCCTCCTCCACGGTGAATCCAAACTCGCCCGCAGCTGCGGCTGCCGCCGCCTCTTCCAGCCTGGTGGCGATGCGTTTCATCTCCGCATCGGTGGTGTCGCGGGTGAGGCCTTTCTTTTCGTCGGAGCGGACCGGCTTTTCTACCAAGCCATCGAAGAACTCCTGCACGACGACGTCTTCATGCTCTTGCCAAGTTGGGACAATTCCATGCGAGTCGCATAGCGGCATCATTGCAAGGATGCGGTCGAGCAAGGAATTGTTGCACAGTGGAACGACACCCTTCGGCAACCTGAACACTTCGGGATGTTGAGGGTCATACTTGAATAGCTCCTGGAGCATCGCGTTAAGTTCCAGAACAGTGAAGTTGAAGTTGAGGCCCGGGCGCAGCCTCATGATGTCCGCAGCAGTCTTGAACTCCCAGGCGGGTCTCCTCCTCTCTTGCAGGGGGGTGATGCGGCGGCGAAGAAAATCTGCACCAACCGCACCTACAGTGAGCTAGGCAAGCCTGAGGCGTTGGATCCGGGTGACGGCAATCTTCAGCCTGTCGTCTTCCGGGGCCACGTTGCTCCAATCGCTGCCGCGCACTACTGGGGTTTGGCGCCGGGCGGTAAACGGCTGCGGGTTCTCCTCGACAACCCAGCACCAGTCTGCTCTCCACTCCTCCCACTTGTTGCGGAGCTCTCCCTCCAGATAAGCATCCTTCTTGCTGGATCTCGAGATCCAGGCAATTCCGCCAGATAGAGGCTCTCCTCTCTCAACTCGGGGCATAAAGAAGTGGCGGAAAAGGGCTACGTTTGGATGGACTCCGACAAAGTTTTCGCAGAGATGTGCGAAAACTGCCATGGTCAGAACAACATTGGGGGTGAAGTCAAGGAGGCGGAACCCGTAGGTGTTCATAATATCACAGAAAAATTCAGAGAAAGGCGGGCAGAGCCCGCAGTAGAAGAACAAGGCGAAGAATGGGTATCCATTTGGAGCCATTTTCCAAGCGACGGCTGGAAGTACCTTCGTGCGCGGATGCGCCCGCATCTCCGTCGACCAGAAGAGGTAGTAGTACTCCCTCAGCTCCCTCGCGGCGAGCTTGGGGGGGGGGGAAGATTGCCCGCTCCTTTCGCAACGCCGCGAGCCGCTGCGCCTCGGCCGACTTCACGACCTTCCCCTTTTCCGTTTTCGGAGCCATGGCGGAAGTGGTGAAGGAGGTCGACGGCGTTGGTGGTGCTGATGGCGATGGGGGGCGGAGTGCTGCTCTCTTTCAGCTTTGGGAAGAAGGGGAGCGGCGGAGGTTTCCGAGAATGGAGTAGCAACTGGCGGATGGGTGAACTGCCCCTGTTTCCCCTACTTATAAGGAGGGAGGGGGCGGACGTTCCGCCTTTCCGTATAAATAAACCACCCACGATCTCTCCCACGACGCTGCAATCAACGCGTGCCATTCGGGGAGGGCGCGATGGATACGGAGAGAGATACGGCGTAACCCAGGCCGCGCGTGCCCGTGCCCTGTTTTGGGACTGGCCCAACAGCGCTCGGCACCGTGTATGGCCCAGGCCCGGGGGCTCCTATCGGTGTACTAGAGTAGGGGTACCCTAGTATCCCGAACTTGTGCACGGGCAGTTGCATCATCCCGCGGCAAGGCTTGCCGGGTGACCGCCAAGGTCCTCCGTGGTTCCTTTGGAGACATTCAAGAACAAAGTATTCAAGCCAAGGAGACAAGACCCCGGCAAGAGGAGCTTGCCGGGAAGGCCAACCAAGGCATCTCGAGGAACTTGCCGCGACGCGTCACGCGTCCCGGCAAGGCCCGGTGAGCAGCAAGCTCCCAGACGCGACAAGACAACGACCGCGGCAAGGCGCTTGCCGCGGCAAGCTACCACTCCGTACCCGCGCTCCAGAACATCCACCAACGTGTCACTCTGGGACCCTTCCAGGCGTACGTGGCGGGAGGCTGTGCAGCCAGCGGTACGCGGTGGCAAGCGGCGCTGACAAGATTGCCATCGTGGCGAGCGGTGGCGTCCCTGACGGTCCCTTTTGCACTATTTGGGCGACGTAGATGGGCATTCAATCCCCTTGTCCCCTGCCGTCAGGGTTAGGTATGATACACTGTACAGGTAGTTGTACCAACCGCAACACCTTTCCACTTTAACCCTTGTCTACGTTGCCACCTGTCGGTAACTCTTGAGCATATAAAAGGAGGCCCATGCGCAACGTAGAGGGGGGGTTCGAACAAGGAAGAACACTCACGCTCGGTCTCGTTAGCTGCTGGTGGGTACTGTAGCTCCCAGCGCTCCCGAGCAAGAACTCAATACAAACCACAAAGCAGGAGTAGGGTTTTACGCATCCGTGCGGCCCGAACCTGGGTAAACTGCTCGTGTTCTTCGCCTCGATCCGCTCTTCGTGCGATCTCCGCCCCCCGCCGAACCGAAAGGGGCTCGGTCCGCCGGTCCCCATAGGTGCTCGTGGATCAGTTTCCCCGACAACACCTATGGCTTATCTGGTGTTGCTTATCCTTTGCTTGTGGTAGAGACTTCATCTTTGAATTTTGACACACAAGACCATGTAATATTTATGTTAAGTCATCTCTATTTTGGAGGATCTTGATTCCTTTTGCTTTGAGAAATGGCACTATTATTCATAATACAGTGTCACTGGTTTCATTGCACTTGGGATCACACCAACTATATCAAGACACCTCTTGATTAACTACACTCATAATACATAGTTATTGGTTTCATTACACTTGTGATTACACCACTAGTATCAAGACACTCTTTGGTTAACTATACTCGTAATATAGTGTCATTCGTTTTATCACACTCGGGATTTCACTGGTTATATCAAGACACGTCTTAATTCAGACATCTTTAAAACATCTAATGCTTTAACATAATCTCCTTCCTTTATAGAATCCACAATATTGTTCTTTGATTAAACATATTAGTAATATAGTGTCATTGGTTTTATCACACTCGGGATTTCACCGATTATATCAAGACATGTCTTGAATCAGACAACTTTAAAACATTTTAATGCTTTAACATAATCTTATTCCGTTATAGAATCCACAATATTATTCATCCTTGAAGACTATTTTAAACAATGATAGCCCTATATAATTTATATCAGTCAAGAAGCTTATGCTCGTGTAACCTTTTACAATGAACTTCTTCATCTCCTCTATAGACGAGGCCTTTCCCCTTCTGAGGTACATAATTATATTAAGAGTTTCCTATTGAGCCAATCCAGGTTCACTTTAGTACCTACTACTATCATTTAGTTCATAAAACACTTGCTTTATACATATCATAATATTCATGATGGATTCGATCATCCATTCATTTGTTCATGCTCATGAACTAACATTGATTTCTTCTAAGCATCATGTTATGTGATATTAAAAACACATTATCCATTTTAAAACTTTTAAAAATTTGTCAATGTATTCAATCCAGCTTAGCGTAATCAAACGTTTTGATCTATCTTTATAGATCTTTATCTCCAATTTTTTTTGCTTTATTCCTTCATTGGAAATATTTTGTTAAAAAATTGTTGTGCTTAGAAAATTTATATTATTTCTATTAAGCAATATTTCATTTACATATAGGATTAAAAATGCTATAGAGCTCCCACTAAACTTCATAAGTTTCTTCAACATTTCAACAAAGTTAAGTTCTTTAACTATTTTATTAAATTTTTGATTCCAGCTCCTTTATATTTGCTTGAAAACACAAACCTTTTGAAGCTTGCACACTCATCTAGTATTATGGAGATATGCAAAACTTCCAGTATTATCATTCGTACATCGTTTCCTTTTAGGAAACTAGTTTGGATATCCATCTCATTTACTTCATACCTTCTGAAAAATCAATCAAGATTCAAACTTAATTGTATATGAACTCCATTTTGCTGTGCATGGTATAAGCCATTACTTAGAGCTCAGAGCCACCATTGCTTCCTTGTAGTGTGCAGGTTCATCTTCTTCTAAGATGAATATCTCACTATGAGATTATTCAGGAGGTTCATTAACTCTTCCTGATATATGTTGTTCAGTGGTAAGCTTTAAATATAGTTTACACAACTCGTGTAGTTACTCATGGCTCAGTTGTATGGATAACTTCTAGAAAAACTTTCGGTTTGTTAATCCCTTTTACTTCCACCAGAGATTCAATAATCTTATCAAGCTTCATTGTCCTCCCACTTACTTCTTTAATTTTTTGGGATCATCTACAAATTAGCATTTTGTCTGGATTGTGTACTCCATAACTCGTATGGTGTTGCTTCGACACACTATAAGATGGTGCTATGTTTGGTGTACATGTTGCTGTTTCAAGTGCATATCCCCGAAATTAATAAAAGCAGATCAATAAGAAATAATTCCACAATTATCTTAGTGTTAGCTAAACTCACGGCTTAGATAATTTTTCTTCATGATTGAAGATCATTTTATCTTTGTCACAATGATTCTTATCTTCATTACAAAATTTATTTGAACCTTTCAAATATTTCATTCTGAATTTCTTTGAACCTTTCAAATATTTCAGATTTATATCAAGTAAATCATATTTACTCAAATAATTAATGAAGCATAATAATTCACCGCGTCCTGGTTTTTTCATCCAACCCCATACATCGCTATGTATCAACTAATTTAAAATCAAAATACATTAATACTTCATCTATATGAATATTATTTTACCGATACAAGCAAGTAGTGCCATAAAATGGTTTTTATCATTCTTATCAAGACGTTTAGCGTTAATGCTATAAATTTTCAATTCAAGATTCATGAATAAATGATTAATATTAGAGGGAAATCCAAAACATATTCTTATAACAACTTGAACAACCATTGTTTAGAACTTATATGAATATCCATGCATAACCTAAAATCATATTGTTTTATGCAACTCTAGAAGGAAATAATTATTATTCTATGCTAATATAAATCTTGAAGATAAATGAGAGGCATGACTTCAATGTTCTTGAGTAGCGATACCATCACCATTCCCGATTTGCATCATGACATCATTTGTTCTCAACTTGCGAGCTTTCTGTAATCCCCACATCAGTTTGCAAGTAAGAGCAACTGATTAGTATCAAATACTCATGACATACAGTAAATCAAGTAGTCTAATAACATTAACTTTGTATAACTTGTATACCTTTACCGAAAGAACCTTCTTCTTATCCGCCAAGTACTTCTTGCAGTTGCATTTCCAGTGTCCCTTATGTTTGTAGTAGAAATATTTAGTCTCGTTAGTGGATCCGCCTTTGTTCTTCTTCTTTCAAGAGACGGGCTTACCGGCATCAGTAGACTTCTTCTTGGACTTTCTCTTCTTCAAACCAACGGTCTTGTTAACCATCAACACTTATTTGTTCTTCTGCATCCTAGCTTCCACAATTTTGAGCATAAGAAACAACTCGTTTTCACTTTTCTCCATCCCGATCATGTTGTAATTCATGATAAAAACCATCATAGAATGGGGAGGGGAGTGAAGGAAGCACAATATATATACCGAGTGTTGGAGGAATTCCAAATTCCAGAGAAGCTAGTATATAAACATAGCTAACGAGCTTCACTATATGCTCACTCGTTGAGGAACCCTCTGCCATCTTGCATTCAATCAAGGCCTTGGTTATTTCAAAACATTCGGTCCTTGTCTGCTTCTTGTACATTCATCTAGAGACCCAATAATGAACTGAGTAATAGAATGTTCAAAATGTTTTTGTAGTAAAGGATCCATGCAAGTCACATGAAGGCACTGGACTGGCTCATAGTCATCATTGTGAGCAGTGAAAGAATCTACAACTTATTTTGGTGCATCCTTTGCAGGAGGATCACCTGGGGCTATTCCAACACATATTCCTTCTTTTCACTCCTGAGAAAAAAAATCTTAGGTTTCGGATCCAATCCGCATAGTTTCCACCATTAGCAACCAACTTTTCTTTCTCTAACATAGGAGCTAAGTTGAACATATTGTGAGCCATTGATGTACAACGATAGACACCCATGTATTTAGACATAATTTCATAATTAATTTTGCACTAGTGTTTAAACAAATTTAATATAAAGTGCACCCCACTCAAATTAATATCTCTCATAATTAATAGTGAGTGATTCAAGATTATGGCCTTATTCTCAGCCATTGGCGTGGACATCACTGATGATGAGAATTTTGACCGATAGGCAAACTTTGGCTGATCATATTTCCACATGATTCTTGTTCCTCTTTCGATGCTTATTGCTCTGAGCTTAGAGATATTATGCTAGAACTTCAAGATAACCGAGTGTTATCTACATACATGGTCTGACCATCCCCGTCTTACACCTTACACCCTGTTTGTACTCATGTGGACATGACGCACTCTGAAACGCTACGTGTTATAGACAGTTGCAACACTGGGAAGATCAACTTTTATCTTGATATTTACTATGAGAGATCACCCTAATAATGACTACTACGTAATAAAAGGGTGAAAACAACAAAGGGATAAACATCTCAGGAAATTCGTAATAGCATGATATGGTGTAGCCCTGGGCGTCGGGAAGTCTTCACGTCTTCTTGAATCTTCAGTTGAATCGTTGTCGTGGTGGTAGAAAAATCGTTGCCGTGGTAGCCCTTTTAAAAACATTGCCGTGACACCAGTTTCAGAAAACACTAATGTGGCATGAAATTTTTAGCACCTCCTCCTACGCCTGGTACACCATATCCACGCCGGGGTCCTTCGTGTACGCTTGGCACCATCACCTGTAACCTGTAGACTATCTCTAAATATTTTTATAGTAAAGTGGCAATTGTGTGGCTCCAACCATCATGCTGTGACATGCAGGCACCTTAACATAACACCATATAACCACGCCATACAAAAACTCATTATCATGACGAAGGCTATACCACATCGTATGCAAACCTGCAAAACCAAGTTATACGTCCTCTAATTGGTTTGGAAAATTTTAATTATGTGGCTGCTAGGGTTTATAGATAACACTAACTACCTACATGCATAATCAAAGCAATGGTTCTTGTTGCTAGATTAACTTTTGGGATGTGTGAATGAAGAGTCTTTAATTAAAAATCTCTGCCCATGCACTAAACTTCCTACGCGTGACCCCCTAGAAGATCGTTCATCTTCATTGCCCTTTTATGCACGTGGCAATTCATTATTATTGACTATGATAAAGCCCAAAGAACTGTTAGCAGATCGTCGTCAGCTAGGGTCGAACGATTGTCGGAACTTTTTACAAAGCTACATCATGCCGTCAATGAACAGAACCAAAGAAACACTTGAGGGAAGCATAGCAAGAACATCAAACCCTCACATCCATATGCGATCTAGATCAAAACCAGCATCTACTCATAGAACCGCTCATGATGCCATTGTTTGGAAATGTAGTAGAAAATCAAAAAAATTGCCCTACGATCGACAAGGAACAATATTAAGATGCATATACGGTTTGGATAAACGATCATTACAGACTCTGGAGTGCAGCGAAATTAGACAAATCGGCGTAGATTGTACTTGCATACCCTTGAATAGTTGATGACGATCCCGCGAACCGCCCTCAAATGGAAGACCGAAAACATGACCTCTCTACTGGATTGCAAGCGTACGGCCTTCATGATTGGGCAGCGCTTCGTCGTCTAGAGCTAATCCTCACTAGAGACTTGGAGGGAGGATCTTAGGATTAGAGGAGCTAGGTCTAGCTCTTATTAGTCAACTAGGACCAACTAGAAGTAGAAATAGATGAACTAGAGGAGGATCCAAAACTTGTGCATCCAAAGGGTCAATACCTCAAGTATATATAGGTTAGAAGGGGAGAAGAGGAGAGCCACCAAGGAGGGAAAGTACTTCCTTGGGGGCACTGGCCAAGGGGGTGGAGTTGAACTCCTCCCCTAGTCCAATTCAGCCGTCCACAAGGAAAGGGGGGCACTTCCTATTGAGCCATGGTGGCCTAATAGTCCTTCCACCACTTGGAATTTTAAGGCCCATTGATATTAAATTAAATATAAAATCCCTATAACAATCATTAGAACATTTTACATATAATTTAACACTACAAAAACATTTTCCACCTATGTATTATTCATTGTTAATACAAGGTATTGCAAGGGCCTATCTTTTATTTTTAATGTCTCCCTTAATATCAGAGTCAAGGTGATCTTCGCCTTTCCTTTTTACTTTTATTCTTTGCCAAGCATAATATGTTGGAGATCTCTCTCTCTCTCTCTCTCTCTCTCTCTCTCTCTTTTGCCTCCCAATGATTTGCCTCCCAATGATTTACCTCAAGGGTAATGTTGATATAAGAAATTATATGAGATTATATATTTTTGTTCTAAAGATGATCATGATGCCCTCATGTCCGTATTTTATTTTATCGACACCTCTATCTCTAAACATGTGGTCATGATTATAGATTTCGGTTTTCACTTGAGGACAAGCAAGGCCTAAGCTTGGGGGAGTTGATACGTCCATTTTGCATCATGCTTTTATATTGACATTTATAGCATTCTGGACCATTATTTCACATTATGGTACAATAATTATGCATTTTCTCTCTTATTTTGCAAGATTTAAAGAAGAGGGAGAATGCCGACAGCTGGAATTCTGGACCGGAAAGGAGCAAATCTGAGTAGCCTATTCTGCACAACTCCAAAAGTCTTGAAAATCAACGGAGAATTATTTTGGAATTTATAAAAAATACTGGGCAAAGAAAATCCAGAGGGGGGCCCACCAGTTGGCCACAAGCCTGGGGGCGCGCCCCCGAGGCTTGTTGGCCCCCTGGCAAGCCTCTAGTGCCCCCTTCTTCTATATGATGTCTTTTGACCTGGAAAAAATCAAGAGAGAACTTTTGGGACGAAGCGCAGTCGTCTCGAGGCGGAACTTGAGCAGAACCAATCTAGGGCTTCGGCGGAGCTGTTCTGCCGGTGAAACTTCCCTCCAGTAGGGGGAAATCAAAGCCATCGTCATCACCTATGATCCTCTCATTGGGGGAGGGTCAATCTTCATCAACATCTTCACTAGCACCATCTCCTCTCAAACCCTACTTCATCTCTTGTATTCAATCATTGCCTCAAAACCTCAGATTGGTACCTGTAGGTTGCTAGTAGTGTTGATTACTCCTTGTAGTTGATGCTAGTTGGTTTATTTGGTTGAAGATCATATGTTCAGATCCTTGATGCTATTAAATACTCCTCTAATTTTGAACATGAATATGCTTTGTGAGTAGTTACGTTCGTTCCTGAGGACATGGGAGAAGTCTTGTTATAAGTCGTCATGTGAATTTGGTATTTGTTCGATATTTTGATGAGATGTATGTTGTCTTTCCTCCTGTGGTGTTATGTGAACGTAGACTACATGACACTTCACCATTATTTGGGCCTAGGGGAAGGCATTGGGAAGTAATAAGTAGATGATGGGTTGCTAGAGTGACAGAATCTTAAACCCTTGTTTATGCGTTGCTTCGTAAGGGGTTGTTTTGGATCCATATGATTCATGCTATGGTTAGATTTATTTTAATTATTCTTTCGTAGTTGAGGATGCTTGCGAGAGGGTTTAATCATAAGTGGGAGGCTTGTCCAAGTAAGGGCTGCACCCAAGCACCGGTTCACCCACACATCAAATTATCAAAGTAGCGAACGCGAATCATGTGAGCATGATGAAAACTAGCATGACATTAATTCCCATGTGTCCTCATGAGCGCTTTGCTCTATATAAGGGTTCATCCGGGCTTGTCCTTTTCTATAAAAAGGATTGGGCTACCTTGCTGCACCTTAGTTACACTTGTTGCTTGTTACCCGTTACGAATTATCTGATCACAAAACTATCTGTTACCAATAATTTCAGTGCTTGCAGACAATACTTTGCTGAAAACCGCTTGTCATTTCCTTTTGCTCCTCGTTGGGTTCGACACTCTTACTTATTGAAAGGACTACGATAGATCCCATATACTTGTGGGTCATCAATGAAGTACTCTCTTTCACCTCCGTTGGTCGAATCTTGCCAATGGACAAATCTTGGATTGCCTCCAAAGGATTTTTGGCTCCTACATCAATTGGCAATTGTTGTACTTGCGAGCCGTTAGATTCATCAAACTTCACACCTACCGTCTCTTCAACCTTTCGGGTGAAATTGTTGTAGACACGGTAAGTGTGAGAGTTTGAGCCATAACCAAGTAGGAAACCTTCATGAGACTTAGGAGCAAATTTCGAACGACGATGCTTATCAAGAATGTAGCACTTTGAGCCAAATACTCGAAAGTATCCAACTTGGGGTTTGTTACCAGTGAGAAGCTCGTATGCCGTCTTGCCGAGAAGCTTGTGATGATATAGTCGATTCATAGCATGACAAGCTGTCACAACCGCTTCCGCCCAAAAGTGTCTTGGCGTCTTGTATTCATCAAGAATTATCCTCGCCATCTCAATCAACGTCCGGTTCTTCCTCTCAATGACTCCATTTTGTTGCGGTGTGTATGTAGCCGAGAACTCATGTGAAATCCCTTCTTCATCTCGGAAGGTGTCCACATTGGCGTTCTTGAACTCCATTCCGTTATCACTCTGAACCTTCTTGATCTTCACGTCAAACTGATTTTGGGTCTTCCTAGCGAAGTTCTTGAAGATCTTTTGGACTTGTGATTTATCATCGAGAAAGAATGCCCACGTAAATCTTGAAAAATCATCAACAATGACCAAACCAAATGAGTTACCACTGAGACTCTTGTAGGCATTGGGACCAAAAAGATCCATATGAAGTAGCTCAAGCAGTCTTCTCGTGGTCATGATGTTCTTCACGGGATGACTTCCACTAAATTGTTTTCCTGCTTGACAAGCACAACAAAGTATATCCTTGTCAAATATAACATGTTTAACACTAATGATATGATCACCTTTACTAAGCTTATCAAGATTTTGCATACCCAAGTGACCTAACCTTCTATGCCATAACCAACCTTTAGAAGATTTAGCAATTAAGCAAGTACGAGGTTGAGCTTTCTTAGTAAAATCAACAATGTATTGGTCACCTCTATGAATACCGGTAAATACCATAATATGATTGTCTCTATGAAACACTTGGCAATCTACTACAGTAAATAAGGCATTGAAACCGAAGTCAGCTAGTCTAGATATAGAAAGTAAATTACAGCCAGGAGATTCAACGAGCGTAATGTTTTGGATATAGCTATCATGGGAGATGGCCACCTTACCAAGGCCAAATACCTTACCATTAGAGTTTTCACCAAAGGTGACATACTTGCGGGGGTCGTCATTCTTTGCAAGATCACATAACATGTCCTTATCTTCGGTCATATGATTAGTACATCCACTATCAAGAACCCATTCCTTTCCTCCGGCCATGTAACCACGTAGGTTAGCCATAAGACCAAAGTGTCTCATCGCCTCATCAAGACCAAGGTCAGTATCATCATCCTCATCATAATAGCCGTGATCAACATCATCGTCAATATGATCATCACCTAGGTCAAGTGAATCATTATAATTATGACCATGACAATGAAGGAAATATGCCCTAGAGGCAATAGTAAAGTTGTTATTTATATTTCCTTATATCTCATGATAAATGTCTTTTATTCATCCCAGAATTGTATTAACCGGAAACTTGATACATGTGTGAATACATAGACAAAACAAAGTGTCCCTAGTATGCCTCTACTGGACCAGCTCGTTAATCAAAGATGGTTATGTTTCCTAACCATAGACATGTGTTGTCATTTGATCAACAGGATCACATCATTATGATAATGATATGATGGACAAGACTGATACGTCTCCAACGTATCTACTTTTCCAAACCCTTTTTCCCTTGTTTTGGACAATAACTTGCATGATTTGAATGGAACTAACCCGGACTGACGCTGTTTTCGGCAGAACTACCATGGTGTTGTTTTTGTGCAGAAATAAAAAGTTCTCGGAATCGCCTGAAAATCAACGGAGAATTATTTTGGAAAATAAAAAAATATGCAACAAGATCCTCACCAGGGGGCCCACACCCTGTACACGAGGGTGGGGGCGCGCCCCCCTGCCCAGGGTGCGCCCCCTGCCTCGTGGGCCCCCTGGTGCTCCACCGACGTACCCCCACATCCTATATCTTCACTTTTGGGAGAAAAAATCAGAGAGAAAGAATTATCGCGTTTCACGAGACGGAGCCGCCGCCAAGCCCTAATCTCTCTCAGGAGGGTTGATCTGGAGTCTGTTCGGGGCTCCGGAGAGTGGAGATCGTCGCCATCGTCATCATCAACCTTCCTCCATCACCAATTCCATGATGCTCACTGCCGTGCATGAGTAATTCCATCATAGGCTTGCTGGACGGTGATGGGTTGGATGGGATCTATCATGTAATCGAGTTAGTTTTGTTAGGGTTTGATTCCTAGTATCCACTATGTTCTGAGATTGATGTTGCTATGACTTTGCTATGCTTAATGCTTGTCACTAGGGCCCGAGTGCCATGATTTCAGATCTGAACCTATTATGTTTTCATGAATATATGTGTGTTCTTGATCCTATCTTGCAAGTCTATAGTCACCTACTATGTGTTATGATCCGACAACCCCGATGTGACAATAATCGGGACCACTCCCGGTGATGACCATACTTTGAGAGTTCATGTATTCACTATGTGTTAATGCTTTGGTCCGGTACTCTATTAAAAGGAGGCCTTAATATCTACCAACTTGTCAGGCCCAAGATGCGATTCTATCCCGATCACGTGACACTTACGTGATTGGGGCACAACCGCATTTCGGGCGCTTAGCAAGATGGATATCATTACCTCATACCCATACATACATACATACATAGGGGATACACCATTACATACAAGTCACATGAATACAACAACATCAATACAAAGTATCCGACTACGGATACAAACATGAAAAGCACAATGACATCCATCTGCTAACCCAGGCTGCCGACCCGAAACCTAACCCAAGACTGAAGAAGAAGAAGAAGAAGAAAGAACTCCAAACAACGTTCATCGCTCTCACGTCAAGACATCGGAAACTTGCACCTGCAACTGTTGTTGTAGTATCTTGAGCCACGAGGACCGGCAATCCCATAACCATGGGTAACAAGACTATAAAAGCTTAATAGGTAGGAAGAGGTAAAGTGGTGAGGTTGCAGCAGCGGCTAAGCAAAATGTATGGTGGCTAACTTACGAGTACAAGAATAAGATGAGCATCTACGCAAACGGTCGCAAACTAGTAGTGATCGCTAAAGATCTTGAACTACTTACGAGGAAAACATAACCCCACCGTGTTCTCTTCTCAAAGTGAAAAGAGACAGTCACGGTTACTCACGCAGTTGTGTGTTTTACTTCGGATCCTCTGTCAAGTTTTCTACAACCGGACATTAACAAATTCCAATCTGCCACATAACCGCGGGCACGGCTTTCGAAAGATCATAACCCTGCAGGGGTGTCCCAACTTAGCCCATCACAAGCTCTCACGATCAGCTGAAGTGATAAATATAATATTACCACCCCTTATCTTATGGAAATCCGATCAGGCTCGGCATCCCGGTGCACAAGACATTTCGACAATGGTAAAACAAGTCTAGCAAGACCTCCCGGCGTGCCGACACCCTGATAGTAGCCGCACGTATCTCGTCTCAGGCCACGTCCAGATGAGCACTACGTACAGCAACCGAAGACCCCACATAACTGGGTGGCACCGCAAGTGGCCCTAGTTTGGGACCAACACCATCAGCACTGGCCCCCCTGCTATGTAGAAGAATCCACGAGGGTGCGACCCCCTATGCAATTTTTTAATTAATTAAGTTGTTATTAAGAGCAAATTAAAACCAATGTTGGGCCTTGCTGGAGGAGTTTTATTCAAAGACGAACTATCAAGGGGTCCCCATATACCCAACTGTGTAAGGAACGGAAAATCAAGGAACATAATGCCGGTTTATCGGCGCCGAAGGTGGCATGAGTGGAACAAAACACCGAGCAAAAGGCCAAGCCTTCCACCCATGCCCAGTATATAGGTGTGTTATTATATATAACATATTGTGATATTACAACAACAAGTTCCCTCCTGGAACGATCTTCATCTTCACCTGCAACTAACAACGCTATAAGAGGGGCTGAGCAAGCGGGTAACATAGCCAAGCAATGGTTTTGCTAGGAAGGTTTCAAAGGTTAGAGGTTTCATGGCAACAAGGAGAGGCTGACAATAATGATGGGTAGCGTGACATGTAACGAAAGCATCGAGACAACTAAGCAATGGCAATGATAGTAAAGGTATCCAAGGTTACGATCATCTTGCCTGAGATCCCGCAAGGAAGAAGAACGGATCCATGAAGAAGACGAATAAGAAGCCTTGAAGAAGAACCACGGGTAGACGAGCGAATCCTCACGAACGCAACGGAACAAGCACTAACGAGAAGAATCAAGCAACACGGTAAACACACAACACAAGAACACGACAATATGCTCAACCAAGTATGATGCAAAACAAATCTACATATGAAGCACAACAAGTCTATACAGGAAGCACAACATGGCAAGGTAGGAAGCACAGAAAAACAACACAAGTCTATATATGATGCAATACATGGCAAGGTATGATGCATGACAAGTCTATACAGGAAGCATTACATGGCAAGGTAGGAAGCACAGAAAACAACACAAGTCTATATGATGCAATACATGGCAAGGTATGATGCATGACAAGTCTATACAGGAAGCATTACATGGCAAGGTAGGAAGCACAAAAAACAACACAAGAACATGACAATATGCTCAAGCAAGTAGGATGCAAGACAAGTATATATATGATGCAAAACATGGCAAGGCAGAAAGCACTCAAAAACAACACAAGTCAACAAGTTTAAAAGAGGCCGGAAACTACATATTACAAATCCGGTAAGTCCTCATATGCATAATTTGAAATTAGTCCAGATCTGAACAAACCTTAAGTTAAAGTTTTTAAACAGCAGGTTAACATGCACCATGATGATCTACACAAAATTCTAGTCAAGTTTCATATAAAGTTTGTTTAATTCGGAGCTACGGCCTAGAAGATATGAGCAAAATAAGACAAGCAAAGCAACGGTGCAAGATGCCCCCAAACATCAAGCAAACATACTCCAAACATGTAAACAAGATGATATTATGATTCTACAAGCAAAATCACACAAGTTTCATATAAGGCACACCCAAAACGGATCAACGGGCTAAAAGATACACATGAAACAAGATATAACAAGCTGAAGTTAACAGCCACATAGAAACTTTGGAGCAAGATATATATATATATATATATATATATATATATATATATATATATATATATATGCTACAACACTCAAACATGATAACAAGAAGCATGGACATGAAGTAGACATATCCTACAGCAAAAAACTCCATTGGAGCAACTCCATAGGAGGCATGGATCAATAGCAACAAGCTACAACATTTTGATCATGACATTAAAAACCTGACAGCAATATTTTATAGCAACTTGAGAGCAAGAAATAAATCAGCTACAACAGGTCATATAAGCAAGTAAGGACATGAATGGATAGACAAAAACATATACAACAAGGAATGATCAATGGCCACCCAAAAACTAACATGTATTTGCCTAGGGCATCAAGCGAACATAGCATCAGGATATTACAGATTTCCGGACTAAGTGAAATTTCACTAAGTGTTAAAACAGTTGCATTATCATGGCATGTTTACAAGCATGTTTAAGTCAACACAAGGCATAACATGGCAAATGGTTTGCACCATAGCAAAGAACACATCATGGAGATTCTAAAACATCTAGGCATGTGACATGAGGACAAACACATCAATAGCAAAGAGCATGTGAAATAAGCATCTCATAACAAGTTTCAGAACATAACAGCCAAATGCACTTTTGCAACAGAGATTAACATGGAAATATAAACTCAAACAAGCATGCTACAACAACCATCATGTAGAGCATCTCATGATGAACATTTTGACATATCATTTGCAACATTTGGATAAACATGCACCAAGTTATCATATCTCAAACATAGCAACAAAATAACAAGTAGCAACAGTTTAAATCAAGTAGGACTCTTGCAAAAGAGATTAGAGCAACTAGATGAACTCAAATGAGCATGGCACAATGGAACAAAGTGTAGAGCATATCACCACGATCATTTTGACATATCATATGCACAATGTGGACATACACACAATTATTTACAGGCACTCAAAGATGCAACAAAAATACTGACAGAAAAGGACTTAGCAGTTTTGACATAGGAAAAAAAACACAACGGGCAATGGATAACTAAACGGTGCTCAGGCACTGGACAGGGGCTGCTCATATTAGGCCTGGCCCGACACGCGGAGAGGAGGAGGCCCGGTGCTGCTGGGCCGAAACTGGCGGCGGGGCCCATGAGGAAGGACCGGGCCGGGAGGTGGCTGGGCTGGCCGGAGGGAGTCGCGAGGCGGGCCGGCCTGGCGGAGCCCACGACGGCGGATCGGGAGGATGGGAGCGGGCGTCGTCCTCCTCCCCGAGAGGCTCCAGCCCGGCGGCGCCAAGGTCAACGGCGAAGCTTGGCGGCGAGGACCGGCCGGATCAAGCCAGATCCGGCGCGGAAGGCGCGGATCCAGACAAGGGGGCCCCGTTCCCGGTGGTGACGGAGGCTGAGGACGACAGTGGGGCCGTGGCTCGGCGGCTGCACGCTGGACGGCTGATGCTGCTCGGGCAACGGCGGCGGAGCCTCAGCGGCGAGCTCGGCGGGCAGCGGCGGGGCCGATCGAGTGGGGCGGTGCTGAGCCTGTAGGTCCGGGGTCAACGCTCTGCGGCTGGGGAGCTCGGGGTCGAGGGGCTCCTCCCCTCAATCCAGAATGGCAGGAGAAGGCGGGCGCTGGCTGACGCACGACGGCGGGGCGGACGGGCTCGTCCGGGCCCGGTTGCGGCCCGGGGCGGGCCAGAGATGGGCCTGGCGCAGTGGAGGCAGGGAGAGGCCAGGTGGCCGAAGCTGGTTGGCTGGAAGGGCTGACTGGGTGGCCGCTGGCCACTCAGGAGATGCCAAGTGGCAGGAATGAGGTGGCGGCGGCACTGATGTGGCCAGGTGGCGGCGGGGCAATGGCCTGGCGCTGAAATTGATGCGGGGGAAGACGGCTGGAGCTAGGGGAAGGGGCTAGGGTAGGTTTTTAGGCCAAAAATGGCAAGGGGGAGTCTTTATATAGGGAAAGGGGGCTAGGGTTAGTGGAATTGCTCCGTTTCGGAGCCGTTCGATCGCCATCGGACGGTCCGGAGCGGAGGGGGTTTGTAGGTGGGCTAATGGGCTGTGCCAAGAGGCCAAGAGCTGATAGGAGAGGAGAGAAGGGAGGCCCGCGGGGGTTTTCGGAGACCGAAAACGTCCGACGAATTAACCGGCGACTAGTGCCGCTATCTTTATCCGTTGGGCTATGAAACGAGCTCCGAATGCGATGAAATTTGGCAGGTGGCCTGTCTACACTACAATAAGACCACACGTCAAGTTTCATCCCATTCCGAGAACATTTTTCGGCCACTCACAAAATAAATATTCGGAGGCATCGCGGGCGCGTGCAAGTGTGTCTGGGCTCAGAACGGACAACAGAGAGGATGAGGAAACTCGGACGGATGCAAGTTTTGAAAACATGTTGATGCAACACACATGATGACATGGCAAGATGCAACACGCAAGCAGATGACATGGCACTGACAACGAATAACTGGCTGACACCTGGCGCACCTGTCTCGGGGTGTCACAACACTCCCCTACTAACAAGAGATCTCGTCCCGAGATCTTAGGAACAAGACGGAAGGGAAAAAGGAAGAACAAAGTTCTTCGATGACAAAAGAGTGAAACCCAGGAATATTGAGAGGTTGAACAACTCGAAAAGAAGAATGCAACGGAGAAGAACAAAGTTGCAAGGACTTCGTTAAACAAGATGAGCAGGGAATACAACGAGAATCAAGGAGGTTGAAAGGCACGAAGCACGAGCTGAAGCAACGAGAATGAATTCAAAACCACTCCGGTTAATAAGAGAAAGAAAGGAGTTTGAACGAAGTAATACGGGCAGCACTCCGGCTGAAACTGAAAGAAATGGCACACCAGTTGAACATGAATGGAATGGAACAAGAACTTGAGAAGATGAAACGATACTCGACGAGAGTAACAACACAGAGCCTTCGGAAAAAATGAAATAATGGAATTAAAGGAACGAAGAAGAAGATGACCACTTCCATCACGAAAGAATTGAAAGGGCATCTTCACAAAAAGGCTTGAACGGAGTTGTTGAGAAAATCAACAACAAAAGAATTAGCTTGTTGTGGACTTATGGAAATCATCCCGAAAATTGAGGTGAATTATGCCGCAACGAAAAGAAGGATTATCTGAGAATGAAGAATTGCAAAACTCCACTTCAAGAGAATACGGAGAATTATTTGCACTCGAGAGGCAAAAGAATAAGAATGCTTGAGCTGCTCCAGAAGAATTAGTTGAATAATTGAAGAATGAATTAAATGATTGAGAACCACCAGGAAGAACTCCGGTAAAATGAAAGGATGATGATATAGAAATGACGGATGAAAATAATAAGATTAAAGCCTTGCGATGATTAGTCGGGGTTCCCACGAGATAGCCGAGAAAACTTGAACTCCGGAAAGAAAAGAATAAAAGCACTTGGAACTAGAATTTATTCATCAAGAATAAACTCCGAAGTTAGGAATTAAATCAACTTGATGAAAGGAATAAGAATTATGTTATGCTTATCCTCCACCAATTAAATTGATGAGAAGCAATGGATTTGCATACTACTTATTCTCGTTGAAAAGATTAAAGAGGGATATATCGCGAACTTGCAAAAATCTTCATGAAACACCGGTAGAATTGGAATAAAATGAATGAATTGATATGATAGCACCGGAAAGAATTGTTGAGCGAACCACCGTAATAGTTGAAGTCGAGTGAAGAAAATAAACGAACCACCGGAAAGAATTAAAATCGAGTGAAGAACGAGAATGACCACCGTAAGGAATGAAATTGAACGATGCAAGAGGACAAGCCACCGTGAAGAATTGAGATTGAGTGAACACAAGAGAATGAATCTCCGGGAAGAATAAAGCACTTGAGGGAATTTGAATGACAAGAACGAAGAGATCGTGAACTGATTAAGAATGCTTGAACGGAGCACCGGACTAATGTTAGACGAACGAAGAGGCATCCACGAAGAATATTTGGAGGACGAAGTTGAAAACTGAGAACGAAGAAATCTTCTGAAATGATGGCCTTCAGAGGAACACAAAGAAAAGAATTAATGAAATACTCCGGAAAATGAAAAGAAGAAAGGTCGAATCAACACGAAAGGTTTGAAAGCGATCTTGAAGAAGGGCTATGACTGATGGAATCCATACTTACGTCACATTTGAAAGAATTTGAGAATACTCCGGGAAATAGAAGAGTCAGGTAAGATCCTGGGAAAGACCTGTGGGTTATGAGCCCACCGAAGAGAAAAACCAGCGTTGAGAATTGATTACGAGAGGAGATGATGCACCGGAAAAGATTCAAAGACTCGAATGACGTGACAACATTCGAATTAATTGGAAGACAGACGAATATCCTGAGATTTCTTCAGAACTCCGGAGTAATTAAATGGTGAGGGGTAAACGAGCAAGAGGAACATCTGAGCCGAGTGAAAAGAATATGATGAACACCGAAAACAAATTGAATTGGATCCACCAGAAAAGAAGAGGTGAAGAATATCGACCGAGAGGAGAATTCACCAGTTGAAATAACCGAGGAAAGAATGTAAAGGATTCAACCGAGTAGGAAGGATACTCGATTAAGGACTCTGGCTCCGAGAAGAAAAAAGATGGGTGGGTGGGAAAAACAAAGACCACTTCGGACGGGGAAAACACCATCGATTGAAAGAACTGAGGTTGAGCTTGCAAAGAAGAAGAGGGTCGAGTCCACTTGACGAGAGATGCACCAGATGAAATAACTAACAACGCAATGAACAAAACTAACCACATGAGAAAGAAACATATCTTTTCATAGATATTTAGAATGAATATGTTCCCTATGGTAACTGGGTTCATGAGTTATGGTCAACAAACAATACGTGCTACAAGGTACATAGGTCAAAGTTTCATAACTACCTTATCCCACACAAATCGTTTACCTATAACGATTCACTACCCTTATGAAAAATCAATTACACCAGAACGTTTCCGAGGGCGAATCCACTTTGAATTTAATAAATGTATTGCTTGTGAAGTATGTGTTCGCGTATGTCCGATAGGTCTACCCGTTGTGGATTGGAGATTTGAAAAGGATATTAAAAGAAAACAATTGCTTAATTATAGTATTGATTTCGGAGTTTGTAAATTTTGTGGCAATTGTGTTGAGTACTGTCCAACAAGCTGTTTATCAATGACTAAAGAATATGAACTTTCTACCTATGATCATCATGAATTGAATTACAATCAAATTGCTTTAAGTCGGTTACCAATCTCCATAATGGGAGATTACACAATTCAAACAATTAGGAATTCATCTGAAAGTAAAATAAACAAAGAAAAATCTTCGAATTCAAGAACGATTACTGATTACTAAACTTTGATTTTGTCTTTTTGTTATAAAAATCTAATAATTCTTTATTAAACTATAAAATTAAACTATAAAGAAAAACGAATAACTACTGCTTATTGAAAATTCTTTCTTATTTTAAATCAGAATAGATTTTCGTGATATAATATAATTTCTAACTATACAGTTTATACAAAAAAATACCGTAATCCTTTTTTCCTTCCTTAAATCCATTAGTTTTAGTCAGTTCATGAATTTTTTTATAAGGGATTGCTGAGTCCTCGTGGCTCGCAGATACTTCAACACCAGATGCAGGTACCGCTGAGAACAGTGCAGGAGATGTTTCAGAACTTCACTGGGAGCTCGATGAAGAGAGTGGCCGTATGTATGTGACGTTGTTCGATGATCAGTAGTGGTTCCTACTAGGGGCGATCCGGGCTTGTGTTACTTTTGGTATCTTTCTTTTGGATCTTCGCCCATAGTCGGGTTGTGATGTTTTGAATGATGTTTTGCTTATGTAATGTATTGTGTGACGTGGCGAGTGTAAGCCAACTATCCTTTTGCAATTTCATCCCTATTTTTACATGAGTCGTGCAAAGATACCGAACTTGAGATCATTCCAGAATGGGCTTATACCTTTAAGTCGTGTCTCGACACATAGGAGGTATAGTCCCATCCCGGGCATTACAAGTTGCTCTAGTTTCCAATAGGACCCCGCTGCCACGGAAGGGTAGGACAAAAGATGTCATGCAAGTTCTTTTCCATAAGCACATATGACTATATTCGGAATACATGCCTACATTGCATTGATGAACTGGAGCTAGTTCTGTGTCACCCTAGGTTATAACTTCTACATGATGAATTGCATCCGACGTAATTTCCCATCACCGATCCAGTGCCTACGAGCTTTTCCCATATAACTTGTTGCTTATTTACTTTTCCGTTGCTACTATCATAAAAACTACAAAAACACTATCGTTACTTTTATTGCTCCTACCGCCACTATCATATTACTTTGCTACTAAACTATCTTGCTGCAGATACTAAGTTTCCAGGTGTGGTTGAATTGACAACTCAACTGCTAATACTTAAGATTCTTTGGCTCCCCTTGTGTCGAATCAACAAATTTGGGTTGAATACTTTACCCTCGAAAACTGTTGCGATCCCCTACACTTGTGGGTTATCAAGACTATTTTCTCGCGCCGTTGCCGGGGAGCATAGCTCTATTCTTTAAGTCACTTGGGATTTATATCTGTTGATCACTATGAAGAATTTGAAGGACTCAAAAACCAAGATCTTACCCTCAACCACGAGGGGAGGTAAGGAACTGCCATCTAGCTCTGCACTTGATTCTCCTTCTGTTATGAGTAAACTTGTGACACCTACTCTTGCTATTGAATCTGATATGTCGTATGTTCTTGATGATGCTACTTCTGCTATGTATGATGAAACTACTTCTATGCCTGATACTGTACCACTAGGTGAATTTCTAGATGAACAAATTGCTAAGGTTAGGGAGAATGCAAATGTTGAAAGTGATGATGAAACTACTCCCAATAGATATGAATTGCCTGTTGTTCCCGAGGGTTATGTTATGGATGAAGAAACTGCTAGAGACTTTCTTGCTTGCAATGATAGATATGATCTTAAGAAATTATTAGCTAAGCTAAAAGAAAAGTCTTTGAATGCTAGAATGAAACATGACCCTGCTTTTGCTACTTCACCTATCTGTGTTACCGATAAGGATTATGAACTCTCTGTTGATCCTGAGTTAATTACTTTGGTTGAATCTGACCCTTTCCATGGCTATGAGTCTGAAACTGTTGTGGCACATCTTACTAAGTTGAATGATATAGCCACCCTGTTTACCAACGATGAAAAGATTCGTTACTACTATATCCTTAAGTTATTTCCTTTCTCGTTAAAGGGTGATGCTAAGACCTGGTTTAATTCTCTTGATCATGGTTGAGTGCGTAGTCCCCAGGATATGATGTATTACTTCTCTGCTAAATATTTTCCCGCTCATAAGAAACAAGCTGCCTTACGGGAAATATATAACTTTGTGCAAATTGAAGAAGAGAGTCTCCCACAAGCTTGGGGGAGGCTTATCCAATTACTTAATGCTTTGCCTGATCATCCTCTTGAGATGCATGATATACTTGATGTCTTTTATAACGGACTAACCGATGCTTCCAGAGACCACCTGGATAGTTGTGCTGGTTGTGTTTTCAGGGAAAGAACAGTTGAACAAGCTGAACTACAATTGCATAATATGCTGGCCAATGAAAATAATTGGACACTTCCTGAACCAGCCCCTAAGCCAACTCTAAAGAAAAGAGGTGCTCTATTTCTCAGTCCTGAAGATATGCAAGAGGCAAAGAAATCTATGAAAGAAAAAGGTATTAAAGCTGAAGATGTTAAGAATTTACCACCTATTGAAGAAATACATGGTCTTGATAACCCGACATAGGTAATAAAGGTAAATTCTCTTTATAGATTTGATGAAGGTGATACTCCTTGTTATAAGTCTGCTAGCCAATGCTTAGATGAGTTTGACAATTTTATTGTGAAACAAGAAAACTTCAATGCTTACGTTGGTAGACAATTGCAACACAATGCTTATATGATTGAACGCTTGAGTGATTATCTGTCTAGAGCTAAAGGTGAACTGAAACTCATTAGTATACATGCTTCTATGGTCACTACTCAAGTAGAACAATTACTTAAGGCTTAGAATGATTTGCTTAATGAATTAAATAGTAAGAATAATGATAATGCCATTAGAGTTGTGACTAGAGGTGGTAGAATTACTCAGGAACCTCTGTATCCTAAAGGCCACCCTAAGAGGATTGAGCAAGATTCTCAGAGAGCTAATTTAGATGCACCTAGTTCTTCTAAGAAGAAGAAAAAGAAAAATGATAGGATTTTGCATGCCTCTAGTGAACCTGTAGCTGACACACCTGAGAATCCCAATGATATATCTGTCACTGATGCTGAGACACAATCTGGTAATGAACATGAACCTAGTGATAATACTAATCATGATGTTCATGATGATGCTCAACCTAGCAATGATAATGATGTAGAGATTGAACCTGCAGTTGATCTTGATAACCCACAATCAAAGAATCAATGTTATGATAAGAGAGACTTTGTTGCTAGGAAGCACGGTAAGGAAAGAGAACCATGGGTTCAGAAACCCATGCCTTTTCCTCCTAAACCATCCAAGAAAAAGGATTATGAGGATTTTGAGCGCTTTGCTGAAATGATTAGACCTATCTTTTGCGTATGCGTTTGACTGATGTGCTTATAACAAATCCTTATGCTAAGTATATGAAAGATATTATTACCAACAAAAGAAAGATACCTGAAGTAGAAATTTCCACCATGCTTGCCAATTACACTTTTGAGGGTGGAATGCCTAAGAAATTAGGAGATCCAGGAGTACCTACTATACCTTGATCCATTAAGAGAAACTATGTTAAAACTGCTTTATGTGATCTTGGAGCCAGTGTTAGTGTTATGCCTCTCTCTTTATATCGTAGACTTGACTTGAGTAAGTTGCCACCTATTGAAATATATTTGCAAATGACTGATAAATCAACTGCTATACTTGTCGTTATTTGTGAGGATGTGCCTGTTGTAGTTGCAAATGTTACTATTCTAATGGACTTTGTTATACTTGATATTCCCGAGGACGATAGTATGTCTATTATTCTTGGAAGACCATTTTTGAATACTGCAGGGGTTGTTATTGATTGCAACAAAGGCTATGTCACTCTTCATGTCAATGGCAATAAGCATACTGTACACTTTCCGAGGAAACAACCTCAGGTCCACATTATCAATTATATTGGAATATTTTCAACTATCACTATTGGAGGTTTTGAGTTTCCCCTTCCTACTATCAAGAAGACATATGACATTCTTATTGTTGGGGACATACATATCCCCATTGAGGTAACCTAGTGTTACTCGGAAATTCTCCGGTTTCATGTTACTCGGAAAGAGTTTATTAACAAGACCCGATCAACCTTGTTAATGGATTCCTCTTGATGAGCATGGGATATGTGAATCTAGATAGCACAACCTTCTGTACCTTTTTTTTACTTTCTGTTAATTAGGATAAATAAAAGAAAAATAGTATTATCTGTCCATTTCCAGTCTTACCCGTGCAATAAAAAAATCTCCCGAAAATAAAAGTTCTCCAAATGCCATGAAAATGAAATATGATTTTTTTCTAGAATATTTGAGAAAATATGGCACAGAACACACAGCGAGGGGAGCCAGCACCTGGCCACGAGGGTCCACCCCCTGCCTCGTGGGCCCCTCCACTTATTCCTGCACCCATGCTCTTCTTCTTCCTCCCAAAAAATTGCCAACCAACTCAAACCCGAGTTCTAGCTCATCTTGCTGCCATTTTCGATCTCCTTGCTCAAAGCACCATTCACCGAACTGTTTGGGGAGATTGTTCCTTGGTATGTGACTCCTCCATTGGTATAATTAGTTTTTGTTCTTGTGCTCTATTTATTGCAAATTTATGCTGCTGTGGTGACCTTGTTCTTGAGCTTGCATGTCAAATTTTCTTGGTCCCAAGTAGTTCTAATGCATGATATGGCTTCTAGGCACTTATATGAGTTGTTGCTATCAACCTTGTTGAGTTTGGTAAACTTTTATTTTGAGTTACTAAAAATTTCAGAAAATTTCAGAAAAATGCATAGGAAAAACTTCCAAGGTGGTTCTTCAAGGAAGCAAGAACCGAGGCTCGCGTTCCGTGAGCCGGACGATGAACCACCGAGGGATGCTGATGTGCGGCCTTGTGAATGGCCGTCTGATGACTTCATGGATAAGGCTGGCATCAAGGATGAATTTTACGCATACGTGCGCAACACTGACCTCCAGGGCTTCATACAAGATAAGTGCCCTCAATACCGTGGCTTAACTGATAGTTTTTTGAGAAGGTTTAAATTTTCATCTTCACGTAATTTTCACAATGTACTGTTTAACCTGTATGATAAATCTTATACCATGGATTTAGAGGATTTTAATGATGCTTGCAAGCTCCCACAGTGGGGCAGTATGGGTGATCCTCGCAAATCTGAATTTAGAGAATTCCTTGCTAGTATTACAGTGGGGGAATCTAGGGAAATCACACAGGCCACCATAGGGAGCATTCATTTTCCTGCTATTCATTACTTTGCTCTCTTTATCGGTAGATGCATAAATGGTAAGGATGAAGCTTGCCACATGTGTGTCCCTGATCTTAGTGTTCTCAAGAGTGCTGTACTAGGTGATAGGCAATATAACTTGGGAGCCATTGTTGCACGTAGGCTACATCATAATGGTTTGCATGGAGATTTATTTAGTGGGATCTATACCACTCGCATAACCCGCTTTCTTGGTATGCCTGTGCACGTGAATGATGAACCTTCACCTCCTGCTTATTTAGATTGTCATGCTATGACTACTCACCGGTTTATAGAGTGGGATGATCAAACCCTCGAATATCGACTAATCTTTAACAGGCAGCATGCCATCCCTATTGTACTTCCTGCCCCCACTTTGTTTAACTTTCAGGAAAAAGGGAGAT
Organism: Secale cereale; assembly: GCA_902687465.1. Taxonomy (NCBI): domain Eukaryota; kingdom Viridiplantae; phylum Streptophyta; class Magnoliopsida; order Poales; family Poaceae; genus Secale; species Secale cereale. The sequence continues at coordinate 633,514,299 of LR738715.1, forward strand.
ACACTATAACTATGGAGGAGGCAAATGCTTATTATAACATGACGGAGGTAGCCCGCCTTCGAGCCGCAGCTGAGCATGCAGTATCTGCTGCATCCCAGTACAACCCCAACTACGACTTTGGATATCTGTCAGGCCAATACTGGCCATAAACCAAGTTAGGCCAAAAGCCTAAGCTTGGGAGAGTACGTGTTTCTCACCGACTTTACATTCATGTTCACACTCATTTTAATTGTCGGTGCTCACACTCTTTCATTGTACCATCCATGTTTAGTTTCAATTTCTTTTTCTTAGTCTTTTTCTTGCGTGCTAGAAAAACCTAGAAAAACAAAAAAAATTAGTTGTAGCTTCTAGCTAGTTTACTTTCTTTGCTTGTAGTAGTAGTTAAAATGAAAACCCAAAAAGATTTCCCATTCTTCTTCTTTCTTGTTGGGAGCTTTCCCGTGTAAATAGTTTCTTTTCTTTTCTTTGGGGGATAAGAGTAGAAGACCATGATTGAAAATGCTTAGTGGCTCTCATATGCTTTATTGTTGATTTAACCTTGAGCCATATTACCTTGTCTTCTCTCTTGTATTTAAATGTCTGCAGATTCCAGCTTAGTCCAATGCACGTGCACTATTATTATTATCCACACCGTTCGGTCGTGCGAGTGAAAGGCAACAAGGATGATATATGATGAACTAATTGAGATGAGAAAAGCTGGTATGAACTCGACCTCTTTTGTTTTTGTAAATACGATGGCTCATCGTTCCCGATTCAGCTTGTTATGAATGAAACATGCTTGCAATGACAATTAGAGATCATAGCTGCTTATGCCATGCTTAATTAGCTGAGCATTTATAATGGTCTATCTTGCGTGCCAACATGATATTAAAATGGTTGTGATGTGGAATAATGGGGTGGTATCCTCCTTTGAACAATTTAAGTGATCTGACTTGGCACATGTTCATGCATGTAGTTGAAACAAATCAACATAGCCTTCACGATATTTATATTCATCGTAATTTATATCCTACTCATGCATGCTGATACGTCCAAAACGTATCTATAATTTCTGCTTGCTCCATGCCACTTTTGGGTGATATTGCTATGATATTCATACACTTCCATACACTTTTGATCATATTTGGACTAACTTACTAATCCAGTGCACCCCAGTGCCAGTTTCTGTTTTCGGCTGTTTTTGTATTTCAGGTTTTCACGTTTCGAGAACTGCCCAGAAAAATACAGAAAAAATATATAAAAAATCAGCGTTCCGGGAACGACACTGCTTCCGAAGGGGAGCCAGGGGGGGCACAGGGGCCCCAGGCGCCCTGTGGGCGCCCCCCCCTGGGCCGCGCCGGGGGGGGGGGGCGCCTCGGCACCCCGAGAGCCCCCCGATGCCCTACTTTGGCAGATATTTAAAGGGTCCCCCGTAACCCTTGAAACATGACTTCTTTTCGCAATCCCATCTCTGTTCCGCCGCCGCCGCCGCTTCCAAGATCGGGAGCACCAGGAGAACTCTTCCCGGCACCCTGCCGGAGGGGAGGATCACCACCGGGAGCTTCTCCACCACCATGGACGCCTCCCGGATGACTCATGAGTAGTCTCCCTTGGACCATGGGTCCATGACCAGTAGCTATGTGATGTTCTCCTCCCGTTCTTGTGCTTCACTAATTATTCCTCGTGAGCTGCCCTACATGATCGAGGCACCTATGTAATCCTTGTGTTCTTGCTATGTTGAGTTTGCTGGGATCCGATGGATTATGAGATTATGTTCAGATTGATCTTGAGTAATATATTTTGATTCACCTCTTTTATATTTTAGTTCATAAGTAATTCTTGCATGTTCTCCGTTGTTATTTATTGCTTTGGCCAAGTAGTAGGTAGTGACTCCAAGAGGGAACGTTATGCTCGATTGTGGGTTCATGCCCCTCGATGACTAGCTTGAGTGACAGAAACATGAGTCTATGGGATGTGCTGTTGCCACAAGGGGGAAAACAACGGTGCTTGTGCCCGCGGGTGCAAGGATTGTTTACTTTACGCAAAGTTCTTTTAATGCAGTTGTCTGTTGCATTGAGTTTACACTATGGGTGGGACTCGCAACTTAATACCAGCGAGATGTTCTGGATAGATATCTCAAGGTGGATGGTTAGTAGTGCAGATGGATTTCGGTCTACTTACTTTGGCGTACCGCCCATGCTTTGAACCTCAACCTTTCTTGCAATGTAGTCAGCATTGGTTTGTGTTTGTGGTCCTGTCAATTGCCCAGCTGTAATTCGTTACCTCACATAGCTGTTTTATCGTCTTTTGGGAGAGAGACATCACTAGTGAACATCATGTGATTCCGGTCCATATTACTATCATTGATCACATACACTATTTTACTTTCCGCTATTTTATTTACTATGGCAAATTACTATCTATCACTACTATCATATTGCTTTTAACCCTTTGTGAACTACAAGGCCGGAGAGATTGACAACCTCTCTGTACTCGTTGGGAGCAAAGTTATATGTATCTGTGTGCAGGTCCACGTTGATTGCTAATTGCGCCGTTAGCAGTTGACACCTACCTGTTGAACCTAGGAGTCTCTGGGGATTCGATCCTTGGCATCTTTGCTAAGGGAAAACACTTCTACTTACTGCATCTTACACCTTCCACTTGGGGTAATCCAACGAGGGGTTCGAGGCCCATCAAGGAGTATTTTCTGGCGCCGTTGCCGGGGACTCCACTCTTCAGCATAGGGGAGTTGCATGCTATCTTTTACCTTTGCTTTTTAGTCTTGTTAGTTTACCTTTCAGTTTTCTTTATGTCTTTTCACTAGTTATCCTTATGGACAACCCTATTATTGGATCGCTGCTTGCGGGAAGACGCCCCACATCTGTGGTGGTTGATCCTCCCCCTACTGAAATTGTGCCTTATAAAATACCAGCTGGTATTATCAATTATGTTTTGGCTAATCGTTACGCAGGAGACAGACATCCCGGTGAACACTTGCTATATCTGTCACAACTATGTTCATTATTTAAGCTTGCAGGTGTATCGAGGGAGTTTGTCATGAGGAAATTGTTTGTCGTATCACTTATAGATAAAGCTTCAGATTGGTATGGGCTTCTCGATAACTCACACTTGCTGGACTGGTAGGAGCTTATGTCTCTCTTTTATACTAAGTTTTATCCTCTTCATGATGCTTATGTGGAGTGTAAGAGTACCTTTTTGCATGTGGATCATGGTAACACTGCTTTATGTGATGCTTATATTATTGAGTTTATTCGTGATCCCACTGAAAATTATTATGAGAAGGGAACATATGCTTATAGATATTTCAATAATATCAAGTTCCCTCTCTTTATGTTGAAGGTTTTGAAGCTGCACTTGTTTTGTCTTCCTATGCTTATTGCTTTGTGCTTCAATGAATTATTCTATTGCAATATTCCTATGCATAGGAAGCATGTTAGGCTTAAATGTGTTTAGTATTTGCTTCTTGATGTTCTCTTTTGTTCTTCAATTCTTATTCCTACAAAGAGCATCATTAAAGTCTTATGCCTAGCTTAAAGGCATAAAAAAAGCGCTTTTTGGGAGGCAGCCCACATGAATAAATTTTTTGCTTTTGTTGTGTCTTGATGTTGCTTACTGCTGTAGCATCATCATTGTATCTTTGCTTTTTATATTTGTGCCAAGTATAGCCTTTGATTGCTAGAAAGTTCAAAAGTTGTGAGGTGCTGTCCAGGAAACAGATTCTGTCCTTGGATAGAAAAATTCGTATAAAATCACCAGATCATCTTTTTGGTCTGAATTTTTTCTACAGCGTTCTCTATATAATTGTCTTTCGTGCGTCAGTTCTGAGTTTTTTGATTTGAGTTGCAGAAGTATCCCGAACAGGTCAATTACTGCCTGCTGTTCTGTTTTTCACAGATTCTGTCCTGTTTTGCCTTACCTTCACTTTGCAAATTAAGAACTTGCTTTTTTCTTTGCAAAAACCTTTTGGCAATCTTGAGAAACAGTAGAAATTCAACAATATCCTTATTTCCAGCAAGGTATAATTATTTTATTAAGGGTACTAACCTCGCTAATCAGATTATGAATGAGTTATGTATGAAGGGAGTTTTCAAGTGTGCGAGGGAAGATGATAAAAAGATTCAGGAGTGTCAAGCGCTCAAGCTTGGGGATGCCCCCGTGCACCCCCAAGAAATATTCAAGGAGACTCAAGCGTCTAATCTTGGGGATGCCCCCCGTGCATCCCCTTCTCCATCAACATTATCAGTTCGTCTTTCGTTCCGCTATATTTTTATCACTTCATGTGTTATGTGCTATGCTTGGAGCGTCTTGCTTTTAGTTTTCTTTTTAGTTTTTCATAACGAGTCGGAACCCAACATTCCTTTATGTGGGAGAGAAACACGCTCCACCTCTACCTAGAACATTACATAGAATTTTCATGTCTATCTATGCTGTGTGTGTTCTTTGTCTTTTAATATCTACTATCGTGCTCTGCTCTTAGTATTCATGCTTATCTTTTCAAGAGCTTTTATTTAGTTGGTTGCTTGAACTCTTTTTAATTATCATGATCACCTTATTAAGAGAGTTTGCTTCCGTTGCATTGGTTAATATGTCTATGATAAAGATGCTACTTTCATGATGGTGCTTAGTAGTTCAAGTTTTCTTATGGTTAATCTCAGATAGCTGGGGGGTTCCCAATGTGTCATTGGAATACCAACTTGGTTTGTTTGCCTATGATGTGGTATGGTTTAGTAATATCTTCCTTTGAGAATTTATTTTGATTGACTTGGCGTATGCTCACGCATATTCAAGACTGTAAAGAAAGTCTGTCAAGCCTTGATGATCTTTTGTTTCTAAGTAGCTTTATAACCACCATGCCTGATTCAATATTGCTTTGTCGCTCTGCATGATTATGACCGTCATTGCTCTCTTAGTTGGTTGCTCCCAGTCTTTTGCTAACCTACACCTGCACTAAGCAAATTAACCATGCAATATATAGCTCATGGGAAAGTAGCCTAAAAACTATTGTGGTAAAGAATATGTTGCTTATGTATCTTATTTCTTATGAGTTGCTTGCTAAGCGGTAACCATGTTTCTGGGGACGCCATCAACTGTCACACTTTTGTTGAATATCATGTGAGTTGCTATGCATGTTTGTCTTGTCTGAAGTAAGGGTGATTTACCGTGGGTTGAATTAATATGCATATTGTTAGAGAAGAACATTGGGCTGCCAACCAAAGCCATGCATCATGGTGGAAGTTTTAGCTTGGACCTTAATCCTCAATCTCTCATGAGAATATGCTTATGCATTAAAGAGGAGTCCATCATCTATTTTCTATGTTGTCCCGGTATGGATGTCCTCAAGTTGAGATTTATCAAAAACGAGAAATCAAATGCGATCTATCTCCTTGGACCTTTGTACAGGTGGCATAGAGGTACCCCTTTGTGACACTTGGTAAAAACATATGCAATGCAATGATAACCCATGGGGATCCAAGCTAATTAGGACAAGGAGCGAGCACTATTAGTATTCGATGCATGAGGCTTGCAACTTATAAGATGTTTTATACATGACACATATGAAGTACCACTACCGTTGACACAATTGCTTCCATGTTTCAAAATAAAAAGCTCTAGCACTTTAAGCATCAACTACTGAGAGCATGAATGTCATTCTGAGTGTAATGAGCATTGTCCCAAAGTAGCATTGTCTTTTGCATGATTGTGATATCGTTTATTCTGAAATGATTGTATCTAGTCATCACTTAAACCTTGAAGGTGCCCCTGCACTTATGTTTTGCATCACTAAAGGGGGCAAGCTAGATATCATGTGATCATATTTGCACATCATGTTCATTGCAAATCTTTTTGATGTTTCAGTTTCATATTGTAAAACTTTCAGTCATTTGTGATTTTCTCTTGAGACAACTTAGTTACTTTAGAATCATTGTCTCAGTAAGCATTTGTCATATGACTATGAGAAAGTCTTATATGGTTAATAGCATGTCACCACAGAAATTATTCTTGTTGTCATTTACCTACTCGAGGACGAGCAGGAATTAAGCTTGGGGATGTTGATACGTCCAAAACGTATCTATAATTTCTGCTTGCTCCATGCCACTTTTGGGTGATATTGCTATGATATTCATACACTTCCATACACTTTTGATCATATTTGGACTAAATTACTAATCCAGTGCACCCCAGTGCCAGTTTCTGTTTTCGGCTGTTTTTGTATTTCAGGTTTTCACGTTTCGAGAACTGCCCAGAAAAATACAGAAAAAATATATAAAAAATCAGCGTTCCGGGAACGACACTGCTTCCGAAGGGGAGCCTGGGGGGGGGGCACAGGGGCCCCAGGCGCCCTGTGGGTGCGCCCCCCCTGGGCCGCGCCGGGGGGGCGCCTCGGCACCCCGAGAGCCCCCCGATGCCCTTCTTTGGCAGATATTTAAAGGGTCCCCCGTAACCCTTGAAACAGGACTTCTTTTCGCGATCCCATCTCTGTTCCGCCGCCGCCGCCGCTTCCAAGATCAGGAGCACCAGGAGAACTCTTCCCGGCACCCTGCCGGAGGGGAGGATCACCACCGGGAGCTTCTCCACCACCATGGACGCCTCCCGGATGACTCGTGAGTAGTATCCCTTGGACCATGGGTCCATGACCAGTAGCTATGTGATGTTCTCCTCCCGTTCTTGTGCTTCACTAATTAGTGCTCGTGAGCTGCCCTACATGATCGAGGCACCTATGTAATCCTGGTGTTGTTGCTATGTTGAGTTTGCTGGGATCCGATGGATTATGAGATTATGTTCAGATTGATCTTGAGTAATATATTTTGATTCACCTCTTTTATATTTTAGTTCATAAGTAATTCTTGCATGTTCTCCGTTGTTATTTATTGCTTTGGCCAAGTAGTAGGTAGTGACTCCAAGAGGGAACGTTATGCTCGATTGTGGGTTCATGCCCCTCGATGACTAGCTTGAGTGACAGAAACATGAGTCTAGGGGATGTGCTGTTGCCACAAGGGGGAAAACAACGGTGCTTGTGCCCGCGGGTGCAAGGATTGTTTACTTTACGCAAAGTTCTTTTAATGCAGTTGTCTGTTGCATTGAGTTTACACTATGGGTGGGACTCGCAACTTAATACCAGCGAGATGTTCTGGATAGATATCTCAAGGTGGATGATTAGTAGTAGATGCAGATGGATTTCGGTCTACTTACTTTGGCGTACCGCCCATGCTTTGAACCTCAACCTTTCTTGCAATGTAGGCAGCATTGGTTTGCGTTCGTGGTCCTGTCAATTGCCCAGCTGTAATTCGTTACCTCACATAGCTGTTTTATCGTATTTTGGGAGAGAGACATCACTAGTGAACATCATGTGATTCCGGTCCATATTACTATCATTGATCACATACACTATTTTACTTTCCGTTATTTTATTTACTATTCAAATTACTATCTATCACTACTATCATATTGCTTTTAACCCTTTGTGAACTACAAGGTCGGAGAGATTGACAACCTCTCTGTACTCGTTGGGAGCAAAGTTATTTGTATCTGTGTGCAGGTCCACGTTGATTGCTAATTGCACCGTTAGCAGTTCACACCTACCTATTGAACCTAGGAGTCTCTGGGGATTCGATCCTTGGCATCTTTGCTAAGGGAAAACACTTCTACTTACTGCATCTTACACCTTCCACTTGGGGTAATCCAATGAGGGGTTCGAGGTCCATCACTTGCATTCATTGTTGATTACTTTTAATGCATGTTCATGACCGTTGTTGCTCCCTAGCTGGTCGCTTCCCAGTGTCTTTCTAGCCTTGACCTGTACTAAGCGGGAATACTTCTTGTTCATTGATACGTCCAAAACGTATCTATAATTTCTGCTTGCTCCATGCCTCTTTTGGGTGATATTGCTATGTTATTTATACACTTCCATACACTTTTGATCATATTTGGACTAACCTATTAACTCAGTGCACCCCAGTGCCAGTTTCTGTTTTCGGCTGTTTTTGTATTTCAGGTTTTCACGTTACGAGAACTGCTAGGAAAAATCCAGAAAAATTATATAAAAAATCAGCGTTCCAGAAACTACCGTGCGCCCGAAGGACAGCCGGGGGGGAGGGGGGCACCAGGGCTCCAGGCGCCCTGGCAGCGCGCCCCCCTGGGCCGCGCCGGGGGGGCGCCTGGCCCCCCCGAGGCTCCTCCGATGCCCCCCTTTGGCATATATTTAAAGCGTCGCCCGAAACCCTCGAAACAGGAACTCTTTTTCGCGATCTCATCTCTGTTCCGCCGCCGCCGCCGCTTCCAAGATCGGGAGCACCAGGAGAACTCTTCCCGGCACCCTGCCGGAGGGGAGGATCACCACCGGGAGCCTCTTCACCACCATGGACGCCTCCCGGATGAGTTGTAAGTAGTCTCCCTTGGACCATGAGTCCATGACCAGTAGCTATGTGATGTTCTCCTCCCGTTCTTGTGCTTCACTAATTAGTCCTCGAGAGCTGCCCTACATGATCGAGGCACATATGTAATCCTTATGCTGTTGCTATGATGAGTTTGCTGGGATCCGATGGATTATGAGATTATGTTCAGATTGTTCTTGAGTAATATATTTGATCTACCTCTTTTATATTTATGTTCATAAGTAATTCTTGCATGTTCTCCGTTGTTATTTATTGCTTTGGCCAAGTAGTAGGTAGTGACTCCAAGAGGGAACGTTATGCTTGATTGTGGGTTCATGCCCCTCGATGACTAGCTTGAGTGACAGAAACATGAGTCTAGGGGATGTGCTGTTGCCACAAGGGGGAAAACAATGGTGCTTGTGCCCGCGGGTGCAAGGATTGTTTACTTTACGCAAAGTTCTTTTAATGCAGTTGTCTGTTGCTTTGAGTTTACACTATGGGTGGGGCTCGCAACTTAATACCAGCGAGATGTTCTGGATAGATATCTCAAGGTGGATGATTAGTAGTAGATATTGATGGATTTCGGTCTACTTACTTTGGCGTACCGCCCATGCTTTGAACCTCAACCTTTCTTGCAATGTAGTCAGCATTGGTTTGCGTTCGTGGTCCTGTCAATTGCCCAGCTGTAATTCGTTTACCTCACATAGCTGTTTTATCGTCTTTTGGGAGAGAGACATCACTAGTGAACATCATGAGACTCCGGTCCATATTACCATCGTTGATCACATCCGCTATTTACTTTTCGCTATGATTTACTATTGCAAACATTATCTATCACTACTATCATTTGCATTTAATCCTTTGTGAACTACAAGGCCAGAGGGATTGACAACCTCTCTGTACTCGTTGGGAGCAAAGTTATTTGTATCTGTGTGCAGGTCCACATTGATTGCTAATATCTGGCGCCGTAGCAGTTGACACCTTCTTGTTGAACCTAGGAGTCTCTGGGGATTCGATCCTTGGTATCTTTGCCAAGGGAAAAACTTCCGCAACACTACATCTCACACCTTCCACTTGGGGTAACCAACGAGGGGCGAGAAGCCTAGCAAGAGTTTTTCTGGCGCCGTTGCCGTGGACTCCACTCTTCAAGATAGGGGAGTTGCACGCTATCTTTTACCTTTGCTTTTAGTCTTGTTAGTTTACCTTTCAGTTTTTGCTTTAGTACCTTTTTATCGAAAATCACAAAAATAGTTATCTTGTTCTTTAGTTGTCATTATGTCGGGTCCTTTTGTCTTTGACGAGGCAGAAGTTCTCACCTTTAAACAAAGAGGTGGGGAAAGTTTGAAAGATGCTTGGTATAGAATTAATGATTCACAAAAAAGAGCCACCAAGAAGCAACCTACTACTATCCTGCTTAGAAATTTTTATGTTGGAATTACTTCTTGGAATAGGTTTATTCTAGATACTGCTATCAATGGGAATTTCCTAGAGGCTCCAGTTTGGGAGTCTCTTAGTATTATTGAGAATCTTGTTGGGAATCTCCCTATTGTTAGCATTCGAGAGGACATCACCCTAGCTCACATTATGAAAAAACTTGAAAAGATAGAGCTAGAGATGCCAAGCATTAATAAGATAAATGAGTTGGACCGTAAGATCCAAGGGAATTTGAATAGACTTGATAGCTCCATGCATAAAATTTTCAAAATTTTGGAGACCATCAAATTCCATAACATGGACTCTAGGATAGACAAGATTGAGGATATCTTTGATATTCTAGGAACCACCTTCTCCTCAATCAAAACCAAAAAGGTAGAAACTCCGGCAAAGAAGGAGCCTAAGTTCGTTCACGTTCCAAAGGCTCCCCGCTCTAAAAGTAATCCACCTATTGCCAAAGGGGTTGAAACTGTAAAGACTTTGGAAGAAACACCTGTCTTTGATGAATTTATAAATGAATCTTCCCTTGACTTTTATCCTTTTGGTCTTCTACCTAGAAGTATCTCTATGAGGCCTTTATTTGAAAGTCCTCTTAAGACTAGTTGTATTATTGAAGAGCTTTTTGATGATCTTGATGATGGTTCAATTGATACAACTTGATCTCTATGCATTATGCCTAGCTTAAAGGCATAAAAGAAAGCGCTCTTGGGAGGTAGCCCAATGAATAAATTTTATTTTGCTTTTGTTGTGTCTTGATGTTGTTTACTACAGTAGCATCATCATTGTATCTTTGCTTTTCAATTTTGTGCCAAGTATAGCCTCTGATTGCTAGAAAGTTCAAAAGTTGTGAGGTGCTGTCCAGCAAACAGATTCTGTCCTTGGATAGAAAAATTCGTATAAAATCACCAGATAATCTTTTTGGTCTAAATTTTTTCGATAGCGTTCTCTATATAATTGTCTTTTGTGCGTCTGTTCTGAGTTTTTTATTAGAGTTGCAGAAGTGCCCCGAACAAATCGTTTACTACCTGCTGTTCTGTTTTTCACAGATTCTGTCCTGTTTTGCCTTTCCTTCATTTTGCAAACCAAGAGCTTGCTTTTTCTTTGCAAAAACCTTTTGGAAATCTTGAGAAACAGTAGAAATTCAAGAATATCTTTATTTTCAGCAAGGTGCAATTATTTTATTATGGGTACTAACCTCGCTAATCAGATTATGATGAGTTATGTATGAAGGGAGTTTTCAAGTGTGCGAGGGAAGATGATAAAAAGACTCAGGAGTGTCAAGCGCTCAAGCTTGGGGATGCCCCCGTGCACCCCCAAGAAATATTCAAGGAGACTCAAGCGTCTAAGCTTGGGGATGCCCCCGTGCATCCCCTTCTCCATCAACATTATCAGTTCGTCTTTCGTTCCACTATATTTTAATCACTTCATGTGTTATGTGCTATGCTTGGAGCGTCTTGCTTTTAGTTTCCTTTATAGTTTTTCATAACGAGTCGGAACTCAGCTTTCTTTATGTGGGAGAGAAACACGCTCCACTTCTACCTAGAACATAACATGGAATTTTCATGTCTATCTTTGCTGTGTGTGTTCTTTGTCTTTTAATAGCCACTATCATGCTCTGCTCTTAGTATTCATGCTTATCTTTTTTTAAGAGCTTGTGTTTAGTTGGTTGCTTGAACTCTCTTTAATTATCATGCTTATCTCATTAAGAGAGTTTGCTTCCGTTGCATTGGTTGATATGTCTATGATAAAGATGCTACGTGCATGATGGCGCTTAGTAGTTCATGTTTTCTTATGGTTAGTCTCAAATAGCTGGGGGGTTCCCAATGTGTTATTGGAGTACCAACATGATTTGTTTACCTATGATGTGGTATGGTTTAGTAATATCTTCCTTCGAGAATTTATTTTGATTGACTTGGTGTATGCTCACGCATATTGAAGATTGTAAAGAAAGTCTGTCAAGCCTTGCTGATCTTTTATTTCTGAGTAGCGATATAACTTCCATGCCTGATTCAATGTTGCTTTGTCGCTCTGCATGATTATGACTGTCATTGCTCTCTTAGTTGGTCGCTCCCAGTCTTTTGCTAACCTCCACCTGTACTAAGCGGACTGACTGCTTGTGCATCCACATCCTTTTAAACCAGTTATGCCATATGAGTCCACCATACCTACCTATATGTGGTATTTCACCGCCACTCCAAGTAAATTTACATGCGCTACCTTTAAAACCTTCAGTTTTTGCAATACATAGCTCATGGGAAAGTAGCTTAAAAATTATTGTGGTAAAGAATATGTCGCTTATGTGTCGTATTTCTTATTAGTTGCTTGCTGAGCAAGAACCATGTTTCTGGGGACACCATCAACTGTTACACTTTTGTTGAATATCATGTGAGTTGCTATGCATGTTCGTCTTGTCTGAAGTAAGGGTGATTTGCCATGAGTTGAATGGTTTGAGTATGCATATTGTTAGAGAAGAACATTGGGCCGCCAACCAAAGCCATGTATCATGGTGGAAGTTTTAGCTTGGACATTAATCCTCAATCTCTTATGAGAATATGCTTAAGCATTAAAGAGGAGTCCGTTATCTATTTTCTATGTTGTCCCGGTATGGATGTCCTCAAGTAGATCTATCAAAAACGAGAAATCAAATGCGATCTATCTCCTTGGACCTTTGTACAGGTGACATAGAGGTACCCCTTTGTGACACTTGGTTGAAACATATGTAATGCAATGACAATCCATGGAAATCCGAGCTAATCAGGACAAGGTGCGAGCACTATTGGTATTCGATGCATGAGGCTTGCAACTTATAGGATGTCTTATGCATAACACATATGAAGTACTACTACCATTGACAAAATTGCTTCTATGTTTTCAAAATAAAAAGCTCTAGCACATGAGTAATCCCTGCTTCCCTTTGCGAAGGGCCATCCTTTTACTTTTATGTTGAGTCTCCACCTTCTTTTAAAAGCACCAACTACTGAGAGCATGATTGTCATTCTGAGTGTAATGTGCATTGTCCCAAAGTAGCATTGTCTTTTGCATGATTGTGATATCGTTTATTCTGAAATCATTGTATCTAGTCATCACTTAAACCTTGGAGGTGCCCCTGCATTTATGTTTTGCATCACTAAAGGGGGCAAGCTAGATATCACTTTATCGTATTTGCACATCATGTTCATTGCAAATCTATTTGATGTTTCAATATCATGTTGTAAAACTTTCAGTTCTTTGTGATTTTCTCATGAGGCAACTTAATTACTACAGATTCATTATCTCAGTAAGCTTTTGTCATATGACTATGAAAAGTCCTATATGGTTAATAGCATGTCACCACAGAAATTATTCCTGTTATCATTTACCTACTCGAGGACGAGCAGGAATTAAGCTTGGGGATGTTGATACGTCCAAAACGTATCTATAATTTCTGCTTGCTCCATGCCTCTTTTGGGTGATATTGCTATGTTATTTATACACTTCCATACACTTTTGATCATATTTGGACTAACCTATTAACTCAGTGCACCCCAGTGCCAGTTTCTGTTTTCGGCTGTTTTTGTATTTCAGGTTTTCACGTTACGAGAACTGCCAGGAAAAATCCAGAAAAATTATATAAAAAATCAGCGTTCCAGAAACTACCGTGCGCCCGAAGGACAGCCGGGGGGGGCACCAGGGCTCCAGGCGCCCTGGCGGCGC